>OY101443.1:67000324-67658466 GCA_956483585.1 Gymnocheta viridis
CTAATGCAAATTTGTATGTGAAAATTGTCGACAAGTTTTTCTTCGTGTGTAATTTTAAATTACATTTGGTAAAGTGAAGTCTTTTATTTTAATAACTATAAACTATTATCACACAAATAATAATAAAAAATTGGTATTTTCTATTTAAAAATAATTTTTTTTACTAAAATTATGAGTCTCGGAACGAATTAAATGAAAATTAACACAAATGTATGGATAACTGTGATTCCGTTTGCGTCGTTTCAGTTTCCGTCTCGTTTTTCCGGTCCCAATTAGCGACGCTAACCGGAGTATGAGTGTATAAGATTCGGCACAGCCAAAAATAGCACTCTTACTTGATTCTTCTAATGTTAATCATTATTTAAATTTTTAGTCTTATTATTTTATTATGTATGTATATCATAATCTGAATAAACGCGTTAAAAATTTTCTAAATTAATTAAAAAAAATATTTTTCACTCTACAAAATTCTCTATCAATAACATATTGAGAATTGTTGAATAACAAATTTATTTATTTAAAAACTTTTGTTTGTTGAGGGTTTTTAGCTAGTCTATATACATGCATTTCATTCCCTCAACAAACAAAAGTTTTTAAATCTTTGAAAAAAGATATCGAGGCAATCTCGATTAATATAAATTTCAAATTTATTTATTGCTTATAAAATTGGCTATAAAGGGAAATTTTTAAAATTAATTACGCATGATATTGAGTCGTGGTCTTTAAAATATATTGTAGAACAAAGATTTAAAATAGCGTAACAATAAATGAACAAAGTACACAGTTTATATGCTCTCCTGAAAATCTGTAGTGGTTACGAACATTATAAAGGGTTTTGAATATAAATGATGAAAAAGAATTGAGGCTAATAATATTTCGCCAGAGAATGCGTCATTAAATGGAATATATTTTAAAGGAACAAGGGAAAATTTAACATCAATTAATTTTTACTTACAACCCAGCGGGAAAACAGGTCATAATGGAAGATATAATGTATTATTTTCCAATGCAATATTTTGGAAACGAGAAGGTAATTTGATCACACACAAAAATTACACATTGCTTACTACGTATATTACCACTTCTTACGAAGAAGAAATATATTATTTTTGCTTGTTCATTGAGAATTCATTACCTTCCTAAGACATGTTTTGTGTTAACAATAATGAATTCTGTAATGAAAAATTATACATGCTGTACATTACTCTCTCATTTATTATTCCTTACCCTTTCCCGCTGGGAAGTTTTTTCTCAATTTTAGACACTCATTCTCTCAACAATATAAGAGCTCTTTTCCACGATCAAAGTTGACTTTGACAAAGTCTTTTAAATTTTCTTTCGCTTCAGGAAACAGGTGATTGCAAATCAATATAGTGTTGAAATATATTTACACTTTAGACTACTCAACTCTTTTTCTTGTTGGTACTCTATGCAATATTTATTATAACACGAATATTTTAAGAAAATATAAACAAATTATTTTCTATAATCGTTTCAATCTGTTGATTTTCCTAATTTGTGTCTAATCAAATTTATTCAAAAGTATTTGTTTTTGCTATTGACTACCTTAAAACCGAATGCAGTACTAAGTAACCATATACTTAGCATTTTCACAACTCTAAGGAAATAACAAAATAACAACGAAAATGGCTGTAAATGGTTTCTACAGCATTTTTTTAAGGAATGTACTCGTACGTACATGTTTAACGAACGAATAGTTAAAAAATAATTTATTTAATCGAATTTTTATTATTTTGTACCAGTTTTTCTTTTTTTAAATAATTTTTCCAAAAATTGTACACTTTTTAATTTCTTAATTTTGTTTGTTTACCTTTTGAATCATATGTGTTTCTGTTTTACTAAATTTTACTACAAGAAATTTCTGCATTAAAAATTTGTAAATTCTCAGCCATGAACTGTCACTTTACGCTCTCAATTTGTGTTCTCATTTACTGTAACTTGAGTAAACGAACGCAATTTAGTAAAATGCGGTAAAGTTCAGTAAAAAATTTTAAAAACTTTTGGGTACTCGAACACACTTAATAAGAGAGTATTTGCCGTCGATTTTACTATGGGCCATCAACGATTGTTCCTGAAGTTGCAGACTGTGTTCTGTTTCATCATTAAGCCGTTAATATGCTCCTGCATATTCCATAACTCCGAACAAATTCCCAAAATATGATCATCCCGTTTAGAAAGTATAGATTTATTTATTTAAGATTTCTATCATAGTTCCCCCCGCTGTGCTGCGCTATTGACCCAATGTTGACTACAGTTTATTGGAAACATCAAAGGTAAAGCCAAATAAAAAACATGTGTAACCTGTCCTACGCGAAGATTTATAAATAAATATTGTTTAACACAATCGTTGTTATTAACGGTTGCTTTTTAAACCTGATATACCGCCCAGTTATTGTCATTACTTTTTTTCAACGTTAGTCTGCTGACTGACTAAATGTAAAAATGTCATATTAATTAAAAAAAAATATATATGAAAACAAGCAAGATCTGTTAAAGTATTAAAAAGCCTTTTTGTTGTAATCTTTGTTCATTATCACATGTATTTAAATACAAACAGTAAAATTGTTATAATTATAAATTTCTCCTAATCCAACAAAAAGTTTTTATATGTGAAAATAGGGCAGAAAAAATTTGGCAAATACAGTAGAATGTAGTGCTGGCAAATTCTACTACTTTTCATTACTCAATAATATTCAATACTTTTCATTTGGGTACTCAATACTACTCGATACTTTTAACGGATTTTTTGAATTTGTAACGCATAGTTTTTATCTGCAAATTGAAGTAGTTTCTTCAAAAATTAAATATCGATATTCAACTATTATTGGTTTTGTATGTCTTTTATTATTAAATAAAAAATAAACATAAGCTTAAGAAATAATTTAATTGTTCTCAAAAAAATATTTAGTTTTGATTTGATTAAAGAATCTTACACCTAGTTGTCTTTTTATACAGTGATGTATTTTTATCCACTATTTTAACAACTCAACTGGCTTAAAAATACAACTCTGAAAGTATCGAGTAACTACTTTTGAGTAACCACAAAAAAGGAAATACTCGATACTCGGTACCCTCTACTCAATACTTTGCCAGTACTAGTAGAATGGCGATAATTCGTACCCCGTTATCAAGTAAGCCACAATAATTCGTAATAATTAAATCGCAATAATTCCATACATTTCGGTACCCTTTATGCTGTTGATAACCTCTAAGATAAGAAAGATAATATTCATTGCCTATTCGTAGATTTTAAACAAGCATTGTAGTAGGCATACCACATACACTTTCAAATTTAGTGAATATGACACTGAAAAACACAAATGCCAAAGTTATACGACTGATACTAGGCGAATTTTCGAACTCATTTGATGTCATCTCTGAGTGAAACAAGGTGATCCTTTATCCTCTCTTACATTCCGTAGTAAAGGAAATTGGCCAAAAGGTTACGATATATAAAAAATCAACTCAAATCTGCGCTTACGCTGACGATATTTAAATTATTGCCTAGAAGTAGAAACCCTCTGAAAGATATATTCAAGAAATTAAAGTGCACATCACATAACACAAAACAGAACCTGGTTTAACCATCTAAAATCTTTAGATCTTCTTTGTTATTTAAGAAACTCTAACTTTATCTCTACAGAGCACTCATAAGACCAGTTCTAACGTATGGGTGTGAAAGAAGAATACTTCGTAAAATATTTGGTCCAATAGAAGTGGAAACAGGTGTATACAGATCACGTTACAATATAGAATTGGAGGCACAGAATGAAAATCAAAATATCATACGTTTTATAAAAGCATAACGAATACAATGGCTGGGGCATGTTTTGCGTATAAAAGATAATATGACAGTAAAGAAAATTCTTGAGCAACAACCAGAAGGCAATAGAAAACAAGGGCAACCGAGAAAAAGATGGAAAGATTATGTCGAAGTAGACTTAAGGCCTCATTAGTTTTTACTTTTCGTTGCCGTTCTGTGCCGTTCTTTTCTGTAGAAAATATTTCTTACTTACTTGTTCTGTGTCTGAACTTTCGGATGTGAACGATATAATTATAGGATTGAATTTTGTAAATGCTTGCAAAATGTTTTTACTTGAATAAAATACATATGTATATAAATCTTTAATTATTTGAATTTAAATTAAATAATCTAACAGAACAGAACGTACAAACTAATTCTGCCTTTACGAATAATGATAGAGAAAAAGCTTTACAAAGAAAGCAGTTGCAGAAGCATTGGTCCATGAATGGCTGTAATTGCTAAGATTATTATTAACCTCTATTAATTCGTAATGCAACGTAAAAATCAACAGTTAAAAAATAATGTACATAGCGTTAGCTGAACTACAAAACCACATAAGAAACCAACAATTCTAAGTCCCGATTTTTTTATTAATTACGGTATATTACACGAACCTCCCTAAGAATTGTTAAACACATTTGAAAGTAATAATTATAAACCGTCTAAAAATTGATAATTTTGACAGATATGTTACATATGGATCACTAAACTGACAGGTCAGATGTAAAAAAAACATACCATGCAATAGCACTTTTAGTTGTGACCATGGTAGAATAATACAGGTAGTGTCGTAGCGTTAATGGAATTTTTTTTTGGTTCGGGTCTGTCAAAATTTGATTATGTTATTGCCATATGGTAACACTGTTTTCTATGTGACTTTTTTTTGTACCGATAAGTGATGTCAATTTGTCTTTGTTTTCAGTTTTATACAAATTGTTATTTATTTTCTTGTACTTAAGGAATAAATAATGAATAGAATCAAGGTTTCTCTTCACTTGCCAACCTTAAAAACTTAAACAAACATGGTTTTGCATACATAAAATTGAAATAAACACAAGAAATTTATCCTTGATATACCACAATTATGTACATACTTTTATGTACATATGTATGTATGTCTGTAGCATGTACTTCGTTTCTTTTTTGTTTTGGTGCATTTATTTTAAATTTAAAGTAATTTTATTGCCAAAATCAATGGATTACAAAAACTACAAAACGAAATAGGCGAATTAAATTTTATTATTTTTTAAAATATGCATTTAGAATAGAAACGCAAAGTATCTATAAAAGTATGTGTGTATATATAAAATAAAATTGTTTGGGCGGTTACACCTCTAGGCCGATCTTCCTGACATATTTGCAAGGTCCATGGCCACTCCCATATAATATAAATAATAAAGGTCTTATTCATAAACGATTAGTTTAAATTAATGTGTGCATTGAACCCGGATTTCCCATATAAAAATCTTACAATAAGGCAATAAGTATCATATGTATATGTATGTGAATAAAGTTTGTTGAACTTCCTATTTAAATAACATAATTATTCATTATGATGTAGCACGAGAACTATAACATCAAAAGTTTTCAAATATTGTGTGAGAAACTTTGCCAAAATTTACAGAATTCAGGCGTGACACTTTCCATATAAAGAGAATATTAATTATGTTTCATCAATATAGATATACGAGTAATATATACATATATAGCTAGGTCGTATATCTAGAGAAGTACAATGCAATACATTACTATTTGTACAAGATATATTTACATTCATGTGACTGTCGCATGTGGCTTTGAAGTAGCTTACCCTGTCAGTCCAATTTTCTAAGATTTTACGGGTTCTGGATCTATTTCACGAATGGCTCGGATGATATTAACATTAAGGGTGTGGATTGTTTTTCAATTATGCACATAGCATCGGTGCTCAACGGCACCCCACAAAAAAGTTTAAAGGAGTGAAATCGCAGCTCCGAGGCACCTAATTGCCAAGATGGCCGATAACACGATTTTCGTCCGAATTCAATGTCCGATAATAAGTTTGCAATATTTCCCAAAGTTGATCAAGTGTAAATGAATTCCATTTGGTCCGCCAAGGTATGATACAGACTGACAGTCTATATTTTGGACAGAAAAATTCTATCAGTGTCACAATAACTTTTATTTGACCACCCCGGTATAAGCATACAGTGGTGCCCGTATATTAAAGAACAAGAATTTTAATCGCACAACATATAACTGGAATTAGAACACTCAAATTTGGGAAACAAATACTCTGGAGCCATGAATTCAAATTTAATATATTCGGTGCAAACGGGAAAAAGTATGTGCGGTTTCTTTCACCAAACCAAGAACTCAAACCTGGCTTTATTTTAAAAACTAAAAAGTATCATTGAAAAAGTATTATAGTTTGAGCGGCATTTTTATGGTTGGTCACATTTATCGCATAAATGAATGTACAAAGGACAGTTATTTCACACGTTAAGTGCCATGTGTACCGCCGGCGGTGCACAGCTACTTTTGAGTTCAATGCAATATATTTTCTGCGACACATGACACCTGAATAAAATTTAATTATCTGTGTGCCACGTACAACGCCGGTTGTCACACATATAACGGTACAAGTAACACATACATATATACAGAAAGCGCTTTCCCAGATTAAATTGTTAACACAATAATATTTATTGACACCTATTATTATGTATTGGTAGCCTTCAAATGTATTTTTATTTTGTATGACGGCACTCAATATGTTAATGTTTATACGTAATTAGTTTAACAGTTTAGTTTTTATTTCAAAACAATGAAGCCTTATGCGGATCAAAACTTCCCAGAAAACTATATCTTTATGCATATGGACAAAAAATATAAATATATAATTATCCAACAATATTTTTAATATGTCCTTCTTTTCTAAACACAATTTGAAATTATCCTGTGACAACGAAAAGACCAGCTTTTCTTATTCGAAAAAAACCTCTTATTATTAATTCATTCATGGCATAATTAGTTCCATGTGTAAATACATGACATAAATTTTCGGATGGGTTTTTTCCGAAAATATTAGCCTATGCAGAGCCTGGACTTAAATCTAATAGAAAATCTTTGGAGAAATGCAAAAGCAGCTTCGGATAAGGGAATTCTGAAGAATTTTTTCGAAACGTTGAAAATATTTGTAATAATATTCCAGTCGAAAGATGTTGAAAGTCTTCAAAGAAGATGCAGTGTCATCATTAAATCTAAAATTTTTCTAACGAAATATTATCTTTTAAAGTTTTTAGCAAAATTTCTTTAATTAATTATATATTTAAAAAATTATTCTGACTTATTCGACATTTTCATTAAATTTTATTAAATAATTTATTCAAGCTTTAGGTCCAGAAAATTAATATAAATGATTTATTTTATCCAATATGTCGCTTTCTCAATGGAAAGCTTCTTCAGGGATATATTTAATTAAAAATTAATATTAAAAGTTATTGTTTTTAAAAGCGAAATATCGGATAAAATAAATCATTTATATTTATTTTCTGGACCTAAAGCTTAAATAAAGTATTTAATAAAATTTTTTGAAAACGCGATTGAAAGATTTTCTGGTATATTTCGAAGTGTAATGCCAGAAAAGATAAAAACTGCGAGATACGTCCTTTCTATATTAAGCCAACGATATGAAGTATTTTATTTTTGATTAGACTCCTTAGAAGAAATGTGTTATTTTATTTTCTGCAAACAAATATATGTATTCTTCAATGAAGAGTTAAATTTTTGTTTTTGTAATAAATTTTGTGGACAATTTGCATCAAAAAATGAGAAAAACTTGTCCCTAAATATACGGCCACCATTGTATGTGTAGAACTATGATGTTAGGAGCCACTTTTGTAGTAGATCTTTAGGTTACCTTGCTCAGCTCTACCAATCAGCGAGAAAAATCTGAGTTTTTTAACTGCCAGTCCCACGATATACTTTATTTTGTACAATTACATTTAAAACAAAAACAAAAGTTTAAAATTCGTTTTTGCTGTAAAAGTAATTTTACAAAGAAAAGAATTCGTTAGACATCGACAAAGTTATTAATATAATCACCCTTAATAGTTCAACTAAAATTAAATTTTTTAATGGAAGCGACATGATATATTTTGGTACTTTTCTCTCAGACTATTTAAGACTAATTATATTAGATTCAATTATCAAAGTTATTAATTGCTGTTTTTTATTCTAATTTCGAGTAGAAGCAGCATGTAACTCAAAATTATCGTGTCGTTTCACGTAAAATATTTCTGAACTAAATAAAAAATTAATTAAGAGTGAACATTTCTTATTTCAAGATATCTAAAATCAAACCTCCTTTCCAAAGTAAGAAACTACCTCTTTACCTCTTTCTTAAAATTGTTTATAACTATAAGACAGATTTCCAGTTGACATCACTCGTCACTTAATAGCTTAGATCGGAACAGTGGGTGTGTACATGTATGCACATATGTTTCCTTTGTATGTTCTTTTTTTATTTTATTATTGAAATAATAAATAACAAATAATGAAACGAGTACATTTTTCAGTTGAACATTAATACAATTTAAAAGATGTTTTAATATTTTTGAATTATTGCTTCATTTACATTTTTAAACAAATAACTCAATGTGAAGAGTACCAATAACTATTTTATTACTCAAGTGATTTAAAGTCATAAAGTATGATGAATGATAGTGACGCATTCCGCAGTCATTTATATGACAGCCTTCTGAATCTTAATAGTTGTATCTTGTTTTGCTGAAAACGCCATGTTTGTTTGTTTGTTTATTTTTGTTTTTTCATTTAAAAAACTATTTAACGCAAAATATTATTTAAAAATAAATAACTACAAAATAAATATTCGGTTGTACTGAATCTATTCTACCCTGCGTGTTCGACGTTATTTTGGAAATGCATTAGAGATTTTTTGAGTTTTTTTATTCCCATAGTTTTCCGATTTCAATAGCTCTTTATTCTAAATTTAAGTATTTAGCTCTTTTTTCTGACTTAAGCGATTTTTCAATAATTTTTTTGGATTGTGCTGTTTTTGGGTTCTAACTTTCTTTTAAGCTTTTCTTCAGCTCTTTTTTGATTTTAGCGCTTTTTAGGGCATTCCAATATAACAGATTTTGCGCCAAATTGGTTTATTTCAGTAAGTTTTCGAGATTTGATGTATTTCAAAGTTAACTCCTCAATAATATGATTTGTTTAGGATTCAACGAAATCCACAACAGATGGAATAAATAATGGCGAAGTTGATAGCAATACATAACACACATTCATTTCTGGGAATTGTCTACGGCTCACAAACTCTGGGTGTCATCAAATAGAAATAAAAAAGACAATCACCGATTGCAACTTATATATGGAATGCGATTGCCAACGTTCACAGCTTAGCAACGATAATTTTAACTACAGATTTGACATCTTCATGTTCCTTAAGTTGCCTCAATTATTTCATGTCATACTACATGTTACAGTAGCAACTTTCTTTTTGGGAACTCTGTTTATGACAGCTCAACAGTTTTCGTGTAACATGTTTTTTGGTTGGATACGTGAACAAGCAAAATTGCCGTATTTGGTGTGAAGAGCAGCCAGAAGCATTGAAAGAACTGCCAATGCATCCCAAAAAATATTCTGTTTGGTGCGGATTATCGGCTGGAACGTTACCCAAAATGGAAGAGCTGGACTTGGCTAACATGTGGGTTCAACAACAAGGTGCCACATGCCACACACCAGACAAAACAATAGCCCAATTGAGAGGAAAGTTCATTCATTTCAATTCATTTCACGTTTGGGGCCAGTCAATTGGCCACCTGGATCGTGCCCAGCGTATGAAATATTTGAGGCGTATCCGCGGTCAATATTTACATGAAATCATCTTTAAATATTGAATCATATAGATCGTTCTATCGACTCTAATAAAGATTTCATAAATTTCTCTAATGTGTATGTGTTTTTTTAAATCAAATGCGAAAGCTCTTTAAAAACCACCCCTTATTATTGAATTTAGGAAAAATGCAACCCTGATTTAATTAAAAAACAAAGACAATCAAGTTCTCATTTTCCTTAATTTACATAATACTTGTATTATGTTGTGAAATATGTTGAATTTCCTGATAGTATACGATACAGATAGATTGGTGCTACATACAAGTTCGTAAGTCGTTTGGGGTCTTTAATAAATCCCTTGTAATTTGTTTATGGTCATAAGGATAACGTCAAATCGAATCTGTTATACGTAAGTACCGTATGGGCTAGATTATATCCTTTACAACCGTGTTCAAGGGGTATTAAAATACCACATTTAACACAAAAGAATTTTTTTATACACAATCAAACTCTTTTATAACGAATTCTCGGTTGTAACGAACTAATTCCAAGTACCGACTTTTTGATAGCCATTTTCATACACAAATCCTTCGTTATACAATAGCAAACTCGTTTAACACGAATTATCTACGTCCTACGTAGTGAATTTCATACAGTTTTGATATTTTTACGATATCCCACGAAGTAAATTTCATATATGTTTCCCCTCTTAAGCAACTGACACTATTTTTTAATCTTACACTAATTTTTAATCTTACATATGTATCTACTATTCATGTTAACTTGTGTTATAAATGTACATTTATATTATTAATAGACAAACACGTTTTTTTAGATCTCTTTTACGGCCATAATACTGAACTGATTTTGGAAAGATTTATATGTTTTTAAGTGGGTTTTTACATAGATGTGCACAATCTTAATTTTATTTAAATCGGTTCCATATTTAAGGACCTATAAGCGTTTAAAGTTACTACTAACACATGCACACTTATTACACATACAAAGTGTGTATGTGTGTTTGTCCAATTTGCTTTTGCAAAGAAATGAGGCAGAATGTTTTTTGTTTTTGTATTTTATCGTATGTATTTATGTTTGATATTGATTTCTAGAATGCGGTCGATTGAGGACCGTTGGATACACTAGTGTATACCAGTATAAATTTGCAAAGTAATAAAAAAGTACACGGGATATTTTTGCTGGTGTCACGGAGTTCGTTATAACTGATCTTTACTGTACATTTTTTTAGCTTTTGCTTTTTAAAATTTGTTGAATCACAACGTTAACTATTAATTTTTTTCTAAAAGACAATTTACTTTTTTTTAAATCGGCGTTCTTTTTGTATAATTTATACGAGAATATAAAAAAATATTTTGCGTGAGGGCGTCTTCTTTAATAATGTCAAGGATTGCAAAGGGTTTCTGATTTAGTACTCGTTATTTTTAAGGTGTGTTATTTCCAAATAAAAATTAATTTAACTTTACATTTTGTAAAAAAAATATACATCTTTTTAAATTAATTTCTATTTATTAGTTAACAGAATGTGACAAGATTTTTAATAAAGTTTTTTAAAGTTTAATTGTATAAAAAAAGTTTAAGGCTGAATTTAACATGCGGAACTTGGACATGAAATATTTGAAATAAATTTAAATTAATAAATTGAAAACTATTTCTAATGTTTTTTATTTTGCATAATTTGACTTACTGCACCGGCCAAGCAAAACCATCTCATTTTTATTAATTCCTATTTACACGATGACTTTTTTTATTGTTTCTCTATCTAAAAATATTATCGAATATTTTATTGTTGTTTTGTTCAGTAAATGATACAATACTTTCAAATAACATAAAAAAAATAAAAATTATTTTTTCTAATTTTTATTTGCAAACTATTTTACAATAATAAGAACTTAACATAAACTAAATTAAATTATCCGTTGACATGTTTCCGATTCCCGATATGACGTTTTCGGCAATAATCCATTCGAGTAAATTGTAAATACTAATATTTATTTTGGCGTAAAAGAAAATAAAATTTCAACCTTTTTTATTTTTACGTTGTACTCGTATTATTATTTAATAAATGTATGTCCCCTGTGTATAAAGTTTTGTTTTCCATTATTTATTTTTTGGCTTATTGATTACTAAATATTTGTCGAATATTTACATATATTATTTTATAAATAAATTGTCACGTACTAAAAACATTCACCTCTATTATTTATTACAAATTGTTTCGTAGGCAAAATGTTACACAGTAGTACACAGAAAAAAATTTAAATAAATGGTTTTGCGAACAGCAACTTAATAGTACCAATTATATCTTTTATTCACATTAATTGAATTTATTTTCAATGAAATTTTTAACATTTGAATTAAAATCAAATTTCTTTTTTATATAAATTTTTGATTAAAGGCTTAATTGCAGTTTTAATAAAAAACTTTAATAATAATTATTAAAAGTTGAATTAAAATATTACTTAGTTTTAAATTCAATTTGTAATAATAATAATAATAATAATAAGTATTAAATAATAAATAAATAAATAATTTAATTGGATTAATTAAAAAAAATAATTCAAGTTGAATGAGTTGTGTGGCTTGAGTTCGTATCATGAATTCAAAATAAAAAAAGAAAATTTATTGATAATTTTTTAATAAATACAAATTATTTTTTTAAATTTTTAATTCATTTAAATAAATTTAAAGTTAAATCAATTTAGTTTAATACGAAGCTCCCATCTCTGATAATTAATTATTCCATGTATTATCACTCGCTGAGAGATCGAGCTTGTTTTCATTTATGTTTTAGTTCCATTCATTTAAAGAGAAAAAAACTACCTAATTACTTATTCCCTTCTCCGTGGAAAAAAACAATAAGCGAAATAAAATTACATACAATCACGCACATATGTAAAAAATCTTGTTACTCATATACATATGTATGTAGGTACTCTTAAACACGCTAATTGCTTTGCTTATATTTTTACTTGAATCAATACTTACATAAGTGAAAACGTGTACGTGTACATTTTTAGCATTTGTAGTGGTGTCAACTTTATGAGCCTTTTATTACTTTAATACTGAACCGATTTGAATAATATAAAGTCGGGTCACTAAAGCTCAACAATGTTTACCATTTGGTAAAAGATTGAAGAAAATCTGTTGGCAAACAAAGGAGAAAAAGCGATCTAAAAATTTGTCTTTGCCTATTTATATATATGTAGATTGGCCTCTTATTTTTTATAGTTGAATTTCTTAGTACTCCACCAACTATGACAAAATAAACTTTTGTAGTTAAAAATTTAATTGAATAAAATAATAAATTTAAAATTTTTTTTTTCTTCAACTCAAAAAAAATATTTTTTTCTGGTTGCCTCGCTCAACAATAAATAAAATATTTTTTTATATCTATTAATGAAAATATTAGAAATTGTAGGTTTCATTTTAAAATCATCGGTTAGTCGAAACTGCATATCGCTCATTTGCTGCAATATCGTCATAACTCGAAAAAAAATTTTATACAGAAAACGAGTTCAACGTTTAACATTAAGTAAAGTAATATTCTTTTCTCAAGGTGTGAGTCTGCAAGATATTTGCATGACTTTTTTTCACAAGATAAATTACAGTATGACGATAATTTCTGAATTATTAACTCCAAAATCGATTTTTTTAGAGTTATGAAGATGTTGTTTAAGTCTTTTATTTTTATATCGCTGCTTAGGGTCTCAAGTTGTATATAAATAGCCGTTTTATAATTGTACTACATGTACACAGAAAGAAAAAACTCGTATTATGATTAAGTTTTTTTTAAAGTGCTTTTAGTACGAATATTACGAAATCGTACTGAAAATAAGCTGAAACGGGATTGCTTAAAAAAATCAATTAGATGTAGAAAATGAAATTTTTCTTGGGTGTCAAAAAAAATTAAATAGTAATAAGTACTCTATTACTATTTCAAATCGATTTTTTTTTAAATATTTTTAATGGTATTTTTTACTTTTTTTCTTTTTAAATAAAATAATATTTATAGTAACTTGCAGCTGATATTTTGTTCTCCCAATTAACACACAAAGTAAAACAATTTTAAATATGATCATTTGATACAAATCACTATTCGCAGTCATTTTTCAAATCTAGACAGCGAGTTGAGAGTAAAATTTTTCTAAATTGATGTTCATTTGATATCAAGTTCTTAACATACTATCCAATCTCAAAGTAATACTATATTGAGCTAAAATTGTTTGTCTTTGTGCCACCTTAATAAAAAAGGCTAAGCCTAGCAAAAATACTTTAAAATTATGTGTTCTTATCCTTTGATTTGCAAACTCTTAACACAATTTCTTTTTAAAATTTTTTTTATTTATTTTTCCTAAAAATTTCGTGGAAAGTTTCATTTGTTATCAGTCCCATAATTTCCAGAGAATATTAGGTTTCTCAAATTTCATTCCAATGATATTAAAACGAATAGAGTTTGATTTCGAATCAATTTCAAATTGTCATTAAACCCTTGTGTTTGCTGGGTATGTCATGGAGACTAGCACAAATACATTTAACCCTTTAGCATCTATTGGGACAAATGTGTGCCACTGTATGTTCACAGAGCCTTAATGCCGAGCTTTGTTAATTTAAATGATTCAAAAATGTTCCATTTAGTTATTCAGAAGTTTACAGTGATAACGAATCGAAAAAACTTGCCAAACTGTCAATAACTCCGAAAGGGTGAAACTATTTTCAAATCGTGTAGTTCTGGAATTATTATGTATACCAAATGGCATGATTCCAAGGACATAACAGCTGTAAGCAATTTTCATGTTTCTTCAATGGTATCAATAAACAAAAAGCAAAGGAATGGTGAAATTCAAGGAGGCGCAAATCGAGCTGATCAGTTATCTATGCTATAGACCGTAAATCACAGAAATGGTGGAAGAATGTTTTTTTATAGATTTGGTGATCATATTCGTGGATCATATACATATATTATGAATTTACATCGAAAAGAGGAACCATTTCCTGATTTCATAGTTCTGCTAGTAGAAGATCTCATTACAGAAGGAAGGAAAACTGCGACCGTTAAGAGAAGCCTTGGTCATGGTGGTATATCATGCCAAAAATAAGAAAACTTATGGTCAACTTGCTACTCATTTGCCAATTGAAGGACCTTCGAGACGTCCGTATACACGTTTGAAAAAATGAACTAAAACTTTTTGTGCAGAATTTCAGCTTCCGTCGTACAAAGATTGTTTTGCACCGTTTCACAAATAATTTTCAAATGTTTCCCTTTCATTTCATTTTTGTTTTTAAAATGTACAAACTGAATTTCGAAAGAATAAATAAAAAAACATAAAATTTAAAATAAAATAAATATTATTTATTTATAAATAACACGGTACAACACGTGATTTTAGGACTTAATTTCGATAATTGCAGGTGAAAGTAGCCTCAAAAATATGAACTTATGCATCCATCATTCGTTTTGTACTTAACGAACTTTTGACTCAAGTTCGACTTGATTTAAGTGCGGATGGCTTTATGTTCCTTTTGAATTTCTTTTAACATAACGTCGTCCAGTTATCTTCACGTGTATCACAAAATTAAAAAAAAAAATTATACAAGACCATTATTATGGATCTGTAATATGGGACCCTATATATAAAAAACATTCTGACGCTATTGAATCCGTGCAAAAACAGTTCGTTATGTTTTGTCTTCGTGGGTTAAACTTTAACCCAAGGAATTTACCATCATATTCTGCTAGACTTTCCCTTATCAAGCTGCCAACTCTAAAAAGCCGCAGAACTGTGCTTAACATATCGTTTATTTTCAACATTATTATTGGCGAAGTAAGCTCTGGTTTCTTAATCAATGATATAACTTTTAATGTCCCTCAGCGGCCTTTACGTTATTTTTCACCGTTATCAGTTACATTTTTTAGAGCTAATTATGCTAATGCTGACCCTTTGAGAAGAATGTGCAACGAGTTTAACAAATTTTATACATTTATTGATTTTTCTTCGTGCCCCACTACAATAAAAAGCGATTTATTAATCTATTTAAACTCATAATTTTTGTATATGTTCTTTGTTGTATTGTTGTAATTTTTGTATGTAAAAATATATGTATACAATTTAAACGGTCTGTAAGGATTATTTTCCATAGACAAATAAATAAATCAAATCAAAGACCACTTTTCCTAAGACCCCAAGATTTGACGAGACAAACCTGACGTGAGTGAACCGGGTCTAAGATCATGCAAACTCGGATCATTTAATATATTTTTTTGTATACAATGTTGAAACTTTAGGCTCAATTTCCCAAAGAAACAATTTTTGGAGATACGTGAACATAAGTTCGGGACGACGATATGTACATACCTATTAGTTGTGATAATTGTTTCCCCGCGAAAAACTCCCATAAACAAAACTAGCATTCAACTACGTCGGAAATGGTGTATCACCCAAATAAAAAACAAACACTTTAATACCTGTACAACATACAAATATGAATTGAAAGTCATGATACCGACTACGATGAGGGCATGTTTGCAGAGTAAAGCTAACTTATAGCATACTAACTACTCACACTATACGAAATGCATTTATTATTGCGTTTGGCTACGTCAGTTAAATCAACAAATGGGCTTGGAAAGCTACTGAGCCATAAATAGTGCATATTAGGTGCTACTGTTTTTTTTTAATTTTTTTTTTATTATTTCACGTTTATGTGTGTTTTTCCAATAATTTGTTTTAAGCGTTTGTCGAAACATTTATTACAATATCTCCTACTATTTATATGTGTGTATGTACACATGTACCTACTGGCATGAAGTACTCGTAGCATTTAAGAATAAAAATTTATCAGCCGTATTCGCACAAAATGTATTCGAAAATGAGGTATTTCAATATTTGTACGAGTGACTACGTGTCTGAGGCAATATTATTATTTATTCAGAAATACATTTAGTTAACATATCTACACATTAATATGCGGATATAAATTCTATAAAACAGGTGAAATTTAAATATTTTAAAGCTAATAAAAATTGATTTTTTTAAGAATATTAATGAAACATTATTAAATTATGTCATGAACTCAAATATAATAAAAGAAAAAAAAACGGAAATTTGAAAAATCAATTGTTTTCCTTTAGAATAGGCAGGCGTCTTCGGTATTGTATATTCATGCATATGTAAGTACAGTACGGCCTCGGCTTGTGCAACAATTTGGGAACGTGAAGAAAAAAGTATGAAAGTTAAAAAAAAAATCAAAACTTGCACCTTTCAAAACCCACATTTATTTAATCAACGATTTTTTAGTTATACACGAAATTTCCTCTACTTAGTTTGTCTTTAATTTTTCATATTGTCACACTAAAGCCCATTCTTACAACCAGCGTTGTCAACTATTTATAACCAAAACGCGCCATACATCTTTTTAAAACGAGCTAAATCATCAATGTGATATTCATAACCAAAACGCGCTATTCCCAAAAGCGCCAAGTTAAATTTTGATAAAAATCGATGCATATATTAGAAAAAAAAACCAATATTTATTGAAACAAAATAATAACTATCTATAGTACATATTTGTCTTTAAATTCATTCAGGTACTAAAAGTAGATACTTACAACTATGAACAACATTTAGGAAGCTGAAAACGACAGCAAAACTTAAAATATTCTTTTGGTATATCAATAGAAATTTTAATGTTTTAAGCATTACATAAAATTATATGTGGTAAGGTTACAAAGATTAAATTAATAGCTCAGTCCTGTTTTATTTAATATTAAACTTTTAGTGCCTTATTCCTTATAAATTATCAAATGTTTATTAAAGGTTTATGAAACAGTTTTACATACAAAACTTGTTTCATAAACCTATTATACACTTTTGGTAAGTATTCTAAATACGGGATTATTAATACTTTCATTGATTAAAAGAATCAATAATAAACTTTTTAATATTATAAAAATAATAATAAAAAATACTTTAATTTACACCGTCTGGCCCAACTTCACAAAATCGATTGTATGTAATACTTCGAAATTTTATAGGATTCATTTGAATTCGCCAATTCGCGCTAAGACGAAAAACAGCGCGTTTGGCACAGTTAAAACGAGCTAATTCTAGCGCGAAACGCTGCTAACAACTTGTCTTTATAGTACGTGTTAATAAAAGGTATCTTTAGCTAGAGTTAGGAATAAAGTGATCTTTTAAAATTTTTCGTTATTGAAAATTCCAAGTAAAATAAAATGAAACTTTTCAAAAATATAAAAGTACCAGAGCAAAACTCGATTACTTTTGACAAATTAAATTAAGTAGTAGCAACAACATTGTTTTATTTATTTGTTTATACACAACAAAACACAACTGTTTTCAAGTTCGTTAAGAATCTATTGTATTTTTTACAAACTTTATACAATTAGACACCCTTTGGGTGAAAACAAACAATAAGAAACTTTCGTTGACGTTTTCAGGAGCAACAGAAAATGTCACTGGTTCCTCGTTCTTACATTGTTCAAAGTGAAAAAATTAACGATTAACGAAAGGAACGACCCAGTTCTTTCAGATCGGTCAGAACAATTACAAAAAAGGAACGATTTTGACCAACTCTACATGGAACAATAAAAACTACAAAACACAAAACCACCTCAACACAAAAAAATATAAGATATTTACCAATGTTTTGACATGGACAATAAGATGAATGGCGTAATAGAATTTTGAAATTCAATTTCATTTCCAGTAATAAGAAACTTAATTAGTTTTTTGATAAACAGCATATCTCAATGCTATTCAGCCTTTGTGGTGTTAATTTAATAAGAAGACTAAGGGAAAAGGGGTAACATCATTAATTAACTTTTTTATTTAAGCAATTAAATGTTGTTGTTGTTCTTGTTTTTATTCTTGTTCATTTAAAACAACATTTTTTGTTGTATAAAAACTTTTTTCCTAATAATTGCGGATTTCGCAATCGTACTTTCTAAACATGTCTGTCGTAAGCGATGTTCTTGATTTCTCTAACATACAAAAACAAAACAAAAAATTCCTTAAAACGTAGAAATATTTTACAAAAAGAATACAGCAAGAATTAGAATGAATAGATTTTTTGACTAGAAGTATAAAAAAGTGTAAATTAGTTTTTATCTTTTTTTTGGTAAATAAAACGATGACACATTTTTAAAATATACATACGAGTACATACTTACGTAGTTTCAAATGTTTTATTTTTATAGTGTTTCCTAAAAATAAAACAGATACGAGTGGATAGCTGAAGGTGATGGTGTAGATATTAACTGAACTTACATATTTTAAAAGTGTGACGTTTTTAACATACAAATTAGCATAATTATGCATATTTATGTATAAATAATTAAAACAAAATCACAAGTAAACAAAAACGTTTTATAACGTAAATTTAATTATTAGTTTTATAATATTATGAGTTAAGGAATTGTTCGGGTTTAAAGTCTGTCTATTTTGTTTAATAAATAAAGTTTTCTTTTATTAATTTATTTTTCCAATTTTTCAACCAACTTCAGTGAAATTATATTTTCCTACAAACGACAAATGACTTAGAATAAGTTGACTTAATTTTTAAATAAAGATAAATAATAATTTATATTATTTTGAGATCACTTTTATATAAAATAAAAAAACAATCAAATTTATTCCTCATTTTTGTAACTTTCTCAGGATGAAAAATCGTTTAACAATTGAAATAACAATTAGAAAAATAATATAAATATATCAAGAGAAGGTCGAAAAATTAGTTATTAAAACAATATAATAATTTTGATATTTTGTAGTGTTTTCAGTTGTTCATACTTGTAAACTTTGTCACCCAGTGTTTACAGGTTTTCCAAAATATATGGAAAAAATAAATTAATAAAATAAAACTAAGAAGAGTTCTTATTTTTATTGTATTTGTTAAGCAAAGACACAGACCTCAAGCCGAACAATTCCTTAACTCATAAATTACACTGTACAACAACTTCAACATTTTTCCAAAATTACGTTGTTCCGACGATTGTTTTTGGTAGAGGAGACCAAACAAAAATATATACATACATGTATCGCCGTTTTGAAAGATCACATCAAGATTGCCCATTCGGTATTCGGTATTTGAGTGTCAAACCTTCTCGTCAGAGATGGGATGGCCTACATATGTGAACAATAACTAAATTAATTCTTAATGGACAATCTTGAATTTAATAGGTTTTTGGTGTTTGTGTTAAGTTTTGAGTTTTGGTGTGTTCTGACATAGTAAAAGTTTACGGCCAACATTTTTGTAGAGCATTTCATCCCCGCTCTTCCTTTTTTTCGGAGAGTTTTTTACGATTTGTTAGAATAAAGCGAAAAAATGTCGTTATCAGGGGGAGTTAGAGGTTCTACGAAAACAGAACAGAGCTGGGAAACTTAAACTACCTCTAGAATAAAATTTCGATGTGATCTTTCAAAACGCCGACACATGCATATTTTTTTTATCTCCGCCAGAATCAATCGTCGGAACTCTGTAATTTTTTTTCGTGTTGAATTGGTTTATAAAAGGTTTACAACACAACACATTCGTTTTATAATATTCTCATAATCATGTTCCTCAGTCAAATGTCCCCGGTCTTGATATGAAAATTATAGACAGGATAAATTTGCTCATCACTGCGACAGTGTTGCTGAATTTTGCTGAATATGTTTTTTTACGCTCGTCAACATTGGAATGTTTAACGAAAGTTTTGCTTTTGAAAAGCATCAATTGAGAATAAAGTAGCTTACAAATTTTAGTAGTTAATAATTCAACCATTTCCGAATATTTTTTATTACTAAATCCATGACATTTATCACATCTTGGCGCAAACTTATTACATATATGTAACTATTGAACCGAAAGTGATCTCCGACGCTGAGCACAAATTTCTAAAATAATTTTTTCAGTTTTATTGACTGCATCGTTAATTTTTTTGCTTATAAATTTTTAAATTATCAAATGGCTTCCATAAATTTTAACTTAATAACCTAAAAAGAAAATAAAACACTAAGTACACATTTGCAATAAAATAATATTCCCGCCATAAATTATCATTAAAATGAAAAAAATGAATAAAATCAAATCATTAATATTCATTTACAATGTTTGGAGATGAATTACAAATGCAAATTGCAACAGAAAATAAACTTGTTTTTGTTACTAATGCATGTGTATGTGTATTAAATTTAATGCGTTTTGAAATTGAATACAATTTTATAAATAAATTTTTATTTTCATTTATTTCAAGATGTCTTATTTATATTCTACGTTCGCCCAATTAGTCAGTGTCCACTGTAAGGCTACTGCAGCGACATCCAACGTACCAGTCAATCAATGTAAGCGTGATCTATTGAGCTACGGCTATGAAAAATTACAAATTATTACTGATGCCCAACTGGATGCCTTCGATCCATATCAAAGGGGAGCAAGTCAATTGAGTAAGTTTTTTGTTATAAAATGTGCTTTGAAAAAATATAACTTAAAAGAAAGATACATACAGTGGCGTTATCTGCAATAGGCCCTCCTATGTTGCTTTTGACCTTTTACATAAATTGGAAACGTGGTAAACGATTTGTGTTCTTTTTAAAAATTTGAGAAATTAAAATGTGTCTGACAAGGCAGATTTACATCAGGTAGTCTCTTCCGAGTTGGCCTTGAAAATTAGAACAGATGAGTCAAAAACGGTTGACAAATTTATAAGAAAATAAAAAAATTAAAAATAAACATATGTATGTATGTTTTGGAAAAATGTAAATATGTATATAAAAAGATTAAGGAAAACTGGACATTGGAAGTATATCGGATGCGACATCATGAACCGTATCTGGAAAGGCATATGAACTGTCAAGACTAATGTTTACCAAAATGGTGGCAAAACAATGTAGTATACCTTCCCGGCGGACACCCTGTATTTAAAGCAGCCCATGCATTATATGTACAATACTATTGAATATTTTGTTGCTCGTATTATTGTCGTTTTCTTCTATACTATTCAATAAAAAACACAATACTTTAAGGAATAAAATATGATGCAATTATTCTTACTATTAAAAATTTAACAGAACATTCAAAAATGTATTGGCAGTAATGCACTTTTTTGGTTGTGCAATAAATATCTGGAGGCTTTTGTTTTTTGCCAATATATTGTGCCACCTTCTAATATGTTATAGATGTATGTATGTATATACGAGTAATTACTTAATATCATCAATATGTAAAATAATATTATTGCTGCATTTCACAAATTGCACTATTACATTGTTAAAATAGCGCATACATTCTACAATATAATTGAATACTTTATAAATCCTATTATTGTCGCTTAGCCCCATAATATTCAATAAAAGGCACAATAATAAAAAAAATATGGTGCAATTATTTTCACTATAAAAATGTAAACAGAATATTGAACAACCTCGCCAACACATAACGCAGTATATCACACTTGTCTTGGTTGTGGTTTCTGTTTTTTGCCAATATATTGTGCCACTGTCCAATGTGTCATACAGATTGCCGATATTGTTCTACGAAAAATCGCTTAAAGACTTCTGTCGAGAAAACATGTGTTTGAGAGAAATCTGTTCAGGCTTTTATAATTTGAATTATCTCAAGTTTGAAGTAATGAAACTTGATGGAACTAAGTTAGAGTTTTACTTATATTTTATTTTTCAATTCTAAAGTTTGCAAAATATGTAATTCCCTAAATTCTTTTCTATTTTCAGTTTGGACCTCTATTATGAGAGATCATCCCAGTTCAACTTTGGTTACAACACGTAATCCATTGCCTGCACCCCCAGCAACTTCAATTGTCATCATGGGCCACCAGCAACCCAGTACAACGAAAACTAAATTTATTGATACTACAACACCTGCCAGTCATCAATATCCTAAAAATCCAATGTTTGAAAGTAGTGAACACAAACATCTATATGCCATGGATATGGATATATCATATGGTCAACCCAGCATGGCTCATAATCCACAAATTGATGTATTTGACTCGAGTGCCCATAAAACATATTTGACTGGACCCTCAGTGGTACGGGTTAAGCCTGATGGTTCCCCTGTCGAAGAGGATCAACACAGACCACCCCTTAAGGATGATGATTTGGAAACATATGCACCGGAGACATTTAGTAGTCATGATGAAATTAAAATCAACTCCAATAACAATCAGCAGAAACATCGTAAAATTGCCACCATAAATGCCTTGAAGCAGCAATATTTGGCCAATTTAGCCAGACAGCAACAGGAACTGTTGCCACCATATGAAGATGCCAGACGTCGCCTTCGACGTCATCAACCAGTTGCCTTTCGTTACGGCAGCATTGTTGCGTAATTCGCATTTACGCACAGAAAGAAAAAGATGTGTACGTTCATGAAATGACATCTGTCCTTAAGATAGAACTTAAGATTTAACCAAGAAACTAAGTTAAATTTTGAAAATGTATGAAAGAGTTTGAAAATAAGTTTAGTGCTTTTTAGCTTTATTTCATTTTTTTAAGTTTTTATTCTTAACTTAATTGTATGTTTGATTAGTTTTTATATATTTTTAAGAGTATATGTACATGTTATTTTGTATGGATGTGTGTGTGAGTGTATTGTACATGCAAGTGTAAATTATTTAATTAAATTTATTTTTTGAATTTTAAGCTCATGGAATTCTTATATTTTTTATGTAAAGGATTAAAATCGTATATTATAAAAAACAAAAACATATTTAACTAATTATTATTTATTGTGTGCTTTACTTTTAGAATTCGATATTTAATTTAAACCTTAACACGAATATAATTAAGACTTTTACGAATGAAATAAATTACTTAAAAAATAAGTACTAAATTATTTTAACAAAAATTGAGAAGTAAGTAAAATTCGTTCTAGCTAAATCATAATTATCTTTCGTGTTCCATGTTTAACCATTGTTTGGTTAAATAGGTAATTTTTGTAACTAAATTCGCTGCGCGTACGTAAATTACATAAAACGTGTAAAAACAGTCCTGCTCCAACTATAGAGAATAGTGAAACATCTGTAAGCATCTTCATTTATCGAAATAATCTTAACAAGAAATATCACTTTTTTCAAATTTATTTTTCTAATATAGAGGGATATCTGTACACATCACCATTTTTCCATAATGACTACTAATCTCATCAAGACATTTTTCTTAAAATATAACTTTTTTTCAAATTCATTTTTCTAAACTTCCAAAATTATTTAAAAAAAATTACTTGATTTTTTCGTTTAATGTATTTCCGGAGCATCATTTCTATATACATTGAAGGATATTTGTACACATATGTATTATGTTTAATACTTTTAGAATTCCCAATTATTCTAATTTCCTTAAGTATATCTTGGGCACATCTTTCATTTATTGGTTAATATGGAACTAGTCCCTGTTCCTCGATTGCGAATTTAAAATAAAGTTCATACCTATTACTATGACTGTAACATGTTTAAAAGTGCTCGTTAACTGCAAAACAAGCTCGTTACAAAAATTGGTTTATGTATCTGCTAGTTAATGATTCCTTTTTATATAAAAGGTGTTTGCTCTGAAAACAGCTTCAAAAAGTTATAACATTACAGTGGCATAAGGCAGTTCTGTGTGTATATGAATTGATAATGCAGATTCATACGAATGGTACGATAATTACCAAGGTAGTAGCGATCCCACAGCTGATTAACCTGACTAAATGTCATTTGTGTAAAATCATGGTAGAATAATACAGGTAATGTTAACGGACTTTTTTTTGGGTTCAAGTCTGTTAAAATTTGATTATGTATTAACAACACACACCCACACTGCTAAGAAAGCAAACTTTATCACTTGCTACAAATGCAAATAAGAAAAGGAAAAGAAACAAAATTCTTTGTAGAACAGAAAATGCAACCATTTTGCCATTTTTCTTTTTACTTTTTGACAGCTTCGAACCTAAAAGCAGTGTTGTTGTAGCTTCGACACCACCTGTATTATTCCACCATTTGAAAATTAAATTTGTGATAACAATATACTCATAACAATATGGCTGACGTCAAACTGCAAACAGCACACATATAATTCATAACAGCAAGACTCGCCTCAATTCGCTTTGAAAAAACATAATTTCTTTGTCAAAATCAACGTCAAACAGTATATATAAATCAAACATAAACAAATTTTGACAACCAAAACTTATCAAAATGCTAGGTGATGCAAGGGGAAAAAATATTCAGCTGAGCTGTCGAGACCACCTGTTATGAATTCGCCTTGATATTGCACAACAAAAATATTTTGTAAAATTAAAAATATTTATGCAGGTGACCGCGGCAGATTCGGTGATTATGAGTTGAATATAATCCTTACTGTCAAACTCCATATGATAGAAATATAAAAAATTTTTTCACGTACGGAGTTTGAGAGTTTGCATTAGTTAATATATTTTTATTATAAAAATAGCACCACCTTGTTCGAAATGTTCTCATTAAATAAGTTCGACAGGGTAACTCAGTTGATAAAATCAATTCGCAGCGAACGGTTGTACAAGAGTTAAAGTCGATAAGGGAAAAACGCAATAAATAAATTTTTAAAAATTGTGATTTAGAAAAGTTTGTGAAATTTTAAAGATTTCCTTTCATATTTCGTTAAAAACAGGACAGAAGTTGTTTAAAAAACACGAAAACGAATATCTTAAACAACTTATTCGTTTATTAAAAACATATTCATACATGTTCATATGCATGTACTTATACTGAAAAAGCCGGTTGGTATATAATAAACAAATTAACATATATTTATGTATTTACATATTTTTTCTATATTTTAGTATTTAATGAGTAGAAACTAATATACACACCATCATACGTTCACGTACTCTTATATGGTAAATTTATGTACATACATATGTATGTACTTATAAAAAACAGAACCTATCTTTTTATTTATTACTTCTAATATTTATTTAAAAAAAATAAATTTGCCTGAGTAAAAATATATGTACATATTTAAGTTTTTTATTCTCTTGATTGTTTTTTTTACCAAACACACGTGTTTATTTATCAAACTTTCTAGAAATTTTATTAATTACACTTATAAAAAAACTATTAAATAATATTCTGGTGTATGTAAGTATGTACATAAGTACAATATATAAGTATACTTGTATAATTTTATTGTTGCCTGGTTTTTCTGGTAAGGCACGTAGGCCAACATGGATTTCTGTATATTATTTTTAACATTTCTCCACCTTTCCATACACGCACATTTCTTCATCCATGCACCCTACTCTTTCTATTTACCTCATCCCTATCAGCTGTTTGCCGGTTGGCGAAAAATTTTATTATTAGTAAATAAAAAGAAAACAAGTAATAAATATAGATTTGTATTTATGGATGTATGTATGTGAATAATAATTTGTATATATTTTTTAGCTACACAACTGCGTAATTTTTGATCAAACATGTACATACATACATACATATACAATAAAAAATATACATAAGCTCTGGTAAAAATTAAATTACACATAGGAAACCAAAAAAACTTAATTAATTTAATTACAATAGATGGTATATTGTACTTTCATAGATATGTATGGCTGTATATAGAAGTATATACATATGTAGATATATGTACCTACATATACTATATTATGTAACTGCCATTTACTTCAGCAAATTTTAACCTTAGATAAATAAAACGTTTTTTGTTCTTATTAAAAAAAGTGTTCAGAAGAAGTGCTATTAATGTTCCTCATCATATTGTGCTAGTGCTTGTATTACTGAAAATAATCCTCCAAAAAGTTATACAGTAGTTTCGATTTAGCTTTTGTTTACGAGCTTCTTTGACTTAACTGCACAAAATTAATCATTTCTGTCACTATTCTTTATAATCCCTTACGAATTCTTTATTTAAGTGCACTTTTTGTACCGGTACATTTAAGTACATTTTCTAAAATTTTTGGCATTTTTAAAATTATTTCCATACAAAAAATCAATTATTCTTCCTAAGCCTTGTTTAAGTGGATTTTGTATACCTAATACATATTTAGCATATTATTAGGAATTTTAAAAATATTTTCATATAAAAAAACAAGCTGCATACATTAAAAAAAAATATGGTGGTTTACTATTTCACATAAACATCCAACTTAAGCCACCTATATTTAAAATAAATTGCAAACAAGTCACACAAATCGCAAGTTGTCATCATTAAAATTCATATATTTTGTTTGCATGTACTTACATATGTACATACATATTCATAGATATTTAAGATAGCAGCATTTTTGACTTATTTATTTATTAATGAGTCCCCTTGCATAACAAGACTTAGTCTCATAATTACAATGCAAGGCTGTTTAATATACAGTTAATTCGCCTACGTAAGTTAAAATTAACATAAAGTAATTTTAGATATTTAATATACTTATAATAAATAAGGACATATTTAAGTATATAAAAACATTTAATCGTCTAATCAAAGTAACTAAAAAGAAATTTTTTAAAATTTGTTGCGTTGCTGTTAATTTGTTGATTATGTGGAAGAGCATTCCAAAGACGAACAGCATGAAAAAGAAGTGTCATTCAGAAACTCGGCATTTATATTTAGGGATTATAATAGTTTTGCCTCTTACAAGACCTGGCCATCGGCAATGTGATATTAATCTTCCGATACAAATTTCGAAAAGTTCCATTCTTAAAAAAGTAAATTTACAGAAGAGGAAAAATGTTGCAAATCGGTAATGATGTGTGTCAGAGGCAACTAAAAAGAAGTCATACTCTGGAGCCATTAAATTAAATTAATTTCTTTGGGAATGACGCTGTGCGAAAACACGTTTTACTAAAATAAAAACCATTTAACATGGTGGCTGTAAAGTAATTTTTTAGGGATGTTTCTCTTGGTGTGATGTAGGCTCTATTTACCACATTTCAGAAACTGACAAAAGAAGTCTGCAAAAATATAATATCATACACATACAAATGCACGTATGTACATATGTACGTGCAGTATTAAAACCCCTCCATATTTTTAAATTCCTGTTTCGTCGACAGTTTGCCAAAAACTTTCTCGCCAATGTTGGCGTGTCTTTTTCCAGGAATAATCCTTAATTAATAAATATATAGTACGTACAAATGTCCGTTTTGTACAAATTGCGAAAATAGAGGAACCAATTTTTCATTGCACTAAAAAATGGGGGAAAATTACTTTATTTGTCAACACTTCTTTGAAATAAAATCAATATTGTTATGTTTTATCATGCATACCGAAAAATTTTATGTTTTTTAATGTACGGCTCCATGTTTGTCATACTCCATCATCGCTAACAACTTGTTTTTTCTGTTAGCTAGCAGTTTATCTGCTTTCCACTCAGCCAATATGTACCTATGTATGTGGCATGCAGCAAGTTTTATATATACATACTTATATACATAAATATGTACTTACATACTCGTATGAATAAGTATACAAATTTATATTTTAATGCACATCCACAATCTTTATACAAGCACCAACATACAGCGAGTCTACCAAAATTTATTTTTCAACTGCAAAATTTCTATTTGAATTAAAATATAACAAAAAATACTTTTTTTTTGCTTCCATCAGCTTGAAAAGCAACATAAGAATTTGCACATGAAATTTGTGTGTGTAGGTGTCCCTATCAATGCAGAAAACTGCAAATGCACTAAAGTTTATTGACTTTTTGACCTCTAAAACCACTTTATAGAATAAAAAAATTATTCAAAGTAAAATGTGGTTTTATATCGTCATATGAATTCATAAAAGCTCTAGCAGTGAGAAAATTTTACAGGACAAGCAAAAAATCATCTAATATAAAAAATTAACAAAAATTTTTAGATTTTTTTCAGTTTAAGCTTATTTCTTATTAAATTAGTAAACTTTTATAGCCTTATTCACAAACGATTAATAAAGTTATATAGTAGGTTTAATGTTGGATTTTTTATGACAAACCCGGTTTTAATGTACACACTAACTTTATTAATTGTTTGTAAATAAGGCCATTAATATGTACAATTTTTCAGGAAAATGTATGTATTTCTTGTAACTTAGGGCTTTTTTTTAATCATATGACGATATGTATGTATGTATATATGTATATTGGTGCCTTGCGCTATTGTAAACTAAGAAATACTGAACTAAAAAAGATTTAAAATTGAGGAGAAATATAGTTTTTTGGCAACAAATTGTTTTAATTTTAATATTAATTTCAATTAAACCAATACAGTTCGATAATAATTAATTTATGCTGGATATTCACCCATAAAATTTTTGTCCGGAAAAATTTTTTTCTTATATATAGTACTTTGGCATCTTTCTTCTTCAAACTGCGTATGAAAAAAAAATTGTCCGGACAAAAATTTTATGGGTGAATATCGAGCTTCACATAAACGATGTTCTTCTTTCACCTTAATTTCCACATTCAAAAAACAATTTTTTTGACAAATTTCGTTGAATTACGTATATTTCTATAAGTGTACAAAATAACTTATATTTTTGTCGCATCCGTTTGTCACTTATATGTATGTACGATATATGCTTATATCTTTTTACTATATTATTGATTCCGCCAAAAATGTTTAATTAAATGTAGTACTCTTTCTTGCTTCAGAACTCTTTTTAATATACATCTGGGAGCAAATTACGGCATTGAATTTGTATGAAAATTTTGTTCGATATCGAATGCCGTAATTTGCCCCCTGATATTTCCATTCCTTTGTATTATTTAGCTCAACTAAAAGTGTGCGAATGTCGCGTCCGTCGACCAGGAATCACCCATATGCATGTACATATGTATGTATATAAAATTATGTATACTGAAGTGTAACTTCTACATTTTGTAAGGGTTGTTACAAATTCAATGTCTTCTCCCATTAATAAAACATTCTTTTTATTTCTATACACCTAATTGTTTTATCGATAAAACAATTGGTCATGTGCTTAATGTAAAATATTTTATTATATACTGAATTCTATGTACTTTAGCGTCTATTTTTAAAGACGAGAAGTGACGAAAACACCTGTAATAGATAAGATTTATAAATAAAATTAAGTAAAAAAAATAACAATAGCTAATAAAAACCAACAAAAAATCCTAGTATTTACTTTCTACTCCCCCTTTTGTTTGTTTTACATTTATCTTAGTTGCTCCTCAGCTAAATGTATTGCATGTTTTATAAATTAAATTATTATTATTCGACGATTTAAGACCCCCATCCCTTTTGGTAATATCACACTTTTTAATAATATGTAAAAAATTATGTACATACATATGTATGTAGTATATATGTATGTATTTACTAATCACTTGTGATTTTTATTTTAGTATATGAAAAAGTTAATTTTACATTTACTTGAGCTTGTTATACATACTTACATATTTGAATTCATACAAACATGCATAATAAATATTAAATATGTGTATGGAAATGAATTACACTTATTCTATTCTCATCTAAATACACAGTGGTGGAAAAATAATAGAAACATTAAAAGTTCTTTTGTAAGTTATTAATTTGTTTAAATTAAATATTCTACATATTGAATCAGCATCACTGTGTCTTAATTAATAATACCTTTCGGTTTATATTACGGATATTTTTATTTCTGCGGTTTTTAATTCAGTGGTATTTTAGTGGATTTGATTGAAAAAATAATAATAGATAAAAAAAACATTTTTCGATCCTAAAGATTAGTTTAGATTGATTAAAATAATTTAAAACTTTTTGTAATTTTTATTAATTAATAACATTTAGGAAATGTAATTTTGTCTTTTCGCCAGTGCCTTATAACAAAAATAATTAAAAAGTGTTTTTTAGATTTTAAATCGCACTATTTCCCATAATTTATATTTTACATTTATATTTTACATACATACTTATGTAGTAAACCTGAAGGAAGCATGGGGTTAAGTGTATCCATGTCAATATTTTTGTCATCAATTATGGTGTCTTTTTGGTGACAATGTCAACAAATTGTTTTTTTTTGTTGTCTTTCTTTTTAATAGGTAGAGAAAATGTTGTTAAAATATGGTTTACCTTATTTTAAATATTAATTTAAATAAATGCTTGTAACTGTTTGAACTAAATTGAAATAAAATAGTATTGGTGACATCGTCAGTATCATTTTAGTATGTATTGACATTTCCTACAGGTGCTGACAGCGTTAATAGTGAATCATTACAGTTTTACTACGAACATTTCCTACAGTGTGCTGATATCGTCAATAGTAAGTCAGTACAATTTTACTATTGACATTTTCTCCATATGGTCCCACAAGAACTACCTAGTTAGTATTGACGTAGTGTACTGGTAGTTTTCGTACGACAAGCATGTGTTAAATGTCAATATTAGATAGCATTAGTTGGAGTATAATTTGTCAGTAGTACTAGTGACATCGGCAATAGAGAATCAGTATAATTTCACTATTGGCATTTCCTGCAGGGAAAATATTAAGTTTTTTAAAAACAAATTGAAATTAATTATTGAGGGATATAGCTAGTTCCTATGCGCATTTCACTGTTGCTAGAGCATATAATCAGGGAACTTTACCCAAATATTTCTTAAAACAACTGGAGGTATATCAAACCTTCATTACAACAAATGATGCATAGGAACTATATATACCCCTTAATAATAAATTTCAATTTGTTTTTAACTATTAATATTTTACTATACTATTTTACTATTTCAAATACAAAAATTTTAGCAGTTCCCGTAAAAAAATAATTAAAATCAATGGCTCCTTTAAAACATTGAAAAGAAAATAGATCAAGAAATCAATAAATTCGTTCAAATTGACTATAAATCGATGGATGTAATTACAAAAAGGTATAAAAAACTAAAAAATACATATTCAGGGTGTAATCCATGCAAAAAAAAAGAGTTTTGCCTGCATAAATTACGATCGTGCAATTGACCTTCTAGGGAACTAAAAATGGAGCTCAATAATAAATTTACAATTAGCAGGAGACAAAGAGTAACAAAATTAATGGTAAAATCAAACAAACGATACCAATGTTGTAAAGTTATTTGTTATTTTTGCAATTGCGGATTAGATGTTGAAGAGCTTAACGGAGCATCCACTTTTAACAACCTTCCAGGTAAATTATTTGATGAAGGTAAATTAAATTTCTTGGTTCTTCTTGATCACACAAAATCCCTTGACATGATTGATCGCAGCATGCTTTCCATAAATTTTTGGAATTTTCTTAATTTCTCTGGAACTTTGACACGACTTTTATCATCTTAGCTTTCAAATCTTTCGCAAATCGTCTCTTCGAACAATGTCCCATCGCCTGCATTAAGTTTATTTAGAGGTGCACATTAGGGGTAAATTCGCGGATCACGTACAGGGTGGCTGATAAAAGCCGCTACCAAAAAAAATTAAATAACTTTTTTTCTATTTAATGAATCTGGTTAATATTTTTTTATTTTGCAGATTGACTTTTACATTTAACAAAAATGGATAACTGGGAGAGAGAGTTTTTCTATCCAGAATTACGCCGAATGAGAATTTCTTTCAACTCTGTGTGGTTTCAGCAAGATGGTGGAGCTCCTCACATAGCCCAACCTGTTATGACAGAATTGCGACGAAAATTTCGCAATAAGCTGATATCCAGAAACTCCACATTCCGTTGGCCACCCAGGTCGCCTGACCTTACTGCACCTGAGTTTTTCTTGTGGGGTTATTGCAAACAGGAAGTCAACAAAGCAAAACCAACAAATTTGAATGAACTAAGGCAATCCATTCGAGAAACAATTGCGGCTATTCCTGTCTCAACTCTCCAAGCAGTAATGAACATCTTTTTGGTAAGATGCCGCACATGCATCAACGAGCAGGGGGGCATTTAAATTCCATTATTTTTAAAACTAATTAAGCTATATTTAATAAAATTGAATGAGCTTTAACATGAATAAAAGAAAAATGAATTCCATACACTGAAAAAAAAATTATTTGAGTTTCTTAATGTAGCAAAAAAATGTAGCCACCCTGTATTTCAAAAACAACTTTTGCACAGCATAATTCATCTGCAGTTATACTTAAGTAGTCCAGTACAATCATTCATTGGATAATATTGCGAGACTGATGAATTGCGTAAAATTTATCAGTGGAGCAAATGAACTTTTGAACTTTTCGCAAATTGCAATTCTATTAGCAAAGGAAATATGAACATTTTATATAATAATATTGTTAGATACATATGTATGTACATATGTGTATGGCTTGGGAAAATATGATCATGTGTCACATTTTATCTCGAAGCTATGCGGCGTTCATTTAACAAACTTCTAAATATTCGTGGACTCTTAATATATTAAATAAAATTATTTTTTCAGGAACTAAACTAAACATTATCTTAGCTATAAAATTATGTTTGCCAGATCACTTAGAGGTTAAAATATTATAATTCTACTACTTTCTTGCAAAAAGTTAGTAAATTAATACCAACAGAAGTATTTTTAAGCTATTTTTATTTAGTTTTTTTTTTAATAATAATAATAATAATGAATACGTTTGACATCCTGGGCCTGGCAGTAAATATAATATTAAATCTTGCAGCACACGAATATAATAAATAATTGAATGAAAAAATATTGATCGTATACAGTCAGATATGCGATGAAAATCGATTTTAAAAACGAAAGAATTTAAATCCGCTAAAAGTTGTTATGTGCTTATAATTTTCGTTTTGTGTATACATAAAGTTTTAATACATTCTTCAATAATTTTTGATATATTTCTTTTAAAAATTCCTTTATATTGTTTGTATTTTATATTTTGGTCTGCGTCAATTTAATAATTCTAAATTGGATAAGAACTATTTCTGTCTTAGCCTTAACCCTTTCCCATGTTTTTATATATTTTTTTAAATTTAATTTTCCAATTCCCTTAAAACCCCAAATTATGGGAGAGTTTTATATTTTTAACTGTATGGCTGACATAACCGAAGCTACTCTTTGCTATGATCTCATTCCTACGGTATTTAACCTGAAATTTTTATAACTTAAAAGTTTTAAAAAATTAAGACCATGAATTCAACTTGTTTTCGGTCTTCTGAAACAATTAATTTGAAGACAAACGTTATTGGCGAAATCGCTAGATATTCAGGGTTACCACAGAATGAAATTCAACACACAAAAGTATTTTTTGTAGTCTTTTCAAATCCAATTCCGGCAAAATTGGATTCTGTGACAACCCCGATTACTTTTGTTGATCATTCATAATAAATGGTTTGCAATTTTCACTAAAAGCTTTTAACTTCATTTTGCTATTTTTAATAAGATTTTCGAAAAAAAGCACACACATTTCTTACACTGCTATAATTCCAAACCATTCTATTAATTTCAGAACAACAGAGAATATTGAAGTCAAAACAAAATGGGGACAAATGTTAATGATTCTCTATTATTGTTTTGTATGCTATTTTCATTTATTATTATTATTATTATTATTTTTTTCTCTTTTATATTGTTATATTTTCTTAATTTGTACTCGGTTTATATGCTATGGAAAGTTTTCGTTTGCTATTCGTTCTTGCTACTCTACGCGTATGCCGGTAAATGCTCTATAAATCTCAAATATTGGAAGCGTTTTCATTACAAAAACTTTTGTCAAACAGTAAACAGCCGTACACATACCAGTGAGTGAATAACTGAAACTATACAAAAAAAGAACTTAATAATCAAAGTGAACTTTCATCAAGAAATTGCGTAAGAATTTGTGTTTAAATGTTTTCAAAATACAAAGATGTACTTACATATGTATGTAAATATCATAAAATTTAAATATTTTTATCGGTTGTATACATACATGTATTAAAAATTGCATAAATCTGTAAAAAAGCAATTAAATTTTTTAAGTACGATTACGTATTTAGAATTTCTTACTTTAAACTCAGTTGTTCTACATACATACATATGTAAATATCTGTGGAAATAATAGGGGAAACGGATTATTTATTCCTGATTTAACATTTACAGTAGAGCAGTTTAAAACTTTAATAAAGTTGAATTTTTAAAAGTAGCTGTTGACGCAAGTGTAAGAGCGCAGAATATATTTTGTATTAAAATATGTTAGATATTTTGGGAGTTATAAAACGAACATCATATTACCAGTAAAAATGCAGTCATTGTATTGCCGCTTTAATAACAAAATATGAAAAATATATCTCATTTAAAAATTAGAAGGTGTGCCTACCCAAACAATTACGGAACCCTACACGCGTTCGCGAACTCGCGCTTGGCTTATTTAATTATAACTGAATTTCCTCGAACTCTGGATTAACAACCACTACTGTTTGAAGAATTACTTAAATTTATAACTAAAATATACATATATTTTATTTCAGATATTTAAAAATTTAAACAACTGGAAAACATCTGATTGAAATTGTATAGCGTACTTGCAAAGACCACGTATAATTAATACAACTTGTATAAAACTAAAATTTTATTTGACATAACAAAAACCCTCAAATATTTTATCAAATTATTTTGTGAACGGTAAAGGTGTGATATAAAACGAAAAAAAAAATATTAACATTTGTTTTGAGCAATTATCAAACTGCGTACGCAAATTGTGTCATGTCCGCAACTTCGACTAGTACAACACCACATAATCAGCAACATTCCCAGCATACAAAAAATACGACAAACGACAAAGTACGACAAACACAATTGCCAAACTACAACAAACATCAGCAAGAAGCACATCCCGACATAACAAAAGAAGAATTCGATCGCATATCGGAGGCTCTTAAAAAGGAAGAATTTCGGAAACTATTTCTAGATTATATAGCAGAAATCCAAGATCCCGAAAATCGTAAACTATATGAAGAGGAAATAAAACAAATCGAAGCTGAACGCGGTGTTGACGTTTGTTTTATATATCCACTACCGGGTTTTGTTATTAAAACTTCACAAGACGGCAGCCAGAAATGTTTTATTAATTGTGCTAAGAGTGAGAATATAGCAAAACCCACAAATGAAATATGTTTAGATCCAAAAACGGGCACTCGTGGCCTGAGTTGGTCTATACCAATGGCTCAAGCGCCGCCGCGTGATGATTTAGATAATAAGAATAAACGTTGTCGTGTATACGATGTGATCTTCCACCCGGATGCATTATATTTGGCCGAGCGTAATACTTCATTTCATAAGTGCCTTGTCGAAACAGCTCTAGACGCTGTTGAAAGGGAATATAAGGTGAATAATTTACTTTTCCTTGATAATTATTAGGTTCAATTATAGTATAATAACCCTCTCTCTCTCTCTCTCTCTCAGTTTCTAACCTTAAATTTAATAAAAATTAATTTTATATTATTAATATTTATTATAGGTCAAATTAGATCGAATCAATCTTAAATTTCCCAAATTGCAATTTAAGGGTATTACCCGACCAACTGTGATACGTAAACTGGCTAAAGATCCACCAGCTGAATGTAATGAACCACATCCATTGGAAAATATTTATCCAGCTAAACCATCGCCTAATGCTGGCATACCGAAAGTACTGCCATTAAAAACAGTCGACTGTAGTGAAGCTACAAAGAAATCATCTGATTTCTGCACCCCAAAGTACACAATAAAACATCGTCATGATATTGATCTCGCAGAATATACAAATGAATTAGATGCTAAATTACATTTATCCACAGCGCGTGAATTAGCTGTAGACATTGAATTGCCTCTCTTAAATTCTAGCAACGAATGTCAATTGGATGTTACTGAGAAGACATTGTTTTTGTTAAGCGAACGCGTTGGCGCAAAATATCGCTTGAATATTGATTTACCCTGTAAGGTGAAAGATAAAGAGGGGACGGCTAAATTTGATGTGGACACCAGACGTTTAGTGATAACACTGCCGGTGTTGCGACCGAGTGTTGAAAAGCAAAGGCAAATGCATGATAGCCTGTTACATTTGAGTCGTGAAGACAGTGGTGTTGAAAGTGATATGCGGGATGAATTGCTAATTAGTAATAGTGCATCCCCGGTGGAAGAAATATCTTTGTCAAACATGGAACAAACTCTAAACAAAGCCGGTGAAGAAATATCCTTAGAAGAAGACGGTAAGTTAGGAAATGTTAAATTCTTCTCACAGTGTCTATATAGTTAGCTTTTTACAGCTGCAATTGATGCTGTAAAGGAGGAACATTTCCTACATTCAAACATTGATTATCAATTACCTGCTAAATTCGACTGCAATATCTTGGACAAGACAATGTCTTGGGTATTGCACGTACGTAACGTACAAGAGGATTCATTGCTAATAAAGCGTTATGATAATGCGCTACATTTAAAATTTATATCTGTGGGCAGCGGTTATTATCCCTCACATTATTCATTTTATGTAAAGCTTTCTCCTGAGGAAAAAGAGGCTAAAATCCTAGAAGCCGATGTGGAGGCCTGGGAAAATAATGTAGTTTTAAATGTACACTTAAATACAAATGCTGAGGGTATAGCTAACTATTTAGCTGGCATAGATAGTGATTATTTGCAAGAGTATGTGATACAGGAAAAGTTTAAAGTTGGTCACAAATCCAGACAAAGACAAAAGGATCAACAGCAGCAGCCATCTTTTGACATTTCTATAGAACGTTCAGAGTGTGAAAAAATAGTGGAAATCGAAATTAAATCGAGACCATCAGAATTGTCGTCTACATGTAACGCCAATAGTACAGAGGATGAAGATACAAACAGTGGCACGACTGATACTCTTTCCAGTCAGCAGCAACAAAAGAAGGTAAATAAAAAACAAAAACGCAAAAATAAAAAACGTCGATCACTTTCCGAGTCCGCGTGCGATGATCTTAAAGCATATCAACAACAGCAGCAACAACAACAACAGCAAGAGCTGGAACAAAATTTAATTCCCACCACAGTGCCCGAAGTAAGCGAACAGAAACACGAAGAAAATGCTGATGATGCCGATGACGACGACGAGGACTCGTCACCCGATCGTACGGAGAAGTCGCTCAAATCTTTACATCCCATTTCGTTGTCCATGAATGTTCCATCGCTTAAGAACGCTATTAACAATTCCAACAGCTCTGGAATAATGTCGCTGCAGCGTAAACAACGTAGCTACTCCGAATCTCGTGATAGTGCTATTAGCTTTAGCGCTGGTAGTTCGTCATACAAGGGTATTCTCAAGCATTATAGTCGTTATGCTCCTAGACCTTCTATATCAGACTCTTGTGATTCCATCAATGACTTTTCATCATCGACTTATTCCACATCGGTAGATGGTGCTATTAATTCGTTGCGTTTTTCGCAATCATTCAGTGACATACCGGAGGAAAATGTTGTTGGTCTATCGGAAAGTTGCAAGAAGACAGTACGTTTCAGTGAGGTCATCAAGAAACAAGTGTTTAGGTAAGTTAGCATGTAATATAGAGTTGAGATTTCGATTCTGTCGCCTCTGGGTGCCATGTATTAAAATATAATAAAACATTTTAATTAAACGCAAGCACAGCTTTTCAAATCACCCTTGAAATAATTTTTTTAAATTGCCCACTTTGCAATTTAACTACTTTAAACAATAAGAAATAATTAAAAAATTTTTGCAGATTGGACTCCAGTATCTTGGGACAACGTAAAAAGAATCAAAAACGTCGTGATCGTAAACAGCGAGCTCTGCAGCGACGTCTTAGTGAAGGAGACTCAGCAGACTATGAAGACAATAAGGTAAATTAATATTTAAAATTGTATTTTTAACTTTTTATATTTAAATCTGCAACAGAAAATAAATACAGGAAAATATAACGCAAATTTCAAGAAAATTTCATATATATTTTCATTTCCTTTGTTGTTCTTTTGAAGATACAGGCCATTTATTGAATCGTTTATTTCAGAAACCCGTCAACATACATTTTAAAAAGACACACTTGACGTGTTTCTGAAATGAACGGATTCAATTGCTCATATTGCAAATAAAAGTCGAACATTTTATTTTTTCGGAATGTTTTTCCTCCAAACAAAAACGCCAATCTTCGAGAGTGTAGAATGCCCATATTTTATCTTTCAATCAAGCAAAAAGTAATCGGTTAACTGATTAACGGTTCATCGATTGAAATTTTTGTTGTAAATTGACTTAATGAATTTTGTAGCGAAGGGGCACCCATGAAAATGATCAAAAACAACACAGTTGCAAATGCTTTGATTACTATTATCCATCCATATTCCTCATTTAGTCGCCAACGATCGCTTACGACGTAATCTCCTTAACGGATTCGTCAAGCTCCAAATTCTTAATTACAGATTTCAGCTCATTTCATCTAATCTAAATCTTAAATTTATTTTTTAATTACACGTTTATTAGACATTTAAAAATTTGTTTTTTATTAATTTAGTGGCCTGGCTCATTTGCGAATCGAACCAAGACTGTTTGTATTTAATTTAATTTAATTGCATTTGTTTGATTTAAGACAACACATATGTAAGACATATTATACATATCCCAAACGATCTTTATTAAAGACAACATTTAAGACACTGTCGTCGAAAGTTTTTAGAAGAAGACAACATAAAAGATATTGTCGCTTATTTTCATATGCACTAAAGACTATGCCGTTCACCTTGTCACAAAATAAAAAATTTGAATAGAAGAGCCATGGTCGGTCGTTCATATTATCACCAAAAGTTTTTAACAAAAAAGTTTTGTCGCTCATATTTTCGAGAATGATGATTTCTTTTAAATCGTCGCTAGAAAACTAATCGACAGGGATAAATCGTGCATAAATCTTCGAAGATAGTGCCGCCTCTGCCAATTTGTTCAACTGGGAAAGTTTTCAAAATGCCAATGAATTTACTTTCACTTAGATTTCGTGTAAATAGTATATGGGCCTGATAAGTTTTGATTAATTTTGAGATAAAATTTTAAACTTTCAAAAAGTGTTTATACTGATCGTGCCACAAATTTCATTGTAAACGATAGATACGTTTCCATTGTCGAAAAATATAGAAAAATTTGATGTAAAATTTTTTTTTTATATGCGTTTTTTAATATGCATTATAAAAAAATTATGAACGCAATTTTCTATTAGGTTGCTCATGGTAGACTGGTTGTCAATTTATCCGCATATGGGAATTATATCTACAACAATAAAATATACAACATTTTATGTTTATTCAATGTATTTTATTGTTGTATAGTAGATACCGGATATAAGAACATCGCATATAAGAAAAAACCGCTTATAAGAAAGTGGACCAAAAACACCATGACTTTTTCTATACTTTCCATACAAATAATTTTCTATGAAAGAAAATCGTATATAAGAAAAAACCTGATACAAGAAACTTTTTTCAAACACCAAATATGGTGAATGATATGAAAAAAGATTTTATATTAGAATATTTTTTTCGGCAACACTAATACATATCAAAATTTAAAATTTTTCCGAAACACCAAAGAAGTTAAATGATATGAAAAAAGATTTAATATAAGACATTTTTTGCTTTCGAGCAATACTGAATATAGACAAAATATACAACTAAAGTGGAAAAGATGGACACAAATAAGAAATGAAATATGTACATACATATGTATGTTTTATACAATACACACTTATAAGAAAAAAGTTTATTTTGTCCATATACAAGCATATGTGTTTATAAGAAAAACTGCATATAAGATACAATTTTCTGACATTTTTAAAGATTCTTATATCCGATATGTACTGTATATATAATCAGATACTGTAACAGGTTTTCAAAAAAAAACAACCATGCAAAAGAACTAAAAAGAACATGTCAAATAGAAGATAACAGGCAAGCAATAGCCGCCATTTTCGGATGTTGACATTAAGGACTTGTTTCAGATAAGCAGATAAACTGATAACCACCCTACCGCTAATAACATTTTTCTGGATTTTAGACTGTAAAAAAAGCTCTCATTTACATTGTTGTTTTGAAAAACTCCAGCTTAACTTGCAACAGACAATATACATACATACATACATGCTTTATTGAAATGCATTTACCTGGTAATAATTGTACCATGATTTTAGACGTTTAGATATTTTATTCGAGTGTCCTAAACAGATCACTGTTTTTCATTATTGAATATCTTAAGGATTTTAATTCACTCGTTTTATAGTGCAGGCGGAATTAATTTTTTTGCTTAGCGCCATTTTTGTTTTAACTTTTATTATCTTTACATATAAAATTTTTGTGTCACGATGTTGTGTTTACCGATGTTTATGATATTTATTGTGTGTATTTGGTAGATATGAGAATAGGTTGTATATTTTTGGTCTGTGGGTGGAGGGGCGTGGCAAAATCAAATTTTAATATTTTACCACAAAACTACATTTCTCAATGGATTTACCGGAAATTTGGAAATTTGTTCACTAGAAATAAGTTATATCCCTTTCGGACCTGACGCTAAACTACTGGGAATTCTTTCATGACTTTTGGATTATATGGTCTCTATATCGTATAAAAATAAAATCAATGTTTATGTTTTATTATCTTCATATCCTTAAAGGATTTTCAGGACACGCACAATTGATGCATATCGGTAAAATTTTTAGCTAAAACGCTTTTTTATAACATCAAATGGCTTCGATTGGTTGGTTTGAAACATTAAAATTTAAAAGTTTTTTTTAATTAATATATGCCCACTTCACTATTTGTTAAGACGATTAGCACATTTTTCTAATTGAAAACACAACATTCATCTGTGGCTCATTTTGACAAAACCGTAATGTGAGGAAAGAATTTCGCAAAAATTCAAGTAACGGTAAAACGAACAGCGGAAGAATGCAAGAAACAAACATCACGAACAATCAGCGCAATCGATGCATGCCGGTCTATTTGACATTTGTCCAGTAGAAGCGAAAATATTAAGACCGAAATCCACCCCCCAAATCGATGCATCACGGTCTGAAAGGGATATGGCAAAACAACGTTTGCCGGGCCACCTAGTTATTATTATAACTACTAGTTTCGTATTATTTATAGAGAAAAAGTGTGCACGGTTAAGCAAAATATAGAAATAAACAAAATAAGGAAATAATGGCAAAATGCCAAATATGCCGCATTTAAATAAACAGCCGGCCGCCCAACTAGAAATACATTTGCCGTTGGCAATGTTTATACATATTTTTCTTTTCTTTTTTAATTATGAGATTTAAATCTTTTAATTTTTTTCTCTTGATATGATTTATTTTATTTTGTTATTATTTAATCGATTATAGCATTTTATTGCTGTAGGTTAGGAAGGAATTTATTATAAATGTCATAAATAGTTCGCGTCAGTGGTGCATATTAGGGGTTGACTGGCCTTAGATACGAATAATATTCGACTAAAGGCACATTTTTAAGACCGATAACGAAGCCGAAATGTGAAAAAATTTTACCATCTGTCCTCTCTCACTATCTTTTTCCCAAAGAAGGTATCATACCTGCTGGTTAGTAGGCGTATTAATTGCCAGAGTGTTACTTCTCTTAAAAAAATTAAAGCTCGATTTTTTATTTCTTTATGTGAGTGGAGGGGTTACTCCGGCTGAGCATTTAATTTAAAAATGGAAATTAGTTATAGAAGTGTATGGCTTTGAAAGCCATAGCTGCTAATGGTCTATTGCGTTTATGATTTACAATAATTTGAGTGATCTATGTATTTTTGCACGGGACAGACGGGAGGGTAACTTCGCATCACAATAAAATATGTACATAGTTTTGTAAGTTGCTTCAAATTATATATCGGCATGTTTTAAGAGGATTCCAAAAACATATTGCAGGTCTAGCGATGGCCGTTTGTGAGCTGGATCTTATCTAAAAACGGTATATCTTTTATAGTTTTTGCAGATTTTCTTTGTATTTTCGTGCCATCAGAAATTTGATGTTCCACAAATTTATCGTTTTAGCTGCAAGGCAAAACTATTTAAGTAACAAAAAATTCGAAATCGGTGCTCTATTATGGTGTATTAAATGATATATTGCATTTCACCTAACGATATGAAACTATTGTTATTATTGTGTTTTTTTAAGACAAAAATAACAGCGAAGGCTCTGTTTTGGTTTGTCTGCTGTTATACGTTGGTTATATGCAGCAATCGAACCTGTACTCTCCAAACCAATAGTCCAGTGCACTATTCGCTAGTCGTAAGGGTCTTCCTCTTGAAAATTATAATCCTCAACCCCTGTGTTTTTTCATTCATTTATATTTTTGTTACTTCTTAAATCCTAATTTTGCTGTTGAAGAATAAATATTTTTTGGTTGACGGACTATAAATCCAAAAAAGATTGAAATTTTTTATATTAAATAGAAATTACAACTGAATTTTATAATAAATATTTTATATTTCTTTACAGCCCATGTCAGCACTAACGACCACTACATCGAGTGCTTATTATTTAAAAACGAAAAATGTTCCAGAATTTGTAGCCAACAAATGTAAAAACGGCAATTCTAGTAAACATACAATATCGGATAACAAATTAAATAAAATGCGTGCCAGGTTGGAATCCGAATCTTCATCAGATGTCGACAATCATAAAAATTCCATGATGTTTGAAATGGACATGTAAAATCTAGAAATACATGAACACACTAAAATAGATTTATTCATAAAAAGATTTATTATTATTATTCTTAAACTTTTATACCATACCACCCACCACCAGAAAATTCATTACACACAAAAAAGGAAAAGAAAAAAATTAAATTTCATAAACTGTTTTTAATTGTTAATGTTGTAGGGTTAATAAATAATATGTAGATTTTTTTTAGCTGCTTGTATTCGAAATTTTGTAATAATTATAACAAAGACATTTCGAATAATTTTATTCAAATATTGCCTTACAAAAAAATATTTCTTTTTTTATCTTATACAAATAAATAAGAACCCAATACAAAAGCATGTTTATAATTATCATCATGGAAAACATTTCTCAAATTTTTTGTAACCAAAATTATATTAATTTCTCGTTATAAAATGTGATTTAGCCAAGGGGCGGAAATAAATGAATCTTAATTTAAGATTGTTATACTACTGCTTTTAAAATTTTAATTTTTTTGCAATTAAATTGTGTGTATAGGTTCAAATCCGATAATTTTCATTTAGGCTCAAGTTCGATAATATGTTATTTTTTATGAATTTAATAAATTTTTTTTTTATGAAGAAAGAATTTATTAAGAAATGTGACAATTTTTAGTAAATTTATTTTTACAACTGCTATAGCTGAAACAACAAGACATTTTTCAGAGATCACCACATCCCCATCGTGAGAACTATTGTGTTCCCTATACAGTTAAAAAAATAATATGTTTGTTAAAAAAATTCTTTCTTCATAAAAATAATTTCATTTCATAAACAATAAATTTAATTAAGGATCTTTTTGAGCCCAATTAAACTTTTCTGGATTTCAATTATTTTTACTAATTTTGTTTATTTAAATAAATTATGTGTAACGAAAAAAATTGTATGAAGTCCGTCTTGCATGCTGCTTTTTATTCCTATAAATAAATTATGAATTAAGAATTTTGTTCGATTAACTTTAAATGCCAGCACAAATTGTTGAATTTGTATAAACTTTCAGTAAAATATGTTTACTGTGTTCATTTACATATTTGTTTCCTAATAATGTTAAAACAAGGGGGTTTACTCTCTATTGCGATGCGAAAGCGATTTCAGTGTAAAATTAGTTTTATTTTGTTCCAATTTTCTTTCGCATCGCAATAGAGAGTAACCCCCAAGAAATTAAACACAGTTAGATATTGAAGTTAATCCTTATATTATTGTGTATGTTTTTCCTTATTATTAATTTATGCATGTAGTATGTTTATCTTTTATTTTTTTAAATAAATACAACATTCATATAAAATTAAAAGATCTACCGAAATAATTAAAGGCACTAGAGTAATTTTTTTATTATACAAAATTATAGCGTAATTATTCTTTAAAAAAAAAACAAAGAACATATCGCTTATTTACTTAAACAACATCATAACTCAAAAACCATTATTTTTGAGGTAAGAATACACAATTATTCTCCGTATTATTCTTTATTTTGTGTAAAAAATTCATACAAATATTTTGTTTACTCAGCTTTTGAGAGGAGAATAATTCATTATTTTTCCATTGAACTGTGGGTAAATTAAAAACTTTAAACTTGTTTTCCGAAGAACGAGTTTTTTTGAGTTATGACGTTGTTTTAGTAAATGAGCGATATGTATTGTCAAATTTTGCGAAGAATAACGATTTCTCAAACTTGTACCCGTTTACATTATGCAATTTTTGTCGATGCAATTACTACTTTGTCGACGAGCGGGTAGAGAGAAGTGTTAGGAGTACACATTTGCATGTAGTCTTGAAAGTCGGGTTGTTCCCTCGTTCGTGCCAATGGAAATGTATTTATACACCCATAAAAAAATTATGGTGAAAATTCCACTGTAAACGCAAATGCAACTTTATAGAAGAAAGGATACAAATTTGTAGGGACAAAAGTTGTACAGTATAAACTGGCACTCTGTTTGGACGGGACCTGGGGGCAAATTAAGGCATTCGAAATCAAACGAAATTCCATACAAAACTTTTTTAATTTGTTTGGAAATTTCGTACGATATCGAATGCCGTAATTTGCCCCCAGTAGTGAAAAATGGTCTCTGAGATGCGACGGAACTCATTTTAAAACTCAAGTATTTCTGAGCCATTTTTTTCCAGTTTTTGTATGAGATATCATTGCATCAGTAACCAAGCGGATCTGCGTTTCTGGAAATCTTCGGTATCTCTCGACGTCTTCTTTAGCAGAACCACAGCTTAATATAGGCGTAGACTCAGCTTTTCGAATTCTTTAATAATAGCAAATACCCACAAAGTTAAACCACATCAAAAGCAAAGGCCTGTTCGTAAATTTATCACTGCGCTGCATCTTATGCTCAGAACGTTCATAAATTCAAACAGTAGCATATTCAAAAATGCAACGCTGAAGTATATTATGCGCAAATAAGCAAAATACAAATCACAAAAACTGCTGATGCAACAGATGATTAAGTATTGACTTTGTTATTTTATTGTTTATTTGTTACTATTTTTTTTAAATACTATATTTACTTTAAATGTCGAACGTCTCATTGAAAATGATAAAAAATATATTTTCGCGATATTTAAAAAATAAGTTTTTGAAAATCTTTGAAAGAAGATCTCGATTAATAAATTAAAAAAAATACTTGATATTTTTTAATAATATTAAAATAATCCAGCCTTTTCTTGCTCAATAAATTTTTCAGTTATAAATGCATATATTTATTTTATTTATAATATAAGCCATTTTCTTTTTTGTAGTTTACACAATTTTACATCATTAGTTCTATCATCCTGTTCACAAATTTATTTTATAATTAAATCTTTCATTTCGTTTATACTTTTTCATTCGTAAATGAAAACACTAAAATTAGCAAATAGAAGCATAAGCAACAGTTGATTAGCAGTGGTAGTGCAAAATAATTACATTATGCATTGCAGTGATGAATTTACGAACGGGCCAGGTCCCATATTTTATTATTCTGTTGTGATTTTATGCTCTGTTTTTTCATTTGTATTTTCTCTTATGCAGCGAAATAAGCATTGCAAATACTCGTAGTTTAGCAGTTTCAGGAACTGAACTATTTTAAGGTTTATTTATAAAAAATATTTTAAAAGATACCGATATATCGGCAAATCTGCAGTATCGATGATATATCGGTATTGGTGTCGCATGCGTCCCTAATTAAAACGCTTAAAATTGACATTTGTGAAAATGGAAAAATTTGTGTGACTTGTTTCATAAAAATTGCACAACAATTGCCTATAACAATGTTTCTGTGCAGGGAGTGAACAAATTCAACATTCATCATTTTCTACTTGTTTTTGATTAATTATATAATATTTATTAGCAACAATCATGGGAGCAATCTCAAAAATTTTAATAAATGTTATTTAAAATAATATTTTTGTTTAATTTTTTTAAAAATACAATTCATTGACTCTTCGATCATTTAAAGTAAATGAATGCAAGAGAAACGAATTTAATTTGTATTAACCGAGTTTTGTGCCGCTTATCAGCCAACCAGCAACCATCATGTATGTATTCAATAGCACGAATACTAAATAAAATATTACGAGCGACGGTAAAAAATTATAAAACATTTTATTTGTTTAAAAGACAAAAAGTTCATTTGAAATAAAGTGTTATTTACTTTAATACTTTTATGGTTTCTTTAGCAGATTTAACCGCACAAATAATGAATTCAAGGACAGACAATTATTGACACGGTTTTAAATACACTCTACAGTTTTGTTCGCCTGTATTATAGAAATGGAAGAAGATTTTTCAAATCCAAATTCTGAACTTATATTGGAGAAGCATTCAGGAAAATTCATAAATATTAGATGTGGCTTGTGTACTTCAACAGTAATAACATTTCTGGATAGACATTAATATTTTACATTTTTAGTAAAATAATAATTATTTTAAAAATTTTAAAAATAAATTTTAGCAATTTCCATAATTCCAATAATTATTTTTATGAAAAACAAATTAAAATTGACTATTTGTTTTTAAATGTAAACGAACCGCAATCCACTAAAACTCAATCAACAATTTTTGCTGAAAATTATTACAAAATTCTCAAGTGCATAAACAAAGATATTATGTATAAAATAATGTTGCAATAGCTTTGTTCGCGTAATCGATGACTTGCATTAGTTTATAGTAAAAGTTATTGTTGACCAGTAAAATTTCTTTGTTTACTTTTAATAATCGAATTCAAGACAAAGTCATAACAGGTAGACTCGCCTCAATCCGCTTTGAAAAATACCTGCTTTCTTTGTCAAAATCGACGTCAAACACTATAAGCCCAATTCACAATGTTGTGCATTTGAGATTGCAAACTTATGCAATTGTAAATATTTACAATCAATTATGAACGCTGTTTTCTAAAAACGTGTTGCAAAATATGAAATTCCTCTCATAATTTTTTGGTGCGCTCAATTTTCTTTGAATTCTATCAATTGGTTGTTGCAAAATGAAGTGTAAATATAAACTACAGATTTTTGTATTGTTTATTTATACACGAGTAGCAAGTGCATATGCTACACCACTTTGCAAATGCTACGATGCAAGACCATTTGCACAACATTGTGAATTGGGATTACAGTGTACTCTCTCTTAAGCGCACACCTAAGGGACTGGCAAATTTGTCCGCTTATGAGAGGTGTCCGCTTATGAGAGAAGTATAGAAAGAGTAAATAACAATTTGTAATAAATACATACATATTTGTCTTTAAGCAGTTTTATTTCAAAACCAGAACATATAAATATTTCTAGCATATTTATTGATTTTGATAGCTCCGAAGCAGAATTTGCATCATTCATAACATCAGTGTCCCACAATCTCAAAGTTTGGTCTTTGTTTTTGATGATGTAAGCAGCCTGAGTCTCGCGAACACTTTTTTAATATTTATGAATTTCAATAACATTTACCTTGTCAATACTGCTTTAGGCATATCGATTCAAGTATGTATAAAACAGAAGTATATAAATATACGTATTTATTAAGCGCATGCCAGCAAGCTGTTTGTTTTTGGGGACTCCCCTTTATATATACACGCATTATCGTATAAGAAAAATCTGTACGAATAAAGGAAAAGAATAAAAGGAAAAACAGTGTTACTGTCCGGTTATGGGAAACTAAAATGCCCAAAGGGTAGGAAAAAAGTGTCCGCGTCCGGTTATGGGAGGGTTGTCCGCTCAATAGAGAAAAAGTTTTTTAATATCTAAGGATTTTTTTGGGACTGAAAAAATTTTCCTTTTATGGGAAATGTCCGCTTAAGAGAGGTGTCCGTTAGGAGAGAGTACACTGTATATATAAATCAAACATAAAAAATGTTGAAAAACAAAACAGATCAAAATGCAAGGGGATGCAAGGAGCAAAAAATAATCACCTGAGCTGTCAAAGACCACCTGTTATGAATTAGCCTTGAATAGAATCCAACTAACTGCCAGGCCCACGATGTCACACGTATTCGTTCTTTCGTACAATTACACTTAAAACAAAAACAACATCGTGGGACTGGCAGTAAATGTTTCAATTTACAGCGAATTCACTTATATTCGCCAAAACTAAAAGAATCGCCAAAGCGAAAAACTGCTAAAAGGGAAAAAATTGCAAAAACTACAAAAATTTCCAGACGGGAAAAATTGCTAAAAATAAAAAAATCGTTAAAATGGAAAAAAGTACAAAATTAAAAAATTAAATGAAATAAAAATATGACAAAACGAAGAAAAACTGCAATTTCATTTAAAACAGCCAAAATAAAGAAAAATCACTTAAGCAAAGAAAGAACGATAAACTTGTAATCGACCCGGCCGCTACAACAACAATTATGAAAAATATAATTTACTTAATCAGTCGTTAAGCAGTTCTGGGCTGAAGAACAGCTCTCGCGTCATCGTAAATATTTCTTAAGTGCGGTCAGGCTTGCATATGTTGTTTGGCCTTCGAGAGTTTTTCGTCTCACTCGCACTTGTTGACTGATTTGCCACGAATAACCGTATAGTCTTAGGGTTCTTTTGTGGAATTTCGTTGACAACCACATTGCTACTTCCTATGTCGGGTATAGTCAGTCACAAGAAAATGTTTAAGATACTGTTAATAACATCATGGACATATGGTCTAGTTACCGGCGCCATTTTTGTGCAACCATATTCTGCAAATTTACTTTGCAGAATATTGTATATTAATAAATAAATAAATAATTTACTTAAAAATTAATGGGTGTATTGACAACGAGTTATATATATTTTATGAACCAGTGCATAGCAATTCTCAAAGCGTGTGTACTACTGCCGATTCATCAAAAATGTTATAACGTTGCTTGAAATTGAAATTCCGTTAAAAACAATTACGAAATCCAACAAGCAAGCACGAATTGAGCTTTAGTTCCCCAAATTCCTACGTGAGACATAGGCCCTCAACAAAGAAATTAAAATTTGGTTTGTCCAATGCGGAAGCATTTATTTCACACCATGTACGCCCTGCTGCTGGTCCCTCAGATTCAACAAGCCTCGTTCATGTGTTAGCAGGTCATCCCTTTCTTCGGTTACCCTGTGGATTCCAGCCAAGCGCAGTTCGAGTGATGTCTGGGAGCTTCTCAACGTATGCCCGATCCAATTCCATTTACGACGTCGAATTCTGGTTTTCATTAGTAGTTGGTCTGTTGTTGTCCACCATGTGGTGTTTGATATGGTGTTAGTAGGCCAGAATTCGCGTAAAATTCGCCATAGACACTGGTTTATAAATACTTGGAGAGCATTTATTTTCCTAGTGGCGGCGTGTCATGTTTCGCACCCGTATAAAACAACGGATTTTACACAAACGTAAAAGATTTTGAGTTTGTTGCGCTTAGAGACGAATGCTGATAGCACTTGGCTGATTTACTTGTTATTTAGAAACAATTTCTCAGAAAAAATCACTTATTCTATTTTAAAACGAGCAAAATTATGCGAATTCGTTTTAGAGAACACCAATATATTTGGATTTTGTCGGATTCGGTTTACATGATTTGCATCTAAAAATGATTTGCTTTTGCATGTTTTACTTTTTAATATTTTTGACATTTGAAATTCTTATTCGTACTCAATTTCTAATGCAGTAAAATGTTCGATTTACAAAATGCCAAAGTACATATTATTCGGGTTTGAGAAATCACTCGCCTCTATAGAATAAGGGGAATAATTAACAATGTTTATTGTGTCTGTGTTTTTTTAAATCGATGAAGTTGAAAACAATCGTTTTGAAAATGAGTGATAAGTTTCGAACAACTTTGAATTTTGAGCCAAAATCACGTTATTGACTTCGAAAAACCAGGGGGCAAATTACGCCATTCGATATCGATCAAAATCCCATACAAATTTTTTTTTAATTTATATGTAAATTTCGTTCGATATCGAATGCCGTAATTTGCAAGGAATATCGTAATTCAAAATCTTAGATAAGAATGCAAAATTATTCGTCTTGTAGTTCTTCATCTTGTGTAAGAAAATCATAAAATAATGGAGGTGAGTAAATTAAAAAAAAAAACTTCAATATCGTGTCCTGAAGAACTGGTGTTTTTATAAAACTATGACTTTGTTTAACTAAATGGGCGATATGCAACTGAAAAAAGTATTAAAACTTATTTTATAATATGCAAAATTAAAATAACGAGCATATCACAACTTTCCTTTCGGTTTTAAATCGTACAGTTTTGCTTTGGTATAAGATCGTGTGCCGTTTGGAACTTGTAGGGCTTTACCTTAAGCTCATTTTGGAATAAGCGTAGGATGCTTTTCAGGCCTTTGATCATTTGATTACCACTACCGTCGTGGATTTTGATGAAGTCGAACTTTTACTTTCCGAACTATTTCATGTGGTGTTAAGATTTTTTCCATTCACCAATGCTACCTGTATTATACGAAGGCGGATCAATAAGTCCGTGACTTTTCGAACTTCCCTCATGGTTTGAATTCCATTTTGAATAACTTAAAAACACCTGTCATGCATTGGTATGAATTTGATACAGCTGGCATTATCGGTTTTCCAGTATTTCCAACCTGAAGTTGGTAACATTTCAATCACTTAATCCTGTATTTATAGAAACAGATCCTTGAAGAAGCTGTTTCTATTTTTTAATACCAAAAACAATATTTGTATCTGTCGTTTTAAAATTTTTTTTTTTAATTTTATTAGTATAATTTTGAAGTTAAAAAATATAATTTATAGAGCAGCGATCGCCGAAAACAGTAATGTCACAACTGCTAGTGTAATTAGCTCATCTTTATTCCTTTCTTAGTAAAACTGATTTAAAAATTCTGGATCAAATTAATTGACAATTTCAAGCGTTGAACTCTAGACAGATTTCAATACACTATTTTCTTCTAACCGAGAATAATCGAGAATGCCGGGAAATTTCAAACAATTCACGATTTCTCGGGAAATAAAACACTCTTTTGATTTAAAACGCTGCATAGAGTATTCCTACTTCGTTTCCACCCGTTAAGAATTCACATTTATTTGTTGTTTGAGTAACTTTTTTCTATATCAATATGCAAATACGTACAAATGCATGAAAGGTATTTAAGATAACCCAGCAAACAATAATCGAGATTTTTTAAGATGTTTGCATTACTATTTCTGGTACACAAATGTAGTTCATTGTAATTAGGGCTGGGCAGTATTTGAAATACATGACGTGCAAGTATTTTGTATTTTAAATACATACAAAAAATGGCAGTATTTCTCTGTATGATTCTATAGCATAACTTATGAAAAGTAAATCCAAATTAAATGAATTATTTGGTAAGTTACGTAAAGAGAGCACTTTCGCGGCTATAAAACTGGAATATTTAGAGGAATTCATTGGGGGTTTGAAACCTATTGCCACAGCTTTAGATAACCTTTAGGGTAACAACTGTTATTACGGAAAACTTTTGCCGACTTCAAAGTCTATTAGAACAAAAATTAAGTCGGTTGAATGGCAATAATTTAAGACATTTAAGTCCTATCACTACTAATAGAGAGCTTGGAAAAAAAGTATCGATAAGTTTTTTAAACTATCACCGGAAATAAATAGAGCTATTTTGGCTTCCTGTTATCACAGAAGAAAGGCAAAGAATCCAAAATCTTGCAATTTATACTCTGGAGGAAAATTTCATTAAAAATCAGAGATGGAATTTCGTACTAACCGAAATTGATTTGGCATGTGAAAATGAATGAGTTTGTACTTTTCGTATTCTAATTTGTTAAATAATACGGTTAAATAGTTGATATTCCTGATCACTAGTATCCACCGTCAAAAGTGGTAAAATCGAACAAAGAACGCTGATGAGATGGTGTAGCGACCTCGAAATCAGTACTGATCCGTTCTGCTAGTCTGATGAATAAATTGTTTCAAATAAAAAGTACTCTCTCAATAAAAATAATGAATTTATCCAAATATAATTTCTTAAATTAAGAAGAAATGGGTAAACTCAGATTTGAACTTAAGCCAAAAAAAATTTTCATTTCAATATAAACCTTAAACAGTTCAACAATTACGTATAAATATTAATTATTTCAATAAAACTTAAAGTGACACCTGGAAATATCAGAAGTAGAAGCACCAGTAAAGAAGACGATGATTTTGTTGTTTTCGTAGATAGGGATGATGGTGAATCTAGGACATCAAATTTGTAGTTGGACTTTGTCAGTTTCTTCAGTGACAAGAGCAAAGACATTATCACTCTTGACAGCAATCCAAATATAAAAAAAGTATTCATAGAATTTAATACAAGTTTGTGCTCATCAGGACCTGTAGAAAGATTATTTTCTTCAGCAGATTTTATTTATTCTCCAACAAGAAATGTTTAAGTTATTTATATTTCTCTTTTAAGTGCATGTGAAAACTTATTTTTGTACATCCAATTACAGTAGTGCATACAAGAAAGCGCAAGTGTGAGGCAGACATTAATAAAGTATCAATTATAAGATGAGTTTCGGACAAGAAAACGACAAAAAAACTATATGATTTTATCATATGCTCACTACGCTGAAATAAACGTGGGACATCGCAAACAAATATCATGCCATACGTAAGCGCTTTTGTAAGCTATTTCAACAAAACTCTCATTAACAAATCTGCTTATGGCGAAGCAATAGTTTTTGCTGGGAAACTACAGACACGAGTAATAGAATGAATAACTAGACGTCAGTAACTGTCTCGATTGTTGCAGGTATGTACTAAGAGAAGATTAACTTACCCGACATGTTTTATGTTTTGTACACATGCGGTTTTCACAAATATCGGCTTATGTCCATTTTGCGGCAGTAAGCTGTTGAAACATTATTTTATTTTTGAGTGGGCAAAAAAGTTACACACAATCACAAAAACTCTCACACTCACGAAATAATCACAAAAAAAATTTTAAATAAATAAAATTTTATTATTATCACTGATCCATTCTGCCAGTCTGATGAATGGACTGCTCCAATAATACTTTCTTAATAAAAATAATTTCAGTTTATCAAAAAAATTTCTAAAATTAATAAAGTAAAATTTGAACTTGAGCCAAACAATTCCTTTTAACATAAACTTAAAACAATTTAAGTAATTACGTAGAAATATTAATTACAAAAGTATACGAAAAAATAACAATATAGCAAAAATATCACGAAGCAATCACGTCAAAAATCTACTTATGCACGCTCAATTTCTTTGTACTCGCGTTCATGCACGCTCATGTAATTGAAACAAAAAATTAATTACGATGACTCACGCTAATCACGTGAGCGGTGCCCTTCTCTAATATAAACAAAACTGACATAAGATTGGAAAAATAATGCTAGATAAAAAAAATTAAAATATGGCGTAGTAATGCCACCTGTTTATTTCACCATGGATACGCCTTTTTGACTGCTGTTTTTCTGAAACACAAAAGGACGTATCTACAATAAATAAGTTTAAACATATATTTGTGGTATTTTATAAAACATAAAATGTCTATTTGCGGCTTAAAGAAGGTACTATACGAATTAATAATTGATTCTAAAAAAATCAGTTTATTTATTAAAATAAAGCTTAACAAGGATTTGAAATTAAAGGTTTTTAATTTTTAATTTGAGTTTGTTATATAATACATATATAAGATTATTCATATATTTTTATTAATTTTTTTTTAATATGAATTATTTTATCTATATTATTAATAGGCAAACATGTTTTTTGAGATCCCTTTTACGTCCGTAATACTGAACCGATTTTGGAAAGATTTCTATGCTTTTAATGGGGATTTTACATAGAAGTGCACAATCTTAATTTTATTTAAATCGGTTTAGTATTTTGGCAGCTATAAGCGTTTAAAGTTGCTACTAACACATGCACACTTATTGCTACACATGCATGTATCAGCTTCAACCCTGTAGTAAATAAAATAATCGGTTGATAAAAAATACTAACTATAAACTAACTATTTTGCAAATGACTACAAATTGGTTTAAGTCTCATGCAGATATCAACCAAACATATTGCATAGAAACACACGTAAGAAATAAATAAAAGCAAAATAAGTAAATGAAAAGAAAATAAGAAAACAAAAGAAGCATGCTATGAGCTTTTTTGTGAAGATGATGTGGAAAATAATTATTTTAGTTTGCATCCAAAAAAGCAATCCTTACGTGAACAATTAGGGGATAGTGGTATCATAGAAACAAGCCGTCGCGTCGCGTAATTGTTTTAATGAACTCTTGGCAATTTTAAAAGGAGAAGGCGTATATGTGTCATTAAGTGCTAATGCATTTTCCCAGAAAAGTGATTGTTTAATCGTATCAAAAATCTTCCCAGGGTTATATACTCATTTTGGAATTTTAAAATAATTAGAAAGGGTTTCGCATTCACTTAAATATTGTGTCGAACTTTTGGTTGACATTAATATTAACGGCCTTCCATTGCTCAAAAATTCAAAAGCACAATTGTGGCTAATTTGGATGAAGGTCGTCAAAATCACACGTTTATCTGTTTTTCCTGTAGGAGTTTTTCTAGGCCGAAGCAAACCCAATAATATTGAAAAATTCCTCGATGAGTTTATTCGTGAACTAGACATTTTGATGCGAAATGGACTAAAATTTTTATGAAGAAAAAAGTCCGTTTGAGAAGATGTCTCATTTTTATATTATAATATTTACTTTTATATATAAAAAAATATATAAAAATTAAATTGCTTAAAAATGAATTTAAAAAAAGGGTTTTTAAATTATTTAGTATAAATCAACCACAAATTGGTTGGAAAAAAAATTAATTAGTACTCAACTAAAAAGTCATGCAGACATGGCCAATTGACTACTGCCTATGACATGCCCATGCTAAAAGAATGTGTCGGCGACAAGGAAAAGTCAGTTAAACCACTAGATGTGGTTATTAAAAAACGGTTGGAAGTTATTTAAAAATGTGCTTGACTTCCTACAGGGAAGTTGGAAAATAAACAAAGTGTGCATGTGTGTTTGCCCAATTTGCTTTTGCATAGAAATGAGACAGAGTTATTTTCCTATATGTTCTTTGCATTAAAAGAGAGAGTTTTAAGTTGTTTATTTAGAAGGTTTTTTGATTTTGTATTTTATCGTATATATTTATATAAATGCTTATGGCCTTATTCACAAACGCTTAATAAAGTTAATGCATACATTAAAACCGGTTTTCCCATATAAAAATCCAACATTAAACCTACAATAACTTTATTAATCGTTTGTGAATAAGGCCATTAATATTTAATTACTAGAATGCGGTCGAATCACCGTCGACCGCTGGATACATTAGTACATACATATAAATGAGCACTTAATCGGGTTTGTTACGTAAAGCCTTGTTTGTCCGACGTCATCTTCCAAAACATTTAAAAAATTTCCTTAAGTATGTCTTCCGAAAAATAGAAGCAGTGCTGCAATGCACTTTTTGCAAATTTTAGAGCTAAATTCGATGACATTTTCAAGTAAACATACTAAATATACTAAAATATAGTATATTCGTACAGTGTTCCCAAATAACTATAGTTTTCATATTGTGCGGATTTACGAATGTCGTAGTCGAAAATTAGTTGAATTTGCTAAAAAATTGCTATAAAGTCAATTATTGCTATATTTCTTAACAAAATTTGCTGTGTACAGCAATAAATAATATTACAATATAATTATAAACAATGCAACAGTTTTTTGTTATTTGTGAAATATTGAAATTTTAATTTTCATGAAAACTTCATTTTCGACAACGACACTCATAATTATGATCATTATTTTTTTTATTAAAGTTGAAAAAGTATGCACTTTTTGCTAGTCCCTTCGGTCTCAAAGGAAATTGAATTAGTCAATTTGATATTAAAGACGTTTCTTGATATGGAAATGATATTCTACTAACTAACGTTTAAAAAAAACATGCATTGATAAGTGGTCCGTGCAATTCTTCAAACATTTTTAAAAGAAAACTCTTTCATTGTATGTATTTTGTTAGAAAAAAATGTGTAATTAAGTCATTTTGCATTTATTAAATAAACACACTTGTACTTAAGTCCCTTTGCTTTTTTGTTAATAAAAGTGTAGTTTTTGATCGTCCAAATATAAAATCTTATCAAGACATGTAGTTCAATGAGATTCATAATAATCAATCAAAGACTCGATTTTGAATTTATTGTTAGTGACGCCTTTTTGCATTTAAGCTAACGATATGTAACTGTATTCATTAATCGAACTGAATAAATTATTTCAGTTAAAATTTCCTTCGAATACGATTGATGGCTGCTAATCTTAAATATTTTTTATCGAAGGGGTTTTTTATTCTATGTGTTTGTTCGACAGTGCCAGTTTTTCTACGAGTCCAGGTGCATAATTCGTAGTACACACCTTCACATTTAGTATCGGGGCTAGCTTAGTCTCCAATAGTTTCCCGATTAGTTTTTAGATCATACATCGACTTCAGTGTCATTTCCTGCCCAATTTCCAATAGATTTTTAATTGCTCCTTGTAATGAATAATTTAATTACAAAATTTCATTTTCAATACAAAACCTTTGCGACTTACATTCACGAGACTCCTAAAACAATTTCATATACTTAGCTTAGACTCGGTAGTTTCGCAAGGAAGGTTTACTGAACTTCCTGCGAAAATCGTATTTTATGACATACGCGGTTATTTATGAAAACTTGTATCTTTTAATATTGTCATAGTTAGCATTCTATTTAAAAGTGTATTTGCACAGTGTTAAGAACTTAAAACAATAGAGCACTTTGTTAACAAATTTTCATCTTAAAACATAAATTATTTCTTTATATTTTTATTCACTTAATAAAGAACATTTTCTTATCTCAGTTATGTTATTGTTTTTTTATGTTACTAAACCACAAACAGAGCCAACAACACATAATTAATCTATAATTAGTGTTTTTCTTCAAAGACACTCTTCATTCGTGACGCATCTTTGAAACAAACAAGATCTAGTGTATTATGCAGGAAGGAAACATAAAATAAAAAGTGAAAGTGTTAAGAACGAACGATTTAAAAAGAAATTTAAAAATCAAATATTGATAAATTTTAAAAGATTTAAATTCGGGGAAAAAAATGTCCGAGAAAATTGAAAAATCCACTAATAATGGCAACAATTTAACGATGCCTCCCATGAAAGTGGCGGTTATTGGAGCAGGATTAGTAAGTACTAAAATATTTAATAAATAAAACAAAAAGTTTGCTATTTCACTGTTGCTTATGCAACTTATAGATTAGTTTGCAAGGGGCTGTTCACATATTACACAACCCATTTTTTTATCATTTAGAGTTTTTTTCATTTTTGTTTCTAACACACATGTTCGTTCGCATGAAATTTTCTTTTGCATTTGTATAAAGTAACATTTGTAACAGAAAAAAATATAATACTAAATAAAATTTGTAAGTTTAATATATAATTTTTCGACCTTTTCTTGATATATTTATATTATTCTTCCAATTGAGCTTGAGGTCACTTTTTTATAAAAAACATCCAGATCACTATCCGGACTTTGATTATGTGGTGGCACGAAATAAGCCCCAAATCAAAAAATGAAATAGGCCCCAAAAAATTTTCAAATTTTTTGTTTGGGGTTTATCTCATTTCTTTTGGGGCTTATTTTATTTTTTTAAAATTTGGGGCTTATTTCATAAAATTTTTTGGGGCTTATTTCATTTTATTTGGGGCTTATTTCATATCCGTAAAATAGATCTAAACACAAAATGTTTTTATATGATTTTTTTGCAAATAATTTGAATTGATTACTTAAATAAACTTGAATTACATAAAAATTAAATCAACATCAGTTTCTTAATTCTTTAATGTTCGACATACCATAGAGGACGGCAACGTAGAGTTTTTTATACACGAAGGCCGGTTATGCAGAGTACTTTGAATGCGAAGCCGGTGTTCGATATACCATAGAGGATAAATTCCTTGCGCCCGGCCGTAGGCCGGTTATGCAGAGACTGCTTGGAACGCGAAGCCGGTGTTCGATATACCATAGAGGATAAATTCCTTGCGCCCGGCCGTAGGCCGGTTATGCAGAGACTGCTTGGAACGCGAAGCCGGTGTTCGATATAATTTAGAGAATAAAATTCTTGCATTTTATGATTTCTTCTTAAGCTTACTCCATCAAGTTAACAAATTTGGGGCTTATTTCATTTTTTTTGGGTTTATTTCATTAAATGAAAAATTTGGGGCTTATTTAATTTTTTTGGGGTTTATTTCATTTTTTAAAAATTTGGGGCTTATTTCATAAAATTTTTTGGGGCTTATTTCATTTTTCGATTTGGGGCTTATTTCATTGGGGCTTATTTCGTGGTGCCTGATTATGTATCTATTTTGAAGACAAAAAATAAGTATAAACGTCGTTATATGTTAGAGATGTCAGATATAAAAATTAATTAATTTTAGAGCTGATACTGATAGTGTAGCACAGAATTATAGGCATTCAATATACAAAAGCTAAAGGAATAAATATAGAATAAAATAAAATAAGACCATTAATATTAATTTTAAAATTTTCAGAATTATTTCATTTCCTCATTTTTCAAAAAAAAATTTCAATTGACAAACAATTTCTAAACCAAAATGGAAAAAGAAATTGTTGATTTGTAATTTGTTATTTGTTTTTGTTATTTAAATTGTTTAACGAATTTTTCCTCCTGAAGAAGTTACCCAAAGGATAACGGAATATTGAGAAAGAATAAATTTGGATGTTATTTATAAAAAAAGCGACCTCAAGCTCAATTGGAAAAATAATATAAATACAAAATTTGTAATTGAAGCAGAAAATCTTTAAAATAATTTAATTGAAGAAATAAATTAACTAAATAGATAATTGAGCGAAATACAATAATTCTTGCAAAAAAGCCATGGACTTTTAATTCGAAATAAAGAAACTAAACAACGGAATAAATCTGAAAATAATTTTCAACAAAGAAATTCAATTAATTAGTAAATATTTTTTTTAGATACGAACCTACAAAGAAATTTGTAATTTCAAACAAAAAGTTTACAACCACTGGATTGAAAAAAACTGACTTTTTCATGTTTGAACTTTAATTTTTATATACTGTAAAGGTACGGTCACACTTGGCAAACGTTTGCCGAAAAAAAACGTAACCACTAATTATCACAAAATGAAGTCTCAGCGATCATTCATAACGATTTTGAGGATTTTCTTGATATTTTCTTCAGTAACCAACCACCTCTTTTGGCCTTCCTGTTGATGGTATTGTTGCAGTGTTTGTTCGGCCGCGTTTAAATTCCGCAATCCAATATTTTACCATGTAATCTGACGGAGCCGACTCACCGTAATGTTTATCAATCTTTTCTTTTGTCTCTTTCGTCGTTTTCCATTTCAAATAATAGTGTTTAATCACTGCACGAAATTCACTTTTTTCCATTTTTCAAGAAACACATAAGTTGCTTATTTCAAACGACTACAACAAATAAACTAATCTATGAATTTGGGTGAAATTTTAACAGCTGAAGTTTGACAGATCGCAATTTGTTTTTGTGTTTGTGCTGCCATCTAGCGCTAGGTAGCTTCAATATCAATCCGCCCTCGTAATTGACCGTGTGAGAAGCCCTCCCTGCCACTTTTATGGCTTGGCCCTGGGATTTGTTGATGGCCATGGTGAAAGCAAATTTTAAGGGAAATTGCAACCTCTTACATTGATACGGCAAGTTATTAGGGATAATGAGTATGCGGCGAAACAAAACCCTAGTGCTATCCCACAGGAACCGTGCATTTTTCGGGATAAAAAATAGCCTATGTCATTTTCTGACCCCTAAACTACCACTAGGTTAGGTTCGGGAGGCGGCCAGAATCCCGGACTCACTTAGACCGTTTTGGTTCGTTATGATACCACGGCGACTCTACTTATGCGGAGTACCCAGCGTCGAACCAATAAAGCTACTAACACGTTGCATTTCAACACTGGCGACATCAGAATGTTCCCTGAACTCTGGAGCGCCCATCGTCGTGTCCATTCTCTTTCTTGCAAGTCCGCGACAGTGACTCAGTAAATGTTCTACACTCTCCTCCTCATCGATATCTTGGCAGCTGCGGTAAAAATCTTTGCGTTCGACCTTTAACCCATGTGCATGCCTGCTTATGAGACAGTGTATGGTCAGCACGTACAGTAGAATCGAGATTTGTATCATTTCTTGTAACCCATCTTCTATTTGTTTTATCTTCTGTCTTGCGCCTAAGTTTGAGTTAGCAAGAGAGTAGGGGTAAGTGTGGGTTTACCCCTACCAATTCCTGTGGAACCTGTAAGGTTGTCCCAGTTCCTGCAAGCTCATCATCCCTAGAGTTCCCCTGAAAGCCTCTATGCCCCGGGATCCAGATGATGCTAATATCAAACTGCTCTGCCATCTCGTTTAGTGATGATCGGCAGTCAAGCGCTGTTGTTGTTCTTAACAGTGGGTATTCAAGGGCCATAATAGCTGCTTAACTATCGGTGTATTTGTCAATTAAAGTCGTTGAAGTAACATTCACTTTCAACCAATCTGCAACTTCTTTTATAGAAGTGATCCGGAAGTCGCTTTGCGATACGAAGACCTAAAGTCCCTGAAAAGATTCCATAGCCCACAACTTTTTGTGCTTCGCAGCCGTCCGTATAAAATTCAAAGCATTTGGTTCTGCCTGGAGTACCATTCCTTTACAATTCTGCAGATGGTATCCAGGTTTTGTAAAGACGTTCATGTAGTAGAGCAGGGGAGGTTTAGTAGATTCTCCATCCCCAAGCTTTATCGTCGAGTATTCTACAGTGACCCGTACTATTTCCGTTCCACAGAGAGGTACAACAAAGACGGATTGCTGAAGTTGTTGCTATCTCCTTCCCTACTAGGTCCAATGGTAGTAGGTGCAGGAGCATCACCAATGCATCCGTAGGTATGGTGCGAAGAGCACTACCACTACATATGCAAAAAATCATATCGATCCTTTGCTCTATGAAAAATGACCGATATGTAGAGAAATGCTGATATCTAAAAATTAAAGTTTCTATAATATTTTTCTTTTGTGTAGGTGGGCTCATTGGCTGCTTTAAATTTTGCCCGCCGTGGTCATGAAGTTCACCTTTATGAATACAGAGAAGACATTCGCACTTCCCAGCTGGTGCAGGGACGTAGTATAAATTTAGCTCTCTCGCAAAGAGGTCGCAAAGCTTTAGCAGAAGTTGGCCTAGAAGATCTAATACTATCAACGGCAATACCCATGCGCGGCCGTATGTTGCATGATATCAAAGGCAATAGATCGGTGGTGCTGTACGATCCCTGTACGAATCAATGTTTATATTCGGTGGGACGCAAGCACTTAAATGAAGTTTTATTAAATGGTAAAAAAGAAAATGCAATTGAACAATATTAAAGAAATTAATTTAGTTTTATTCCCTTAGCTGGAGAAAAGTATTCCAATATTCATTATCATTTCGATCATAAGCTGAAATCAGCTAATCTCAGAGATGGAGATATGGTTTTTCAACAGTAAGACCCACAAAAATCTATGCTTTAGTTATTAAAATAATTGTGTAATTTTATTTGTTTATTTTTCCAAATTAGCCCTTTCACCGAAGACTGCTCAGAAGCTTCCGCCGATCTTATAGTCGGCAGTGATGGTGCCTTCAGTTCTGTACGCCAGCAAATGTGTAAAACTTTGGGTTTCAATTTCTCGCAGGAATATATTGAACATGGTTATTTGGAATTGTGTATTCCGGCTAAAAATGATGAATTTCAAATGCCTCCCAACTACTTGCACATTTGGCCCAGGGACGATTTTATGATGATTGCTTTACCCAATCAGGATAAATCGTTTACAGTGACCTTGTCAATGCCATTTAAAGTTTTTGCTGACATCAAGACACATGAACAGTTGTTGGAATTTTTCAAGAAATACTATGTGGATGCTTTGCCTTTGATTGGCGAGGAATGTCTGATTAAGGACTTCTTTAAATCAAAACCCCAACATTTGGTGTCCATAAAGGTATTTTATTTTTTATTGCATGCTTTCATCACATATCCGATTTCATTCCCACTATCTGCTTAAAAAATAGAGTACATTTTATGATTTACTTTTGTAAATTTCAAGGCCCAGATATGGATTAATGATATCGTTACTCGATCTATCAGATATTCTATATACATATATCACGTATTAAATAACGATAAAATTTAATTTAGCATAAATGCTGAATGTTAATATAGCAAATTTCAGCTGGTTTTGTATTTTTGGATCACGTTCATGTACGCTCACGTGGGCGAAAAAATGTTAATCACGCTCACGTGAACGGAAAAAACTTAGTCACGCTCACGAAATACTTACCAAAAAAAAACTATAAAATAATTTAAAAATTTAATGATAAAAATACAATAAAAAGAAAAAGAATCACAAAACAATTACGCAAAAGCTCAACGTATACATGCCCACTCACGCTTCATTTTTTTGTACTACTTTTTGTACGTTCATTATCATGCGTGTTCACGGGTGATTCACGCTAATATAATGTACAGAGAGAGAGAGAGACATTCTCTATATTACCATTATTGCAAGTATACTTATATTTTTTAAAGTATTAACGAGCGTGAGTCTAAAGGCCGGGGCACATATAATCCATCGCACGATATAGTACGCTTTTACAACTGATTTTTTTTATTTCATATGCGTAAAATATTATATAAGGAAATATAATGCATCATTATATTTCAAACGCTTGTCTTTGTGTTTGATGGGTAGCTTCCCAGAAGGAAATGTGGGTACATGTGTCCCCAAGTCACCACTTCTGTCTACTATTTTGGTGACTATTTGGCGTCATTGTCACTATAAGACAACTTTAAAAAGACTGAAACTAATTAGTACCTTATTTTTAGTACCTCTATTTTTCAAACGACTGTTATGAATTAGCTGCTTTTAGTCTTTTATTTTTTTTAATTAAACTCCAAAAGTTAATAAAATTTACAATTTCATTATTGACATCTACTTCAGAAAAGTACCAAAATTGTACACTAGAATTACTAAAACGTACTAGTGAATCACTGGTTCCAATGTCTACATATGGTCCCAAAAGAATCACCCAGTCAATAGTACCAATGTCAGTAGTGGATTTTCAATGACACGCACATGTTAAATAGCATTGTCTGGGATATTATAATTTACTAGTACTGCTGAATGTGTCAATAGTAAGTCAGTACAGTTTCACTACTGACATTTCCTGCAGGGCTTGTCAACTCACTAATAGTAATTAGCATGAATATAACCACAGTTTTATTTGTGGTCACCGCTGTACTAAAGTTAGGCAACTTTTAAGTCAGAATTAGTTTGTACGCTCTGTTCTGTTACGGATCAACCGTTTTGTTTCTGTTCAATTGAAAAACTGTATGTGTGATTTGTTGTTACTTTTTCGTTCTGTTCTTTTGCGGACTATTCTGTAAAAACTAGAATACAACGTTAAGTCACAGCCAAGAGTTTGTATGTTTTAGTTTTTATGTGGTGTGAAATATTACAAATTTTGTTTTAAAATTCAAAATATTTTATTTTAATTCAAATTATTAAAGATTTATATATTTTAGTCAATTAAGAAACATTTTGGAAACATCTACAAAATTCAATCCTATAATTATATCGTTCACATCCGAAAGTTCAGACACAGAACAAGTAAGTAAGAAATATTTTCTACAGAAAAGAACGGCACAGAACGGCAAGGAAAAGTAAAAAGATATTTTGTTGCAAGACCATGCGTTGGAAAAAAAACTGAATTACTCATTGTGTCAACCATTTCCGCCGTTACTTTAATGTCAGTTGAAAAAAGTAACGTACGATAGATTCTACGTGCCTCGGCATTTAAGGTACCTATAGACTATACAATATTATTGAGTACTTTATTGCTATTATTACTGTCGTTTTGTTCCACACTATTAATTAAGTTGCACACATGTGTTCTGCTATCTTTTATTTTGTTTATTTTTACTATAAATTTTTATTGTCACCGAAAACTTTTGGCAAATAATAAATCCTTCTTTTAAGTAATTAAATATTTTATTAAAAAGTTTTTATTATGCAATGCTGTCAACTAATTACAAAGTATTTCTTTTTGTGCAATATAAATCAAAAGATTTTTGGTTTTATCCAATATATTTATGTATTTTGTCACCTATTAATTACTGTACAATATCAATTATTGCACAATAATACAGCAAATATGTGGGGGGTGGGTACCTTTATTAAAAAACTACTTCCATTGTTCTATGCATTCAGTAGAATGTTGCTAGATCTGCGCAGTAAATGAAAAAAATTAATAAAGCGTGATACACAGAATGAATTCGCTACGGTGTTCTAATTGGAAAAAAGGTCTTGCAAAGGCAGATAAAATCTTGCAAATTGGCTCGTATCAAGCAGTTCTGAGTTAATGAGCATGAACAAAAATACCAACTTCCTTTTGGCATCACCCAGTCTTTAGAAATCGGTAGCATCTTCCTTAGGCTGAGTTCCCCCATACACTCAAAGCTGGAAATAAATAACAAAGAGGTAGAAGTAACAATAAGTGTTTAATTTTTCTTCATTAATTTTTACTAATTTCAAAATAAGAATATATTTCATATAAATTAAAGTAAGAATAAATAGAGGTGTCAATGCTGCCTTTTTATTTATTTTTATTTATTATTTTATATATTATTTGTTGCTTTTTCTTTAAATCGACAAATCTCGGCAGATAATTTTATATATGCCTTAAAGTAGGTACTCGTACTTCAGACGTTCGTTTAAAACTAATTTCGTGTTGAAGCGTTATGAAGAAAAGAATTTATCGATTATAGAATTTCGTTTTTTTTAACTTTACGAAAAGAGTAATTGTTTAAATGAAATAGCATTAGAATTTTCCCGGTTTGAAAAGATTCTCATGATATTTACAGCGAATAAGTTGAACTTCAAAACAAAAAAAGAATCGTTAAAAAATTCAATTCCAATAAAAAGTAACACGCTTTCAAAAATGAGCAATTTCGTGTAAGAAAGTGTTTTTGTTGTTTTTAATTCACTCAAAAGTATTCAACTTTGAAGTACCATTGTATGGTCATTGTTAACAAATTAGGCAAAGTTTTAGAATTTTCTTATTTTATTTATAACAAGTGCTCATTTATATTTATTAAAAATAATTGCACGGTGCACTGTGCAACGTGCACTACTGTGTCAGCTTCTTCTAGGCACAGTCTACAAATATCTTTCGGTACGATTTTCATTTTAGTCAGATGGTGCCTGAAGTTTCCATAATTTATAATTAACGCAGTTGCCCACCTTAATTAAGGTTCTCCAGTTGTATTTAAAAACCTTATCTGCTGTCTTGCCCATGGGCTCCTTGGGCACCATTTGAGCCTGTCTCAAGGCACCTTTCAAGGCTTATGGGATTCAACTACTTACTGTAGGATCATAGCTCTAATCATACTAAAACCCAGTACAATTCAGTGTTCTGGTTCACAAAACTTTCTCAAATAATAAATAAGACATTGGCTCTGATTTGTGTCTCTTTTTTCAGTGCAATCCTTATCATTATAGTGATAAAGCTATACTCTTGGGTGATGCTGCCCATGCCATGGTTCCCTATTACGGACAAGGCATGAATGCTGGCATGGAAGATTGCACCATATTGTTTTCGATTCTGGGCCAACCCAACATGACCATTGAAAAAGTTTTGCAACAATTTACCGAAACAAGATGGAGAGATGCTCATGCTATATGCGATTTGGCCATGTACAATTATGTAGAGGCAAGAGAAGCTGCTAAAAATCAAATTTTGTACATTAAATTTAAAAAAAAAATTATTTTTTCTTTCCCACTTCTAGATGCGCGACTTAACCAAACGTTTTTCCTTCAAATGCCGCAAGCTATGGGATACAACACTATTTAAACTTTTCCCTAACTTTTGGTTGCCACTGTACAATAGTGTATCTTTTACCAGTATGCCGTACAGCAAATGTATTGCAAATCGTAAATGGCAAGATAAGGTGAGTTCCTTCAACTCCTTGAAGAACTCCTTGTTGTTTGTTTGTTTGTTTAAAAAATTAAACTTAAATTTATTTTTTTAATTTCAGTTTCTTACCCGGTCGTTTTATGTCGTTTCAACAGCAGCTGTTGTTTTTTCAGCGACTGTATATGCAGCTAACAAATTTGATTTGAACGTTGATTTTTCGTTTATGAAGATTAAGTAGTCGCAAGATTAATTTTGTATATATTTTTAAGTTTATTGTAAACGAAATTAAGCCAGTAAGGTGGCTCTATTCGGCTATTGCCGATTGTTATGAACGGTAAATAAATATGCATGTATATAGGGCGTCAAAAATAAAAATTTATACATAAACTTTAGATTTTTAAATAATTTATGACAATTATTGTCAAAGCTTCACTCTTTCGAAAATGTTTTTTTTTGTTTTATATTTTTGTCAGAGTATTTGCTATTTTGTAAAATTGTAATTTTTATTAAATAAAATTTTAAAAATCGTTTTTCAACTCTTTCCAAAAAACGTTTATAAATTAAATTAAAGTCTAATAAGACCCGTATTCATAAAAAATAATTTGTATTTGAAATGTATTTTAAGAAACATTTTTCACTATTTTGCCTTTATTAAGTGACCCTTTTTTAAAAGGTGCGATAGTGATTAATTTTAGTGAAAAATTAGTGGCGGAGCCAACTTTGTAAGGTTAGTAATTACGTTAAATCAAGCAATTTCTTATCGGAAAAGATTTTTAAAGTTAGAAAACTGTTGAATAAATGTTAAAAATGTAAAAAAATTAAAAAATATATATTTTTTTCTCTCATTTTAATCGAGGACGACATTGGGAACGAAAAATTCTCAATTTTTTAGTAGTCGTCCTTGGGGGGGGGGGTGTGCCGACAATTATTTTCCTAAAGTCGACATTGGTTTTCATTACTAGTTTTGTTTAAGTCGAGATTCCAAAATATGACAAGATTTCTAGAAATAGCTAATTTTTTTAATTACAAATATTTTTCAATCAAAATATGACCACCAAAAAAAAAATGTCCTTTCATAAATCTTCAGAGCAGTCACTACAAGACGCACTAAGTGAAATAAGGAAAGGTGGGATATTCATATTAGGTTCTGGTGTAAAATATAGTGTACCACGTTCCACAATACAGAACAGAATTCATGGCAGTGTTCTGGAAAGTCTTAGAAAAATAATATTCCCACCAGCAATTTTAACAAATGCTGAAGAGGATCGTTTAGAAAAGTGGAGCCGCGACTTGGAAAAATGAGATTATCCACTTAAAATTTATGACTTGCTGAATCAACACAATTTAAGCAAGACAAATGAGTCACACCATTTAGGAACGATCGTCCAGGGAGAAAGTGGTTCTCTAGTTTTTTGAAATATTATCCTAACTTATCCCTTAGAAAAGCTGAAGGAATTAGTAAAGGGCAAACAATAATAATGGAAGAAAGTATTAGAAAATGATTTACCGAATTGAAAAGCTTCATAATCGAACAAAATGGCCTTGATATTTTGGACGACCCAGAACCAATTTTGAACGGAGATGAAACAAGTTTTTACATATGTACCAAAACTGGAAGAGAGCCAAACCTAAGAGATATCGCAATAGGTATTCAATGAAAAGGAAACGGTAACGTATTACTAGATTTTTCAGCAAGGAGTATTAAAAGAAATGAGTCAAAATATTATTTTTTTTCTACTGGTTTTGTAACTTAATAATGTAAAACACAAAAAAATTTTTATTTAAATTGTTGCCATACATTTTTCGCCATTTTACTTTATTTATTCGTAGAAATAAATACAATTTTTAAATCGATTAATAGTAATCATAATCTACAGCAACTGCTGGTATTGCCCGGGGCACAGGAACTGCCACAGGCACTGTTTCGAAACCAATCGCACCACCACCAACGCCACCATAAAAACCAACGCCATGTTAAAAAGGACATTTATAGAAGTGTGATCTATAATCGAAACGATCAGCAAAACCACGATATCTATCAAATCCGTACGCTCTTCTATAACCTCTACTTCTTCGAGCCCAACATAGCTGTGGGCCAAAGATCGCAAATATTAAGAAGATTATTAATAAAGTGCAATTTAAAATGATCTTCACTTTACTTCTATTGCATTATAAAAATTATTAAATGATGTCACTGCAAGTAACTGACGTCTAAAACTAAATGAAAATTTAAAAAGGTATTTTAAACTAATTGACTTATTTTTTTGTTTGTTTATAGGTTTGTCTACACATGTTAATTAAAACAGATACAGTTTCCATTAACTGTAGCTAAAAACCAAAGAACGGTCCATAGTAGGGTGGACGACGGTAAGGGAAGGGTATAAAACCACCACCTCCAAAGCCACGGCCACCACCAAAACCAAATCCTCTACCGCCACCAAATCCTCTACCGCCACCAAATCCTCCACCTCTACCGCCTCCAAATCCTCCACCTCTGCCACCTCCACCAAAACCTCCACCACCTCTACCACCACCACCTCCCCTACCGGCAGCCGTTTCCATGAAATTTGTTACAACTATTAAAATTATTATCCAAATAAAGCGTTTCATTTCGATATTCTCTTTTTAAATTATATTTTTGTGTTTAATACTACGAAACGTCTTTATTCTACGATTTTAATTTAACAACTGCTCTCTTTTCTTGCCAAGTTCATTTTACAAAATTCAATATTTTGTGCAAAATTTTTCAATCAATTAGAACACTAATACTAATTGATTGCAAATCCCCACCAGCTTAAAGTGTTGCACTAATATTGTAATAAAGCTCTTCATATAAAAAAATCTTAAAATTCATGAGACTTGTTTTATGAAGCACCTTGTTGTTTTTGAATTTCAATTCACATCTCCAGCTACTTCTTGCAATAATCACTTGGAGTGGGAACACAAATTTGGTGCGAAAAATAATCACATTAAAATAAAAAAAATTTATGTTTTATATGCAGGTAAATTTACTATTCCAATTTAATTTAAAAAAAATGGTTTAAAGTCTTCTACTGATTATTTGGCATAAGCATTAATGAACTGCATGTATATAGACTAGAGATGGCATCGTGAGTAACTTTTCACTCACGCTCATGCACGTTCGCGATAAAAAATTGTTACTCAAGCACGTCCTTATATTTTTGTTAGTAACAATCACGCAAATTCATACTGACAAAATACTCACGAAAAAACAAATTATAAAATAACTAAAAATTTTTAAAATGAAATCCATTTTTAAACCAAAACAGAAAAAGAAATTGTTGATTTGAAATTTCTTCATTTTTTGTTATCTAAATTGTTTATCGATTTTTATACTCCTGAAGAAGTTATTGAAAGGGTAACGAAATATTGAGTTAAATTAATTTTGATATTTTTAATAAAGAGGTCACAAGTAGAGATGTGCAGCTCATGAACGAACGGGTTAAATTGAACGAATCACCTAACTGAACGAAGTGATCCGGTCATTTTAATCCACGCTTTTGGTTCAATAGTGTACCGTTCAATATTGTAGATGAGTTAAAACTAGTTTTCGTTCGTTCGGGTGTATCTTTTATGTCAAATTTATTTTCGTTCATGGATCTTTTTTATGTGAAGTGTTGTGTTTTTCTTCCGACGGGGTTTGATGCAATTTGGAATGAATTTCCGTCATCCCACGTCAAATTTGGTTGATAAACAGACCGGTTTCGGCTATGTGCCATCTTCAGTGTTCTCTCAGTAACTAATCGTTTTTTGTGTTGTCCCTTGTCTTTCGTATAGTTTCCTTGTGTACCTAACCTCTTTTCCTCTCTTTCTCTCTTGTTCGTGTCTGCATCTCTCTCGTTCGTATATATTCGTGTGTGGCTCTCTCTCGTTCGTATATATTCCTGTGTGCTCTATATCTACCTGCTTCTTGTTCGTTTAATTTTTCTCTTGTTAGTCTCTTGTGTTTACCGTTACAGTTTATTATTTGAGTGATCATTTGCTAGGTGTTTTATCTTTGTGTAGGTAATAGTCTGTGATTGTACGTTTTTGGGTTTCTTTTTTGGTTTTGTTCGTTTGTTGTGTTGTCTGGTTTTCTTGGGTTATTGTTTTCTTTTGTGTAAAAATGTTTTAGTGGTTCAAATATTATGTCTGACGCAGTGTTTATTTGTTCGTTTATAATTCTTCCGTCAAACGTTTTTTGTTTGTATATTTCCATGTTTTCTAATACGTTCAGTCGCCGTCCTTTGTGCTGTAAATGCAGTAATTCAACTGTTTGTCTGATGTGTCTTGGTGTACATTTGTTGTTGAATATGTGGTTCGCGAAATTTGATTCTGGCGTTGCTCCTGGTTGTTTCAGTTTCTTGTTGTAGTCTCTTATGTGCTCCCGAAATCTTGTTTTTATTTTCCGTCCTGTTTGTCCGATGTAGCTATGTTTGCATGAGCAAGTCAATTTGTAAACTCCTTGCTTATCTAGGGGGTCCGTTTCGTTTGTGCTATTTCGTAGTATTCTACCCAAATTGTTTTTTGTTCGGAATGCTGTGTTAATATTGTGTTTTCTAAAAAATTTTGCTAGTTTGTATGTTGATTTGCCCATATACGTTAAAGTAGCCCAAGTTCCATTCTCTTGCTCCTGTTCTCTGTTCCGTTCTTTATTTGTTTTGATATCATTTCGGATTTTGTCTACTAGTTCTTTTTTGTATCCATTGTTTTCTGCTATGTCATATATTGTTTTTATCTCTTTCTTATAGGCCTCACGTGTTAGTGGTATTCGTTCAAGTCTTGTTACTAAATGTCTAATTGCCGCGTTCTTGTGTTGTTGAGGATGGTTCGATGAATTATGTATTATTGTGTCTGTGGCCGTTGGTTTTCTGTATATTTCGTATTCAACTCTATTTAAACTCTTATTTGCTTTAATTGTTAGGTCTAGGTAATTTATTTTGTCGTCTTCTTCTACTTCCATTGTGAATTTAATACTTTTATGTTGCTTATTCAGGAGCTCCAGAACTTGTTCTTCTCTATTTCCTTCCAGTATACATATAATATCGTCGACATATCTTGCATAGAATGTTACCCCGAAATTGGTTTTTAGATCATCTACGTATTTCTCTTCTAGATTTTGCATAAACACCTCCATGAGGATTGCTGATGTTGGATTTCCCATTCCTAGTCCGTTAGTTTGTCTGTATATGCTATTGTTAAATTTAAAGTAATTCTGTTCTAGTGTGGCTTTCAGTGTGTTTACGAGTTGATTGGAAAATTCTACGTTTTCTGTTTTGTTGAGTAGTGTTTTATGTACAATGTTTATTGTCTCCGTTGTTGGAATTGATGGATATAAATCTTTTACGTCAAATGAGACTAGTTTACTATTTTTCGTTATTTCTACATTATCTAGCTTTGTAACTAATTCCGTGGTGTTGGCTATTGTGTGTTTGTTTTTTAGGCTCAAGGTATCTTTCAGTATTGTTTTTAGATATTTCGATAATTTGTAACTTGGAGCAGATTTGTAGTTAATTATGGGTCTCATAGGTGTGTTCATTTTATGTATTTTCGGTAGTGCGATCATAGATGGGGCTGATGGGTTCATGAGTGTTAACGTGTGTGCTATGTTTGGTTTTATTACTTTGGTTGCCTTTTTTATTAGTTCTTTCACTTTGGCTTGGTACTCATCCGTAGGATCCTTTCTAATTTTCCTGCATTTAGTATCCTCTATTAGCTGTTCCGTTTTTGTGATGTAATCCTCTTTTTTTATTAATACCGTTGTGTTTCCTTTATCTGCTTTTGTTGTTATGATATTGTTAGACCTTAGTTTCTGTTTTAAGTTTTTAACTGTTTCATGTTCCTTGTTTTGATTCCTTTTAGATTTAACTTCCTTCTCTATTATCCGTTTGCAGATGTATCTGGCTTCCTCCTGCTCTTCGTTTGGTAGCATCGATATTGCAACTTCTGTGTCCACAATGGTTTGCTCTATTTCCTTCTTTTTGTTATTTTCCCGGATATTGTGTTTTAAACCCTTCTCCAGTAATCGACCCTCCTCATTATTGATAGCAACTTCAGTCAGGTTTATGAATCTAGTGTGGAAGTTGTGCTTTTTGTATGTTTGTTTGTTTGTTGATCGTGTAAGTTCACCGAGTTTTTTGTTCAACTTCTTGTATTTCTGTTCTATTGTTAGTGTGTTTGTTGTATTTATTTGAAATATGTCCATCAGTATGTCGGTTGGGATTCGTTCAGCCAATTGTAAATGAATGTCTAGGATTTCAGAGTTCGTCATATCTTTTTTGGCATACAAGCTCTGGATTTCGAATTTTACGAAATTCTTTTCGGCCCTTTTTGCAGTCTTCCTACTTGCTACTGTGTCGGTCTTCAGTTGTATTCTAGCGTATCTTGGTGTGACATTCAATGCGAGATATGTCGACGATATTATATGTATACTGGAAGGAAATAGAGAAGAACAAGTTCTGGAGCTCCTGAATAAGCAACATAAAAGTATTAAATTCACAATGGAAGTAGAAGAAGACGACAAAATAAATTACCTAGACCTAACAATTAAAGCAAATAAGAGTTTAAATAGAGTTGAATACGAAATATACAGAAAACCAACGGCCACAGACACAATAATACATAATTCATCGAACCATCCTCAACAACACAAGAACGCGGCAATTAGACATTTAGTAACAAGACTTGAACGAATACCACTAACACGTGAGGCCTATAAGAAAGAGATAAAAACAATATATGACATAGCAGAAAACAATGGATACAAAAAAGAACTAGTAGACAAAATCCGAAATGATATCAAAACAAATAAAGAACGGAACAGAGAACAGGAGCAAGAGAATGGAACTTGGGCTACTTTAACGTATATGGGCAAATCAACATACAAACTAGCAAAATTTTTTAGAAAACACAATATTAACACAGCATTCCGAACAAAAAACAATTTGGGTAGAATACTACGAAATAGCACAAACGAAACGGACCCCCTAGATAAGCAAGGAGTTTACAAATTGACTTGCTCATGCAAACATAGCTACATCGGACAAACAGGACGGAAAATAAAAACAAGATTTCGGGAGCACATAAGAGACTACAACAAGAAACTGAAACAACCAGGAGCAACGCCAGAATCAAATTTCGCGAACCACATATTCAACAACAAATGTACACCAAGACACATCAGACAAACAGTTGAATTACTGCATTTACAGCACAAAGGACGGCGACTGAACGTATTAGAAAACATGGAAATATACAAACAAAAAACGTTTGACGGAAGAATTATAAACGAACAAATAAACACTGCGTCAGACATAATATTTGAACCACTAAAACATTTTTACACAAAAGAAAACAATAACCCAAGAAAACCAGACAACACAACAAACGAACAAAACCAAAAAAGAAACCCAAAAACGTACAATCACAGACTATTACCTACACAAAGATAAAACACCTAGCAAATGATCACTCAAATAATAAACTGTAACGGTAAACACAAGAGACTAACAAGAGAAAAATTAAACGAACAAGAAGCAGGTAGATATAGAGCACACAGGAATATATACGAACGAGAGAGAGCCACACACGAATATATACGAACGAGAGAGATGCAGACACGAACAAGAGAGAAAGAGAGGAAAAGAGGTTAGGTACACAAGGAAACTATACGAAAGACAAGGGACAACACAAAAAACGATTAGTTACTGAGAGAACACTGAAGATGGCACATAGCCGAAACCGGTCTGTTTATCAACCAAATTTGACGTGGGATGACGGAAATTCATTCCAAATTGATCTTTTTTATGTTGTATTCTTTTGTTTCATTTAAGTTTTGGTGTACTCATCAAAGTTTTTTTAAAAATTAAATATACATTTCTTTTTAGCATCAATCCATAAAAAGTATAGCATATATATATGAAGCTTAAATAAAATTTCTAATATTCTAGTCATAAGAACAAGAAATTGTTTCTAAAATGAAATTAACTATGATTTTTTAATTAATAAATCAGTTTTTTTAATAAATTCTTTAATTTAATTACATTATTCAAATATTTACAACCGATTTTCTTAATAAAATAATTAATTAAAAAAATAGAATTGATGCCGTACTTTCGTTCAATTGAACGGTTGAAACAACCGGTTAATTTTTGGTAATTGAACGAAAATGACCGATCACTGAAATGAACGATTTGGCACAGCTCTAGTCACAAGCTCAATTAGAACAACTAGAGTACGCCCAGTGGTCGAAATTCGACCACCAGCTTAAATGAATACCTATTTTAGTTGCATTTATTTAAAAAGAAAAAAATTACCTAATTACTCATTTCATTCCCCATGGAATAAACAATAAACAAAATAAAATTGCAGACAAACACGCACATTTATAACTCATATACATATGAATGTAGATATTCTTAAGCACTCATTGCTTTGCTTATGATTTTACTTGAACCATTAATTACATAATTAAATGCGTGTACGTGTGTATTTTTAGCATTTGTAGTGTTGTCAATTTTATGAACCTTTTATTCCTTTAATACTGAATCGATTTAAATAATATATAGTTGGGTTACTAAAGCTCAACAATGTTTATCACTTGCCAAAAGAATGAACAAAATCGGCTGGCTTTGCCTATTTATATATAGATAATATGAATAATGAAATAAAAAAATTACAACAAAGCAAAAAAACCATCACGTAACTATCACGCTAAAAATCTACTCATGCACTCTCACGCAAACGGAAAAAAAAGTTAATCACAATCACGAAAAAAATATAAAATAAAAAAAATTTAAAATTAAATAAAAAATTACAATAAATCAAAAACATCACGCTAAAAATCTTCTTGTGCACGCTTAGTCACTGTAAATTTTTTATACTCACGTTTTTGTACGCTTACGTGATTGAAACAAAAAAAAATATTCACGTGATTAGCGTGAATCGTGCGTGATCACGTGAGCTGAGCTCATTTCTAATACAGGTAGGCGTCGCTTAACGTGTGCTTCCTTGAACACGGCCTCGGCCTAACACGGTTCAAATTTTGTGAAACGTTTTGTTTCTTGTAACGCTTAATGCGGGTTTGGTTAACACTGCATTTTCGTGGAACGTACATAATTACGTGTTAAACGAGGTCTTGCTGTATAGACTAGCTCAACTCTAAAAAAATACTTTCAATTTTGACAAAAAGTGCGATTGTAAATTAAAAAATAATAATGAATTTAACCAATTCCCATAAAAAGCACCAAAACTAGCTGAAGTTTTATACAGGGTGGCGCAAAATTATCGGTATGGTGTAAATTCTTCATAACATTTTGATTTAAAATTTCTATTTTTCTTATATATTTTTCCGACCTTTTGTTTTTTAATTGAATCTAATTTATCTCGAGCTATAGGTCAATTTTTTATAAAAAACGTTTACAAAATTTTAATAGTTAACCGATATTTCGCCACTTCCTTGTGTGGCTTCTTTAGGGAAATTAGATTCATTTCTATTTTTCTGATGATTTGGCTTTAGCACCAATGAAATGCATGCTAAAACTAGCTAAAAACTCTCAACAATCAATAATTTTTAAAAATCTTTGAAAAAAGATATCGAGGCAATCTCGATTAATAAATTTAAAATTTTCTGTTTTTCTTTTGTTTAAGATTTATCGAAGAAAGAGTTGGAATATTTCAAATGCAACACAACAGGAATTCCAAATAGAACAGTGCACAAGTTGTGCAAAACGTCTCCTGGTTGATGTTTCTGGATTTTCTTCCACAGTCTCGCGTACACGTTGAATATTTATGACGGTGTGCACCGTGCGTAGTCTTCAGGCACTAGGGAGACTCGTTTGCGAACCGTCTTGAAAAAAAGTTGCAATCAGTCGATTCATTGTGGACCCTAAGGATCTATTCGGCACATTAAAATGTCGACGACAAGTTGGCTGCGTCAGAAAAATATAAAATCAAATAATATAAAAAATTCAATGACTTTTGTTTGTTGTTCTATTGTGTGTTGTTCCATTTTAAATATCCCAAGTTTTCTTTGCACAAATCTTAAACAAAAGAAAAAAACAAATTTCAAATAATTATAAAGTTATAAAATATTTGCAGCACAACGTTTGTTTTCCGCCACCCCTTATGACGGTTCAAATTAATCAATAGTTTAATAAATTAATGTAGAATCCTTCCATCAAGCCAATAGTTTGTCCACTTTTTCAATGGATTTTGCCTATTTATTAATAAAATGTAAATTATAAAAACATAATTACCACTAATAATAATTGTATTTCGAAAGCATAAAACTATCAGAACTTACAAATTAAACAATTGGGGGATGGATTCACAAGGTGTTCAATCGTGTCATATTGAAAACACAATTTTTTTCAAAAACTTTATTTTCGAAAATTCTCGAAATTTAGTAAACCCAATCAATTGACTCATTATCTCACGCGATCTAAATGAGGTCAATGTATTTAGAATGCTGTGAAGTTAATGCAGATCTGTAAAACGCTCCTTAAATTATGAGAGATTTATATATACACACACACACGCACACCCACATAAGTACATACTAGAGATGGGCAACGCTCACGTGATTAGTGTGAATCATGCGTGATCAAGCTGGTGCTGGTGAATAGGTTTCTTGTTTCAATCAAGTGAGCTTGCTTGAACGTGAGTATGAACAAATTTATAAAGCGAGTGAACATGCATGAGTAGATTTTTATTTCGTGATTTTTTTTTGCTTTACTGTAATTTTTTTCTCATTTAATTTTAAAATTATTCTTATATATTCTTAGACCTTATTTTTTTTATTAATCTAATTTATTCAAGCTCTAGATTAATTTAAAAAAACGTTAACAAAATTTTAATATTTTATCTTTGTGAACATACGTACGAGCAAGGTGTATTTAACTAGGTGACAGCATTAGGAAAACAATTACAACAATACAAGAACAACAGGCAACTAATAGTTTGCTGCTGTAATGCTGTCACCTGCTTCAATACGCCTTGCGTACGAGTATTTTTTTAAGTTGTTCATTTTTTGATATTTTCATTTTGACAATATTTGTTTGTTTTAGTATTTTGATAATTGTTAAATATTTTTTTATGTACACAATTTTATATATTCCCAAAGAAGCCACACAAAGAAGTGGCGAAATATCGGAATTTGAATAAAAAAAATTTTTAACGTTTATTTTTTTGTTTTAATTAACCTAGATCTTCAATAAATTAGATTAATTAAAAACCCTCCTCAACAAACAAAACTTTTTTTAGATTAATTAATTTAAAATTTTTTTTTAATTATTTTATAGTTTTTTTTTCGTGAGTATTTTGTAAGCGTGACTTTTCGTGATTATTACTAACTTTTTTTTCCCGCTCACGTGAGCGTGCATGAAATTGAGCTAAAAATATAAGGTCGTGCATGAGTAAAATTTGTTTTATCGTGGGCGTGCATGAGCGAGAGTGAAAAATTACTCACGATTCCATCTCTAATACATAAGGACGTCATTCTAAAAATGGTCAGAAAATATTCCATTGACCTCAAAACGTCGAGATCTGGGGGGTTTACTCTCTATTGCGATGCGAAAGCAATTTCTGTGTACCAATAGTTTCGATTTTGCACCATTTTTGCACCCTGATGAAACCCTAATTTTAGAAAATTGTACAGAAATCATTAACTTCTTACTTTTAAATGGCGGTTAGTTAAAAACCACTGCAGAGGTGACTGCTTTTAAAAGGTAATGAGAATGATGTGTGAGTTGTTCATCAACCCCCAGCAGAACTGTTTTGCAACTGAAAAAAAATGTGTAAAAAATATTTAAATGAAAAAAAGAACTTCATTTGCTTTACACTTCTATTTCACTTCTGCACTTGCACTTCATGCTGCTAAAATTTAATTTATACTTAAAAGCCAATATTTCAATAATAAAACAAATTAAACTTAATATTAAGCCGCCGATCAAAATAATCCAAGCAATTCTGTAATAATATAAATTTAATGGATCCACCGGATACGAGTCCTCCAGTAAAGTATAGTTTTCATATTTTAGTGCGTAGCGAAAGCCCTCATCATCCCACATAACCCAAAGGCCACTCTGTTGGATCAACATAATGAAAATTGTGAGAGAGTCGGCAAAATCTGCATTCATTTGTATGGGATAAGTGTTGAAGACATTGCCGAAACAAATGTCGGACAGTTTAAAAACCGGTTGTATGAGATTCTTTTGCAGTTTCGATATGAAAATCCATTGTGTGCGAGGCACAATATAAGCAAAGGAGCGATCTATTCTTTTGATTCTATCCGAAATATCCCAAGAAGTAGACACCTTCAGCAGCTTTGATACACTTGATATGGTTGTTAGGTTCACAAAAGTATTGCTCGTGAGCACTTCCAACATATCGGCTGATATTAAGATTTTTATATTGGCTTGCAAGGCATCATCAACCGTTTTTATAAACGGCTGAAATACCGGTCTCATATTATACATCGTTAGATAACTGCAATAGTAACTGGATAATATAAATCCCATTATCATTAGGAATCCGTAGAAGAGTTGCAGCCGCAAAGACATGTTGGTTAAACGTAAACTAGCATTGGAATTGTACATTACCACAGAGAGGCTGGATAGGAGATTGGTGCCAAACGTGCGTGTGGGATGTTTCATATAAGTCATTATGCAAGCCACATATATCACGCAAACGAACAAAAATGTCCAAATATAACGTCCAAAAGGCCAGGCAATGTACCAATAACGAGGCAGTTCGTCTTCAGCTGGCACCATAACACAGGTGCTCGACCATTCCAGCGGATAAGAATAGTCAACATCGGCAAAACTACTATATGTGTCACTGAGCAGGGATATATTGAAGATTCCATTTTCAATATTTCCTTGTATATCGGACATTTTGAATTCCAAACCATCCACTAGTTCCAATTCATAGTTCATGTAATTAGCAAAATGTTTAATGAGCTTAGCGTAGACACCCACTAGCATTTCCTCTCCCTCAGAGCTATAGAGCTTAAATGATTTTGGTATGTCCTTTTGATATGGCGAACGCAGGACTTTCATTAGTATTTTTATATTGTTCAGTCGGTTTAATGTTAAATTAACTACTAAATTGTAAAGTGTGTACAGCTTTTCTTTATATACTTGTATTGTTGAAGTGTTTGTGTCGAGGAAGGTGATGAATGCATAAAAAGTCCTTAATTATTATTTACATTTCTAAACATTAAACTCAAATGGACATGCACATTGATTTTTACATTAACAAGTGAAACTTCGTATAAACAATGCAAAGTTTAAGTGCCAAATTATCTCTAAACTCTATTATTATTATCATGAAGGCCAATTTAGCAATTATAGAGTAGTTAAGAGGTTAAACAGTTTTTTTTTTTGTAGTTAATAAAGAAATACTTTGCTCTGCAAACATCTTTATTTTTGGCAGAAATGATATGAATACTTTTTAAGTTTCCTACTAAATTTATAACATTTAATATAAGTTGTACTTACGCATTTCTATCCGAAGGTGCTGTTCACATAATATTTAACGCATCCGGAACTGCACAAAATAAGTAAACAGTTTCTAAAGAATGATTCTGGTAAAGGGGGCAAGCAATAAAAGAAATTCATACGTGTATCGGCGTTTTCGAAGTGTACGCGTTAATGATTCCCCCTTTTTCCACATTTTGCATAGGAAATCTTGTGTAATCCTTACATTTTACAATACGAGAAATATTTTTTCAAAACATTTTAATCCTCTAACTCTTCGTTCTATGTGTCCTTTTTTGCCACTTTGATGAAAAAGGAGCAAAAACTCCCCTTAAACAAAATATTTGTCACAAAATTCTAAATATTTCTATTTCAGCTTAAGTTCACACCACGCGTTCTACGCGCTTGCGTTTCATGCGTTTTAAGCTTTTGACGTTTTAAAAACTGCAAGATACACACCACGCTTTATACACGTTTTTTACTTATCAAATTTCAAGTAAATTTTGCAGACTTTTTGTTAGCTTTTTTTAAGTTTTATGTTCTTTAAATTGTTTTAATTCGTTTTTCATCAACTGCTTACGAAAATACTCGTAGATTTCTAATAATTAAATGTTCAATCTCAAAAAAAAATTATGTTCGGAATTCGGCAGCACTAACTGATATGTTGTATACGACGCTTGAGACGCGTAAACGTAGAATGTTGTTTAACTTTTTGCGCGTCACAAGCGTTGCAAACTTTTTTTTTGTAACTTGCTTTATGAAAATACTCTAATTCAACTTTTTTGAGAGACGCGTAGGACGCATGACGCGTAGAACGCGTTGTGTGGACTTTCAGCTTAAAACATATGATTTTATGACAACCATTTGAATGCCACAATTATACAACGTGCGCCAAGATAGCGTCGACGAAATAGCGTCGATTATGGGAATTCAAAAGCTTGCCGAAAATTCGGGGAAAGTTTATGGGAATTTCATGTGGACGAAAATATGTGATCAGACACAATAGTTGCTGATTTATTGTGGCCACCACAGATTTTCTCAGGGAATGAGGCCAACCAATAATGGAAGCAGACACCTTAAACTTCAAAACGAGCCAATTGCGCTAAAAATCGTGTAAAATTGAGATCCTCCAAAATGGCCACAAAAAACGTTGCTGATTTATTGTGGCCACCACTGCCTGGTTCTACTTCATTTTTTCTACACCATTTTGGTTACATTTCAGTTTAGTTTTATTTCAATCCTATTCTGCTGTTTAAAGCTGTTGTAAGTTGTTCGAATATTGTTGTTAATTTCTATATATACATTTTCTTAGAGACATATTTATGTTGAAATTACCAACAAGATTAATACAACTTACTACGCCTGCATTAGCATGAGAACTGCGCAAATATTTCTCTTTTCTAGAGCTTTAAATGATAGCTTAAGTGCTTTCTTTTGATTCACCTTGTTCAAACAACAACAAAAAGAATCTTACGTAAACTGCTCTTCAATAAATATGTACAATATGTATTATTAAAGCAAAGAAAAGAACTCACCTGTTGAAGATGACACTTCATTCACGCTAAAATTGACCGCACACAATAATAATAACTACCGCACGAACCGATTTATACATACATATATTGGAAATGAATGAATATATATATTTTTTTTACTCAAGAAGATTAACACCTTGAAGCACTCATTTTTGTGAACATTACAAATTGATAACAAATTAGAAAAGGTGTGCTCCACAATTCAATCTACTATGAACGGGACACAATGACACAATAATAATAACTACGGCACGAATCGATTTATATATTGGAATTGAATTACATACGATAATTATTACAAGAAAATATGATATTTTTCAATTAAATAAAATTAACTATTTAAGGCATTTCTTTTTCAGCACTTCACACACACATTAACAGCACTAGAAACTATAGAACGGATGGGGACACGAATGAAAAATAAACGATCGGCTCTTATTGACACAAATTAATTGATTTCGGGTAAATTTTCCATTTATTTTATTTTTTATTCATTTTATTTTTTATTTTATTTTTTAACTATTATACCCAATTTATTTTATTTAATTATTATTATTTTAAAATTTTGCCATAATTTACTAAAATCGGCTTAAGCAAATTGCGCACATCATCCCACTTAACGAAAACTTCAAATAAGACACAAATAAAAGAAACAATAAAAGGACAAAACTGTGAGCATATTTGCAGAATGCCATAGAACAGAAAGCTCTTCCAAACACTTCTATGGATTTGACTGGATGCAAAATACATAAAATAAACAGGAACACAAATAATAAGCAGAAAGAGAAAATTTACAAATAAGTTATCAAAATAAGTAACACGCAGCTTTTAACAAGTTTAAGTTAGAACATACGAAAAAGCTCTATACTTGCATACGAAAGCTTTTATTTTGTTAACGAAAAACGCACTTAAAATTTGGGTGGGAAACGGATAACGAAACAAAAGGAAATGTTTAATTATCTTTCGTCAAGAGTTGGGATTTTGTATGCATTTTGTTTTAAGCCAAATAATTAACTTTTTCACAATAATTTAACTTTATTATTTTAAGATACACATTTAATTATTTAACACTTTCTATTTGCGTTTATTATACATTTGTGCCTTTACTTTTTTCAATATCACTCCGGTACGACAAGCCGCTCGCGCACGTTCTTCACAAATTCCGCAAATAGACTAATAAAAGAACTAAAATGCACTCTCCGCAATAGAGCTGACAAACAATCGATAGTACTAACGATAGTTCTATTTCCATTGGACTATCGATGTTTTAAGCAAGTTGCCAATAAAATTGCTAACTTAACTGTCATCAGTTTCTAGCTGGCTAAAAAGGTGAAAATGTTTTTAAAGAAATCTTAAAAACTAAGTACGCAGCTCGATACACAACAACATTTTACATCATATTGTAAATTTGTAAGACTTTATGTTGTGATTTGTAGCTGTGAGAAAGAAAATTACATGCGCTTTTAATGTTTTTTTTCGGTTTCAAGATGTTTGTATGATGTTTTTGTTGCGGCTAAATAAATAAAAGTATTACATTGATTTTTTTCGCTGAAAGGTTTCTTCAAAAGCTATTTTTAATATTAAAAAAAATTATCTTAAATAATAATGTTGAAACAATTCGTTTAAACATTAAAAAAAATTAATTTATACACTTTTTTGCAAAAAAGAACAAGGTTTTTAAAAGCGAAGGTAGCAAATGTATAAATTATGTTTTATACCACAATAAAACTTAGAATTTCTAATTTTACACAAAGAAAAAGTTTGCGCATGTAATTTTCTTTCTCACAGCTACAAATCACAACATAAAGTCTTACAAATTTACAATATGATGTAAAATGTAGTTGTGTATCGAGCTGCGTACTTAGTTTTTAAGATTTCTTTAAAAACATTTTCACCTTTTAGCCAGCTTAAGTAAGCGGCCGTCATCAGTTTCTAGCAAGTTTATTGGCAACTTGCTTAAAACATCGATAGTCCAATGGAAACAGAACTATCGTTAGTACTATCGATTGTTTGTCAGCTCTATTGCGGAGAGTGCATTTTAGTTCTTTTATTAGTCTATTTGCGGAATTTGTGAAGAACGTGCGCGAGCGGCTTGTCGTACCGGAGTGATATTGAAAAAAGTAAAGGCACAAATGTATAATAAACGCAAATAAAAAGTGTTAAATAATTAAATGTGTATCTTAAAATAATAAAGTTAAATTATTGTGAAAAAGTTAATTATTTGGCTTAAAACAAAATGCATACAAAATCCCAACTCTTGACGAAAGATAATTAAACATTTCCTTTTGTTTCGTTATCCGTTTCCCACCCAAATTTTAAGTACGTTTTTCGTTAACAAAATAAAAGCTTTCGTATGCAAGTATAGAGCTTTTTCTTATAGCGGGCACACATTAAGCTCTAACTTAAACAGTCAAATCCATAGAAGTGTTGGGAAGAGCTTTCTGTTCTATGGCATTCTGCAAATATGCTCACAGTTTTGTCCTTTTATTGTTTCTTTTATTTGTGTCTTATTTGAAGTTTTCGTTAAGTGGGATGATGTGCGCAATTTGCTTAAGCCGATTTTAGTAAATTATGGCAAAATTTTAAAATAATAATAATTAAATAAAATAAATTGGGTATAATAGTTAAAAAGTGAAATAAATGAAAATTTTACCCGAAATCAATTAATTTGTGTCAATAAGAGCCGATCGTTTATTTTTCATTCGTGTCCCCATCCGTTCTATAGTTTCTAGTGCTGTTAATGTGTGTGTGAAGTGCTGAAAAAGAAATGCCTTAAATAGTTAATTTTATTTAATTGAAAAATATCATATTTTCTTGTAATAATTATCGTATGTAATTCAATTCCAATATATAAATCGATTCGTGCCGTAGTTATTATTATTGTGTCATTGTGTCCCGTTCATAGTAGATTGAATTGTGGAGCACACCTTTTCTAATTTGTTATCAATTTGTAATGTTCACAAAAATGAGTGCTTCAAGGTGTTAATCTTCTTGAGTAAAAAAAATATATATATTCACTCATTTCCAATATATGTATGTATGCATAAATCGGTTCGTGCGGTAGTTATTACTATTGTGTGCGGTCAATTTTAGCGTGAATGAGAAGTGTCATCTTCAACAGGTGAGTTCATTTCATTGCTTTACTAATACATATTGTACATATTTATATGAAGAGCAGTTTACGTAAGATTCTTTTTGTTGTTGTTTGAACCAGGTGAATCAAAAGAAAGCACTTAAGCTATCATTTAAAGCTCCAGAAAAGAGAAATATTTGCGCAGTTCTCATGCTATTGCAGGAGTAGTAAGCTGTATTAATCTTGTTGGTAATTTCAACATAAATATGTCTTTAAGAAAATGTATATATAGAAATATTCAAACAACTTACAACTCCTACAACAGCTTTAAACATCACAACAGATGCAACGCTTGTTCTGATTTTATCTTAATCTAGGCGCACGGTAGTGCCCCAGGCCAAGTTCCGGCTACATAGTGTGTATTATTACACGAAACTATTCGAGCTTTTTTTATCCCCCTCATAACTTTGCTTCACTTTATCATAAAATATGAAACTTGCAACATAAGGTCTCCTCATAGGTGAAATTTCAAAGTAAAAGCTTCCCGAGATATGTATTATATTATTATTATTGTATTATATATATTTATTAGTATTTTTTTTAATACTTTAAATTTTCACATTATAAATTTTACTATATTTATCAAAAAATCACAGAATTACATTTTTTTACTAAATTTATACATTCATTTCTAAATACATACTCATTTCGTTCATTTTTAATATTATTTGATAATAAATTAAATAATTTAAGGCCTTTAAAAGAGATAGTTGCATTGCTGTTGTGGTAACTCGTTGCAGTCTAAAATCTTCCGCGTTTCTCAATCTGTAAGGTTGAACATCTCCCACATATCGTATTTGTTCGCAAAGGCACTCAGATGCATTTCCTTGTATAATTTTTCGGATAAATAGTAGGGTATTTAATTCCAATCTTTGTTTTATATTTAACCATTTAAGTGTGTGAGGTATAAAAAGTTCATATTTTAGTATATATTCACTGACTGAGTCACTCACTCACTGACTCATCAATATTATTGGGCACTTCCACTATAGCTAGAGAGACATTTGGTATGTGTTATGGTATGGCAGGTCTTAGCGAGCAATTAACCAGATAAATATGAAAAGGGTTACTTTTTACCTGGGAGGGAGTAGGTTGCCCAATTTTTGTATGGGGCACTTCCAGTATAGCTTCAAAGCTGAAATTTGGTATATAGTACAGGTAGGTCCTGGTGAGCAATAAGCCTTTAAATTAAAAAAATATATATATAAATACAAATATAAATATTTATACAAAAATAACTAAGAAAAGAGAAGTGAGATCCGCACAAAAACATAAATGTGAAAATAAGACCAAGTTCCGATACAAAAATTTCGGCCGCAAAAAGTACTGATACCAAAATTAAGACCAATACCATCTCATTTCTAGGCAACCTGTAAGCTTGGCAAAATTTGTCCTATAATTCTTTCCCATATTAGAAATGCAAAAAATATTGCCAAGCCCAGCAGGCCAACAGGTGGCCCAGAAATGAGATGGTATTGTGCCTATCAAAAACTTGGTCTTTATTTTGATCTCAGTCATTTTTACGGCCGAAATTTTTGTATCGGAACTAGGCCTTATTTTTACATTTATGTTTTTGTGCGGACTTACTTTACTACGAGTTTTTTTCAGAACAGAACACAAGTAATAACGTTGCTATTGAAAAAGTTTTCATATGATAACACTGTTTGCTTTGTTACATTAAATTTCATAAACGTTTTTGTTTTGACATCAAAGTTTCACAGAAGTATAGAGCTTACAAGTACTAATAATTTTTAAAACAACGTTTCTGTATCGAGTGCATATTAAAGAATTAAGCATTTTAATTCTAATATGATTTCTTTTTCTAATTGTATTTATTTGCACTTCAGTGTTACTGGAAGGCAATGCAATACTAGGTAGAAAAGAATAGATTAACCAAATCAAGAAATGAATTTTTCTTGCAGCGCATTCTTAAATTGTCGCACCTCCACCCAAAACTCAACTGTTGACTCAACATTTGTCCAGTTATAACTTAAAAGCTTTCGCCATTGGATTTCAATGAATATAATTATGTCTTCAGTGTATTTACTTTTGTACATTGGATTACTTTTTTATTACATTTTTTAAATTGATTTTATAGGTTCAGCAGAAAATAAAAATTTAAAAAAAATATATCCTTTTTGTGGCAAAATTTTAAATAAAAAATGCTAAAAAAAGCCACGAAGCTGAATAATTAGAATTTTATTTTCTTATACAGTCGATAAAAAACGAATTAAAAAAATTTAAAGAATACAAAAAAATAACAAACACGACCAAAGAAATTTGCTTGAAATTTGCTGCGAAAAAGTGTTTAAGACGTGGTTTTCAACTTGCAGATTATAAAGCCTAAAAAGCTTTAAAACCCACGAAACGTGTTGCCGCGCCGATGCGTTCTACGTAACTCCACCTTTAGTTCTTTCCGTGTAAATTAAAACAAATTTTAATTCGATTTCATTTATAATCGAGCAAGGACATAGTAATACATGTAACCACAGCGCACATAATAAATGCTTCATTAATGAAAATCACTACAGCAAGTCATTGTGGTTAGACATCTACGTTTCGTGGTTCTAATTGTGAATTGAATCATGGTTTTATTGAATTAAATTTTCTTTCCTACATTTTTTGTGGAGACTTGATCTACCTGTTAGAAGCTAGGTGTATATATTTAATACGTATATTTGCATACACATACGTACTTAAATATATGAACATAGCAAGTTAGAAAATACGTATATTTAATAATATAAGTAAGTTATTGTTATTATTTATAAGATTTGCTTAATGTTTCTTGTAAAATAGAAAATAAAATCGAAAAAAAAATTTTGTGATGCCTCGAAAACGTGACTGATGAAGGACCAAACAAGATTTAATAAATTCGTTTTGTTATCAAAACACTGTGCAATTAATTATTCACAAAACAAAATTGTGAAAACTGTTGCATGCCTGTAGGCGTTTCAAGGAAAAACGATCCAACGATCTTTGCCCTATAAATCGTTTAAATTTTTTGTGTATTTTTATTTTATTCAATATGTAAATTTTAGGAAAAAGTGCTACTATAAATTTGAATAACCTAATTGGTTTCAAAAAAATTTAAGCTAAAAAAAATATTTACGAAAAAAAATTCACAATTAACTGATATTACATAAACAAGAAACTTATATTTCACTGCAATAGCGGATATTCACCAAAATATTTAAAAACTGTCCGGGGGTGTTACTCTCTATTACGATGCGAAAGAAATTGCAGTGTATCAATAGCTGGATTCCGTACCATTTTTCTTACGCATCGTAAAAAGAGTGCACCAAATAATGAAGAAAATAATCAATCATTTGAATATTTACCAACAGATTGAATTTTACTAAAACATCAATAAAAAATAGCAATTATTCGAAACTGAACTAATTTAATTAACCGAGCATTGTAAGGAAGACATTAAGCTGGAATCTGTGGCGGGAATCGAACCATCATTCTAATAGACTGGCGCACTATTTCTCGAAAATTCTGCACAAATTAGTTGTCGGTGAATAAATCGCTCCGAGAAAAGCTCTTGAGACGAAATTCGGCATACAAATTTTATATAAACAGGTGAACTCGAATTAACTTAGGCGTTTCTAATATAAATGATTTATTTTATCATATATTTCGCTTTCTCAATGAAAAGCTTCTTCAGGGATGTATTTAATTAAAAATTAATAATCCGGTATGTTCTACATTCCACTTTGAAGTGGAATTCAATGGAAATCATTTCAGTTGAAATTTTTTATGTTCTGCAATCTTCTTTTTACATTTGAATTTCAATATTCAATACAAATATACTCTACTTTTCCAGAACATCAAAAATGATAAGTCTACTTTTCATATATCACTTTCACTACTGTTGTAGAACATGCCTGAATATCAGTTATTGTTTTCACAAACCAATAAAAACTTATTCTAAATTTTTTCATATACATAATTTATATTTATTTTCTGGACCTAAAGCTTGAATAAATTATTTAATAAAATATGTACTTATACTTGATATATATTTATTCATATCATCTTTTTTCTTCTTCGAAATCTGGGCACCTTATTTTAGCACAGTTTTTTTAATTTTTAAAACTTTCGACGTGGATTCCGTGCCCGCTTCTTTTAATACTTAGCGCTTTATTTTCGGTGTCACTAAGTCGTGATTAAAAATTATACTGAATTATTTCATGATATTTTTTTTTTGTATTAAAAAATGCTGAAGAAATTGGATAAGCTCGTTCCACTTAGAATGATTATTCAAAAATAATATGATGTACGGGTTTTTTGCTGGATGATGATAATTATTATTTATTTTTAAAAAAATGTTCTATTGAAATCCAACTTAAAGTTTTTGCGCTGAATTGATTCGATGAAAGCCAACGTTGGATTCGCACAAGCTTTTTCTATATCCTAACACAGCGTCATCACATGATGTAGGCAACCCGTCTTCAAGAGAAATTTTTTATTTCTCAGCATGATGACGTCACAAAAAATGTCTGTGTTCAAACTTGTGTTAAGGGTGGTGTAAATGTACTAATAATGTCTTGTCTTAACACAAAATTCAAAATGTTCATTCAATATACTCGTACATCATTGGCACGGCATTTTGTAAACATCCACTATTTATCATTTTATTTTCTTTCAGTATAGTATAAAAATAATAAGAAATAATAATGTTTATGTACACAAATAATGCGAAAACAATTGAAAAAAAACTTGAAATTAACTTTATTTACACTTAAATTAAAATATTTATTTTGAAATTTATGTACATATATATTGACTAATATTTAATCAGTTCATAAATACGCTTTATTCGAATAAAACTCATAGCTTAAATTGTTAATTAAATTAAATTTCATTTATTAAAACTTTTGCGAAATATTATTAAAATATCGGAAGTTTATCCTCCGCCGTTTGAGCGAAGCGAGCGACAGGCACGTTTGCAAAATTTGACCAAAATATCAATTCATTCATTAATCAAGAGCTCTGGGTAATCAAAATCCAGATTTATCAAGCATTTTAATATTTTTGTTATTAAAATTTTAATAATTTTATTCAAAAGCATTTTAAAGAAAATTAAATTAATAGGTGGATCAATTGCAAACTACATAATCGCAAACACATTTCCCCGAACTGTAAAGTGTACTACCGGAAAAAGATTCAAAATGCGATTTCGAAAAAAATCGAGATGATCCTTTTCTGTATAAAGCCAACGATGTACTATTACAATATTAATATATATTTTTTGTACACTGATACCCCGGTTTGCGTCGTTTTGAAGTTGTGTCTTTTTAAAATTTCCGCGATTTCGATGTTGCGTCGTTTATGCTTTAGTTTGCGTCGCATGGCTTCGAAGTTGCGTCGTTAGTATTTAGAAAAAGGGATTTCCCGTCGATGTCTAATGCAAATTTGTATGTGAAAATTGTCTACAAGTTTTTCTTCGTGTGTAATTTTAAATTACATTTGGTAAAGTGAAGTCTTTTATTTTAATAACTATAAACTATTATCACACAAATAATAATAAAAAATTGGTATTTTCTATTTAAAAATAATTTTTTTTACTAAAATTATGAGTCTCGGAATGAATTAAATGAAAATTAATACAAATGTATGGAAAACTGTGATTCGGTTTGTGTCGTTTCAGTTTGCGTCTCGTTTTTCCGGTCCCAATTAGCGACGCTAACCGCGCTCTCTCAAATTTACTAACATATTAGGTGCGTTCGAGTACTTTTGCAGTAAAATGCAGTTAATGAGTAACTATTGAGTAAAAGAAAGAATTTTAAAAATTAGATTACGGAAACACCTGATTGCAAATAAATGTAGTGTTGAAATATATTTTCATTTTTGACTACTCAACTCGTTTTCTTGTTGGTACTCGATGCAATATTTATATATACATACATATACATACATATATTATATATTAATAGGCAAACACGTTTTTTTAAATCCTTCTAACGGCCGTAATACTAAACTGATTTTGGAGAGATTTATATTTTTTTAAACGGGTTTTTACACAGATGTGCACCATATTGATTTCATTTAAATCGGTTCGATATTAAGAGAGCTATAAGCGTTTAAGGTTTCTACTAAGCCATGCACAGTTATTACACATGCATGTGTCAGCTTCAACTTGAAAAATAAACAAAGTGTACATGTGTGTTTGTCCGATTTCCTTTTGCATAGAAATGCGAAAGAGTTTTTTAAATTGTATATTTAAAATGTGTTTAGTTTTTGTATTTTATCCTATGTCTTTATGTAAATGTTTAATATAAATATCTAGAATGCGGTCGATTAAGTCGACCGCTGGATACACTAGTATTTATTATAACACGAACATTTTAAGAAAATATAAACAAATTATTTCTGTAATCTTTTCCATATCTTTATTTTTATTTTATTTGACTTTCCTAATTTGTGTCTGATTAACTGCCTGTTTTTAGAAAATAAAAATACGATTGTGAGTGAGAATTAATATTGAAAGCAACAATCAAATACGAAAATTTGTTTTTGTTTTCAATATAAATTCTCATTCATAATTTTGTTTTCATTTTCCAAAAAAACAGGCAATAAATTTATTCAAAAGTATGTTATTATTTGTTTGTTATATTGATTACTCTGAAACCAAGTGCAGTACTAAGTAATCAAATACTTAGCACTTTTACAGTTCCAAAGAAATAAAATAAGACAACGAAAAGAAAGTTCAAAAGTTGGTGTTATTCTTAGATAGCTTTTCCACAGTCAAAGTTTACTTTTCAAAGTCTTAATTCAGCTGGGAGAAAGATAGAGAGACGAATTTTTTCTTATTCTGTCTTTCTCCCAGCTGAAATAAACTTTGCAAGGAAAACTTTGACTGTGGAAAAGCCGTCTTAGTTCTTAGGTTATAAATGGTTTCTACATTATTTATTTCATTTTAAAAGGCATACATGTTTAACAAACGAATAGTGTAAAAATAATTATTCACTTTTTAATTTTTATTATTTAAATTTTGAAATTTTTAATAATTTTTTTCACTTTTTGTTTTCTCACTTGATTGTCTACCTTTAGAATCTTGTTTTTTTTTGTTTTACCGTCTTACTAAATTTTTCTTGCAAAAATTTACGTTCTCATTTACTGTATTTTCTGTAAACGAACGCAATTTAATAAAATGCAATAAAGTTCAGTAAACATTTTGAAAAACTTTTGGGTACTCGAACGCACTTACTTATTGATTGTAGACTATACACTGTAGACTCTACACTGTAGAGCGTCTTCAGAGTTGCCCTTGTGACACTAAAGTATCACTTTTGACACTAAAGTATCACTTTTGACACTTTTTATGAACCTTTTTTTAATGTATCCTCTTGTATAATTTTAACAAAATGTAAGCCACTTTTTGAATATTAGTAAAAGTTCTGATATTACAATATCAATAAACAGCAAAACTAATGAATATATACGTAAAATAAATAACGCAGGAAAGTTTTGGTTCGAGATAGGCAACTTGAAAAGTATTGATGAAAATATATGTATGTATCTTCAAATTTATACGAATTCCTTACATATATACTTACTTTGCCTCATAGTAGTGCTTCCGTTAAACGAATTTTTTTAAAACTATCCCTGATTAAAAAATAAACTTACAAACAAACTTGAAATAGGAACTATTGAGTCTATGCTTTCCTCTCTCTATTTGCTCGAATCAGAGCTGGAAGAATGGACTCCAAGTGAAGAATTAATAACAAAATATAGAATAAGTATTTCTAGAAAGTATTTCCAAAAATTTTTGTAGCAGTAGCTTCTTTTTTTGATAATACGACTAATATTGGAAATTCCAATTTGGAATGTACCTGTGAAGTGAATTATTTAGTTTTAACGTTGTGCTATAATTAAAGTAATTACTTTTATTTTAGTCTAATGTATTTAATTAATTGTTAAAACTCGTTTTTGTATTTTTTAAATAAAAATAAAAATGATGCATTAGCAACAGTGAAATGCGCATAGGAGGAACAAGCTATACCCCTCAATAATCAATTGCAATTTGTTTTTAACAAAATGGTTAATGTTTTACTGAATAAGTAAAATATTAATTTTGGGAAAAAGTGCGAATAAAAATTTAACACTAAAATTTGAAAGATTCCCATAAAAAGCACCAAATGATTTTTTGTTGGCAAAAAACTTTACCCTATTTTACTTTAATATACCCTTTTTTCTTAAATACCCTTTTTATGACACTTTTTAGAAATTTCCAACGGCAACGCTGAGCGTCATACATGCGTATGCAATAATATGCACTCATAGACAAAATTTGACATTGCACGCAAACAATATATAAAAAATATTTTTGCATACATTTTTTTGCCTGCAACTAAATGAATATCGGTTCCGGTATTGATTTTTTTTTATTTCGGTGTCGGTATTTTAATTTCAACAGAATTCAGCACAACAAGGAAAAGTTTTGCTGTAAAATCATAAAACATGGGTAATTTTACATTTAGCTACTTAGGTGTAGTTTCTGAAAATTTTTTGTGGTAGCACTGTTGCATTTACTAATGTGTAATAGTGTGTGTTTGTTATTTAATTTTCGCCGGTTTTACAATAGAAGAAGAGAACAATGAAAGAGAGTACCTTTGTATATGTACATACATATGTATATTTTTTACTTTTTTCTTTACTGCGGTTCTTTTACGAAGTACTTACCCCATATTATTATTTTGCTTGCTGCGTAATATTTTCCCTCAATTTTTGTTATTTTAATTATATGTAAGTACATATGTATTTAACTTTGATTTTTATTTTTTTTTGAAGTATTTCTGGTGATTTCTTTAAGTTTAATCGATTAGTTATTATTATTGTTGTTGCAGTTATTACTGTTTGTTTTGTTCTAATAAGTCTGTATCAGTGATGTAAACTTATCAAAATTTATGAAAAACTTCTACTTCATAAAAATCGTTACGCCAGAAAAGTATTTTGCTTTATATGGTGTTTGCTTATAAACGGCGGGGATTTTGAGAGTAATTACTATTCGTACTAATTCGTACTTAAATGTTATTAATTTTAAGTACTATATACGAAATTAAATTTCTTACTACAAATTTACGCGATCTTTAAATGACCGAACGTGTACATTTGAAGTGCATTTAATGCTTACATCTTTCGATATATACATATGTATGTTTTTGATACCTTGTGAATACAAAATGTGTAGCCATTGAAAAATCAACTTTTTCTAAATTGTTCAATTTTATTTAAAGCACATTAGCAGCTCTTCTGTGTTCTACTTTCCTACATAATGTCATCATAATCAGATAAGAGCACGCAATTCGTTTTATTCACAAACGCTTAATAAAGTTAATGTGCACATTAAAACCGTATTTCCAATATAAATAAATATATATATATATATATATACATATATAAGTATATAAGCGTACAATATCTTTATTAATCTTTTGTGAATAAGACCATTATTAATAATGCATTTTTTTATATTCTTCGTTTTATACAGCTAATAAATAAATAAATGGCTCATAGCCGGGAGTTTCATTTATCTTAAAGGCAATTTAAAAATATGGCAGATGAAAGTGACCCGTCATATGCCACAGCTACTCCGGTGTGGGACGCATCCGGCGAATATATAATTTTCTACTAATTCCCAAAAATAAGTAACTAATTCTAAGTTCGAACAGTTAACAACGCAGTCGGACTTAGAAGTAGTGCACGATATCTATGGTTAGATATTTATTTCCACCCAAGTACAAACTTCGGATATATCAAGTTGCATATACATTTCTGTCTGAGTACTTAGATTCCTCGCTTACGATATCATTGACCATTATCTGAGTACTTTGTTTTATTTATCGCTAGGTGGTTGTTATGCAATTTTTATAGTTGTAAATGAGTAAATAAAGAAATGACATGCGTTAAAAATTCTTCGTATTAATACATACATATATACAAATGGTTTTGGTTGGCACTTTAAAAAGAAAATTAACAATCAGTATTGTGTTTTTTTGTTTCGATGTTATGGCAATTTATTTTTACTCGTTCAGTCTTATTTTGTATTAGTTCCATTCTTTCATTAAAAAATTATCACAACCAGTCGAACTTTTTGTTGTCATATCGTTAATCAATTTAAATATTTGAGTAAAAACTTTTGTTCTGACATATCTTTTCGGCAGCCTCATTAAACGCTACGATGCCTTCACTGATGAGTATTAGAATTTTTTTTGCGTAACTAAATGTGTGTGTTTGTAGTGGTGTGATTTTTATTTTCAATTTCTTGGCGCTTACGGTTATTACCAGTCAGTTGTTCGGCACATGTTCGACTCGCAAGACTTAGTGGAACCGCTTGGATAGTTGTCGCGTGTTTTAAAATTTTTTTCAAATATCAAATAAAAAAAATTTTATACCGGCTTAAATTGTTTAAACGATTGGTTATAAGAGAGTGTTGTTGCAAGATTGGCAAAAAACAATCCAACAACAGCGTGTTACATTATTACAACGGTTGTTTCAAGTAAATGCTATAAACTCTTCTAAAAGAAAATTAAGTTAATTTCCGGTAATAAAAGAGAAGGTGTATGCAACTGCTTCTTAAAGAATTTTCTAAATTAAAATTAAAGAACAGCATCAACAAGGTGTTTCTTTTAATAAATTCACGAAATAGTATTTAAAGTGATAAGAAACTTGCAAAGTAAAAACTAAAATAATTTTTTTGCTTCAATTTAACTTGAACAACAATAAATTAATTTCGACAACAAAATAGTGTGTATGTGTGTTGGCATGTGTTTTCATAAAAGATTTGGAAACCCAAAAAGAAATAAACGTGTGGAGAGGAATTGACAAAATTAATAACATTCAAGTTAAAAAAGTGAAAAATATCTGCCAAAAAAACTAAGTTTTATAAACAAAAATTAATGTTGAACAAAAAGTTGTGCAAAATTATTATTCTCAAATTCACTTTGTTGTTTAATTTTTAAACTAAAGTTTTACAAAGTATTTTCCTGATACGTTAGGTAGGTGGTACGGACATAAGTATGTAGAATGTAACACATCCATATGTATGTATGTATGTATGTGCATATGTTCTCTAGTTAAAAAATTATTAAAACTTAGTTTTTACTGAAAGTATTTACATATATAAATATCCATACATATGTGTGTAATTATACTTATGTATGCATTTACTTATTATATGTGCCTACATACATATTATGTATGGATATCCGTATGTAAGTACGTACGTTTCCCAGTATGTTGTAGAATCATACATATGTACTATGTGCTTATGCCATACAGATCAGGGATGGCATAAGGAATTTCAAAATTGTACCATTTAGCTTGAAAATTTGTACTTTTTGGAACTTGATTGTACTAAAACACATTTCTTCAATTTATATTATTTTTATTTAGATTTATTAAGAATATAGCGAAAAAGGTGCATTAAATTTCATTTGTAATATAATATAACAAAAAGCAGTTCAGTATTGAATCAATGTACTTTTAAATCGATTTCGAGATCGCAAGTACAATTTTAATTATAACTTACTTGTTATATTTATATCATAAAACAATTGCAATTTTGTGAATTCAGGAAATCCTTTCTTTTGCTTAAGCCGCAAAGAGTTGTAGTCTGTTTTTCTTTGGTTTTAATTACAGTAGAAACTCGATTCTTGCACGTAATGAAAACCGGGCTCGGTGCAAGTTTCGAGGTTGTCGCAAGTACCGAGTATTAATTTCCCATCCAAAATAAAAGACACATACATCTGTTTAGAATCTAAAGCTACGTTCAGACGATTGTCAGATCTTACAATATTGTCAGTAAAATGTTCTGCAAATTTCTGACAATCGTATGAACTGGCAATTTTTGTCTAACAACGTTGCCAGAAAAAGCATTGGCAGTTCATTGTAATATAAACAAATTGTCAGAAGTCCGCCAATCGTGTGAACACCCTTCGTGGCTATTGCCATATCATTGTCAGACGTTGTAAGCTAATTTTTTATTGTCAGATGTGTGAAGTTTATGCATCTGACAATGGTATCATTGTCATAGTTTTTTCTATTGGGCAACACCTCAAATATATGTATGTGTGATTCTTCTTTAAAAAGAAAACAAATAAAAAAATAAGAAAGATAAAAAATTATATTAAAATAAACTGCGTCGTTTTTTTAACAATTTTCCTTTATCCTCGCTACTTTCCAATACATATGCAGCTAAAATAGTTGCTACTGCTTCATTCCGCTCCATAACAAACTGTTTAATGATGCAAATATGTGTACTTCTCAAATAAATTTACAATTTAGAACAATTTATGTATTTATTGATTTTATGTTGTTTTTTAATTTTTTCTTATTGTTTATTAAACACATGAAACAATTTCTGTCAAATACTTTGAGTATGGTAATGTCTGAAAATAGATCTGACAATATTTGTTATGCAGTAATCTTACAACCGTGTGAACTGACAATTTATTGTCTGCCAATAAAGATAAAGTTATTGTCAGGCAATCGTCTGGCAATAAAATTGTAAGCTTTTCTGACAACCGTGTAAACTGTCAATTTTTTATATGGTGACAATTTGTCGTTGGCAGTTCATTGACAGCCCATTGCCAGATCTGACAATCGTCTGAACGTAGCTTAAGTTTAATATTTCAATTATTGCACGCTGATAGGGTCTCCGCCGATGTAACTTGCTTCGTATTGAGTACCACGTCACTGGTTTCTTCACCATCAGTAAGGTCATCATCGGTACACCGCTCTTCATTTGGTGCGGTGAGCGCCAAATTAGGTTCAACAATCCATTGCGCAATTTCAGAATGTGATATTTGCTGGAATGGTTCTACTTCTTGAAGAAAAGTTGCAATGGATTGAATATTGAATGCATCGTCAGCTAGCTGTACACGTAACTCTGAAAGAGGAATGAAATCTTCATTATCCCAGTCGGATGATTTATTAAACAGTTTTTGAAATGATGACCGAATTGAAGACTCATTAAGGGCATTCCACGCATTAGCTAAAAAACGTAAATTTTTTCTTTGCCATTATGTCACCGCACCCCTCAATAGTCAGCTTAAAACTCATTAAAATTTCAACATTTCATCAGCAGAATAAAACGACGGGTATTTCCGGAAATGTATTCAGTCTAAGAAAACGTAAAGCAGCACGCAAGAGTAATACAAAAATGTTGCAAGTATCGAGTTCAAAATTTTCGGATTTTGCAAGTACTGATTGCGTAATGAAAAATATTTCTTGTTGCAAGAATCGAGGTGTGCAAGTATCAAGTATGTGTAAGAATCGAGTTACTACTGTATATTTTGGTAAGAAAATATTTTTTCACATTTGAAAAAGAATGTGAAACTGTTAATATTATTCCTCTTACAATTTTTGAAATTTCTGAAAACATGAATTCATTTGTCTCATATTATATTTTAGAAACTATTGCCCTGAAATCGCCAAAATTTGATTTTAATATTTTAACGTCAGCAAAAGAATATTCGCTTGGGAACATTTTTACTGATAGTGGTACTATGCCATTATTTTTCCACTGATTTTCTGGGTTAAATTTACGGAACCATTTTAATGTTTCATTTGCAAAGTCGAATTCGAAAAACTTCGCAAAATTTAAAATAAAAATTTTGGGCAACAGTTTTAAAATTAATTATCACGTTATTTTCAATTTCATTAGTTTCTATATACAGTTCTACATCAGTTCCACTGTAAACATCATTCAGTGATAGATAATTTGCTTCTAATTTGATCAAACCTGAAAATCGGTCACAGCATTTGTTGCTGAAAGTTCTGATTATTATTGGGCACACTGCAATCGATGCTTTCATCTAATATTATTGAATAATAATTATCTTTACAAACGTTTTTAATGTCGGCAACATTTTCTAGCCCGGTAACATCTGTGACAATTTTTTTTATATTTGTTTTCTTAACAATTTGCGAATGTGAAATATCTTTGAAGTAGGTTAGTTTTAAATGGTCAAATATTTCGAATGGAAAATTATATTACGCAGCAAACATGGTCGACTTAATTTCCAACGTTTTTGCTAACTGTTCTGTGGGCCAATTTGTGTTTTTTCATTAAAGCGCCAATTTTCGGTGTTGTTTTCATGGCAAAAGTTTTTTATTGTGGCTGTCACTTTATATGGACAAGGTTTGCATCTTTTATAATTGCCATCGTGCACTCTGATTTATCTAAACGGAGCCAGGTATGGTCTAGAAGTGCTAATGTATAAAACTTTTTTTATATGGTACATTTGTACTTTTTTGGTACTATTCAAACTTGAAGAGTACAAAGATACATCAATATGGTACGGGTGTTTAGTACAATTAAGAAATCGCCCCAGTTTTGTAGTTTTATATTGCAACTTATCATTGCACTAATTTTACAACACTTTAGAAATTGTTTGTCTTTGAAATGTAATTTTACAAAAGAACTATATCGTTTGACATTCTGAGCCAGTAAGTAAGTTAATTCACAGTCAAATTACTGCAATAATAATTTGCTAAATAAAACTAGGAGATTTTTTACTCGTAAGCCATTGATGTATCTTTGTATCCTTCGAGTTTGAATAGTACCAAAAAACTACAATTTTACCAATTTTGCCATCCCTGATGCAGATGCCTTTACTGACGTTATTTTTTCTTTTATTTTAACAAAACCAGAGAAATTATTTTGCTGTCTTTATTGTTCCATTAGTTTTTCATTCGTCATTGCCAATTCTTGTTTTTTTGTTTTTACTCTTTTTTTATTGCTTTTCATCAATTTTTGTTTTATTTCTTCGAAACTCGCCAAAAAAAAGCAATCAAAACTACATAAATAGGTACAAAAACAAAAACTCAAACAACAACTACATGTACATATATAGTTCTGAAGATTGTTGTTGACTGACAGGGATGATAAAAGAAATTTTCAAAATTGCACTCTAATACAAAATTGTACTCCTAGGTACTTATTCACACCAATTGTACTAAATATTTTTTCTAACATTTTTATTATTGGAGTTCTGCATCATTCACTTGTACCTATCATATAAGCGTTTTAAAAATTGTATACAGTGGTGTTTGATATATAAGGATTTTACTTTTTTTATATTTTAAATCTCTTTTTTACATTAGTGGGACTTGGGACATTAGTGTGCCCCAAATAAAATTTTTTGGCCCAGCATTTTTTGAAAGCTTAAACTATTGTTGTGATTTTTTTCAAGTTTTTGGAAAAGGTTAGAGGTCGCTACAAATCGAGTTTATCCCAAATCTTGGGGTTTTTCCACTTTTTTTTAAATTTTGCTCATTACTCGGCCCATTAGCACGATTTTATTTGCTACTAAGTCAATTTTTTATAAGTTTCTGATGTTTTGCTCATTTGTGTACCCTTTATGACATTTTTTGTAAATTTATCATAAATTTTAAAAATAGTCCTTTGTATTTTGTGAAATTTCTATTGAGGTTAAAAAAACTAAATTTAAAAGGTGGATAAATTCTGAGTCATTTAAAAAAAATATTGAATACCAATTTTGTGAAATTTAAAAATATTGTAATGTATTTGCCAGTTATGCATCGGATTTGTTTTAATGGTTGATATTTAGATTCGCACAGCCAAAACAAAAGGATTTCAGATCGTTTGATACACATTTTTGAAGTTTTTAATTATCATAATAATATTGCAATATATTTTGTTTGCTTTGAATTTAAACAAAAATAAAATGAAAAATTTCAGTTGTGAAGTTTTAGTATATTTATTTTGCTTTGAAAATTTTTTTTGGTCTACCGAACACTACTGTATACTTCTAATTCATTACTGCTGCATAATCGTGCAGCACAAGTTGCGACAAATTCATATCTTGCGTTAATTTTCGCAAACCCTTTGAAAATAAAACTATAAAACCGTAATAAAATTAGCTATACGATACATAAAGACACTTTTTTTAAACGAGATCTACGGAAGTGGAATATTACTATTTTGTTTTGCAAATTTCCCACTATGGTTTTTGATAACTAAACATTATAGCAAACAGTTTTGAAAGAACTTATTAAATTTTTTGTCTGAATCAATATTTCACTTATTGACGATGTAGTTTTACATAGAGGCATTTTTCGTCTTTTACATTCCGATAATAGAGTGTTCCAGGCAGGGCTGCCAAACGAGTTATAATATAAATAGAACAGTACTATATTTTGGATTTGCTGTTGAAAAAATATGTAGTACAAAATAATAATATTTTTTGAACCAAATAAATTTAAGTTCTAAACCTGTTTTTAGGGTATGAAACTAAAAAAAAAATTTGAAATACATACATGTAAAAATCCGTCCTGGCAATACTTTATGTTAATGAAATCAATAGCACACTGTAGGGGTTAACATACGCTAGGCGATTCCAATATTAAAAAACAAAAGACTTAAGAAACAAACTTAGTGTTAGGTGTTTTTCGTTACGGAATTTCTTGATTCGGTCGCCGCGCTCAAAGCGCGCGATAACTCAATGTCAAATGCCACACAATTTTCAATAAATTGATTTGCAGTGAGCTTCGAAATAAAATATTTTGTTTGACAAAATCCCCCAAATAGACTTCTTTGTTTTTATGAACATACATACATGTGTTTGTTGTAGGCAGTGTTGCCACCAACGAAATGTTAAATTACACATGCATCATGCTAAAATTACACATGAAATTAGGAATTACACATGTTTTCTTTTTTTGTTTTTTGCAAAATAACATGCTTTGGTTTGTTTAGATTAAATATTTGACTCTTTTGGTATAGTTCCAAAATTTTTTTGATGATTAATATGTATTCAATATTTGGGTTTTCAAAGTCATTTAATTAAAGATTATTTTTTTACATATTATTCCGACGTTTCGCTGGTATTTTCGAAATTCTTCATGGAATTTTTTATTGTTGTAGATATATAATCTTCTTTAGACCAATTCTACATCATTCTCCTTAAAAATATCACATTTTATTTTGTGTAAAAAGAACAATCACAAGCAAAAACTTAATAAATTGAAAACAAAAAAATGCAAAACAAATTCACAAAAAAGTAGAGCTCAAAAACGATAAAATTTTAAATTATACTTGAGTTACACATGCAGCCAATTACACATAGGCTACACATGAAAATAAAAATTACACATGATATGTGTAATTAAACATAAGGTGGCAACACTGGTTGCAGGGTAACAGGCGTAAAGCAACCAACAACAAGCTGACACAAAACTTAACTCCACTTTGTAGTACAATAACAATGAAAGTTGTACACAATTGAAATAATAAATCATAATTTCTATAAATTAAAAATCATAATTTGAGAAAAAAATCATCAAATCATATTTTGGTTAAAATATCATCAAAAATATGATAAAATCATCATTCTGGCGACGCTGCTGTGCATTAATATGGACGAACTTTACTCTGAAATTACAATATTAAACGATAAAATAAGAGACCGTAGTTTTCCGAAAAAGCTATAAACCTAAAATGGCAGCACATTTTAAAAAAATGCTAAAAATAATTTACTAAGATAATTTTATAAGATTATTCACTTGGTAGTGAAATGATCAAATTTTAAATTCTCTCTCACTTTTTTTTACCAAATCACTCACACTTTTAGAACTTGACGAGAAGAATTTGATTACGAATTTTTATTTAATAGAGCGTTTCAAATTACAGTCAAGAAAACAGCTGATTGCAGTTTCTTCATCTACATAAATTTTAAATTGATGGCATCGTGCTAAAAAATTTGCTTTAAATTTGCGTGCAGCCATCGTCTTGTATGAGAATTGAAAAATAATTTGAAGGTTTGACTGCAGCGTTAAGATAATTTCATACCTACACTCTATTCCTGCTGTTCGCAGAGAAAACATTTTCAGATATGAGTTTGAAATGGTGGGAGGAGCAAGTATAACGTTGAGCTTTTGATGTACATTATTTAAAAAATTTCGTGTAACAAAGCATTATAAACTTTTATTGTAGAAAAAAATTGGTAAAAGTTCCAAAAAGCGCAAAAATACACATTTTATAAAAAATAAATAAATAAAACATCAATTTATTTTATTTAAAGCTTTTTATGAAATACTATATTGAAGTCTACTATATTTCTTTTTTAATATAGAAATTTCTATAAAATATTGTATTGAATCAGTAAAATGTTGGGTACCCTACTTCCAAGGTACACGTAAAGCAGATATGCCCATTAGCACAGCTTATTATCTATTCTGCGGATTCCACCTTGCAAACTCTATATAGCACAACATAAACTAAATTTTTTTTATAAAAACTTCATTATACAGAAATTATATATTTTGCACTTTTATTTTAATGCCTCTTTAGGATAGGATAAAGTGCTGGGAAGAATTCCAACTTGCTTAGCTACCTATATATTTTTTCCTCCATCTTCAACTTTATTAATTAATAATAATATTTTTTTTTTCAAAGAAGATGCAACTTCGCTTAGTCATTTTTGTTCACTGAATATGGTCAACTACTGTCTAAATTGTTAGTGATGGGACTTTGTTTCTTTTCGTTATGTTTTTTATCTTTTGGGAATCCCCTAATGATATATTACTTTATTCTCGCCACACAGTGTTGGTTGTATGCGTAACGGAAGTTTTTTTTTAATAATTCACTATATGGAGACAGACGAGCAAGAAACTTAAATTTACATCGGAAAAATTGCTTCATTGTAAAGAAAAATTTACAGGATGTAAACTAACTATAAGGAGATGAAAATACAGTAACATTGGAACGAGAAAGCTGTGCAGGGACAGCTTCATTGTATAGAAGATCACTATAGAGAAGTTCGACTGTAATATGGAATTATTTTGACGAACATGAAACACCACAAATATTTTCGTTGTTGAAATAGGCTTAGCTGTTTAATCTGTATCTATGGAATTGAAAAAAGAACAAAAGAAAAAAAGAATTAAAAAATAACAAATAGAAGTTAAAACGGAAGAGTTTAACATGGTACCAAATATATGAGTACTCTGTATTATTTTTGTAATGCAATTGGTACAAAAAAAAGTACAATTATATTGAATTTATCATCCCTGATTGAAGATGTCTTCTTTCTCTTCCTGTTGTTGCATTGTTATTGTTCTTGTTGCTGTTGTTGTAAAAATCTTGTTATTTTAAATGTTTTTTTTTTATGAACAGTAGGTGAGAAGCAAACTGATTGATTTTTTCGGCGGGGCATTTTTTCTTCAGCTGCTCCGCTTATTTCGCATTTTATTATTTACTTACTATTTATTTGATCATCGTGTTAAAAGTTCGATATTTCTAGAGGAACTAAAAAAAATTGTGTAGGTATTTTTACTTTGATACTTTCTGAAACAATAGTATAGTTTAGAGATGAATGCGTGAGTGATGTTTAGCTCACGAACATGTACCCTTAGGAAGATAATATGACAAACCGAACAGAGTTTCTTAAATTACGCATGACAAAGCTAAAATGTTCACATCACGCACGGTCACGCCGAAATAAATAGGTATACAATTTTTTTATTTTAAACTAAAAATATCAGTAAAACCGCAACACAGTGACAAAGAAAGATGTGTAATCATCCATAAATGTCTAATTTCGATTTTGTAAATTTTCAGGAATTTTTCAATGATCTTTAAAGGATTTTGACTGTATTTGAACACATCTTTCTTTGTCACTCATCTACACCGAATGGAAATACCTACTAGGTAAAATCCAATAATATTCGAGGTTAAAAGTTAGAGAATCAATTTATTTGACTTTTGATTTTGTTCGAGTTATGGAAGTAATCGATTTTGAGATTTTAAATTGCTCAGTAAAGTTTTTAAATTATTCGAATAATTCCAATAATTACAAAAAATTCAAATACAGTACAACCTCCCTAATCCGGAAACTCGCTAATTTGAACTATAAGGTATTGCTGGCAAAGTATTGAGTAGTGAATACCGAGTATCGAGTATTTCCTCTTTTTTGGTACTCAATACTCAAAAGTAGTAACTCGATACTTTTAGAGTTGTATTTTTAAGCAAGTTGAGTGGCTAAAATAGTGCATAAAAATACATCACTGTATAAAAAGACAACTACAATAGGTGTAAGATTCTTTAATCAAATCAAAACTAAATAATTTTTTTTTGAGAACAATTAAATTATTTCTTAAGTTGTTGTTAACGTTAAATTAAAAGTGAGCTGTACATTTGTTTTTTATTTATTAATAAAAGACATACAAAACCAATAATAGTCGAAGATCTATTTTTAATTTTTGAAGAAACACCTTCAATTTGCATTTAAAAACTATGCGTTACAAATTCAAAAAATCCGTTAAAAGTATCGAGTAGTATGGAGTACCCAAATGAAAAATATTGAATATTATTGAGTAATGAAAAGTAGTAGAATTTGCCAGCACTACTATCCAGTAATCCGGACATTTAAATTTTTCCGACAGCTTAGAAATTTTTCCTCTGGACAAGTGTTCTTTTTTCTCAGTATAATTTGCGCGGCCAACTGTTTTTAAAATCTATTTTATGTGCTGAACAAACCAAAGCGACTGATAAGGATATTTTTTTTTTTAAAATTCAAAAATAGAGCTGACAAATTACATAAAAATTCTTATTTTTCAAAATGAATATTTTTGGTCACTTTCATTCAGTTGTTCTTTATGTTTTCTTTAAATAAATTATATACAAAAGAATTCTTATTTTTTTTTTGTAATAAAAATAAATTATTTAGTAGTTTTTAATCCAAAGTGATTATTATTTTTTGGCTAATGTTCGTAACGTTTTTAGTCAGAAAGAATTGGACATGAGACAATATTCCAAAGGAACAAGGAAAAATTTTAACACTAATTAATTTCAACTTACACGACAATTCTTACTGATTAAAAACGTTACGAACATTAGCCAAAAAATAATAATCATTGGATTAAAAACTACTAAACAACCAATTTTTTCGAAAAATAATCACTTTAAATAAAAAAATAATAATAAATTATATATACATAAGTACATTTATGCATTGCGTTTAAAATTTTATTTTAACTCTAGTCTGTACGATCCACTACTCCGGATAGTAGTTGAAACTATATCTATACTGATTATGGAGGTTGTACTGTAATTGTATCCAATGGAAGAAATATACATGAGTGTTTGATTTGATACTGTTATTATATTAATAAATAAAAAAAATTATTAAATAAAACAAAAACGCAGTTAAAACCAAACAATAAAATAACAATTCATTTGTACTACACATAAAGTTCTAAAACTTTTGAAAATTAATAGTACAGTGCAAGTTTGATTTTTGCGACTAATAAAAAACCAGGACTGTCGCGAAAACTGAATTTTCGCGATTACAGAACCCGAAATTTTATTGAAAAATTTTATGCAATTTTTAAAATTAGAATAGTTATTTATTGTTGATTTATTTACATTTTAAACATATTTGAAGAAATTGAAAATTTTAAGTTGCTTTTTTGGTAAATTATTTTTTAAAATAACGTCTGAATCACGAATCATATTCCAAAGCCCATTGTTTGCATATGTTTATCGATGTTATAGAATCGTCCACTTTGATTTTGTTTAATCGTAAAATCACTGCTGATATAGGATCATTTTCCCCCTTTGTTTTACAAACCACTTATGAAGCATTTTTTACATTCTTGGGTTGTCAGCTTTCTTTAAGCTGCAACGTTTGCCAGGGCCACTTTCTGTTGTACATAGGAACTTTTTTAATAAATTTTCTTGCTTTGTAATGCGGTAAACCGCAGACTTATGCAACTTGTAACTCGCGCAAATTGAATTTATGGAATATCCACTTTTACATTTTTTTTACATCTCTAATTGTTGAGAAATCGTTGGCTTTAAAATATGTGAAACTTTTTCCATATTAAGACATGACACGAATAAACTGACAAAATATAAGATCAAAATCATTCAAAAAGGTTGATATACCAAAAGACTGGGGGCAAATCACGGCATTCGATATCGAGTAAAATCCCATACAACATTTTTTGAATATGTATGGAAATTTTGCTCGATATCGCATGCCGTGATTTGTCCCCTGGATTTCCCTTTTTTGGTTATAGACATTGTAATCAAGTTTAAAAAAAACAGATAAAAGCCGCGAAAATATAACCCGGTCTTTTCAAACTGTCACGATTATAGAACCGGCAATTATAAAAATCAAGCCGTCGCAATAACCGGGACGTCGCGATAATGGGTGATCGCGAATACTGAGCGCGCACTACCAAAAAAAATTATGTTTAAAGAAAAATTCTACTTTTGACGAGATTTGAATCACATTTTTTTAAATAGTCTTGAAAATAGTATACAGCTTGAATTTTTTGCTTCTAAAAAAGCTTTTTTTTTCGTTTTAATAAAACTTGAAGTTAAAAACACTCATTTCGCTTAAAGTAGATGGTGGTGATAGCGATAGGATTGCATTTTCTAGTTTTCAGATATTTTCTTTGTCTTATCTAAATACATGAAATCATCTATTATTTTAATACAGTTTGTTTGTTATTCGATCAAATAATGGAAAAACTTTACTCGATTAATTGAACAAATATTAATCGAGTGGACACTCTAGTAAAAGTTACATTTCTCAATTGTATCTGAATTGTTATTTTATATATTTTTTCGATTCTGTATAAAAATGTTCCAAGAACTTTAAAGCAGAATTAGTTTGTATGTTCTGTTATGAATCATCTGTTTAGTTTCTGTTCAATTGAAAAATTGAATTGAAAATCTGTATTTGTGGTTTATTGTTCCTTCAACGTTCTATTCTGTTGCGGACAAATTTGTAGAAAGTAGAATGCAACGTTAAGTGACAGCCAAGAGTGTGTATGTATTAGTTTGTTGTGGTGTCAAATATTATCCATCTTTTGTTAAAAGTCAGAAAATTTTGTTTTAATTCATGATTTTTATTCAATTCAAAGATTTCTATATTATTGTCAAATAAAAAACAATGGACAATGAAAAGTGCTTATTAGCAGGGTCTGGCGTACCTGCAATGCAGATGACGCTTCTTCTGACGCTTTATTGTTTGATACATTTTGCACACATTTTTAAAATTTATTTCTATAATTTACATCATCCACATTCGAAAGTTCCGACTCACAATCATACAAAATATTGTTTTCTTAATTATTAATGTCCAAACAACATTGGACACTAAATAATAAATGAAGCAATGTAGCCTTTTCATTTATTTTTCTTAAGTTAACCTAAACTAAATTACTAAACCAGGGTCCTAAAACTTGAATTAAAAACATTAAATTTAAATTTTCTAAAATATGGCAACCCTAAAATTTCGAACATAAAATTAAAAGAACTGGTAGCTTTACTTTGAACCGGTTCGCCTTAAACCATACGAAGGTATTTTTTGAGATTTACATTGTTAATTTACTTACTAACCAACCATCAAGTGGGTCACTTCGATACTTACCGCATTTTGAATTATACTTGTGAATTATACTTAATGGTAGTAATAAACACTGAATATGAAAAGAAGCTCCATCGTTTAATTTTATATTGGTTGCTGTGAAAGAAAAGGTGATCATACAGTCCCTCGATCAATCCCACAATTCAGTAAAAGAAATTAATTAATTTCTTTTATTTTTTCTTTAAACTCAATAATTATAATTGCTTTTATGAGCGATTACCGATTTTATCTACATTTCCCCCACATCGCCCCGTCACATCTATAGAAGAGATCTCATAATAACATACAGATTATTACAATTAATTTGTTTCTTTTTTGTGTTTATTCAAAACACAAGAGTTTTTACGAAAACTTGTTGTTCATAATTTCAATGTTTTTCTTTCGATTATCTTTTGCTTTTCAAAACAGCTGATTCCTTTCACTGAACATATAATTGAAAGATATATTCTACAGATAAGAACGACACAGGACGGCAACAGCAAAAAGTAAAAACTAATGAGTCCTTTACTGTATGACGGACGACGTATTATTCGTTAGTTACAAAAATCAGAAGAAAGCAGCACAATCTTATTAAGCGAAAAAATACTGACCTATTTTAGTATATAAATGATTTTTTTTATTTTTATTTTTTGTAATTACCCTGATATAAAGGGTGTTTTTTTAAGCCCGATAGAACTTGAAATTGTAAAAAATAACACAAAAAATTAAATTGTAATCAAAATTTTTTTTTTTATTCGAAAGATCAATACGTGACATTAACATTTGAAAATGATTTCGTGCATATGGGCACCGCGGCTGTTCTTGACGAAGCGCATTCTGGACGTCCAATTTTGGGCCACTTTTTCGAGCACTGCTGGCCGTATGTCACGAATAACACGAACAATGCTGGCCTCCAAGGCGTCAATTGTTGCTGGTTTATCAGCATAAACCAGTGACTTCACGTAGCCCCACAGGAAATAATCGAGAGGTGTCAAATCGCACGACCTTGGAGGCCAATTGACAGGTCCATTTCTCGAAATCAACTTATCGCCAAATTTTGATTTCAATAAGTCGATGGTTGCGTTCGCCGTATGGCACGTAGCGCCATCCTGTTGAAACCACATCTCCTCCGGATCAATGTCATCCATATTTTCAAACAAAAAATCATTGATAATGGTGCGGTAACGATCTCCATTGACCGTAACGCGAGCTCCGGCCTCATTTTTGAAGAAATAAGGTCCGATGATGCCACCAGCGTGAAAACCGCACCAAACGGTGCATTTTTCTGGATGTAATGGAGTCTGTAGGGTCTCTTGTGGATTGGTCTCACTCCATATGCGGCAATTTTGCTTATTAACAAACCCGTTAAGCCAAAAATTCGCCTCATCGCTGAACACAATTTTGCGATAAAACAACGGGTCAGTTGCCAACTGCTCTAGAGCCCAATCGGCGAAAGAACGACGCATATAATGGTCTCGTGGCTTCAATTCCTGCACCAGCTGGATCTTATACGGGTGTAGGCCGAGATCTTTGCGCAAAATTTTCCACGTAGTGGACGGACAGACCCCCAATTCCTGCGACCGACGACGAATCGATAAATTTGGATCTTCTTCCACACTTTCGTTTACAGCGGCGATATTCTCTTCAGTACGCACATTCCTTCGACGTACTGGTGTTATTGCATCCTCTAGAGAGTATGTGGTACGAAATCTATCCACAGTTCGACGAATGGCTTGTTCAGATGAACGATTATGTACGCCATAAAAATGACGAAGTCGTCTATAAGCTGCGCGAATCGACGACTGATTTTCAAAGTAAATTTGGATAATTTCGTAGCGTTGTTCAAGCGTGAGTCTATTCATGATGATTTGTCAGAGTATACTGAAACAAATAAAAAAAAATGTTTCATCAAAATTTAATTTTTTGTGTTACTTTTTACAATTTAAAGTTCTATCTAGCTTAAAAAAACACCCTTTACTATGGACGTTTAAATTAGTTTAAAAAGCAGTTCATACTGTATTTACACCTGCACGAAAATTAGTAGATTTTAATTGAAATCTCTATCAAAATCTATATCGTTTAGACCAGGTTTTCCATGACATTTTTCAAGATCTCGTATTCATGCCAAACACAGTTGATTGGCATTTTCATTTTCAAGTGTCAAACTCCATACGAAAAATTATCAATCAAAGGCAAAACAGCTGGCGGGCACATCTTTCAAAGACTCATTATTGAGCAGCGTAGTATTTATCAGAATAATTTGGCAAAAAACACAGTTGCATCACTGAGTACTACCACATTTTGGGTAGATTTCGTCAAAATCTAGTCGCGAAGTAGTTTTTGTTTTAAATGAGAAATCTAGTCAAAATCAACAAGATGTGCTCGAAATCTCTTAAGTACTAGATTTTGGTCTGATGTAATAAATGCCATATCAAACATTTTGGATAAACTCCTCCCTCAACCAAGAGTTACACAATTAAAATTTTTAACGAAACAAAATTTAATTTTGGCTAAAGCTTCATGAAGAATACTTGAGAAGGACTAATTATACATCTTTGAGCCATGACCCACTCCTTATACTTTTTTGCTTTGCCCACAAAGTAAAGCAGTTCCTCCCAGAATCAAGCGGTCGGTAATTAAACTTTTTAGTTAAACAACATGAAATTATGTGAACAAATTCTAGAGGATTACGGCAGAACAATAAATTGCTTTCAATTTGAGATAAGTTTCATTTCGTACATTTTTTTGGTGTAACCACGAGGTAAAAGATGCCAATAAAAATCCCTTGTATAAAATTCACTTTCGATAACGTGATAATGTGTTTGCATCGAGTCGTAAAATAAGTGATCGGGTATTGTGTAAAAAAAACTCGTCTCGATCCAGTTCCGTGTATTTAGTTATGGTTTGATCAAAATGAAACGTTATACTTCATTACACCATCATCTCACTTTCTCTTTTCTGTACACCATTTCAATAAATTAATACTTAATTGATTGCCAATATTTGCTCCGGTTTTACTTAAAAATGCACTTTTACTGTTGTTCTTTTTTAAGAACATGAAGACACGTTAAATTCAGCTATAAAAATGCATTTAAAATATTTTTATTTTAAAATTATAATTTCAACTCTTGTTTGTTTATAATCATGTATAAAAATTATAAGCGTGCTTGACCTTTAATAAATGATTTAATTTATATTAAACACTTGTAAAAATCGCCTATTGTCTATCTGGATGTAGATTCGAATTGTATTTAATGATTTAACTTTTAGCGTCATTTTTGAATCTCGTTGAACATGTTTCAGAAACCAGCTGAAGCTTAATAATAGATCGTGTATTTTTGTTGTTGTTTTATTTTGTTTTAACATCAGAAAGAAGGTGTCATAAATACTTCTTTGTTAATTAATCTACACTTTTAATAATGCCAAAAAAAAAAAATAAAAAATGAAGTTATTTTAATCGTTGTTGTATTGAATAAAATTTCAATAGAAAAATAAATTGAACATGATTCTGAACTAGTTAAAAGAAGAACATTTTATTTTTAATATTTGTTTTTATATGAAGTCATAAATTGCAACATTTAAGCAAAGTTCAATAAATCATTGATTATTTTTTTTATTTCTTTGAAACTTTCTTTCGCCAGAAAGGCCAGACAAAAAGGCTTAAAGATTTGCGTTTGCTTTTCATAAAAAGGGCATAAGTGTCTATAATTTTATGTCTTGATTTTTGATATACGACATACAGTAGTGGCCATAACAAAAGCATCCCCGAAATGGAGTACAAAAAGTTTTGAATATATTTTCATTAAAATACTTTTTTAATTTATATTAAGTTACAATTTCATTTGTTGGTGTGTTTATTATTCATATAAATAAACGGTTTTAATTACACTTTTTAGGAAATCATTTAAAATAGAAAAAGCCAAAGACAAAACTAAAGCACTCCCTTATAAAACTAATATTTTGTTGGAAAATCTTTGTTTTTAATAACACACGTGCATCTTCGAGGCATGAAAGATATTAAATTATTAATGGTATCTTGCGATACTGCTGCCCAGGTTGTTTTGACGGCTTAAAACAGATCAGTTTTATTTCTGCAACTATCCCGTTTTGTTTTCATATTAACAATTTCCTAAAGGTTCTCAATATGATTGAGATCGGGGGTTTGGACAGGCCAGTTAAGAACTTCAATCCCATTACTCTGCATCCATTCTTTTCACACTTTGGAGGTGTGCTTAGGATCGTTATCCTGTTGGAACCTCCATTTAAGTGGCATTTCTTCCTCCGCTTAGTGCAACATTACGTTCTGTAGTATACCAAGATACAGAAAACAATCCCTAATTGCGTTAATGTGATGAATCGGTCCCCTTCCTTGACCAGAGAAACATCGCAGACCACGATAGCACCTCCACCATGTTTGACAGCTGGTTTGCAGCTCTCCTTTCGGTTGTCGCACACTATTCCATCTGATTTTTTTTAAATTGTATTTAAATTCATCAGAAAACAGTATTTTCCATTTTTGGACAGTCCAGTTTATGTGGGCTTTGGCGAATACAAGTCTAGCTTTTCTGTTTTTGGGTGATGTGAAAGGCTGTTTTGTTGGACGTCGACTGTATTATCCGGCTAATAATCGTTAATGAATAACGATAAGGTGTTTCGGATTTAACTAGAGGACGTTGTAGGATCTTTTTGTATTGCTCTCTTGATCAATTCATGATCATTCATGACGTAATTTTTTATGAGGACGTCCTCCGCAATATACTGGTGATTAAGCGACTTTTCCGTGAAAACTTTGAAATAAGCCGTTAAATCACTGACCGATTGATTGAATATTTTTCGCTTATCTCATGCCTTGATCTCCAATCATCAATAATTTTATTTTTTAATTGATTTGACTACTTGTTTGTCGCCATTGAAATTATTTAAAAATTGATTATCACTCTTCTGTTTATATGCCAAGTATAATATGATCTAAATGAGAATTATACTTTGTGTTGTGAATGTTGTGTATAGCTGAGTAACTCATGAACGAACGCGTTCAATTGAACGAATCACCCAACTGAACGAATTGATCCGGTCATTTTACTGCACGCTTTTTGTTCAATAGTATACCGTTCTATTTTGTAGATGAATTTAAATTTTAAAACCTGTTTTCATTCGTTCGGCTGTCTTTTTTGTGTCAAATATAATTTCGTTGGTGGATCTTCTTTATTTTATATTCTTTTGTTTCATTAGAGTGTTGATGTATTGATCATAAATAGGATTTCTTTTGAGCATCAACCAATAAAAAGTATAGTACACTCGTATATTAATCTAAAATAAAGTGTCTAAAATTCTAGTCAAAAGAACAAGAAATTGTTTCTAAACTGAACGTAACTATGATTTCTTAATTAATAAATCCATTTTTTTATAAATTCTTCAATTTCAATTACATTATTTAAATACTTACAACCGATTTTCTTAAGAAAAGAAATAATTATAAAAATACAATTGATGCCGCACTGTCGTTCGAATTGAACGAAAATGACCGATCACTGAAATGAACCACTTGGCACAGCTCTATTATTGTGATTTGTTTTTAATCAGTGGTAGTGTTTACATGTGTGTGCATGTATGTATTTTGTGGCTTGTTTAGGTTTTTTTTTAAATAATTTTAATGGTTTAATCAATGTGGCCATATTAGCTTTTTTTCAGCTAATTTTGTTTTATTTTTTATGTTTAGCTTGAAATATTTCATTTAGCTTTTAGCTTTCTTTTCAGCCTTTTTCCACGATGCATTTAGCTTTTACTAGCTCTTTCTTTAATTTTAATTTCGTGTTAATAATTCTTATTTCAAAATAAATAAAACAGTTTATGAAAATAAATTTAATCTACATACATAATCTTATGAAGATAAGGAAAATCTCTGTAATGAAATCGTTTTGAAGTCCGAAATTTTTGACCTATTAAAATCACATTCAGATGATTTTATAATTCCAACACCGTATTTTAACTAAATTTTTTAACAATATTTTATTTCAAATACATAATAGATTCGTTAACAGATAAAAAAAATTAGATACACTTACCGAAATTTTATTAAACAATTAATATGTCAACTTCGACAACGTTTGCCAAATAATTTTTTAACTTTACAAAACACAACAGCTTTTCATTAGAAAATAGTCTAAGCAATACAATAGGCAAATTGTATGAACATTTTAAAGAAAAAATTTCAAATTTTATCGTAGATGATCTACATCAGTGCCATTCAACCTATGGTACGCGTACCACTTGGTGGTACGCGAAAAATTTCCAGGTGGTGCGCGAAATCTTTTAAAATTTTTACGATTTCTATTAACTTTGAATAATTCTTTCTTAATTTTTAATTTCTTAAATTTTTAAAAAATTTCTTTTTTTTACTAATTTATTATAAGTTGTATAAAAATTAAATGAAAGATTTCCTTATTAAAATATATTTTTAATGTACATGTTCTTGTTATGTTTTTTGTGATTTTTATTATTTTTTTTTTAATTTTATTGTTTTTTATTATTAATAAATAAAATGGATTAAAAATTTTAAAATTGTTTGGTATTTATTGATCTAATTATTTTTTCAGTACATTATATTTTTTTTGGTGGTACGCGAAAAGTTTGTCGTGAATTTAGTGGTACACGAGCCAAAAAGGTTGAATAGCACTGATCTACATAACTCTTTTGGAATTACAATGGCAAAAAATAAATTCCTATAATTGGACAAACCAAAAGTCAGCTACAGAATTTCAAATTCATAGTTTTGAGTACAAAAAAGCAATGAATGAAACCCGTTTTAGGGAATTGTCATCTTTTGTGATGAAATTTTTTAGTTTTGCCTTTTAGTAACGCAGAAGTTGAGCATATTCTGTGGTATAACTATAATAAAAAGTTAAATTAGAAACAGATGTACTTTAAATACCATGAATTCTCTCTCTTCTGTACGTCAGATGTTAAATAAATGTTGTTAAAAAGCTTTGGTAAGCATACTTCTGAAAAGCTGTTATTTTTCATAGTTTTAAGAAATTTTCCCCCTCATGAGTTTGTTTAGTATTATTTGAAGAACTTTTTGTTTTCCCCTTCAGTTATATATGTATGTACGTATACATATTTATTAGCGAAATTTTTGCTTAATAAAGAATTTTATTTTGTTATTGATTCAATATTTTTTTTATTTAAGTGAACCAAAACAATATTTTTATATTATAAACAAATAAACACTATTTAAACTATGAAAAATATTGAAATAATTGTTTAAAGCTATAAAAGAATGTAGCTTTATTTTTTGGCTCTAAGTGCCCTCCTTTAGCTCATTTTAGCTCTATTTCAAACGTCATTTAGCCTTATGTTATTTTAAAATCTGGACACACTGGGTTTAAGGTCTAACGATGATTTGGCATTATCACCAATGAAATGCTAAAAAAAACCTTCAACAAACAAAAGTTTTTTGAAAATATTTGAGAGAAGATATCGATTAATAAATTAAAAAAAATATGTATTTTTTTTTGTAAAGAACCAACACAAACCTCGAAGCCGTTTTGGCTTGTCTGCAGAAACACCCAGGGCCTAGGCAGGAAGCGAACCTACAACCCCTCGATTAATATTCTAGTACACTATCTACTAGTCTACCGGGCCTCCCGGCAATTTTTATATGCGGGTGCCATTGTTTTGTCCGACTTGGCTTGTGGCTCTCGACTTTTTATTTTAAATTTTAAAAACATTTTTAGAGAACAAATATCTATTTATCTAATATTAATTTTAAAATAACTATATTAATTACAAAAACTATTGATAATACCTTCAAAAAAGATTATTTTAATAAAAAAGAAAATGCTGATTTTCAGAATATCTACTTTGCGGTGCTTTAGTTATGGCCAATACTGTACATACATGTATGTACATTTTATTGTATTGCTATTGATCACATTAAAATGATTTTATGGGTGCGCTACCACTACAGTTAATCGATAAGCCAAGTAAATGATTATTGATAGTAAAAAAAATATATATTTTCTATATATTTTTATATATATTTTTCTTTGAAAAGAGATATCGAGGCAATCTCGATTAATATAAATTTAATAATTTTCTTTAGTTCTTTTCTTTTGTCTACTTATGAGGAGAAAATAACTTTAATTTTGTTATAAAAAAGTCTTAATTTTATCTAAAAAGCAATAGACTGAAGTGACTTGCTTTGCTGACGTTGTCACACACAAGTTTAACAATTTATTTATTTGCACACGTTTTTATGCAAGACGTAAACAATTTCATATTTTCGTCTTTTCAAAACATTTTTCATTTCTAATTCGTTGCTTTAATAGTTAATCAGCAGAGCAACTAAATATATGGTCATAAAAATGCTCTAAAAATTTTAAATATGCTCTTAAAATATGACAACAAATATAATCTTTAAGTCACTTTTCTTTGTGCGCAGTAATTAAGAAAAAATCAACCAATGAAATGAGTCTAGGAAAAGTTTGTGCAAACATGTTTTTCATGAGATATTTTTATTATTATTTTTTTTAATTAAAGATCTTTTACTATCCATGTATTTTTAACATGACCTCAAAACCTTTTTAAATTAAAAAAAATTGTATCCTTCATAATTCGATTTAAAAATAACAAAAAATACTGAGTTTAAGGCCATCGTTGTCATAGATCTCCTCTCTTTTTATTAGACTAATAATCTAATCTAATCTAATTAATATTATAAATGTGAAAGTTTGGATCGGTGTTGGTTACTCCATCACGCCAGAACGGCTGAACGGATCTGAATGAAATTTGGCACAGAGATAGAATATAGTTTTGAATATCACAGTAAAATGTATGGTTCCCGTGCGATAGATTTGTTTTAATTTTTCATAGAGCTAAGGAAAGACATGATTTTTTGCAAAGAGGTAGTAGTAGTTTTTTTTTAATATTGACGATTTCGACGATTTTATTTCCAAAATTGGACGAATTTTTGGAAAATATTAGGCAGCGCTGCATACAAGGGTTAAAGAAAAGGACACAGAAGCGCCAGGTTTAAAGTTGCTAAGTTGTATATCTTTTAAAAATACAAGGCGCACAGAAAAGGACATAGAGGGAAAGGATATACTTTTTAATAGCGGGTAACACCGAGGGGCGCAGCTATTTTACTTATAAGTACATATAATATGTAAATAAATAAATAAAATATTTCCCCTACGCGAAATTAAGTCTTTCATTTATTTTACAAAATAACAGATCATAATATCAACTTAACCCTTAAATGCATACGTATCTTTAAAGATACAACCAGAAAAAACAATTGGGGTATTCACACTGTAGTCATAAGTCATATGTCATAAAATAATAGCACACCAAAATATGACAAGTGTGAACAACCCCGTCATAATTTAGTGTGCTATGTCATAATTGTGCCAGCTGATACAAAAAAAAACATTTAAAAATACAATTTCATATCAAAATGCCGAAATCAAGTGAAAAAGGTAAAATAATAGCTGGTTTGTGCGAAAATTACATGTTAAACGTGATAATGGCTACCTCAAGTAAATATGAACAAAAAAATTCATGTATGTATGTATTCAAATTTAAATGCACCCTTTTCTAGGTGATGAAGAGGAGGAAGAACAAACTAATGAGCCGAAATATTTTTTCTTACGGCGGCAAGTAGAAAAACATACATAAGCTGCCAGGCAGATAGCTTACACAAACGCATAATTTTCATTCAAGGCGAATTAATTATAAGGTGGTTGCAGTGGCGAATTCACGTGAATTTATACATTACCTGCCCTTTCAAATTTGTTAAATATTTTCCGGCGCCATTTTAATGTAATTTTTTATGCATGGAGAATTTTGACAGCGTATATAATGAATTCACCGTTTACACAAACAAAATGCCTGTTGTTTGCTTTGTTGTTGATTTATTGTAGTCGTAATAAATTTGCCTTTTGCACGAAAATTACATTAAAATGGCGCCGGAAAATATCATGGTGTAATAATATCAAGTGTGCGCAACAAGGAATATGGTTTTTGTAGGGTTGTGTTTTGACCGTTAAATAATCTGCAAAAAAAATGGTAAGTTTCACGGTCTTGTCAAAAGTTGTTTACATTTTTGGCCGCCATTATGAATATTTTTGTTTACGTGATGCTTTTTGTTTTTGCATAACCACTAAATACATACAAACCACATTTTGTTATGTTTTGTATACAGCTTTTTTTGACAATATTGTGATAATTTTACACAAACAAAATGCATGTTGTTTTTTATTGTTGTTTGATAAGAGCACCTTATATTATTACACCATGGAAAATATGTAACAAATTCGACAGGACAGTTAATGTATAAATTCACGTGAATTCGCCACTGCAACCACCTTATAATTAATTCGCCTCCTGGTAATGAATTTGCCTTGTTTTCATTTTGTGTTATTTGTAGCGGCGGCTTGTTAATATTATCGCCGGCTCGAATAAGGAGTTACAGCTGCTCGACTAAGATTTCTACTGTTATTTTATGACAAACCAAAAACATACCTTAAAAAGTCTTATTATTTTATGACTTTTTTGCTTGAAGCACAACAACAACTTTTTTAAACCATTGTAAAATAATAAGACATTATGACAATATGACTGATATGACCACAGTGTGAACACCCCAAATGTAATTTTTTTATTTATTTGCAAAACTAAGCAAAATTTTAAACTACTGCTTAGAACCCTTTTCGATATCTTTCAGTATTGACTTTTATTCAACAGCTATTAATTTAGAACAATTAGATAACGGGAAACTCAAAATTTCAAAGTTCTTACATTTTTACAAATAGTCGAAATCATAGTCCGATTTTATTACTAATGGTTCTATTTAATTTAACCAAAAAATATACACATATTGTGGATTCTAGTGCATTTTAATTAATTTTAAACGTTTAAACGAATATGACCGTAACTTTAGTTCTAAAATAATTTTTAATGGTTGTATCTTAAAAGATACATTATGCACTTCGCACTAACTAAAATGCCGTGTTGTACAGGCCACACTAAGATGTCTTGCAGTAACGAAATTTATGTCTTACGACTGATATTTCTATATTTTTTACTTATATCTTATATAAAATATATGAAAAATTATATTTTGTCATTAAAATAGGGGACCGGCGAGTGCATAGTGTATCTTAAAAGATACAACTAATTACAAAAAAAAATAAAAAATAATAATTTTTTTTGGAAAAATTTAAACGCAGTTATTATTTTTTTGTCGGTTTACATATAATATGTAATTTACGCAAAGATCTGAGAATCCATGCATTTAAGGGTTAAACTATGCCGATTCCTACAAGAAAAAAAAGCAAAACTATAATAAAAACTAACGAAATAAATAAATCGGACAAACTTAATATGAAAAAATATTAATATTTTTGGTCAAAAATGGAAATTTTACTAATGAGTTTTTCTACCTTTATTGTTCATTATTCAAATTATTCGTCTTGGTATTGATTGCATGAGACATCGGAAAAGTGCAATATCAATTTCATTTCACACATCTTGATGTGGCCAATTTCAATTGCAATAAAGTTTCATGTTGACTGACGCCCGCTGGAATAAATACTTGTGGATAGAATACGCCATAGATTCTTTATTGGGTTCAGATCAGTACTTACCGCGGGCCACTCCAGAGTGATGAAGTTTTTTAGACTTTAAAAATTGTTTTGTTTCTCGGGAAACATGAATGGGGGCTGCAATGTCCTTCTGAAATATCCAATCTGAATCCCATAGATCGTCCTCACTGAAGAAAGCCATTGTTCGGGAATGGGCAAAAATACCGCAAGATTTTAATCGAGCAGCAAACAATTAATTTTTTAACCGTTTGAAGGTCATAATCAAGGCAAAAGGTGACCACATCGAGCTAAAGTGAATGGACTCTTAAAATTTTTATTATTTCACACACATTTTGTAATTTGAATTAATAAGAAATAATTTCACACAAAATATAACACTTTAATCGCCTAAAAATGAAAACACTAATTCTAATACTTTGTTTATATATTTTTTTACAATAATTTGTAAACTAGAAAATATTTTTATAAGCAAATAATAATTAAATTATTTATATTGATTTTAGCAATAAATAAAAAAAAGTATTAATAAATATATTAATGTGATTATTTTTCGAACTTAATTGCTTGTTTAGTCAGAAAGAATTTTATATGAATGAAACAATGTTCGAAAGGAACAATGGACAAGTTAAACATTAATTTATTTCCAAAAAAAAAGTTGTTAATTTGTTTTAGACTGAATACTTTTTCAATATTTACTTTAGAAAAAAATTACAATCGGAAAAGAATTTGTACAAAAATACTATTTACTTAAAAAATAAAACAAAAATATCAAATTGTAGATTCGACACCATCAAATAGAGTCTTCTTATTTGTTATTTATCAAATGATTCTGGTGTCTCCAGCTGACATTTTGATAAATTGCATTATTTTGAATGTTTGTTTATTCATTCAAACGCAATTATTTAGATGTACAATTTGTTTTGCCAGTATTTTCAATTGGATTTCGTTTAGTAGAATAAATGAGAAGCATAACTAACGATCAGACATGTAGAAATTAGAGAATTTGAGAGAGCAATCACCTGTTGGCTGTAAACATTTGTAGCATCTGCTGATATTCTATAGCGATACCCTACAGTACGTGAACCTACAACTGAAATAGCTCAGCGTAAATAATATTGATATTTTAAAGATAAATAATATTTATATTGAAATGAAAATTTATGGCTTGAATTCAAATCTGAGTTGATCCATTTCTTCTTAATTTTTAAGAAATTGTTTTTGGATAAATTCAGAACGGATCACTACTGATTTCTAGGCCGCTCCACGATCTCATCAGCGTTTTTTGTTCAATTTTACCACTTTTGACGGTGGATACTATTGACTAGGAATATCAACTATTTAACCGTATTATTTAACGAATTAGAATACGAAAAGTGCAACTTATTCATTTCTTACAAGTTAATTCAATTTCGGTTAGTACGAAATTCCATCTCTGATGATTAATTATTCCAAATATTCCATGCTCTTCCGCTTTTTCCAGAGTCATTGGCTCTGAGATCCAGCAGTTTTCCATTTTAGTTTTTTTAATTTGAAAAAACTTATTCACCAGACTAGCAGCACGGTACTCTCCTAATAAATAATGAATTTATCCAAAAATAATTTCTTAAATTAAGAAGAAATGGGTAAACTCAGATTTGAACTCAAGCCATAAATTTTCATTTCAATGTGAACCTTAAACAGTTCAACAATTACGTATAAATATTAATTGGTAAATAATATTTTATATAATAAAAACCACGTTCCTTTCTGCAAATAAGTTTTCAACGATAATTAACGTTTTCAATTCAAGGATATCTCTGAAGAAATACACTTGTCGGCATAAGTATTATGACGAAATAAAAATTGTGCATTTTTACGTTTGATTTTTAAACGGCTTTGTTAAAAATTCTTGTTTATTTTTTCCTTTTTCTTTATAACTTATACGAACTTAAAAATAAGCAAACAAATATTTTTTCATAGAAACTTAAAAAGATGTAAATTAATTTGTAATTTCATGTGTTGGCACAAGTATTTTGACAAGAATGTAAAACTAAGATAACAGGGTTTAAACTTAACAAAAGTAAAGGAAAGAAAAAGGAGTTAGTAAAATATATATCCACCATTGGCTTCAATAACTTTTTGAAGGCGTCTTGGTACTGAATCCACTAAATTTTTAAGAATCTCTGGAGATATCTCTTCCCATAGGGAAGTGACCTCAGATACTGTTTCCTCTCTGGTTTTATTTAACGAAACTGTTCTTTTCCGTTTTAAAAGAGACCAGACGTTTTCTATAATATTTAAATCTGGACTTTAGGTGGCCAGTCTAAAGTATTAACACCAACATCCTTCAAAAACTTAGTAATCATCCGGGCTTTGTGGCACGGGGTATTATCCTGTTGCAGGATAAATGATTCCCCAATAACCTTTTCACCAGGAGGAAAAGCATTTTCAGTTACATAGTGTAATCAAATATTGGTTTTGGTTCATTGAGCCGGTGGTAGCAGGAACCAAGTCATCCAGCCCATTATACGCAACACATCCCCAGAACATGACAGAGCCTCCACCATGGCTTACTTTTTCACAAGCTGATCGTTTCTTCTGACATACTACCTTTGCCAATCTTACTAAAATTTTATTTTTGGATGAGTTATACTCAAAGAAGCTTTTACCTGTCCATAGAACGCTAAGCTAAGCTAGTTTCAACAGTCAGAAAAATGTTTCGTCAAATTACTTATGCCGACTAGTGTATGCGCTTACATATTTGCTTTCAGCTCGTTTAGCTATTTATTTAGGCGTCTATGCGAGTTACCATTGATCAGCTCTCCCCCACTTTTAAATACTATGCACACACATACACACACATACACTCAGTTCTCAAGAATTTTAGAAACAAATATCTTTATAAATAATTAAGTAAAAGATTTTTTTATTGTTTGTTGATTAAAAGAAAGAAAAGAAAAGAAAAAACAAATTGAAATTTCCTCAAACTAGAACTGAAAGGAATGTGGAAAAAGCCCCAAATAACCAAACGGTATAATAATGTCATCGAAGAAAATGACAACAAGCGAATGGATTTCACAAACCCAGAATTAGTTGAATTTGACAAATTCTATCCTCGAACTCGAGTCAGATTAATGGGCCTTATTACGGTTGTCGTATTTTCGACTTCGACAAGTTGTACTAGATTATAGAAGCACACAAAATTATTCTTTAATCTAGAATAAGGCCCATTAATCTGACTCGAGTTCGAAGAAAAATTTAATTAATAAAATTAATAATAAAAAGTGAATAATTATTTTTAAACTATTCGTTCGTTAAACATGTATTATACAAACGAGGGCGGATTGATTTTGAAGCTACCTAGCGCTAGATGGCAGCACAAACACAAAAGCAAATTGCGATCTGTCAAACGTCAGCTGTTAAAATTTCACCTAAATTCATCGATTAGTTTATTTGTTGTAGTCGTTTGAATTAAGCAACTTTTGTGTTTCTTGAAAAATGGCAAAAAGTGAATTTCGTGCAGTGATTAAACACTATTATTTGAAAGGGGAAACGGCGAAAGGGACAAAAGAAAAGCTCGATAAACATTATGGTGATTCTGCTCCGTCAGATTACATGGTAAAATATTGGATTGCGGAATTTAAACGCGACCGAACAAGCACTGCAACAATACCATTAACAGGAAGGCCAAAAGAGGTGGTAACTGAAGAAAATATCACGAAAATCCTCGATATCGTCATGAATGATCGCCGAGTCAAGTTACGTGAGATTGTTGAAATGGTAAAACATATCATACGAACGAGTGTTCAACATTTTGCATGAACATTTGCATATGAAAAAGCTATCGCCAAGATGGGTGCCGCGTTTGCTCAGTGTCGAACAAAAACGAGTTCGACAGACCACTTCACAGCGGTGTTTGGACATGATAAAGCGTAATCCTGTTGATTTTTGGCGTCGATTAATAACTGTTGATGAAACGTGGGTCCACCACTACACACCTGAAACCAAAAATCAATCGAAACAATCATCGATTATCTTGAAAAAGGATCCACAATCACAGGAAAGTATTATCGTGCATTATTGGATCAAATGATTGATGCAATCAAGAAAAAACGACCGCATTTAAAGAAGAAAAAAGTGTTCTTTCTTCAAGACAACGCACCGGTTCACACAGCATTAGATACGATGCTAAAATTACGTGAAATACACTTTGAATTGGTTGATAATTCACTCTATAGTCCAGATTTAGCTCCTAATGACTTTTTCCTGTTTCCAAACTTGAAGAAATGGCTCACAGGAAAAAGATTCATCTCAAACGAAAAAGTGATTACCGAAACTAACGTGTATTTTGAGGGGATCCCAAAATCGTATTATTCAGATGGTATAAAAAAGTTGGAATATCGTCTTACTAAATGTATTGAGCTAAAAGGAGACTAGACTATGTTGAGAATAAATGGTTTTTGAAAAAAAAGTTTTTTTCCTACTTAGGTAGCTTCGCATATCCATTTTAAAAGGAAATAAATGTTGTAGAAACCATTTACAGCCATTTCGGTTGTATTATTTTGTTATTTCTTTGGAGTTGTGAAAATTCTAAGTATATGTTTACTTAGTACGGCACACAGTGGCTGAAAATCGTTTTTCATTGGCCAAAATTCTGTAACTTTTGAAAAGATCAAAAATATTGAAGTATTTTTTATTTTATTGGACAGATATTTAGTTCAGCTTGACTCAGTTTAAATTTCATTAAAATTGATTGAGGACTTTTTAAGGAATTCTAGGTCAAAGTTGAACTTTTGAATTTTTTTAACTTTTAGAGTGAAATATGGGTTTATTATTTTTTTATTTATTAAAAAATTTAATATTTGGAAATTAATAATTATAAATAATTTTTGTAATAATGGAATTTTTTTAATGTTACACTTAAAAAAAATTTTACACTGAAAAAAATAGTAAAATCAACTGGAGATTTTGCTATTACAGAAAAATTAAAATTTTGTTGCTGAAAAATTTGCAAATTTATTTACACTCAAAGAATAGTTACACTTAAAAAAAAACTTTAATAATATTATCTAAAAATATTGCTATTACTACAGAAAAATTTATTATTTTTTGCTGTCAAATTTGATAAATTTAAAAACATTTTAAAAATAAAAACTGCAATAAATTTTAATAGCATTTGCAACAATGGTAGGTTCTGTTTATTATTATTTTTTACTAATACTATGTTTTTCGTACTTAAATAACAATGAAAGGCAATTATAATTATTATTCATTTGACTCAAATATTGATTGCAAATATTCCATATTTTGTTCTGTGCTATTTCTGTTCTTTAATAGTTTTTTGGCTTCTTCATCTAAATCCCGATGTTCCACTTTCCATTGATTTCGAATACTGGAGATGAACGGATCTGACGTTGCCAATAATATATTAAATAGATCTTCATTTGTTGAATTTCTTGAAATTTTTCTAGTATTGTGCTCTCTATAAAATCTGTAATCCTTGTTCCTTTTTTCCTGAGCCTCCTCTGATAGATCTCCAAGTGGCACCAAATGATATTTAATGACATCTTCTCCATGATAAAGGATTTTGTGAACTGTTGCAGACATATTTCTCCATGGGTAGTTGGTTGTATATATTTTTACAGTTTCCTTAGCATAATCTCCAAATTTTCTAGAGTCAATTTCTTCATTGCTCGCAAGTACTTCTAGGATTATTTTAAATCTGAAAATAAGGTTTAAATCCACTCTTCTTGCGGTATTGCCATCATTTGTATTGTTTTGGCTGATCTATAATCAATCCAAATTTGCGATATTCATCTTGAACATGTTTCTTTTTTGAACTTCTTAACTCTTTGTTGGTTTCGTTGTTTCTTATTGATCCTGAAGACCCGAAATCCAAATCATAACTGATTTTTAGTATGTGTTCCATAAGTCGTATTCTTGCATGTACTGGTGATAATCCAAATTCATATGCATCGGTATTATCTAATGATTTTGTCGGTATTTGGTTTAATTGGGTTGATGTTACTTGGCATATAATGCAGCTGGATGCAGCCTTCGTGTTAGTCAAAGCCTGACCTACTTTTCCATCTATAATTGTCAGCACTAATTGGTAGCTTACTTCAATTTGCTGCCCATCTAACTGTAATTGTAATGGCTGTAGTGTTGCAATTTGAGCCTTGATATCAATAACTTCTTTGTTAATGGCATCATGAGTTTCTTTTTTGATTTCAAATTTGATTGGCTTGCAGTATTTCGTAGAAGATGGTGTCTCATTTTTCAAAATATCCATTGTTTGCGTTATACTAGTCGAAGGCTCTGAATCTTCCAAAATCTTTTTCAATCGCAATGGTACAAATGATACCATGAACATATCTGAGTCCGATATATTTTCACATACAGCTTGTTTGTATTGTTTTTGTCCTGAAGAACCATCACATCGCCATTTACAAAAAAGAATTAACTTTGTGTTTCCATATTTCTTTAACTCATTTGCTGTTATTGATTGTAGCAAGCGTTCGGCTGTGTGATCAAGTAGAGATTGTAGTTGTACCTCTGCCGAAATTGGTGTGATTGTAATAGTGTCCTTTGATGGCAAACAGTCCATTTTAGCAGCGGTTATGTAATGATATGCTGGATACATATTTGAACCTTTTTCAATCGCACGCAGTCTGAGCTTAATATATTGCTGTTTTGTTAATTTCAAATCCAGAAATAATGCTAATGCCTCCTCTTTTGTGTACTGTATTGCATCACTCGGAGTTGGTATATTTTTAAGAATCCGTTTTGTTCTCACTGGACTAGCTTTAACAACTTTTTCAATGATATCCACTTTTGTTAATTGGTTGTTTTTTTATTTTTAGTGGTTTAATGTCCCGATTATTGTTATAAAATTGCTTATGACTTTGGTTGACCCTAACATTTGATAACAGGTAAATTTAGAAACAGATCATATGTTTACTGTAGAATTTTGTGATAATTTGTGATAATTTTATTACCAATTTTTGGCTGATCAAAACAAAGCCATTAAACCCTTTCGCAGTTATTATATTTAATTTTTTTAGTTTTACGTAGTCTAAAGTAAAAAACATAAACTTTTAGGCAAAAAAGTGAAAATTATATACACCATTGTATACGAGTACTTTGGAGTAATTTCATTAAAATGAAAAAAGTGTTCTACACACGGCTCGTCACGGGTGCAAAAGTATATATAGCGGTAAAGAGGACACTTTCACCTTTCTCCGGGTGGTATACATTTCTTGTTCCCTTTTGTTCCCTAGAAGTTCTATTCCACTAAAGTTTAAATTTGAGAAAAATATAGTAGTTTCATAAATATTCCGTAACGCCCTTAATATTAAACGGTAGAGCTCTGACCACTTACAAAAACTAAAGACTATAATCCTACCAACATTATAAAAAAGACCGCAGGCCATTATCGATGATAGCTTGCGAGTAGTAACCATTTATTTTTTATAAAAACAAAAGAAAAACACCTTTTTCTGAAATTAAAAAAAACCGTTGAGTTTGACAGCATGCCACGCTCAAAATTATCAATAGTTTAACCTAATTTTTTGGCTACCTTAATCTGGATATATTAGCTGCAAAAGGGCGTAAAAATTTTAAAAATCGGTGACAAAAAAAAAGACTTTTGGCCAATGAAAAACGATTTTCAGCCACCGTGCGGCACTTGCTTTTAAGGTTATCGATAGCAAAAACAAATAATCAAATACTTTTGAATAAATTTAATCAGACACAAATTAGAAAAATCAAATAAAATAAAAATAAACTTATGAAAAAGATTACAGAAAATAATTTGTTTATGTACTGCATGTACTGCATTTTTCTGTAAAAGTACTCGAACGCATCTAATATGTGAACAACTGCTAAAACAGTGTTCCCCCAAGCATATCATGTTCTATGGTTTATTGGGATATTAATTTCTTCAAAACAATGATTAACGTGACAAAGTTTGTTGTGCTGAACTAAAGCATTCACTCATATTCTATAAATATTTTTTTTTTGGTTTTTATTGTGACATCGATTAAATTATTTCATTCTAGAAATGTTTGAATGTTTCGCAAAGGTGAAACTTTTTTGTTTGAATGTAATATGTACTTCAAAATAGAAATAGAATTTTCCAGTACAGTATTGTTGGCAAGAGAGCAAGCAGCGATGTTCCAAATTATTTACGCAGACTCTTTTAGAGCTGTTGTCCAGTAGTCCCTTTCTGAGCACATGATAAATATCGCACAGCAAAGCAGATACAAAATATTTACATTAAAATACAAATCAGGTATTGGGGAACGATGCGGTTGTATTGGGGAACGATGCGGTTCGATTGACATGTAAATTTTGCATAAGATCTAATTTGATTCAAAGATAGATCCCCTCAATATTCTTCAGGTTGCCTGATGTGGAATAGAGTCTTCCCAAGACTCTAGTTATTAATAAATCAAAATCTATTAGTTCTTCAGAATTTTTGTTATATTAAAAAAGAAATTGCTCTTTTAAATCTGGATTAAATAAAATACACTTATTTTACCTAAAAAAACTTAATATCTTAAAGAAATTATTTCTGAATCACTTGTAAATTTACCAACATTTACACTTAAACGCAATAAATTAATTGCCACTGGAATATTGAGTGAATGAATAAATTAAAACCAATTAGACATTGTGTCATATTTATGGTGACGGTGATGGTGATTGTGGTGGTGGTGATGATCAAGAGCTCGCTGATATTTATAAAACCACCAGAGTTAGTTTTTCTGTGGGGTGGATGAATCATTTCAATAATAATAATCAAAATCAAAAATAAAACAAACACAACAAATTAAATAATTAATCTACACAATTAAAATAAAAAAAAACATACACAAATTTAATACGTAAAATGTGCAAATGAAAAAGTTTTCCGAAAAAAATCGAATGTAAACAAACAACCGCAATAACATTGTATGCGCAAAATATTGCATCACAAAAAAGTATGAGCAAAGAGATGGACACAATTGCAAAGTCATGTGTATGCAAAGCTGCCATTTCATCGTATTTCACGTTTAATTTAGCGCTTTCGAACAATCTCCACTTTTAAAGATCTTTTAAAAATGAGATCGTGAGCAACTCTGCACTCACGAGCAAAACAATTTTTAACGAAGCGGAGAGGAATAGTTTTTGCTGGGCACTTTGTCTTCTACGAAACTGTTTCTTTTTTTTTTGCTCACGTTCATACATACTCACGCATTTAAATTTTTTTTTTAAATATCGTTGAGTTTCGCTTTAAATGTAATTTATTGATTCGAAAAGTGGGCCATACCCCGCCCACAACAAGTAAATTTTCATTTTCCAATACTTAAACATAAGCGATTCTTATAAAACTTAATTTCCATTTTTCGGATAATACAATGTAATAAATCGCAAAGTGGGCGTTACCACGCCCATATCAGGAAAATATTGTTTTCAACTGCTTTTACTAAATCGATTCTTATGAAATTTTGCACAAACATTTACTTTTCAGACGATACAATATGATGATAAGAAAAGTGGGCAGTGCCACTCCCATACAGTTCAAATATTAAATAATTTTTTTTTTAATATTTTATTTATCCGATTCTTATGAAACTTTGCATACACATTGAGTTCTCCTTACTATGAAATTGGTTGGTTAGAAAAGTGGACGGCGCCACGCCCCTTTGCTACTACTTTAGTTTGAAAGATTCCTATGAAATTTTGCACAAACATATATTTTGCAGTTTCTAATTCAAATATTTGTAGTTTTAATTCAAGTTGATCCATTTTTCTTTTAGTTTTTACCAATTCTATTTTTTTTCAAATTCAAAATTTTCTTTTGCAAACTTTAGTTTGCTGCAAATTACACACTGATTTTATTTTTGTTTTAAAAGCAATTTTTATGATTTTATATTAAAAAAAATACGTACAATAGTTTATTTTTCTACACTTTCACTGCCAAAATGTCTTTCGAATGAAATACGAACAGTTGTAACGTTTTTTTGCATTTGTTTTCGTATTACACAGTTGCATTTTGGAAAGGAAGATTTGCGAATATGAAAAGGGCAAAAAATGTACGTACGTTAGGAAATAAATTCGCGATAATCTTATTGTACAGTTCATTTTGTTCGAAATTGTATAATTTTTTTCGAATCGAATTACACACTAACTTCCCTGATTTAATGTGCGTCAACAACGTACTCATTCTGTCAACCTCCTCCGTCGATACCTTAATGTCAGTTCAAAAAAGCAACGTATAACGTACGACTGATTCTAAATGCCTCGGCCTTAACACTGACACTGCAATTTAATAATGATTGAATAGTCCTTTAAACTCTGTTGCAAATGTTTTAATTCAAGCAGAATTGAAATTAGTTGAGATACAATTCGAATTCAACTCGTCTTAGTCGTTTCGGTTTTTTACTTCTTTGTCAAACTTCATTTATAAAAACAAAAATATCAACGGAGTTCAGTGGTTAATGCAAATGGTCTTGGAAAAGTGCGGATGCAAAATATCGTTGCTTAAATCCAAAAGGATTTTCGTGTATTTTTCTACTGGATTTCATAAAAAGCTACGATATTTTACTTTGCACTTTTGCAAGACTCTGCAATTGTTTATTTTGCTTATTGTTATTTTTTATATCCTGTTAAATGTTTAACAGTACTCTGTTAATTGTATAAAAGTGCTCTGTTAACTTCAAAAATCGCACTCTACAAATTTTGGTTCATGTCTCTGCGAGTTAAGTTTATCTTTACAAACATTTTTTTATATGATGATTTTCAAACAATTGGCACGCACAGCAAATTGAATGTGCCGTTCCTGCAACTTATACAATCTATACTTCGGCCAAGATATATTAAAAACAGGTATCTCCCAGAGCTGTAATTTTTTTTTTTACTTTTAATACAAAATTGTTAAAATAATTTTCGTTGTGTTTACTTAACTGAATTGTGTTTCCAAAAATAAAAATATTAAGAATTTCCAAAAAATTTTTTTAAATAATTTTCGTTTTGTGTTTACTAAAGTGAATTGTGTTTCCTGGTTTTGACATCCCTTAATGTTTTTTCCAAAATCAAAATGCGTGTGATTTTTTTTAGTAATGTTGTTGTTGTACTATCGTGTATACCTGTTTTTATAATCGTCGGCGAATTGATACAACAAGGCAACTTTGTTTTTTTTTGGTTGGTAAGTGTGCTGTAAAAAAAGGCGTGAAAAAAATCAAAGCGTAAAACTTACATTTGAATAAAATTTGACAGCACACTTTCATATCTATCAGCTGGGCTTTTCCACAGAAAATATTTATCGGCTCGGATCACGAATCGGCCTTGAGATAGTTAAAATTCAAAAACAAGTAAAAAAATTAAAAAAAAAAACATTTCAATAAAAATATTTGAAATAAACAAAACTGATTAGATAATAAATTAATATTTGTATTTATTTTGTTATTTTAGTTGCAGAATTGCTGTAAAATATAAGACAAAAAAAACAAGTGTTTTTCCTTTTTGTTATTCAAAAACTATCACGGTAGAGCAACAGATACAAGAAGAATCCCGAAAGACTAAAATAACTTGAAAGCGAAAGAACGATTGTAAAAGAAAATAGAAACAATTATAAAAACGAACTGAAACGAAAATGGTGAAAAATAATAGAACGAAGCAGCAGAACAAAATGAAGCAACAGCAAAATGTTTCTGCTGCAGGAGGCAACAATAAAAAGGTAACAAAACAGCAGACAGCCCAAAAACAAATGGCACAGAAAGAACGAGAAACAGGACCTTTAACAACAAAAGAGCATAAACAACAGCAGCAACAGAAAAACGTTGTTACAACACAGACACAAAACCCGCAAAATCAAACGGCCAGCAGCACTAAAACGAATAATCAACAACAAGAAAAGGCTCAAAAGCCATCACCAAACAATAGTCACGACAATAATAGCAATAAAAGACGCAATAGTGTTAATAGCAATAAGAGCAACAACAGCAACAAAAGCAGCAGCAACAATAAACAAAACAATAAGTCGGCTGCAAAATCTAACACAAACACTAACAAATCCCGACCCATTAAACCATTACAGGCTCATACAGTGGCAGAATCACAACAAAATTCTAAAAACTTACAAAAAATCTCCACTTATCGCAATTCATCGCTCAGTTATGCCGATACAGTGGGCCACACCCCACAGCCACAGCATTGGTCACAAGACGACAAGCCTTTGCCTGGGGAAAAATCATACAAAACAGATCGCACAAAGTCCCATTGCCCGTTAACCACCAACAATGAAAATCAAAATTCCAATGCTCAAACTGTGAAATTAACTGGTGCCGATCTATTAACAGCTGCTTTTATAAAACCCTGTGCCAAATGTTTGAAACCCACTGCTATCAGTACAACTGATTCTACGGGAAATCTCTCCGCTCAAGCTTCTTATATAGCCATGGAACCTCTGGCCCATGACAGTTACAATAGCAACCGAAATGCTAAACCATATCGTAAATCAAAATCATATGTTGACTTCTCGCGCCAGTCGTCTGACGATGATTTGTCTGCTGCTGGCAATAATGCTTGCCATCACTATCAACGTTCCAAAAGTGATCGTCTCAGTACGTTTGAACGTAATTTTGCTAAACGGAATAAGGATTTTGTACCGGTTGTGGCACCGGCCAAGCCCATATTATCCTCTTCAAATATAAATGCTGTCATCGCGAATACCGAGAAGTTGGTGATATTGGAACGTTTGGGTAAAGGACGCACCACGTATCCCATAATGCAGGTAAGCTGCTGCGAATATTGTTTCTATTACACATGCAATTTCAAAGTATTTCAAGAGTATTCAATAAATCGGGTGTCTGTTTTAATCGGTTAATCACTCAATCACGATTAATTTATCGCTGTTATCGTTTAGTAATCGCTTAATTTTGGATGAGTCGTTTAACTAATTAAAATAAAAAATTTTCCACAAATTAATGTCAATAACTAAAAACAAATAAGTGAGTGAGTTTCAAATTTTACAAAGATCTTCTACAATAATATTTTAGAAAAATAATTTGATGTAAAGGATTTTTTATTCATCCTTATTCCAGTTGGCGACATCGACGTCACGTCAACCCAATACGAAAAAATTTAAGCTTGTCTACTCGATCTCGAGAACAATTTTATGCTTATGAAAGTGTACTTCTGTTCTATAAGGTCTAGAAAATAACATGAGCTTGCCAATAGTAGTCAGTTGTCGACAAGGGGTAGACAAGCCCCAATTTTTTGGAACTGGCTTGACGTGACGTCGATGTCGCCAACTGAAATAAGGATGAATATTTAGTTTTAGTGGCAACTTGCAACTATCGGAGATCCATAATGGAGATATCTACATTGCTCAGTCTGTTTTTTTTTCTCTGGTTTTCTCTAAACATATTAAACATATTATTCCATTATCCCAATTGAGTCCTTTTTTGATCTTTTAAAAGTTTCAGTTAATTTTGTTAGATAAAATTACACATGAAAAATTTATTCTAATTCTACAAAAAAAAAATTTAGTTTGATCGATTAATCGAAAATATTCAATTTCGAACAATTAATCGAGTAGAAATAAATCGTTTAACCGATTAATGGTACCACAAAGTGTAACAAAGAAACCTTATTGTTTTTTGCCAAGATGTCCCTCCGTCTGTCACAGGCTTCCATTTCGTGAACCGTAACAGGCAGAGACTTGAAATTTTTACAAGATAAAAACTAAATATTAAAATAATAATAATACTAAAGGGTGTTCAGATGTGTCTAAGGTTAAAGGTGGGTACCGAGCCATAGGCCATACAGCACTACCGTGGTCTTAAAACCATGTGAAGTTCTGCGCTCACCACCGCCCCCGTGCGGGCTTTGAAAAGCATCTGTGTGACTTTCAAAGTCCACACAGGTTGCAATTCTTGTACAGAAACTTACCATTATTACTAAAGGATGTACAGTAGGATGTATCGCCGTACACTACCTGGGGAACTAGTAGACTATTGGTCTGGGGGTCGCAGGTTCGATACCTGCCTGGGCCCTGGGTGTTTCTGCAGACAAGCCGAAATGGCTTCGCGGTTTGTTTGTTAAAAAAATATATATTAAGTATTATTTCAAAAAAGTTTTTTTGCCGAAAGTAGGGGTTGTAAAAATAATTTTTTTTATATCTTCGGCATTTATAGTCGGATCTTAAAGTGTGATATATGGATGTTTTTGTCTCGAGGATACCAATGTTTTGCTTTAATAGTTATTGACTTCAAATATCCCGTTCTAGTATTTACCTAATAGATCTCAGTTCCTACCACCCTAAAATCGCGTACCGCGACTGTAAGATCTTTTGTTTAGCCCCTGTATTCACCGATTCAACCCTGGACTACGAATGACGCCAGTTAGCCTGCTAATTGAGAGGTCATATATGTACTTGCCTTGCAGTTCTGATGTAGTCTCTAAGGAATTTAGCCCTGCGTGTTTACAATAGTGAATTGATGGTACTCGTATCTAAGACCACAGAGTCCGGTGGATTACCCCGTGAGCGTTCTTAGGTCACTCCTACAGTGACAACAGCCCTTAAGATGTCCTCAGAGATAGCCATATGAAATGCTTCGACTGGCTTGAGTCCCCTAGGACTTTGCCACTGCCGCACAAATTACGATTCAACTCAGGAGGTAATCCTCCCCTTCACATAGCCATTCGCTATGACGAAAAATCTTTCCGTTTCAATAACCGTGTGGCCTCCCTACTGGCTAAGCAACCAGTGCACTCGTTGCCATAATGGCCCTCCTGATCAGCCAACCAGCACAGTGTCAGCTTGTTCATTCAGAGATGTTCTACACTCCGTAATCATCGCAGACTTCGTCTCGAAAAAATTTAAAGCGTCTTTAGGGCAGCTTCACAGTCCGACATAAAATATAACTTATATCTCAAGCACATTATGTGGCAACAAGGATGACCTAGACTTCTCTTAAAGAACGTGGAGTACTTGGCCATATGATTAGCTTCTTAACAACAAATACAGTGTGGTCCATCTTCGACTTTCTCGATCCTCGCAGAATCGCCATTGTGTTTCTCGCGGTATGAGCTGTAGCTCCATCTTGCTGGAACCATATGTCAGGATTATTGAGAACTACCGGACGTTAGAAATTTTCCAACATGGTCGGATAAAGCGCTTCTGAACGGTTTCCGATTCCCCAGCATTATTTTCGAAAAAAAAAATCTCGACCGATAACTCTATTAAGCATAATTTCACAAAAAAAAAACGTGCATATGAGTGTGTGTAATTTTCGCAATCTAGGATTTTGGGTACCCCCCAAATGCGACAGCTCTGTTTATTATCATGCCCATTTAAATGAAAATTTAAAATACGAAAATGTGCTTCATCTCTCAAAATGCGATTATTCAAAAAGTTGTAATTTCTTTCGCAAGCAAAATTTATTTATTCGCATATTGTAGCCGTTGTGATGCATCGCTATGCAATAATTTTATATGGAAACATGTCCAGATCAACTTTTAGAATGCGCCGCAGCAATGTCCTAAAGATTCCCAATTGAGTTTAGATGAATCCGTGTGGACACCAGAGAACGACAAACGATAGAATAATAAATAAATTTACTCTAGCATATATTGAATATTTTCAATATCTGTTCAATTTTTCATATCTGTTCAATTTCATAATTGTATGTATCGGTGCGCATTTTGTTTTATACCTGTATGTATGTATTCATGCCCTGCAGATAACGCGACTAGTCCATACACGCATGTAAAGTATACTCCATAAAGGACCAGGACTAGTCCAAAAGTAACCCAAATGTATGAAGAAAACATGGTCTATTTAACATTACGATGTCCTAGGACTGGACCATATGGTCCAGGTTTGCACTACATCGGACTACCCCAAAAACTACTCCATGTCATTAAAAATGGACCATGCACAAATAGTTTCTTCGGCTCGAGTAATATCGTGAAAGCACGAACATTTGTCGTATAGCAATAAGCTCTTGTTTGAAAATGACATACTCCATGACTGCATTACATCGGACCATATTGTAACTAGTCCATTTCAGCTATAATGGACCACGTAGTCCAATATTATCTGCAGGGTATAAGCACATTTATTTTCAAATTTTTTGTTTGATAAGTATTGCCAGAAATTTTGTCTATACTTGTATTATGGATTTCGTTGCGTAATTATAATGAAACAATTTCAAGCAAAATGCGATAAAGTTGTATTGAAAAATCCGCGGTAACTTCAATAGTGTACAATTTTACTTTGAAGCAAATTTTTGCAAACATTTTTGAGAATAACAAAAGCTTAAAAATGGATGAATATCCCTAGTTATAAGTAGCGACCGAAACGAAAAATTGCGAATATCCGCAAAAATTTGCATAATTGAAAAAATTCGTAAAATCTTCTAAAAAGAACTAAAAGAGCAAGGAATGTTAATATTAAGTAGAAATTTGCGAAAATTCGCCAAAACTTCCAAGCCTTGGAAAACTTAAAATATTTAATATCATTTGGAAGTCAATGCAGCAATGAAATAACAAGAAATCACTCATATTGCAAAAATAGCTAAAAACAGCGAAAAGTTAAAAAACTGCGAAAAGGAGTAAAACTTCATAAATACGAGGTAAAAACTTAAGGAATGTGATATACATAGTGTATACATATGTCAAAGAAGGCATTGACAGCAATTTAATTTTTGCGGAATTTCGCGTTTTTTGTAATTTGGGTGACTTTTTCTATTTTTTTATTGCTTCATCGACTTTTAAATGATATTAAACATTTTCTCAGTTATTGGAATTTATTGCGAATTTTCTTAATTTTTGCAGTTGTTTGCGAGTTTTTCACATTCCTTGCATTTGTAGCTCGTTTGAGAAGATTTTACTACGGCTTTTTCTAAATTTTGGAAAATTTTGCGTATTTTCGCGATATGAATCACTCAGTGACTTTTTAATGCTTTAATGCAAAAATCTTTTTTACACAACATACGAGTAATACCTAAAACAAATAAATAAATTATTTCTTATTGTTATATTTCTGCAACCAATTTTTTTCAAACAATACAACATTGTTTCTTATAGTCATATTTATGGATACCCATCGATACATATCTATATTTGTACGTATTCCTAGCAATACAAAAAGCATTTTATATTTATTTATGCTACACCTATCGATATGTGCACTTATTTATATTGTAACCCGTTTGTAGTCATTGCTTTCTGTAAACGTATTTGTTTGTACCCCTACATTTTAATTATCCTACACTTTTTAATATCGATATGTGCTATGTATTGAAAATTGTATACCTTTGTCGATCACTGGTGGACACTTCCTCGTACAGCATCCACAGTTTCTCCAGTGCGAACAGTGGTTTTCAAAACGGGTAATTAAGCTTCTTATCATGTCTACACTGGGAGCTGTTGCAGTATTAAAATGCTGACGGTATTTTCTTTATGTTATAACAATTAATCGTGCGGAAAAATAATAAAATTTAACTATTTTTATACGTTCTTGCGTTCAGTATGATGACATTATAAAATTTACCCAAATTAATGTTTGTAAGTAATTAGTCGAACTTTTATTAATATTGTATATATTGAAACGATTAATTTGGCTCAAGTTCAAACCCGAGTTTACCCATTTATTTATTCTAATTTTTTTTATTTTAATTTTTATTAGAAATTTTTTTGGATAAATTCATTATTTTTTATTAAGAGAGTACTATTACAACAATTAGTACTAGAACAATTTTTATTATGAATACTAAAAAAGAAATTCAACTACAAATGACAGAAACCTCACAACATGATAAGTACCGTTTATTCTCAGCAGCCAATGGCGCTGAATAAGCAAGAGAGACTGTAATATATGGAGTAGTTATTCATCATAGATGGGATTTCGTACTAACCGAAATTGATTTGACATGTGAAAATGAATAAGTTTGTACTTTTCGTATTCTAATTTGTTAAATAATACGGTTAAATAGTTGATATTCCTAGTTACTAGTATCCACCGTCAAAAGTGGTAAAATTGAACAAAAAAACGCTGATGAGATGGTGTAGCGACCTCGAAATCAGTACTGATCCGTTCTGCTAGTATGATGAAAATTACGAAAATTTTAATATTTTACGGCTTTTTCAAAGCTTTGCAACTTTTTGGCGGAATTTCGGGGTTTTTGCAATGTTTGGTGACATTTTCCTTCGACTTTGAAATCATTTTAAAAATTTTAATTTTCCCAATGATTGGAGGTTATTGCGATCTTTTTTTGCAATTTTTTTCACATTCCTTGCACTTGTAGCTCCTCTTAAGTGGGGTACACATTATCGAACTTGAGTGACAATCAAAAATTCATCACTTTTGAATAATAGTGTTGACTGTTCAGACTATCGATCATGTTCGACAATCAAACCGTCATTCAAGAAAAATATTAGACACGTAAACATGGAAAATACGAAAATTGGTTGCGCATTATTGCTAATAAAAATTTTTTGTAATGGATTATTTGAATTTGATCTTATTATCTAAAAACTTTTTGTATTATTTAGTCTTCACATCTCACATAAGTTTGCATTTCATAAAAGAAATATATAAATTACTTAAAAAAATTATTATCCGCTTCCTAGTTTTGTACTTTATGGTACAAAAACATCTCTTGACTGATAATTTTTGGTACAGACTGTCAGTCAAAAACCAGTGTGACCGCAAAAATGTCTGTGGTTGACTGTTGACTGACGAAATTTGTGTTCACACTGTCGATTAAGTCGAAATTTCAGCAAAACTGTCACTCATGTTCGATGGTGTGTACCGCACTTTAGAAGATTTTATGGCTTTTTCTAAATTTTTTAAGATATTATTAAAAGATGAACACAGAAAATTTATCTAATATGCAGAAATTTTTATGCAAAAGGTTAATACAAAAAAAAACTGCAATTTTTTTATTTTATTTTACATTAAAAAATATTTCTTAGCACTAATTTGCTTTACATATTTTGTTATATTGTCAACACTGTTTTTGTTTGCTGCAGCCGTGTAGTCGTGAAAATAATCATTTTCATATAAACACATGTATTCTATTTTTGACAGGTTGTAGTCGATAGTCTGCTGTCGTGAATCTATTTATAGTTTTAGCTGACAAAAAATAAATGGTGTGCCGAAAAGAAGTGTTATTTCCAAAATAGAACTGTATTTTGTGAACCGTAATAGGTATTGCCAATTTTTAGAGGATGTGTATTGTGTCAACAAAAAATTATAACTTATGCAGTTTTCTTTTCTTAAGAAAAATATAAAATTTTTTTTACTTTTATAAAAAAAATTGCTATTGAAAGTTTTCTTAAGACAAAAATTTTGCTTAGTAAGTGATGATACAATACAACTTCTAATAAATTCACTATTTCAAAAAATCACTAAACTGAAAATTTTTAGTAAAAAGGGCAAAAAAATTTTGCACTTTTTTTTAGAAAAGAAAACGCAATTAGTTAAACATTAAAGGGTGTACAAACAAGAAGTTTTATAATGAACCGTACTGCAAATTCCCACAAGATGTGTTTTGTCGCTTTAACAATATATACTAAAAATAGAATTCAGTTAAAAATTAAAGGGTGTTCCCCCACTCAATCAAGTACAGAAACAACCGTGCGCGAGTTGGATTGGCATTTTATGGCATATTTATGACACTTGAGAGTTCCAGATGAATTCATGAATAATTTGCCATCTCATACGAAATCTAACCGCTGTCGTTGTCCAGGCTAACTAGCGATAAATTGGTGATAACTAAGATGAGGTCACTATTATTTTTATGCATTGACATTTATATTTGATAACCACAGATATTTTTTATTCATTCTTCTATTCTCGCTTGAAAAATGTGTGGTCTAATCTTAACATCTGATCGTGAAAGGAAAAACTTCTAAAAAAAAACCCCTTAAAATGGAACAAAACAGTTGTGTAACAGTTGTGTCTCTTAAATAAATAATTAACTCTTTTTTTTACATGACACTTCATTAAAAAAGTTTCCGATAAATTTGATTTTCTTTTTTGGATTTTTTCCATTTTAAAGATTCCCATAATGAGGGGACTTTTTTGCACAAACTCAAAACATTTGTTATTTGTTGGGACGCATTGATTGACGTATCATTTAAGTGAAGTTATAATGAATGAAAAAAAAAACATTATTTGTTTTCATATGTCAATTTATCTGGAAATAGACGTAAATTAAATAAAATTAACAATTCCAAATAATTTGTGAAAAAGATTAATTACCGTTGAGTTTATTATTTGCAGTTGTTTTATTCAAAATTGTTTTTAAACATGTGAATTGTGTTGTGTAATTAAAGAAAGTAGTGCGGCCGGCGATCGGTTGGCCCAATCGGATGCATTCTAAATGTATGTACATGATGTTTTTGAATTTACAATTTTATTTCAATTTAGCTATAAACATACAGTGTTGGGAAAAATAATAAGAACAGAACGATTTTGCAAGAAAAAGTTATTTATTCTTTTTAACTCAGTTTTTGATGAAAGCAGATGTGTAGAGTGATAATAAAAAGTGTACGTTTAATTAGTGTTTTCTTTTAAATTTAATTGTTTCTTTTAATTAAAGTGATTTTTAAATTAAAATACAATACATAAATAATTAAAATAGAATTTCTAATGCTATCGACTAAAGCAATAAGATTAAGAAGCAAAAAAATTGTGGAATCTGCTTACAATGAAACAGAATGCAGCTCTTCGAAAAAAAAAGTTGTTAAAGTCTGGGAAGCATCATCTGATTGCGATGAAGCCCCAGTTGAATATATAGAAGACAGCTCTTCAAAAAAAACAAAAATGTTAATTTCCAGTGGAATAGATGGAAGAATTGAATTGGCTGAATAATCAAAGTGTGAAAAAAATGAGACTTTGGACGGTAAATCATGGGCTAACTACAACTGTAGTCAACGAATTATTGCAAATTCTCAGAGATGGCTCGTTTGAAGTAGGTGTAGAAGGGTCGCCTTCTTGACACAGTTTCTCTTGTTGTACTGAACTTGCGCGTTCGGAATACGACATCGTGCACGATTATTTTAATCGGGGTGCTGTTGGCTGAAGTAGTTAGCGCGTTGACTACAAAGCAAATAATGTCTAAGAACGTGGGTTCGAGCCCAGCTTCAGACAAGTCATAACCTTCAGCATTTTTCAGATGTGCATTAGTATGCCATTGTGTTTGTTGTTGCCGGAGTGTTTAAGTGATGAAGGCATAGCACACTAGTCACTGAACAGTACTGGCAGCAATTGATACTGGTGTATGCTAGCGGACATCACAGCGCCCTCCTTCGTCGGTATTGTAGCAAAATAGCCGGCGAAGTAAAATAATTAATAAAATGGCTACAACAGCTTAAAACACATTTAATGCGTTTACTTGACATCAGAGGCGCTGCAACACTGATCTAAAAACTAACACAGCGCGCAATATCAGAGTTGTAAAAATTAAGCTTTCTCTCTTTCACCATCTGTCCTCTCTCACTATCCCTTTCCCAAAGAAGGTAACACACCTACGGGTTGGTAGGCATACTAATTGCCTGAGTGTTACTTCTCTTTAAAAAAAAATCGCCCGCTCCGATCGCGGAATATTCTTCTACGATCGAAAATGTTAGCTTGGATGCTATTAGAATTATCTGTATTATTGTATCATGACTACCAAGTCGTGTCATGATAAATATATAAACTTTAAAAAAGGGGCACTGGAACAAAGCAAACCCACCCCCCCCCCTCCCGTTGCTGCACAATATTTAAAAATTTCTTCAGATAGATATTTTTATAAAAGTAAAGTAAAAATATTTAAAAATACTAAAAGTAGTCAAGGTTGTTTGCCAGCGTTTGTTTAGTCAGCAAATACATAAATAATATGTATTTAACTATTTTCTTTTAACTAAATACTTCATTAGATTTTTATGTAAGCAAAATTAATCAAATATTTAAAAATAGTTGTAGTTATTTAAAAAAAAATATTTTTGTTAACTTTATTAATTTGGCAAAATTTTAAATACGAAGTATTAATTATTGGTACGACAGGTGGGTGGTTGGTTTGAGAGGTGAGGCTTCTGTTATATTCTTTTTTCAAACAAATTTATTACATTTTTTCGTTTTTTTTAATAATTAAAATGTGTTACTGCAATTTATTTTTATGTCTTATCAATATTCTTGGAAAAATAACAAGAAAGTAATTAAATGTTAAAATAAAAAAAAGTTTAAATATTCCAGCGTAATTTTTGTAGATGACAGCAGAGATGATAAAATTGATTTTTAAAATTGATACTGACTTGAATATAAAAGTGTGGCTACTTTAATGTTATTGTCTAAGGTGACATAAAATCAAATTTTTCAACAGAGTCAAAATCACTTGTATTTGAAATTATGGACGCGGTATTAAATTTTTCCAGAACAAAGTATTCACTAATTAGAACAATGATGCTATTCACAATCGTGTGCAAATGATCTTGCTTCATAGCATTCGCAAAATTTAAGAGCACATATTTTACTTTAGACTAACAAAATATATTGACAGGCAGTTGCTGCTCTTTTGCAAATATGCATGACTTAAAACCTCTAGTTTATATTTATTATACGTATGACAACATTTAAGGCCTCATTAGTTTTTACTTTTGGTTGTTGCCGTCCTGTGCCGTTCTTTTCTGTAGGAAATATTTTTTAATAACATGTTCCGTGAAAGAAAGCTGTTTTGAAAAGCATAAAATAATCAAAAGAAAAACATTGAATTACGAACAACAAGTTTTCGTAAAAATTCTTATGTTTTGAATAAATACAAAATATAAAAAAATTAATAATTAAATTAAACAAATTTTAAAACTTTGTTTTTGTTTTAAATGTAATTATACGAAAGAAAATTTTCTTTCGATATCGGCGAACTGGCAGTAAAAAAGAATATTTTGTATGATTGTGAGTCGGATCTTTCGGATGTGGATGATGTAATTGTAGGAATAAATTTTATAAATGTGTGCAAAATGTATCAAACAATAAAGTGTCAGAAGAAGCGTTGCAGGTACGCCAGACCCTGCTAATAAGCACTTTTCATCGTCCATTGTTTTTTATTTGACAAAAATATAGAAATCTTTAAAAAATCTTCAATTAATACAAAATTTTCTGACTTTTAACAAAAGATGGATAATATTTGAAACCACAAGGGAGTTCCGCGCTTTAATGCGCAAGAAATGGCGGGCAACAAAAATATTCGTATAATGCGTCCCGCTTAAAAGCTTTCCCCGCTTAAATCAATCATTTTATAGAGACAAAATTATTATATAGATGACCAAAATCATTCGCTTAACTGCATTAAAAAAGAAAGCTCGTTTTCTATAAAAAAAATGATCTGGCAAGCCGTTTCTTAAACTAGAATATGGCAACAATAAAATAAGAAATAAGAGGTGAGTTCCAAAACGTCAAAACACATTGCAGTGTTGCGGTATTGCTACTGTTTCGAAACAAATTAACCAACTGTGTTGTTTACTTTGTAAAAAAGCAGTAACAAAATTAGTGATACACAATTTACTTTAGTTTGCGCATCGATAACTTTTATTATACATTTAGGGATGTGTGACATTGTCAATGTTTGCATGGTTGCGTTAAGGAATGCATGACTTTGTGCAGTTCCATTGCAAATGACGTTGTGGAACTCACTTTCTGGTAAAATAATATTTTTGCAACCGTAGAAGCGAAAGAAATAAAATAGAAAACTTTACCTTTGAAAGGAAAAATACAGTTAATAACAGATTCTAATGAAAAAATTATCCGCGATTTTCTAAATGTGTCAATTGCGCATTTATCCGCTTAAATGATTCCCCGCTCAAATTTATAAAGAACTCTGCAATTTTACATGCGCACTTAAGCGGGGACTACTGTACATGCAGACTCTTGGCTGTCACTTAACGTTGCTACGTCTGCTACAGAATAGAACTAGAACATAGAAGTAACAACAAACAACACATACAGCATATTCGATCGTAAAAAAATCTTGCGCGATCGGAGCGGGCGATTTAATTGAGACTTTTATTTTTTACTTCAAAATAGTCTTGAATAAAAACGGCTAAATGCGTTTTACTATCGCCAGAATGCGTAAACAGCGTTCGCAAAAACATAATTTACAAAAGTAATATACGATTGCGGTGAGATAATAATCGTTCAATGGTTCAGAATACTCCAAACGACGATTGGGGAATAACATAAAAAAACACTCGTCCAACAATCATCAAAATAAGTTGTAAAAACATCGTTTGGAAGAGTCAAATACGGTCGGTCGTTGCTCGCCAAAATGCATAAGCGACGATTAACTCTTCCAAAAATCGTGAGAATGACTCGCAAAAGCATCATTTGGAAGAGTAAAAAGTAATTATTCTCCAACAATCGTGTGGACGATTAAAAAGAGTCGCGAAATGATCGCGTTCGTCAAATAATCTTTCAAATGCTTGCTGGAAATTGATGGACGACAATATGGGAAATCACCCTTCTTAGCAAACTGCCGTTGCAAACGTAGCAGATGTTTCGGATCTGTGATATTTGCTACGATATGCAACAACACAAGGGAAATTCATAACAGGTAGACTCGCCTCAATTCGCTTTGAAAAATATCTGCTTTCTTCGTCAAAATCAGTTGCAAGGCAAACGTCAAACACTATATATAAATCAAATATGAAAAAATTTTGACAAACAAAGCAGATCAAAATGCAAGGAGATGCAAGGAGCAAAAAATAATCACCTGAGCTATCAAGACCATCTGTTATGAATTCGTCTTGGCAACAAAACAACAACCAAGAGAGACTCTCTCAGAGAGTGTATAGAGTATTGAAATAAGAATTAAATATGCAGACATGCAACGAATAGTGATCTCCGCTAATGTTTACAATTGCGAAAATATATAAAGATTAGAAATGCACAAAATCTATTCGCAATTTTGATGATTAAAAAATATAATTAATTAAAAAATGTTAAGATATGTTCAGAGTAGTGATATAACGAATACTTATAAATACTTCAGTATTCGCGAATACGAATATTCAATTTGAAATTTAGCTCCAATTATATTAATTGCAAATTTCATTGAAAAAATCGCGCCGTCGCACCAATAATAGAAAATACAACAAATTGTTACACTACCTGCCGACGACAATAAATCACTTTCTTGTCTTTCATAATCTCGACACCAACGCCGATTATTTTTCGAATACTACAGAAAAATGTTAACTTTTCGAGTTTTGCTTATTTAGTGATTTTCTGTTTGTGCTTTTAATTAACAATTCAAAGGGCTGTTATCAGAGACTTTCCCGAAGAGTATTAATCGGCGCGCATTCGCAATCAATATATCGTTTATATATACAAAGAAATAATTATAACAATAATGCGGACCAGTGACAGTTTTAAACGTTAAGATTTCACGTGGAAAACTTATATTGTGAAAAGAAAATAAAAATGTTTTCATCTTTCTTATTTATCACTGGTGGACTTAAAGTATTAAACAATTTACGGAAAAAGTTTATTTAACTTATCTTAATAAACTCATGATATAATCCTCATTAGAAGGACAGTCAAACCCCGGTATAACGCCAATTTTTTTAAATAATTTTTCACATTGTTAGACCCTTTTTTCCAAAAGATTACTTTGGCAATTTCTTTTAAATTTTTTAAGCTATTGCATAGCTTTTATCGCGGGCTTTGAGCGCAGCGACCGAATTAAGAAATTCCGTAACGAAAAAACCTAACACTAAGTTTGTTTCTTAAGTCTTTTGTTTTTTTTAATCACGTGAGCGTGCATGAATGTAAGTTTAAAACAATTGAGCGTGAGTGAAAAGACTACGCTTAAAATTTACTAATGTGCGCACACTCACGCTCACAATTCGTAATCTTAATTCGTAAGTTTTCAAACGATATTAACTCTCATTTATTCAATAAAAGAAAAATATTTGTTTACTTATCGGCCACCACGCTCAAAAAGTGTAATTTGAATTAATATCAAAGAAAAAAAACTACTGCATAAATAAAAAATAAATAAATAATTATAATTGCATAAGTTGATAAAAAATGCTATGCAATAGCTTTGCCGCGGCAGTCGCCGAGTGCCACACGTTTTTTTTTTTTGTTTCTTTCTTGTCTTCATACGCAAAGTTAACTTTGACAATTTTTGTATTTTACGCAAATCAAACACATAAAAATCTAAACCAATACAAGTATGTGTGAACGACGAACGAAGAACAAAGGAACTTTGCGAGTAGAACAAAGTCTGTGCTCGTACCCATTCTGCTTTCCCTTCCGATCATTAAACTAAAGACTTTGCAAAGTAAACTTTGCATGTAGAAAGGGGGTCTAAGATAAAATTAAAAAAAACAATGCCGTAAAAAGATTTGGGTACCTGAATAACTTTCCACGCACTATAATGCAATCGTACGAGTAGAAAAAAAAATTACTCATGTTCCCAGGTCATGCAAGATCTTGCTTTTCACCTCATGCGTATAATGCGTATATATAAGTGCGCATGATAGTAAAAAAACAAAAAAAAAATATGTAATGAAAATCACTACAAATCAAGATCACGAAATGTCCAAATTCACCAATTTATTTGGCTTTTATTTGCATTGGGTGTCGCCATAGGGTAGTGTGCATTGTGTGGTAGAATGTTAACCGGAGGTATCAGGTTCGAATCCTCCCAAGACCCAAGAGGATATTTGAGCAGAAATGCCAAAAAAGATTAACAGCTTGAATGTTGCGTGATTTTTTTTTGCTTTATTGTAGACCAATACGCCGCTTTGCATCGCTTCGGTTTGTGTCGTTTCGCAGATGCGTCTTTTAAAAAATTTCCATGATTTGTTGCGTCGTTAGTGGCTTCGATTTGCGTCGTGAATATGAAAATGTTTGCAAAAAACTAAAACAGAAAAACGAGATTTGCCGTTAAATAGTATGTATTTATGTGAAGTTTGTTTGGTGGTGATAAGTTGGAGATCGTTAGTAGTTTCAAATTACACTTGCTGAAGTGAAGTTCAAACAAAATATTTTTTTTAAATAAAAATGTTGAAAAAAAGTTATATTTAATTATTGAAAAATCTATTTTTTCAGCTAAAATCATGAATCTCGGAACAAATTAAATGAAAATCAATAAAAATTTATGGAAAATCATACTTCGGTTTGCGTCGCGTTTGTCCTGTACCTATTAGCGACGCAAACCGGAGTACTGGTGTAATTGTTTCCATTTAATTTGTTCAAACTACATTTGAACACATTTTCCATAAAGTAAAACCAGCAACAATGAAATGTACGTCCCTATTATTTTATAAAGAATAAATAAAGTATTGACAACATTGAATAAAATAAGAAACGTCAGTTTCGTCCGATACCATCCGTTACTTTATAATAAAACCAAAATATTCTGAAATCTGTATACATAAACTCACTTTATTTTGCGATTTACTTTCAACAAGTTCATTTGTCTTTAACATTAAGGTCTATTCGGTAATGCATATCTGCGCTGCATCATAAATCATAAAAAGTGTAAATTTCCCTGTAATTATCATTTAATAAAAGGAAAAGTGTCACTCACCACTATCTTTTCTTTCCCTATACCCTGATTATAATTAACGCAAGTAATTGTAATTGACAACACAATTATAGGAGTGGCAACCCCTCAACAGTGAGCCACAAATGTAAGCTCATGTATGAGTAAAATTTTTCGATCTTGAGCGTAAGTGAAAAGTTACTCACGATCTCATCTTTAACAGTCAACAATGAATGCGCTTAGAATTTTCGTTAAAACGAGATTCGTTCTAACCAGCTTTGACTGTAATTTGCTTGGCCTATTCCCATTTTTTTTCTTTTATAAAAAGCAACGATTGACGCATTTAGTTGCTTCCAAGATAAATATTTTAATACTTGTAGTTGAAGCAAAACTAACTATGAATTGTTAAAAAAGAAACAGAAGGGCTTAAAAGCTTTAGATCATTAAAACTAATCTAATATGGATGAAACTTTTCTTGAGCAAAAAACACCATCAAGAATATGAGTTTTAGAAAAATACCAACAAATTTATAAAGGTTTTGTGTTGTACACTATTCGTTTGTGAATAAGGCCATTAATATTTAATTCTAGAATATGGTGGATTGCGTCGGTCGCAGGAAATACTAGTAACAACTTAATACTGAATTAGTTTTCATATTTCCAGCTTAGAATTGTTCAATTGTAAATTGTTTCCCTTGTCTCTGAAGTTTTAACTTGAAATTATGATATTTTTGACAAAACTCCCACTAATTTAGTCGACTTGTTGTACACAAAAAAATGTTCGATATAAAACAAAGAAAAATACGATTTTAGTAGAAATATTTTATCCTCGAAAAATTCCTAGATTCCCAACATGAATTTTTCGTCCCCAAACATGAAAAGATATCGTTCCCTGAACTGGGAACGGAACGCTGTGTAATATATATCGCAACTGGCCGAATGAATGTTTTGTTTCTCTTGTCACAACAAAAACAAAAGTAAAGTTGTTAAAATAAAAACAAATTGAAAAACAAGTGCTAAAATACTGCGTGTTATGTTCGTTCGAGTTGTTGTTCACAACTTTTATTATTTTCATTTGTTTTGCTCAGCTCAACTCGCAAGTGTTTTATTTATTTATTATTATTTTCATTATTATAAACAGTAATTTATACTTTATTATTATTTATACATTTTTATCATCTACATATTTTTGTACAATCATAATATATTTATTTATTTTAGAATCTAAACCGACTTTAGTTTCGAAACGTTCTGTTGAAAGTTGAAAACACTTGTTTCTTTTAGTTCCTGCATTGTTTTTGTACAAGGTGACGCAAAATAAATATTTTTTTAATAAAAAATTATCATAAAATTACGGGTTTTTGCTTAAGCTAAGGAAAAGTGATCGATCGGACAGAATTGATTAACACACTGGCCCCAATTATATGTAATTTTCCATTACTCTAGATGGAACTTCTGCATTTAGCTTTTACTAGCTCTTTCTTTAATTTAAATTTCGTGTTAATAATTTTTATTTCACAATAAATAAAACAGTTTATGAAAATAAATTTAATCTACATACATAATCTTATGAAGATAAGGAAAATCTCTGTAAGGAAATCGTTTTGAAGTCCGAAATTTTTGACCTATTAAAATCACATTCAGATGATTTTATAATTCCAACACCGTATTTTAACTAAATTTTTTAACAATATTTGATTTCAAATAAATAGTAGATTCGTTAACAGATAAAAAAAATTAGATACACTTACCGAAATTTTATTAAACAATTAATATGTCAACTTCGACAACGTTTGCCAAATAATTTTTTAACTTTACAAAACACAACAGCTTTTCATTAGAAAATAGTCCAAGCAATACAATAGGCAAATTGTATGAACATTTTAAAGAAAAAATGTCAAATCTTATCGTAGATGATCTACATAACTCTTTTGGAATTACAACGGCAAAAATTAAATTCCTATAATTGGACAAACCAAAAGGCAACTACAGAATTTCGGATTCATAGTTTTGAGTACAGAAACGCAATGAATGAAACCCGTTTTAGGGAATTGTCATCTTTTGTGATGAAATTTTTTAGTTTTGCCTTTTAGTAACGCAGAAGTTGAGCATATTCTGTGGTATAACTATAATAAAAAGTAAAATTAGAAACAGATGTACTTTAAATACCATGAATTCTCTCTCTTCTGTACGTCAGATGTTAAATAAATGTTGTTAAAAAGCTTTGGTAAGCATACTTATTTTTCATAGTTTTAAGATATTTTTCCCCTCATACGACTGTTTAGTTTTAGTTGAAGAACTTTTTGTTTTCCCTTTCAGTTATATACCCATACATTTTTATGAGCGAAATTATTGCTTCATAAAGAATTTTATTTTGTTATTGATTCAATATTTTTTTATTTAAGTGAACCAAAACAATATTTTTATATTATAAACAAATAAACACTATTTAAACTATGAAAAATATTGAAATAATTGTTTAAAGCTATAAAAGAATGTAGCTTTATATTTTGGCTCTAAATGCCCTCCTTTAGCTCATTTTAGCTCTATTTCAAACATCATTTAGCTTTATATTATTTTAAAATCTGGTCACACTGCTTCTGGCGCAAAGTTCTAGCATTCTTGACGAATAGTCTCTTTGAAAGCTTCAAGCTTCGCTAAAATGGGCGATAACGCGAACCAAAAGTTCAACCTTCACTCACTGTCTGCACTCATTGTCTGATCGATATTCTTGTTTGAGCGACCGCTCTGAGGAGGGTCAAACCTAGCAAACGCTAAAAGGCGTAGTATTTGGTGGACAGTTGGTGTCGGACGACCGGGAAATCTGAGTTGTAATTCGCACTGCGTCAGCACCACTGTCCAGTTATTTCGCAAAAAAATTTAAACAATTATTTCGCGTCCTTAAGAATTCATGTCGTGTTGACATCTCTTTATTTTACAGCAGAATTGACTTTTGTCACCATTTGCAAAAATTATAAAAAATCTTATGGTGACTTTTGTGTCACCTTGTAAAAAGAGTTAAGAGTAACTGATCTACTTCGTTAAGAATGATAAGAATTTTATAGTTTTGTGTTTATATTTTTTATTTATTATTTATTTCCTCTTGCTTAATCCAGCTGCCAGAAAATAAGAATGTCTGTTTCACTATTAATATTTTTAAGACGGTTACGGAGAGTTTGTGCGGTTTAGCACACATTCAGGATTAAAGCTGATCAAAATTATATTCTATTTTAATTTGACCTTGAGCAAACTTTGTATCTTTTATTTACGCATAATTTATTTAATATTTTATTTATACACCAAATTTTAGCTCTCTTTCTCTTCCACTCTCTCTCTCTCTCTCTACATGTGCGAACAATTGTAAACTAACCGTAATTAATTTAATTATCTTTTGTTAAATATTGGAGACATTTTATGTGAGTGTATGTATATGGTTGATTCCAGATTGAAAGCTAAGATACTTTTGGATCCGATAGTTGGCGCTGTTGCCAAAATTAAAAAGATCTTTCTAGATTATTTTTTTTTGGATTTGCATCTTTCTCATCCAAAAAATGCACAATTTAAATTATTTTTTTTAGAAAATTGTCCGAATGGGAAACGCTATCAATATTTATATATAAATGGAAAGGTAAAACAAGTCAAAAACAATTTCAAATCATTTTTTTAAAAAGGATTTGCTTCTTGCTATCGTTGTTTGGTGGCTATTGACGATCTCAAGTGCATGATCTATAGAGCCTGGGTGTTTCTGCAGATAATCTAATATTACTTCGCGGTTTGTGATTGCTCTTTGAAAAAGAACGTGCTTGCCGCTCTGATAACCAGCCGACGTAACCGACGGCGTAGACAATCGTCCATATTCTAATTAGCATTAAAAACACTTAATTACATATGATAAAAAACAAACAAAAAACTAAAATAAAAAATTAAAATAAAAAAAAATAAAAAAAATTTTAAAAACAAAAAAAAAACACATTTAAAATAAACAACTTGAAATTAATGAACACTCTTTGGCATACCACGCCTTTCCCACAAATCCAAAGTACTTAAAAAACATTCTGCCTTACTATTGTTCTCATATCCTTGCAAAAACAATTTGGACAAACTCATATGCATACTTCATTTATGTTTCAACTTGAAGCTGGTCATTCATCATGTATCATGTGTAATAAGTGTGCAGGTATTAGTAGCAACTTTATATGTTTATAGTTTTCAAAATACTGAGCGGATCTTAATAAAATATAGATTGTGCAGATCTGCAAGCAAATACCTTTTAAAACGTTATAAGTTTTTTCGAAATCGCCTGAAATGAAACTTTCCGAATTTTGACTCTTGGCGATTTGAAAGCATAAAAGAAAAAAATTAACAATTCAAAAATTAAGATAAGAAATAAAACTAGAATGAGTAAAAAAGAAACGAACAAATAATAAATATCCTAAAAAATGTATCAAAAGGAAAATATGCTCTTCACAGAAAAATATTCAAAAATATGTATTTAAAGGAAAATAAGCAAAAAAAAAATATGCTGTAATAAATCCATGGCGAAATTCTTAAAAAGTTATGAAATGTATAAATAAATTCTAAAAATGTTTGTATTACGTGTAGAAAAATATGATACAGTCGACTCTCGATAATTTGAAACTTAATTTTAACAAGATTTCTAATTATCAAGAGGGAGATAGGAAAATTAAAATTTCAGATGTTTTTTATTTTGAATCTTGTTACAGTTATGTTTTATACATACAGTTGTGCTCATAAAAATAGGAGTGACCGTGCTTAAAAAAACTGTAATTCTTCGACAAAAAAACACAATTATGTTTCATTTATTTTTTGTCAAATTAATATACAGTGTAACCTCGGTGAACGCAACCAATAGAAATTTTGGGCTTAGAATAACGGTAAATCAAAAAGACTATTGTACTTAAGCATAAGATTTTACACATACGTTTTAGTTTTGAATTTATTCATCAACAACCAAACTAAAAAAAAACAAAAAAAGCCTTAATTGTTCTGCAAAGTTGCGTTAATTGAGGCTTTGTTTTTGGAAAAGTTGCGTTTACAGAGTCACCAATGTTAAGAAATTGGGTGTTGCGTTAAGCGAGGGGTTGCGCATATCGAGGGTTGCGTTCAACGAGGCTACACTGTATATGAAAGTAATTAATTGTTAAACTTCATATTAATGTGGCCAACTTAACAAAACGAATGATGCAGAAGTTCTTATTTTTGGAGCTACTTTCGCGTGCGATTCTCCGAATTGAGTCCCAAAGCAATGAGCTGAAAAATTTTGTGCTGTGTTAGTATATACTAAACTATGTATATGACTTCGAGAACTGCCAGATTCAATATGAGTTTGTTGTTCTACAAGGGTTAACAATTTTCAAGACTTGTGTATGAAGAGGAAGTCATAAAAGCTCAAATTAAAAATTCAACATTTTCAAAAAAAGAATCGTTAATTTAAACCAAGCTTTCATAAGTTTTCCAAAACAAAACACCAAACTAAAGTAGCTTTTCTATTTTTGCAGCCCAAAAGTATGCTTTACATTTAACAATACATATTCGAGGGATTGCGTTAGTGTGCGCTTTTGTTTCATAAATAACTTTGCTGTTATCTTTTTTTTTTTTGGACATTAAATTGTTGTTTTGACAAATTAACCCCTGCCGCAAATAAATAACGCTTATCAATTCTTCCAATAAATCTTTTAATTTTGTTATTGTATTTCTTATATTGTGCTGTTGATCTACAGTACAATTATTCTTTGTATTTTTTCTTATTATTATCTATACATTTTAATAATCAAATGAAAAAATGCAACAATGTAGATGAAAGAAAAAAAAATTATCTCATCTTTGAGAGTGAAATATACATACATAAAAAATATTGTTGGAAACCAGCATATGATCGAAGGTCATGGCTGCATTTAAAAATTATAACAAGAAATTCAGAAAAAAAAGTTTTGAATGCAACAACACACATATGATAACTTTTAAGTATTTTGATGTACATATCTTTTATTTAACGAACAACTTAAATCCGCAAACATAATAATGCTGAAAATAATACAAGACAAAAAAAAAAAATAAAATATTAATTATAATACAAAATCATAATCATACTTGCAAATAAATTGTACGGACAAGTAGTTAAACTTTAATATTTAATTCTTCTTAATGATCAAAGATCAAGGTTTTTTCATTTGTATACACATGTGTATTTTGTTTAAGGTAAAATCATTTTCATAAAAAAAAACTTCATATGAAAAATCACAAAAAACTTGTTGCTTTTTTTTATCTACAACAACTTGCAGTTAAATCAGTCAAAAATATCAAAAAATCAGTCAGAAATGTAAAACTTTAAGACGGCGACACAAAAATGTCATTTAACACATTTAAGGAAATACAGGGTGGCTCAAAAACTACCGAAGGGATTTGAGTTCATTGTTCATTATAACATAATTATAATTTTGTTTTTTAAATACAGTATATTAATGAAGAATATTTTTAATATAATTATGAAAAATTATATCTCGCATATTCGTGCTCTTTCCCAAAGATTTTTCATAACCTTTTGCAAAACTTCCGGTGTTCATGTTGTTGATTTCGTCGCGTATATTGTTTTTTAATTGCTAGATGATTCTAGGCTTATTAATATAGACTTTTCCTTTCAAATAACCTCAAAGAAAGCAGCATGGAGTGGTTAAATCTGGTGAATGCGGAGGCCAATTAAAATCGCTTGTAGTCCCCCCGTCTAGACTGGCAATAAATGTGTTGGAAATAAAGCAATAATGCCGGCAGAATAACGGAACCATATTACTTATTGCTTTGCTATGGGAAATCGTAATTATGTTAATACACGACATACAAAATTTCAAAGAGAAAGTTTCGCTAACAAAGAAGAAAAAAAACTGGAAGACTTTTTAAATTTTCATCTGAAAAACTCATCCTGAAATAAGAAATTTTGAAGTTTTATGTATATTATTAAAGATTTTCTTTTTAATTTGCCTTTTTAATGTCTTTCAATAATTTATTTATTTCTTTTGCAAAAAATGTCTTCTTTTTCTTGTTTTATGGCGCCTCTTTTCGTTTTTTCTTTCTCTTTGCAAATGTGAAACGGTTTATCATGTTTTATGTCAACGAAAAACTGTTGACAATTATTGCCCAATTATTGCTAAGTACGAAAAATATGCGTCTTCACTGGAGACAACATAATTTTGACATTTGCTGCAATATATGTTAATGAATTTATTGCCTGTCAAGAGGGGGGCTAAGCGAAATATTATTATTATTTAAAGGCCATAGGCACCGCGACCCAAAGGCTCTTTTGTGCAGCTCGAATGTTCACTGTAGTAGATTAAGGCTACGAATGAAGCCAATTAGCCTACACGTTGAGATATTATATAATTTACTTGGAGTCATAAAGATGCCTCCAAGGACATTCACAGTGAATGTGCTCCGGCGTTTCTTTTTGGGTTTCGCAGAGTCTACACTATTTAGTCTCAGAATTGCCAACAATAAACTGGTGTTGCCTGAGGCCGCAGTTTCCGGTAAACCACCCCGTTAGTAATCTAAGGTAATTTTTGTCCATTTGAAGTAATTTTGGGACTTGCTTTGGTATAACGTATTGAAACGTTTTGCTAAGACCTTGAAGGGCTTCCCAGTGGCGATTAAATCCATCTGAGCCCAAGTGTTACTGTGTTACTTGAGATATCTTCTTGAGATGCCAAAGAATGGTTCCTACGTTGGGCTCCTCTGCTAGGTAGACAGTCAGTCCGTTTGTTTCCAGCATGGTCCTCATGGCCAGGCACCCAGCATAACGTCAGTGTTATTTTTAGCACCAAGTTCATTAAGAGATGTAACACAGTCCATGACAACGCCCCACATGATCTCATAAGAGATTATGAACTTGAGCGCTGCTCAGGTACATACGAATACCCTTCATTTCCTCCTCAAGCATTATCTAGCACAAATGAAAATGGCATAGACTTCCGCCTGATAGATCGTAGGATATTTCCCCACGGGAATAGCCCTTCGGAAGTTGGGGCCATATATGCCTGCTCCCGTATCTCCATTTTCCAGTGAAACAGATGTTCGTGCCATGAAGTGTGGTCAAGCCGTTGGCTGCTTTCAGTAATTAGAACTTCAAAGTTTTTGTTCAAAACTACTGTCGGTTGTATTTGATCATTTACTCTAATGTATAGGTCGTTCAGAAAATGTCCCAGTATGCCCATGTGCCCAACCACATCCCCAGCTTTTATTGTAGAGATGTTTGGTAAGCGAAGTGCGTTCCTGTCAACCTCCTCCTTCACTATAATGTGCAAAGAGGAAATGTGCAGGATGTCACCCAGTGTTGGAACTATACTTGCGGATGGGTTTCCACGGCTGGATTAAAAAAATGTTCCAACACCGTCCAATAGTGAACACCAGTTATGAAAACGCCGACACCGTGTTCATTAAAAAAAATATATGGGGCAATTATCCTTTCCGACGAAACACCGCATTAAATAGTACACTTCAGTCGGTGTAGATAATTGTCGCTTTTGAACTATTCTTAGATTTTCCGTAAACCATATCCTGCAGTTTTGCCTATTAACGAACCCATTTAATTGTAAAATAAATAAATAAAATTATGAAAAAAATAATGTTCAAATAAAAATAATAAAAGTTAAACGATTTGGGCACATTGATCAATTTGGGTACTGTTCCATTTTAAATTCCCCAAGTCTTCTTTACAAACTACTGAAAAGAAATACATAAAAATTAAAAAAAAAAGTTATAAGGAATTCAAAACCCTTTTTGATTTTGGTCCACCCTGTATTTAATTTTTTGGATTTTAAACTTTTTTAATTTTTTGCATTTAAGATTATTAAGCAGGGATCTTTAAGATAATAAAGGGTGTTTTTTATTGAGGTATAGAACTTCGAATTGAAATAAAACACAAGAAAATCGTTTTAATGTCCATCAATTTGGCTTTATTGGAAGGATAATTTTATGCCATTAATGTTTAAATATGATTTCGGGCATGTGGCCGCCGCGGCTGGCTCGAATAAAGCCAATTCTACAGGTCCAATTTTCAATTTTTTTTTTGTTGATGGACAAAGCTCCAATTGCTGTGCACGGTGGCGAATCGATTCATTCGGGTCCTCTTCAACACTGCTCTACAGCGGCAATTGTTTCTTCGGTGCGCACTGTTCGACGTCTCTGCGGATGCGTATTATCACATAGAGTAAACGTAGTGCGAAAACGATCCATGGTTAACCGAATTAATTGCTCTGATGGACGATTATGTCGACCATAAAATGGACGGAGCTTGCGGTAAACTTCGCGAACTGAACCATTATTTTCGAAATAAATTTGCACGATTTGCAAGCGTTGTTCTTTTGTCAACCTGTTCATGATGAAATGGCAAACCAAACTAAATATTAATCACTTGACAGCTGACAAAATGGCCGCCAGTTAAAAAAGTGATGCCAACTTAAAGTTCTATACCTCAATAAAAAACACCCTTTACTTGAAATTTCGGCGTAATGCATACATTCACGATTGCAAATATTACACATTCCATACATATTTATTAATAAAATTTCACATTCGATTTATTTACAAGTTTTTTATTTTATTTTTGTGCATATGAAGAATGTCAGAGCATAATCTTGTGATACATCAACCAACGGCGTTGAAGATCTTTAATTTCAGTACATATTAACTATTTTGACATTTCAACAACTTGCCGATATGTATGCGATATAGAATAAAAAATAAATTAGGAATACATCGATACACCTTTTTTGCCGATACGATACCGATATCGACACTCCCAATAAAAATATGAATTCAAGGTAAAATTTTTAAAACACAAGTAGAGTAATTTTTTTAGTATCCAAAAGTACAGCGTAACGGATTATTGTGATGTTCCGCTATTCTCCAGCTCTGGGGAGCAAACGTTCTCAATTAATGACTTCCAACGGAGTCTGTTGTGGCCTGTTCTTAATGCCTCGTTCCATGAATATCCTCCAGGTTGCAATGCGCCAATTTGTTTTTGGATGTCCACGGCCCCGAGAACCCTGCAGCCCTGCCTTGGCTATCTCGTTATCGGATCTCAATGTATTCCCAATCTTTACAAATTTCCTTTTCAGGATGTCGTATTGCATTGGCTATTAGTTCGTGCTTCGAAGCAGATCAAGCAACGGTTTGAGAAATTTTGCAGTTGTTGTACATCACTTTTGGATAGACCTCAAGTTTCATACATGTGTTAAATACTTTGGCCTTGAGTTGTGCTGATATTTCAAATTTAATATTTATAAAATGTATGTTCGAAAAAGAATGAATTCTTAATTTAGGGAGAGAAAGACTATTTCGCAAGTCTGTGGCCGTTTACATTATGCAACATTTGTCGTTGAAATTCTTACTTTGTTGGCAAGAGGTTAGTGAGTTATTAAAAGGAGTGAAATCAAGAAATTTGTTTTGTTCCCTTGTTCGTACAAACATAAATGTGTACATCCCTAAAAAAATTGCGGCAATAGAAATTTCACAATGTAAAAGCAAATTCAGCTTTAAAGAATAAAAAAGAAAAACTGCAGGCGACAAAAGCTGCATAATGTAAACTTATTCTAAGTTTGAACGAGATCTTGTCGAATTCTATCCTTCGACGATACATGTTATTCACACATTGATCTTTAATTTCATAGCAGGTAGTGCTTAAATTGCACAAAACTGCACATGTTGTCCTTAATATCAGGTGAAACTGATTAGTATCTCGCCAATATTTGTTGTTGTTGTTGGGTTGTTTTTTTATCTTTAGTGGTTTAATGTCCCGATTATTGTTATAAAATTGCTTATGACTTTGGTTGACCCTAACATTTGATAACAGGTAAATTTAGAAAGAGATCATATGTTTACTGTAGAATTTTGTGATAATTTGTGATAATTTTATTACCAATTTTTGGCTGATCAAAACAAAGCCAATAAACCCTTTCGCAGGTATTATATTTAATTTTTTTAGTTTTACGTAGTCTAAAGTAAAAAAACATAAGCTTTTAGGCAAAAAAGTGAAAATTATATTCACCATTGTATACGAGTACTTTGGAGTAATTTCATTAAAATGAAAAAAGTGTTCTACACACGGCTCGTCACGGGTGCAAAAGTATATAGCGGCAAAGAGGACACTTTCACCTTTCTCCGGGTGGTATACATTTCTTGTTCCCCTTTGTTCCCTAGATGTTCTATTCCACTAAAGTTTAAATTTGAGAAAAATATAGTAGTTTCATAAATATTCCGTAACGCCCTTAATATTAAACGCTAGAGCTCTGACCACTTACAACAACTAAAGACTATAATCCTACCAACATTATAAAAAAGACCGCAGGCCATTATCGATGATAGCTTGCGAGTAGTAACCATTTATTTTTTATAAAAAACAAAAAAAAAACCTTTTTCTGAAATTAAAAAAAAACGTTGAGTTTGACAGCATGCCACGCTCACAATTATCAATAGTTTAACCTAATTTTTTGGCTACCTTAATCTGGATATATTAGCTGCAAAAGGGCGTAAAAATTTTAAAAATCGGTGACAAAAAAAAGACTTTTGGCCAATGAAAAACGATTTTCAGCCACTGTGCGCCGCATCAAACCGGTCGGATTTCCTTACAAAGGCGGATAGTTTGATTGCCATAATACCTGGCAGATTATCAAGATCTGACAAGGAATGTAGTATCTTAATCCTTAAGAAGATGAAACACAGTTTCCTCTTCCTCTTCATTGTTACAACTTCTGCAATAGTCGTAACTAAGATCCATTTTTCTAGCTTGTGTTCCTATATTCCAGTGCCCAGTTAGCACTGCTATTAATAGTCGCATCCGACCTTTCCTGAACCTGAGTAGATAACGTGTCCTGCTCAGGTCGGAGCGGGGCCACGTTGACTCAGCCACTTGGCAGGTACCTTCGTTTCTTCACCTGTGTTGGGCAAGTAGATACGATTCGCGCTGAAGCAATAACTTACATTGTGATACCGGAGGAATGCCAGTGAAGGGCCATATCATTGAGTTGTCCAATGTCACCCTCTGTCTAGCAATACCATCCGCAATACAGTTACCGTCCTGGTGTCCTGGAGTCCAGTGTTACTCTTGAATGTATCGCTATCGCATCAAGAGATACCCGGCATTCGACAACCGCGAGGAATGCAGAGTAGGCAGCGTTTATAGCGGCGATGGACGCTAAAATTTAAAAACTTTAGTATTTCTTCGACATTTCCAAAGGCGATGAGGATCTGTCTTTTTAGCAGAGCCATAGCTATGGATTCATCATATTCCTCGTGATCTCTAAACAATAGCAAATGCCCACAAAGTTAAATCAAACACAGAGAAGGAAGTCCTATTAAAGCGGCTGCTAAATTGATGGAAATTATTTCATAATTCTGTTTTTATTTTATGCTCTGCATTTTCATACGGGTTGCCTCCCCTTAAGTTTTTTTTTATTCTTTTTTTAACACAAACTGCTTAAGTCTTTTTGGCTTGTTTGCAGAAACACGCAGGGTCTTGGAAGGAAGCGAACCTGCTACTACTCTATAGATGCAACGAAATAAGCACTGAAAATCGTTTTTATTATTGTTATTGTTTTTTTTTTAATTTTTTAAAGTTTCTTTATTTAGTGTTCTAGATCATCAGGGAACCTTACCGCTGATGATCTGCTTTAGCAACAGTCGGGCATGTTCTGAAAATCAAATTTTTCAAATCACATGCGATTTTAAAAGTAATAATGGTCATGCAGATATTTTTTCACTCTCTTTTTTAAATTTTTCTATTGCACAGAGCATCAAATATCAATTATAAAAGAAATTTATCGCATATGATTTTGAAAACGTCTGCAGGGCCATTATTGCTTTTAAAATCACATGTGTTTTAAAAAATGTGATTTTCAGAACATGCCTGAGTGTAATGCCCATACGAAATAGCTACGTTTACATCTCCATAATCAATTTGAATGTATAAAGTGCATCTAGAAAACTAATTATAAAAATTTAAAAACTCCCAGAAAAGTACCACATAAAAAAAGTGTCGTTGTATCGACCATAAAAATAAGAATTTTGAAAAAACATAATTTAGTTTTTTCGTCGCAAACTGTACAAAAAGTGTTTACATATTTTATACAAATGAAATGAACTACTACCGCTCATTACATTTTATTAAATTGTAATTGTTATTAAAAAAAAAATTAGAGAAGAAAAAACATCAACAAACTGCATGCATACATACATACATACATACATACACCATAATCATTTAAATTTAAATATTTAATTAAACATTATTTTTAACGATATTGGCCTTTAGCAACATCAGCAACACAATTACAACAACAAAACACGAAAACAGCAACAACAACTATAAATTCAGCACCATTTTTGATTGAGATGCAACGCTGTCGTTTTTTTTTCTACTCAAATTGTTTTTGTTTTTTGTTTGTTCTTGTTGCCTTTAGTTTTGTCAAGGCTGGCATCACTTCGTGTATGCGACACAGTACAATAACGCGCCTTATTTTCCAATAATTTTTTTTTAATAAATATTTTTTCTTCTTTTTTTTCTTTTTTAAAGATGGCCCACAAAATCATAAAAAACCAGAATCAGTTAAGAGCAGCAGGTTTTCTTTAAAGTTATAAATTCATTGAATTTATTTGACATTTATAAAAATAAATAATTTATTTTTCTAATAAAGTGAGAAATTCTTTTGAATTACGAGGGAGGTGCTATAAATGCCCAGTATATGGAGGAGTTTTTTTTTTGTAATATTTTGCTGTGTGCAAACAAGTTTATGTCCTAAAAATCAATTAGCACGAACACGAAAGAAAGCAAACAATGGAATGAACTTTCGACACAAAGAAAACCACAGATGGCTCTAGACGGCATGCTGTTGTAGTTGTAGTTGTTATTATTCTATCTCTGTCCCACGATAATCTAATATAATATGAAAGCTGATATTCCTTGCTGTTTTCATTTGTAATCTGATGGGGCAAAAAAGCTTTTTTAAGCTTAAACAGTTCCTTCATAGTTTCATTTCTGGTCTACCGGGAAAAGAGAAGTGTTTCTCAATGTTTTTTGTGTGTGTTCTGTTGAAATTCTCAGTTTGTGTTTTATTTCCCTAAGCCGTCTAACGAAATTCAGAAGTAGCGAAATATTGATAATAAATTTAGAATGTAGTTGTGTTCTTTTTTATTTGGACATAATAAATTGTACACATTTCAATTTGGCCTCAGCGTCAAGAAGGCATTATTAAGGCAAGTTGGAAAACTAGTTCAAAAGTTAAATAAATAAAATAAAATATAGGACAACAATTTACTTATAGAATATATTGCAAATATATTTTCATAAAAAAATTATATTAAAAATTATATTAAAAGCGTTTCAATTGTATTGTTTAAGTGTTCTTTGCAAGAAGACTTAAAAATGGAAATTCGATCAATTAATTTTAAAGCTAAAGGCAAATAATTAAATTTAATTCCTCCAATATAATCAATTCTCTGTTTGGTTGTTTCTAACCTGCATCTGGGAATTCTAAAATTTCTTCTGTTCCGTGTATTGAAATTTATTAGATTTTGCGTTGAAGAGATTTTAATAAATTATTATTTTTATTGTAAGCATATATAATCGCCAAGTAATTCATCATTTTTGATCTGTTTTCCAATTTGTTCTTCAATTTATATAAAATTCCAATCGCTGGAGCTATCTTCCTTTTCACATCACTGATTTGCAGATCCCATGATAAGTTGCTTTGATGAAGAATTCCTAAATGCTTTATTGAATGGGTTTCATACACAATTTTTCCATCAACATATACATTAAAATTATTATTTATACTCAAAGAGTGTGGTCTAAATCGAATAAGATTGATTTTACCAGGATTCACCAGTAATCGATTTAATCTCGCAAGTTCAAAAATAAGTGCAGCATCCCTTTCAATTTGGGTTTTTAGTACAAATTCATGTTTATATGAATACATTACACAAACATACATCAGCAAACATACAGCTGATCATTAAAATTTAGGTTCTTAATATCATTTAAATAAATTGAGAATAGTAGTGGACTTAGTCCACTTCCCTGCGGAACCCCATATTCAATAGAACCAATAAAACGTTCTGCATTTTTTATATTTACATATTGTTTTCTGTTTGTAAAATAACTTTTAAACAACATGAGTTCACGACCTTGAATGTAATAATATTTCAGCTTTTGTAGCAGTATCTGATGATCTGCTTTAGTAAAATCAAAAAATATTCCAGCAACTCCAGAGAACCCATCATCAAGACCCTTACAAATATGTTATATTTAACAACGTTAAGGACAGCATCTTCGGTTCCACATCCTCGTCTAAATCCAAATTGAAAATTAAATAAAAAATTATTTTCTTCCAGGTACAATAACAATTAGAAAAAATAACTAATAATCCTCCTTATTGTGATTGTGAGTTTTTGTGGTGAACGACGGTTATTTAAAAAAAATATGTGAATAAGGTTGGCGTATACTCGGCACCATTTTTTGAAAACCGCCCTCCGTCTTTCGCTATCAAAACGCGAATTACAAGAATGGTGAATGTTGTAAATGTCACAATCAATCACGAAGTGTGCCATCTATAGATCGCTTAGTTCCAATACTACCTTCGTTAATACTAAAAAAAGAATAAAAATAAATAAATAAAAAATTATGAATATTTGATAGAAAATTCATGGTTTTGTGCACTTTTTTCAAATTATAATTTTGTTTTTTCTGGTTTTATTCTTTTTTTGTGTGTGATTTTAATACATTTAAAGTCATTGAACTTTTTTCGTAGCAAATTTACGTAACTTTGCTGATAAATTGAATGTAATTTTTCATTTATTTTATTTTATTTTGTTGTATTTAGTAGATTTAGTATGTAGTGTTTTTTGCATATATATATATATATATATATATATATATATATATATATATATATATATATATATATATATATATCTATATTTTTTTTTTATTTTATTCATTGGTTTTGTTTCAACCGCCGATTTTTGTGAGTGTGTGTGTATGTGTAAATGCTCCTAATAACGATACTACACTTGAAGAAATGCATTTGATAAGGCAAATGTAATTCATTTACATTTGTGTGCAATTCTGATAGCTTGTGACAATTTGATTGTTTTTATATTAAAGATGGTATCGTGAGTGACTTTTCACTTACGCTCGTGCATGTTCACTGTAAAGAAATTTTAATCATGCACGATCTTATATTTTTGTCTCACCTTAATGCACGCTCACGTGGGTAAAAAAAAGATCAATTATAATCACAAAAACTCACGCTCAGGAAATACTTACGGAAAAAAACTATAAAAAAATGAAATTAATTAAATGGAAAAACTTACAATAAAGCAAAGAAAAAATACGGAACAATCACGCCAAAAAACTACTCATGCACGCACACTTGCGCTCAATTTTTATACTTACGTTCATGCACGCTCATGTGATTAAAACAAAAAACTAATCACGATCATGCATGATCTCGCGTGATCACTAGAGGGTTGTTGCAAAAGGCATGGATAGATAAAGGTGGTGTTTCTAGTATCACAGTTACAATATTTTATGCTGTTAAAAGAGCCGGTTGTAACTCCTCGTGTTGGTAAATAGATGCGGTTTTTTTATGATGTAAGTTCTTCTTTCACTCATGTGAACCAAAACTATAAGAGCGAGCATTAGTAAAACGTTTTATCGTGAGCGTTCATAAGCGTGAGTGAAAATTCAGTCACGATCCCATCTCTACTCTCTAGACATCTTCCTTGGATGCAATCCCCTAGCAGAAACTCAACAATAAACGAAAGGAACTCTCGCATGTAGGCTTCTCAAAATTCAACTCACAACGAACTAATTATTTCTTTCAGTGCTGTAAATTAACTATAAATTGCATTCGAGTGCACCTTTCAAAAATTTATATACATGTTTTTTCTTCTTCAAAGTATGTCTCTAGTGTTCAGTTGTTGGCTGGTTTCTTTGCTTCTTGACTGAGTTTCTAGATTTCGTTAAATAATAATTTTAAAGCTGCTGCTGTCGCTGTCGTTGCCGCTGTGTCTGTCCATTAAACTTTTGTAATCTACTTTGTTTTGGTTTATATATATATTTTTTTTCTCTTTAATTTTTATTTAGTAAGTTAGTAGGTACGAATAAGTATTTATGAATTTATGGCTGCAACTCTATCAAATATTTGAAAAGTTTCTTATTTCTTTTAGGTTTTTTGTTTGTTGGTTATCAAATTAGTAGTACCGTGGGATGGGAGAAACGATATAAAGCGTTTCAAGTGGTTTCTTGATCACTGAATAAAATAATATCAAAATAAATTTGAGAACAATCTCCGAGCATTGCACCGTCGCGGGTGCGTTCTTGGTGAGCACGTCAAACTAAACTAGTAGCAAATCTATTCATCGAGAAGTTGTCAAATATACTGTCACTAATGTACCGATTGTGGGCTTCACGTTTCGATAAGCCGCTTCACTTTTTGCACGGACGAGCGACTTAGAAAATCTGACTTCATCTTCCGAAACGAGTAGATGATAAAGACGACGACTTTACTTAACAAACTCACTTTTTTTTAATATCTGCCTGAAAAATGTAAAACTGATTACAAAGTCTTCTTTAACATCCTCAGTAGAGATGGGATCATGAGTGACTTTCCTTACGCTCATACACGCTCATACACGCTCAGAATAAACAAATTTGAAAAATGTACAACTTTATTTTTTTGACTCACGTTTATGTACGCTCACATGAGTAGAAAAAAATGTTACTCACATTCACGAAAACTCACTCTCACGAAATACTTACGACAAAAAACTATAGAATAATTTAAACAAATTAAATGAAAAAATTACAATAAAGCAAAAAAAAATACACGAAGCAATCACGCCAGAATAAAACTACTCATGCTAACCACGTGAGCGGAGCCCATCTCTAATCCCCATGGAATGTCTAGTAACACAATCTTTTGACATAATTAAAAGCCTTCAATTTTTTTTCTTAGCTATCTCTCATATATCAATAGATTTAGTGTAAAACACGAAGAAATTTCTTCACAAAAAGCCGCAGTTGTCTACACTCAAAGAAAAAACTAGACGAATTTAGGAAAAATTTATGTAGAAATATTTTTTCCCAAAACAATTCTATTGAAATACTAGATTTAGCAGGGAACACAATTTCTGAATCCCTCTGTCTACTTTGTGCGACGTAGTGAAGCGGAAAAAAACGCAGGTCACTGCAAAGTACTGAATACTGTTGCTTGGGCGTGATGGATTAACCCCATTTCTCTCTCTCTCTCTCTCTACCACTCTAATTGGCAAACGCCTCTATACGACCATTTAGTGATTCATGTAGTAATCGGTACTCTGTGTAGAAGAATAGAGTGTGAATTTTTATATCGACGGTTACGAAAACCTCGAGAATGCGGGATATGAGGTAAAATCAGGGGAATCTTGTCATATCAATACGACTTGCGGATCACTGCAGGGTATTCAAAGCAGATATCCTGGCTATTAAAGAGTTGACAAATTGTTTGAGAATGAATGTTATACCAAGAGTCAAGGTGGTCTACTCTGATATTCGGACCATCAATGAGTGAACTCCAGGGGTATGAGAACAAACACAACCTTGGACTGTCAATTATCTATTAAGAACATGGTTGAGCAGCTTAATATAAGACTCATTGGACTGCCACGAGTATACGCAGCTGCTGCGGAGGGATCCCCAATATGATATGATGGCAGATTTAGCTCGATCATATTTGGGGCCAGGTTGAGCTGTGGATTCATTGAACCATCTAGATTGTGCTATCCCTATTAGTTTCTGCTATATGATGATTTTGCGGATTTTTAGTGGGACTTCTACTAGTAGCCGGTCGCTGCACCGTTCTTGCAAACGAAAGTCTTCCTTGGCTGGCTTGTTCGCAATTATGTTGCCGGGCACGTCTGCGTGTCCTGGTACCCAGATTAGCTCCATGTTGGAATGTGATGTCATCTCGTTGAAGGATGTCCGGCATTCCTTTACCAGTTCAGATATTGTATAAACACCCGATAGAGCGTTCAGTGCAGCCTTAATATCGGCACATATTCAAATATCCTGCCCATATACCCTATTGTAACTTAACCAGTTAACTGCCTTTCTTATGGCCGATATTTCGGCTTGACTTATGCTGCATTGCTCTAATAGCTTAAAACGCATCCTCTGTTGAAATTGAGGAATATAAATGAATTAAAAAGTAACTCTCCAGATGAACTTGAAATGCGTGGGCTCCCACTGCTCTCTTGCAATAATGTTCGGCAATTATGGCGGGACCTAAACACGGCGGACGCAATCTCTCTAGTGGCAAGAAATCTTTATAATATATAAAAATCTCGTATTCCTGGGTTCGGTTACGATGATCTCTGAAACCGCCCAACCAATTTAAATAGAATTTTGTGAGTGCTTGTGATTGGTATCATTTTGAGAGATTTTATTCTTTTCGAGCCGTTAGCCCGTCTTTAAAAAAAGTCAATCTGTTTTAAACAGGGTCGGCTACTGGGTAACCCAAAACAATCCACTGGGATTTTATTGGGTATTTTATTTCCAAGGACAAGATAGTAAAATTTTAAATTTTTATTAAGAAGAAAAACATTAGAGATAAATAAGTACACACTTTGGAATTTGAAAACACAGCGGAATAATATTTTGTAATTGAATTAGTTATTCATTCAACTTTCTAAATCGGCTGGACAAAATGACATCGAAAATTATCAACTGTGCTAAATGTGTAAGTGTACGGAAAAGTTCTCACATTCGTCACGGAAATGGTTTATACGTTTGTTCCATCAATGACTTTTTGCCCAACGTCGATCTTGACAACTGGAATAAGGGTGATTAATTTAGTTTAATTTAAACCCAATAAAACTCAATAAAATACTACAAAACACCTGGGCTTTTGTCAACACTGGTTTTAGGTCAATTTGTGGGAGGACAACGACTGCGCGGACCTCTCGTGAAATATGAAAATCATAAGATTAATATAATAACTGGATACTTTCTCATAGGCAGCCATACTCAAAGAAAGTTAAGCAGTTGAGTATAAATATTTCTGTCACAACTGCCAACATAGACTAGATGAAGATGAGAAAGTATAGAAAAATTCCCAAATCAGTGCGTGGGCTCACTTGAAATCGGTCATTGCTCCGATGTCTATTTACAATAAAGCAGTGGTTGCTACGAAAGTAAGGACTCCGCTTGTGCGGAGCTTCCGTGGTATAACAGCGGACCAATAATAGGTCTAAAAAGGTAGTGGTATAAAATTCTGACTACCACCCTTTCCTTACCAAAACCTAATTTCACTAACATAGAAAGATGAGTTCCCATACCTAATTCTGATTCTACTCTTAGGCTGAGTCTACACGAGACAATTTTAGCTTGAAGGGAAATATTGCATGCCAAAGTTAAAGAAATTGTGGGCATTAGTCAGAGCAAATTGAACATGAGACAACATTCCAATTAACTTTTCTTTACGTTTTCTTTGAATGTTGTCTAATGGTCAACTCTTGCTGATTAACAACATTACGAACTTTAGCCTAGTATTGTTTTTTTTGCAAACATTTTGTAATACATCAGCCCATTGTACGTGCTTGTTAGCTTGGAAAAAATTACCAAAAATATTTTATCCAATTCTATGGTACAATTTTTAAATTAACAGATATTTTTTTTTGCTTTTTTTGGAAAATGATAATTTTTTTTTTGTTTAAATTAATTATGTGGGTTGTTTTTGGTGTATTTATTATTTAATCATGGCATTTAGACACAAATATTAAATATATTTTATCGATAATCAGGCAATTTGTCTGCTTAATTAAAAATCTTTTAAATGGAAATTGAATAAATTGTTGTTTTTATACAATAAATAAATTGTCAAGAAAATATTAATACTCGTATAAAAAAAAAGAAAATCTCGAAAATGTTGCAAAATAAACATTTTAAAAATTGTTCGTAAATAATGATGTTGATTTTGTTGACCTTTTTACCAAGACAAGTTTTAATTTGTTTGTGATATTTTGCCTGTGAGCCCGAACGAAAAGAGCTGTCGACAGACAGTATGGGGTTTTCAAGGTGATCCGAAAACGATTAAAATTTGTTTGCTACTCAAGTCAAAGGTGTGGCCTTTATAATCGGGAAAATTTTACTATTACAGCATCAAGGGATTGGCAATTCTAAATAAAAGTCAATGATTTGTTTGCTAATAGTCTTTGAAGAAATAATAAAAACCAAAGGCCAAATGCAAATCATGCTGCACCTCGATATTTCTAGCTGTCACATATTGGCGTAAGCAACTTTTAAGGTCTCCTTGGCATTGTACTTAATAAATAACACAGTCGCATATTCATAGACCCTTTTAGTTCCAACTTAAATCTGATCTATTTACAGTTACCGCTAAAGTTATTCATATTCCGTTCAGAGTCGACTTTAATCTTATCGAACGTAAAATAAAGTTCAAACTTAAGTCACTTTAAAAAAAAGAGAAAGATTAAAACTATATAATAAAAGAAATTAAAAATTGTGAGGATAATATTGAAGTATAAAAAGGTTTTAGATTTACAAGAGCAAAGTTACTCATTTCAAATGGTAGACGATGCATTTTATGCATGTTACAGATTTGATAAGCGTTAAGAAATATTCCAGTTGAAACCCAAAGAGAGATTTGAAAATAATGAAAAACAAAAAAAAGGAGACAAATTTATTTAACTTAATAAATTTAAAATACCCAAAAGATTTTAACTGAAAATAAAATTTGATTTTATTATAGAAAAATGTATTTCTTATCCATCACGTAGCACAATGGTCGGTTATCATATATGTTTTTGGGAAACAATTAATAACTTCTTTTTGGAAGTAGCTACTAGTATAGAGTTAAGGAATATACGTTTACCCATAAAAAAAAAATACCGAGTGGGATGAACCCCACGCCCCATTCCGTAGTGGAAAAAACTCACTTGTCGAAATCTAGGAAATACTTAAAAATATAATAAAATAGATCAGATTGAGTAAGTATGATCCTAAAGCATACGTCCATCCATCTATGAAAAAAATCTATAATATCTTCAAAATTTAAAAACTACAGATATTTTTATTTCTTTTTTAATATTTCAATACAACAAAGGATCATTTTAGATTTATTATAATATTTATGGAGGTCTACAATTTACATTCCTCATCAACAATGCATTGATATCCAGGTAATAGTGCAATAACTTGTTTTGGCAGCGTTAAATACGTAGTTGCGTCTATGTTTGCGGTAGTTATAATGCATACGAGGGCGGATTGATATTGAAGCTACCTAGCGCTAGATGGCATCACAAACACAAGATCTTTTTTAAGAAATTGCGATCTGTCAAACGTCAGCTGTTAAAATTTCACCTAAATTCATCGATTAGTTTATTTGTTGTAGTCGTTTGAATTAAGCAACTTTTGTGTTTCTTGAAAAATAGAAAAAAGTGAATTTGGTGCAGTGATTAAACACTATTATTTGAAAGGGAAAACGGCGAAAGCGACAAAAGAAAAGCTCGATAAACATCATGTTGAGTCTGCTCCGTCAGATTACATGGTAAAATATTGGATTGCGGAATTTAAACGCGGCCGAACAAGCACTGCAACAATACCATCAATAGGAAGGCCAAAAGAGGTGGTTACTGAAGAAAATATCAAGAAAATCCTCGATATCGTCATGAATGATCGCCGAGTCAAGTTAAGTGAGATTGTTGAAATGGTAAACATATCATATGAACGTATGTTCAACATTTTGCGTGAACATTTGCATATGAAAAAACTATCGGCAAGATGGGTGCCGCGTTTGCTCTCAATTGACCATAAACGTAAACGTGTGACGTGTGCATTCTCAATGGCAAAGCTCTATGAATTGGGCTGCGAATTAGTACCTCATCCGCCATATTCTCCGGATTAAGCCGCTGGTAACCACTTCCTATTTCTAAACCTAAAGAATTGGCTCGGTGGAAAGAGATTTAGCTCCAACGATAAAATTATTGACCAAACAAATGACTATTTTAAGGATCTCGAAAAACCCTATTTTTGGAAGGGATACAAAAGCTGGAGAAACGTTGTACTAAGTGCATTGAGCTAAAAGGAGTCTATGTTGAGAAATAAATGGTTTTTGAAAAAAAAAATAAATGTTTTTCCCTACTTAGGTACCTTCAATATCACTCCGCCCTCGTAGATGATATTAATAGATCTGACATATCCATGACTATTAAATAAATACATCATTAATATTATTAATGCGGCTATTTTTTCTTGCATGATGTAGTCTATCGTATATGTAAAATTTATGCCTTGACTCTGCAGCATCTTCTGCAAAATAACCGATAGGAATTATTGAGTTTGCAATTATCTTTGAGTGAATAAGGTACCGTCGCTGGCAACCAACAATATTTTGTTTCTCGATGTTGATCGGAAATTGACATGATAATGCTATCAATAAATCTTAAGGTGGAATACTATACACTCATCAATACCAACAATTTCCAAAAAAAAAGCTCTATGATGTTGAAAAGCACGCCGAGCCATGCTGTCGTCGTTGAAGCTACCAAAACCTCAGGCCAAGTTTCTCCTTAAATGCCTATTGTATATTGTGTATAGTGCAAAGAAGCGCAAGTTTATATTAATAGAATAAACTCTTAAGACATCATTTATGCTATTAAAAAAAGAAAATAAAATTAGCGGGAACAAATGTGAACATTTTCTTAAAAGTTTACACAAATTAAGAAAAACTTCTATAATATTTTTTATGTTATTGGCTCTAATTTACTTTATTTCATTAATATAAACATTTTTTGATTGTTACATACTCGAAAGTGATCAAAAACATTGAAACTTACCAATCAATACCTTTATTTTCCATTCTTTAATATTTTTTTAAACTTCTTTTGTAATATCGAAAGTACACGACTTAAAATTGTATTAAAAAGCAATAATTCAACACAATTTTATAAATATCAGCCACGCCGATTAACCGTAAACAATAATTTGCATTAAAAAGCTTTATTTTTACAAGCTTTTAAGTGTTGCCCAAAAAATTACAATGACATAGAACGCATAGCAACAAGTGAAAAATTTTAATTATTGCCACTATTATAGGAATTTCCGACTGCTGTGGCGTAGGAGAGGTACCGATATTTTTACACTCATTTTAAATTTTTTTTTATCATATCTAGCGGGACTGTTTTTCCATCATCGTAAAATTAAGTCGAAACTATTTAACAATTGTCAAGCAGTCGATTATGAATAGAAGTGGATTATAAGTTGGCAGCTCAATTTAAGTTGCATCTTAATTAATTTTAATTTAAAAGTTTGACTATGAATGTGTTCCATCGACATATATAGAACATAACAGTTAGCAAAATAACAGTTTTATAAAATAACATCTTTAAGTTTATTTAATAAAATATAAATAAGAAGGCCGAAAAAGTAGAATTATTTTTAAAAATAACAGTTTTTTTTTAACTGTAAATTATAGAGTCCATATTCATTTGTGACGGCATGCTTAACTGTGGTTGACCTTATATGCCCATACCGTGCGCTAGGAGTAGAATACACCGCTCTGATACTTTGTAGGTCTTACACAGTCTTGCAGGTATTTGGCTAATCAGACTATCCGTCTATGTGAAGGCGACCGGATGGTTTGAGTACAGTTGTAATCTTGTCTCACCTGCTCTGCAGTGGCACAAGGGGGCCGAATCGACGGACCCAAGTAAATGGTGGCCGCCCTACTAACCTAACCTATCCTACACTTACAAATACAGTACAACCTCCATAATCCGAACAGATATAGTTTCAGGTACTGTCCGGATTTATAGATCGTCCGGAATACAGTTAAAATAAAATTTTAAACGCAACACATAAATGTACATGTACAGATATAATTTATTTTTATTACCGAAAAGAAAAATAAGAATTCATTTGTATATAATTTATTTACAGAAAACATAAAAAAACATACTAAAAGTGCCCAAAAATATTCATTTTGAAAAATAAGAATTTTTATGTAATTTGTCAGCTCTATTTTTAAATTCTTTTAAAAATAAAATATCCCTATCAGTCGCTTTGGTTTGTTCAGCCCATAAAATAGCTTTTGAAAATAGTTCGCCACGCAAATTTTACTGAGAAAAAAGAACACTTGTCTGGACTATAGAGGAAAAATTTCTAAACTGTCCGAAAAATTTTATAGTCCGGATAGTCCGAATTAGCGATTGTCTGGATTAGGGAGGATGTACTGTACTCTCAAAAAATAAAATAAATATAATAGGTGTCTGGACGACACCCGGTTAGAACTATGTTCCCTTACACACTTATTTTATGTATTAAGTAACAATTCGTTTTTCTCCTTTAGAACAGTTTAGCGTATTTTTTTTAATATTTAAAATTCACTGCCAGTTCGCTGATATCGACAGAAAATGTTCATGCGTGTTATTACATTTAAAACAAAAACAAAATTTTAAAAGTTGTTTTTGTTTCAAATGTAATAATTCGAAAGAAATTTTTCTTTCGATATCGACGAACAGGCAGTCAATTAATTTCATTCATCTGACAATACCGATAAAAAACAAATAAAATAAAAATCCTTAAAGTATAATTTATGCATTGATGACGACATGCTATGCTCTGGCGGTAAAAGTGTCGTTTTTAGATTGTTACGCGTTTTGCTTCTACCCCCTTCATGCTGTACAACGCAGCATATAAAAATATTTGAATGACATTTTGCTTTAAATGCATGTGAAATTAACCGCACTAATTGTACGTAACACGATTAAATATTTATCACAGTGACAAAAATTTAGTGCAATTTAAAACCGCTTCATAAGTTTATCGCACATTTTATTCAAGGCTGTTTGCAGTTTTAATATTAAAATTAGTTAAATATACTCGTACATACATACATATTTTCTTGTCTTACATTATTTTTACAGAAGAAAAAAACTAAACTGTGCTTGTGTCATAATTTATAATTAATTTAATTTAATAACACACTTTACACACAAAGTGGCTTTAAAACGTATTTTAAACTTGCAAACAAAAAGTTGTTTCACACAACAACAACAACAAATAAAAAGAAGCGAAAAAATCAAGATACATACTTGCAAATAAAATGCGAAAAAACAAAACAACATTTTAGTATATTGGTAACTAATAGATTAGTTCCAGGTAATTTATCACTAATGGCAGCAGCTACTTCCAATTTTGTTTAATCAGTCTCAGAAGCACTAAGAAAAAGTGAGCTTCATACTGTTGTTGTTGCTTCGTTTGTACTGCGTCGCCCGAGTCGATCTTGTAAGCAAGAGTTGTTGGTTGTTGTACCTCCTGCTGCGAAATACGCTCTTAGAAGACATGATTATTTTTCGCGAAGTCCCACTTGGGATCTCTTTTTGTTTTACATAAAACTGCGCTTCGTTCAAGCCCTCAAAAAGTGCTAAAATCATGTCTCTTCGTCTTATTTCGTCATTCAATCGTATCAGCGTTAAAAATCGATGTTGCTTATATGAAATGGTTAAACAGCAAAAAAAAATTAAATCGTTTGCATATTTTTAAATCTTTCTCTTCAATTCGATAAATGGGAGATTATATTATTTTGTGTTTACAAATAAATTGAGAGAAATCTGTCTGCTTTTGGCGCATGCTCAGAAGCGCTTCAAGACAAGACATTTGGAAAGCGTGAACACTTTATATTTTTATTTTATTTTTTTGCTGGAGCGTAGCACAACAAATCAAGATACTCGTATATCCTTTCCTCAGTGAGCAATGCTCAGGGTTAATCCACAACCCCATTTTTTTCAAGAGTAAAACTCATATGTCGCCTTTACCCTCGCTTGGACATTTGTCATTGATCATCTAGTTTATATCAGTCTTCCTGAGTTATTAAGTCAGCTATTTTATATTTCTTTACGAAGAGATCGAGTATCATTTTCGTTAGGATTAGCCGCAAGCTTGCTTTCTTCAAACGATTCAGCGAAATATACGGGCAATTCATGAAGAATTTCAGCTAAACAAGAGCGATTAGAATTTTTATTCAAATGTAATTGTCATATTATCAGTAAGAGGTACTACTTTACACCGAAGAAATTCCAAGGATAACAGAATAGATCCGGTCTTGGCAGTATCGGCAAAAAGACTTTGTTGCGCTGCTCCTCTATTTACAAGGTGGGGTCGGGTAGTTCTCAGCTTAATACTATGCTTTTACCATTTAATAGCTACTAAAGGAAAACGGGTATGAAAATAAATATCGCCAAGACAAAAACGTTGCATATTCATCACTCCAGGCAGAATAAATTGTATATTAACAACATTGAATTGGAAGATCTGCAATCCTTCTTTAATTTACGCAGTTTCATTAAGAAGACTAGTGATTCTTGCCTGGCAAACTTTTGGTCGATTGAAATCCGTCTGGAGCTCCTCATCACTATAACGATGAGTGAAACTCAAAATTTTCAACACTAGCGTCAAATCAGCCCTGCATTATGGCTGCGAAACATGGAATGCAGCATCCCGTGTCAACCAAAAATTACAGGTCTTCATAAACCAATGACTTCGCTGAAGAATGCACATTTTCTGGCCACAGTTAATATAGAACACTAGTTTATAGCCAGAAGCGCAACAACGTACAATTGCATTTGAAATAAAAAGATAAAAATGGACCGCTTTACGTAGACCTCAAAACGATATTTCCACAAATGCCAAAGAGTGGAATCCGCAGGGCATTCGCAGAAAAGACGTCCTGCTCACACATGGAGGCGACAAGTTGATATCGAAGTTCCTGTCACTAATAAAAGCTGACGCGATATAAAATCCATTGCCCAAGATAAGTCACGCGGGAAAGTGCTATGCTCTTTATATGATCGACGGAAACATATATATATATATAAAGGAACTATCGTGAGAAGAACGCTTTAGAGCGATTGTTATACAATGGAGGAACAATTTTCCATGGCTGAGACATGTGTGCTTTATGAATGAAAGTGAATCAATTTAATTTCTTTAAAACGGGTAGCGGAAAATTCCAATACATACTCTCATAAGGTCGTAATTGTGGACCTCTTAGAGCTCATAGATGCATTGCTAATATATCTCATAGCAGCTCCATAGGGTCGCCGCTTCAGAGTATACATCTCTATCTATGTCCCTGGAATCACCCAATGACTTCTACTGCAGGCTTGTTTCACTGTATTTATTCAGGATGCTTGTGATCCAGGAAATGTTAAAAGAAAATCATCACAGAAAGCTAAAAGAAATGTGACCGTTTCTCTTTATTCAACATTAAACAAATGCGCGAAAATTTTTATATAAATAAGGTAGTGCGACATCAGATTCGGTATGAACTTGTTCTTTTCTTTTTTTTCATGCGTCGCACAGTGGCTGAAAATCGTTTTTCATTGGCCAAAATTCTGTAACTTTTGAACCGATCAAAATATTGAAGTAATTTTTATTTTATTGGATAGATATTTAGTTCAGCTTGACTCAGTTTAAATTACATTAAAATTGATTGAGGAATTTTTAAGGAATTCTAGGTCAAAGTTGAACTTTTGAATTTTTTTAACTTTTAGAGTGAAATATGGGTTTATTATTTTTTTATTTATTAAAAAATTTAATATTTGGAAATTAATAATAATTATAAATATTTTTTGTAATAATGGAATTTTTTTAATGTTACACTTAAAAAAAATTTTACACTGAAAAAAATAGTAAAATCAACTGGAGATTTTGCTATTACAGAAAAATTAAAAATTTTTTGCTGACTAATTTGCAAATTTGCTTACACTCAAAGAATAGTTACACTTAAAAAAAACGTTAATAATATTATCTAAAAATGTTGCTATTACTACAGAAAAATTTATTATTTTTTGCTGTCAAATTTGATAATTTTAAAAACATTTTAAAATAAAAACTGCAATAAATTTTAATAGCATTTGTAACAATGGTAGGTTCGTTTATTATTATTTTTTACTAATACTATGTTTTTCGTACTTAAATAACAATGAAAGGCAATTATAATTATTATTCATTTGACTCAAATATTGATTGCAAATATTCCATATTTTGTTCTGTGCTATCTCTGTTCTTTAGTAGTTTTTTGGCTTCTTCATCTAAATCCCGATGTTCCACTTTCCATTGATTTCGAATACTGGAGATAAACGGATCTGACGTTGCCAATAATATATTAAATAGATCTTCATTTGTTGAATTTCTTGAAATTTTTCTAGTATTGTGCTCTCTATAAAATCTGTAATCCTTGTTCCTTTTTTCCTGAGCCTCCTCTGATAGATCTCCAAGTGGCACCAAATGATATTTAATGACATCTTCTCCATGATAAAGGATTTTGTGAACTGTTGCAGACATATTTCTCCATGGGTAGTTGGTTGTATATATTTTTGCAGTTTCCTTTGCATAATCTCCAAATTTTCTAGAGTCAATTTCTTCATTGCACGCAAGTACTTCTAGGATTATTTTAAATCTGAAAATGAGGTTTAAATCCACTCCTGTTATTTCAGATGCTGTTTCTGGATCTGAAAAGAATCTTCTTGCGGTATTGCCATCATTTGTATTGCCTGACCCTTGTTTTGGCTGATCTATAATCAATCCAAATTTGCGATATTCATCTTGAACATGTTTCGTTTTTGAACTTCTTAACTCTTTGTTGGTTTCGTTGTTTCTTATTGATCCTGAAGACCCGAAATCCAAATCATAACTGATTTTTAGTATGTGTTCCATAAGTCGTATTCTTGCATGTAGTGGTGATAATCCAAATTCATATGTTTTAACAACTTTTTCAATGATATCCACTTTTGTTAATTGGTTCTGTGATGTAGGAAAGATTCTTTTATATTTGTACAACCAATTGCATCGTTAATATCTTTAAGTTTCCGCCTCTTAGATTTATCGCTGCAGTTGTCCAATGATTTGCGTGGTCTTCCAGCCTTATCTTGCTTTGCTGTTTCTGCAGCGACAGTAAGTTGGCCATCTAACCAGTTTGCACTTTTTATATAAAAGTTTTGTTTACTGTAGCGAACTTCTTTGTAGCGTTTTTTTAGTGCTTTGACGAAATTATATAATTGCTCTTGCATTTCGGTGCTACACGAATTTAAGTTCAATTTTATTTTAACGTAACTAAGAACATCTTCCTGGTTTTTGTTTCTAAAATACTCTTCCTCCAGTTCTTTATAACTGAAGCTCTCCATATTTTTGTGAATATTTTTATTTGCGTCTGTTATGTTTTACCCGTATTACTGAGTAATCCCTTAATCGAATCCGTAGTTTTATACATTTTTAGATACATGTTATTCACACATTGATCTTTAATTTCATAGCAGGTAGTGCTTAAATTGCACAAAACTGCACATGTTGTCCAGACCTTAATAATATCAGGTAAAACTGATTAGTATCTCGCCAATATTTGTTGTTGTTGTTGGGTTGTGTTTTTATTTTTAGTGGTTTAATGTCCCGATTATTGTTATAAAATTGCTTATGACTTTGGTTGACCCTAACATTTGATAACAGGTAAATTTAGAAACAGATCATATGTTTACTGTAGAATTTTGTGATAATTTGTGATAATTTTATTACCAATTTTTGGCTGATCAAAACAAAGCCATTAAACCCTTTCGCAGGTATTATATTTAATTTTGTTAGTTTTACGTAGTCTAAAGTAAAAAACATAAACTTTTAGGCAAAAAAGTGAAAATTATATACACCATTGTATACGAGTACTTTGGAGTAATTTCATTAAAATGAAAAAAGTGTTCTACACACGGCTCGTCACGGGTGCAAAAGTATATATAGCGGTAAAGGGGACACTTTCACCTTTCTCCGGGTGGTATACATTTCTTGTTCCCTTTTGTTCCCTAGAAGTTCTATTCCACTAAAGTTTAAATTTGAGAAAAATATAGTAGTTTCATAAATATTCCGTAACGCCCTTAATATTAAACGCTAGAGCTCTGACCACTTACAAAAACTAAAGACTATAATCCTACCAACATTATAAAAAAGACCGCAGGCCATTATCGATGATAGCTTGCAAGTAGTAACCATTTATTTTTTACAAAAAACAAAAGAAAAACACCTTTTTTTGAAATTAAAAAAAACCGTTGAGTTTGACAGCATGCCACGCTCACAATTATCAATAGTTTAACCTAATTTTTTGGCTACCTTAATCTGGATATATTAGCTGCAAAAGGGCGTAAAAATTTTAAAAATCGGTGACAAAAAAAAAAAAAAGACTTTTGGCCAATGAAAAACGATTTTCAGCCACCGTGCGTCGGCTGCTTAAGTTCTTGCAAATTGCATACACGACGCACTTGTGGCCGCCATTTAAGCTCATTTGAAGCAATTTAAAAAATGGCCTTTTAAGTTATCAAATAAACTATTCAAACAGCAACATTTTATATTGTTAATTGAATAGCACCACTAGTTAAAATATATAAAAAAAATTAATTTGCATTTAGATGGAAAAAAAACTGCAACATGTTCTTGCTGCTCGTAATAATTAAATATCTTTGCATACCAAAACTTCATTGATGTGGTATTTACATACTTTAAATGGTAAAAGATAAACAAGAATTTCTTAATCAATTAAAATTATTTTGTTGTAATACTTTCGCTTTAAAATCCGTTTTAAGTTACCAAACAGCCCACAGGCTGGCTTGATTTTGAAACAAGTTTAATATGAAATACTTGTTTTTTTTTATTTATTATTTTTTAACAGGATTTAGTTTTAAACAAGCAACACTTTCTCATATTGTTTTGTATGTTCTTGTCGCAAAAAAAAAGAAGAAAAACAGGGAGTGGTTAAGAAAAGTACTCAAGCGGATTTTAACTACACTGTACAACAAAATCGAAATTTTATCAAAATTACAAGGCTTTACTGACTGATCCTGGTAATCTGATCCATAATAAATATGCGTGTTTTGGCGTTTTGGAAATTTACTTTTTTTAGGGGGAGTTAAAGTTTTCCCTTTTTTGCACATTTGTTTTTGATCGCCCTCTACCAGAATCAGTTATTTTTATTACTAATTTTGTGTTAATTTTCTGGCGAAAAAAAAACTATTATATTTTTTATAGAAATATAATCTTACATTGATAATTTTAATACACATTGAGGTTTTGTTCTTCCAACAGTTTTTACTTTTACTTGTATGAACGAACAGTCTTAACTTTTCTTTTTTTTCTTTTGATTTCAGGTGAGTGACTCTACTTTATTACTTAACATTACACATTTCTTGGTAAGCTAATTTAATTCTTATAAAAAAACTATCGAGAATTTGTTAGATCTCAGAAACAGTACACCAACCAAATTTTTTTTTCTTTTTTTTTTAAAGAACTATTAGACTAGATATATAATTTTATAAATAAAATAAATGTATGTATGTATTTCGATGATCATTACTGCACAAATTCTTAACAAATCCTACACTACTTATGATCTTCTAAAAAAATAAAAAAGAAATGAAAAATTTTTAGATATTCATATCATTACTTTAGTGTTAATGAAGATGACCCGATCGAAAGCTATATTTTTATACAATAAATTCACTTAAATTTTAGTTAAAATATTTTGTGTTTACTATTTTGGAAAGATTGAAATCAGATATGAAATTTCAGAATAGAAAATAGAATAGAAAAAATGTAATGTGCGTTACGTAGCGTTCGTCTTTTAATAAAAAACGAAAAAAATGTTTTTGCCTGCAAATAAGTTATTTTAGAATTCTTTTGTATATATCTTTCTTTTAGAAACTAGATTTTTTGTGCTTTATTATGCAAAGTTCGCTAAAAATTACAAAAGCACACTTTAAATTTGACAAAAAAAAACTTCCATTTATTTTGTTGCGTGCGTCCCAACAAATACCCGATAAAAAAATATTTTTTATGCCATTCGAAAGTACATTTATATCCCACTAAACTGTTGCAATAAAACGATTTTGTACTTTAAATTCATTTATACTTGTTTATATAATTTGTAATATTTAAATCAGTTTCTCATTGTTATATATGTTTGTTTAAAATTTTATTATTTTTACTCACTTCTCATTTTTTACTTCTTAAATAGAGAACTCAATTATCAAAATTAACATAAACATCATGCATAAGTTGAAGGTACCTCTTTTGAAAGACCAAAAAATTTTTATATATTAATGTGAAACCGCGTACGAATGTAGTGATCGTCACGCAGGATTTATCCATATTTGTTATAAAAAGAATAAATCGAGTTTAGTTTTTATTTAAAAAAAATGCATAGAACATCCCGAAGGTACAAACTTTAAATTTTTTTTTTGTTTTTGTTAAATCGAAAAAGTCGGGATAAATTACGACTCTTTCAGCGCTGTCTTAAATACGAGGGCGGATTGATAATGAAGCTACATAGCGTTAGATGTCAGCACAAACACAAAAACAAATTGCGATCTGTCAAACGTCAGCTGTTAAAATTTCACTAAAATTAATCGATTAGTTTATTTGTTGTAGTCGTTTGAATTAAGCAACTTTTGTGTTTCTTGAAAAATGGCAAAAAGTGAATTTCGTGCAGTGATTAAACACTATTATTTGAAAGGGAAAACGGCGAAAGAGACAAAAGAAAAGCTCGGTAAACATTACGGTGAGTCTGCTCCGTCAGATTACATGGTAAAATATTGGATTGCTGAATTTAAACGCGGCCGAACAAGTACTGCAACAATACCTTCAATAGGAAGGCCAAAAGATGTGGTTACTGAAGAAAATATCAAGAACATCCTCGATATCGTTATGAATTCTCGCCGAGTCAAGTTACGTGAGATTTTTGAAATGGTAAACATATCATATGAACGTATGTTCAGCATTTTACATGAACATTATTTGCATATGAAAAAGCTATCGGCAAAATGGATGCAGCATTTGCTCTCAATTGACGATAAACGTAAACGTGTGACGTGTGCAGTCTCCATGGCAAAGCTCTATGAATTGGGCTGCGAATTGGTACTTCATCCGCCATATTCTCCGGATTAAGCCCCTAGTGACTACTTCCTATTTCTAAACCTAAAGAAATGGCTCGGTGGATAGAGATTTAGCTCAAACGATGAAATTATTGACCAAACAAGCAAATGCCTATTTTAAGGACCTCGAAAAATCGTATTTTTTGGAAGGGATACAAAAACTAGAGAAAAGTTGGAATAAGTGTATTGAGCTGGAAGGAGACTATGTTGAGAAATAAATGGTTTTTGAAAAAAAATGTGTTTTTTCCGACTTCGGTAGTTTCAATATCAATCCGCCCTCGTAACATCCACTATCATTGAGACCCATTTATATCTTTATGCAAGCATTGCTGGCCTACGTCCGAGTCCTAGAGGTAGACAACACGGTCCAAGGCTTAATCGGCATTATTATTGGGGAGCCCCGTAGACTAGTAGATAGCGTACTAGACTACTAGTCGAGGGGTCGCAGGTTCGATTCCTGCCTAGACCCTGGGTGTTTCTGCAGACAAGCCAAATGGCTTCGCGGTTTGTGTTTGTTATTTAAAAAAAAAATCATAAATTTAATAAAAAAAAAAAAATAATAATTTCTTTTGTTTTAGTTGATTATGTAAAATAGTTTGAGTTTGTATTAAATTTGTAAAAGATGCTGATGTTGGAAATGAAGCCAGTCGGCTTTTTAGATCGTACAATAAGATGTGAAGAATGTGTACATACTTGTAGACAACAACGTATTGAATTACTTTAATCTTTTTATTTTTGTATTTTTATTACTTTTGAGTTTTATAAATTTTGGTCGTTACATTTTGGCTTTCAAATTTACATGCTTAAAATTGATTATTCATTCTGTTTTTGTGTGTTTCATGTTTTAGAACACAATAGATTGTGCACAGTATTGAATTTGATGTTTAAGAGGTTTTCAAAATCTTCTCTTTTAATAAATCAGGTTTTTTTTTATTTAAAAAAAAATACCACTACATACTCGTATTTTTATTGATTATATTTTATGTTGTTGCTTAACAAAATTGAAAGAAAAAAAAATAAGAAATAAATAAAAAAGAAACCTGAAGCACTTAGAAGTACCCAATGGATCATTATTATTTTTTTTAATAAGCAGGTGTTTATTTTAATGTTAAATTTGGCATTTATAGAGGAAATAGTTTTAAAGCTATTTATAATTATTTTTAATTACCTATTAGTAACTGCCATAATGTCAGTCAGTCACGGTAGATCGGAGAAAAAAAACCCATAAATGAGTCTTTTATTCTGCTCTCATATTTATTTACCCGATTTAAAATAAATTTAATGTCGATCAACATGTATTTAAAGACTCTGCTATTACGGCTCACGATGACATACATTCTCTGAGCATGATCGAACTACATCGTGTTACGATAGTTTTTTGTTCCCAGACATCCGCGGAAACTTGATGGCCGCTGAATGATCAGTTTTGAATCGTATCGCAACTCTATGCTCTAAATCTCAAATTATAGTTTTTTATATTCCTGCAGCGACTTTATTTGTTTTCCTTCAAATCTACGTTCCTAGAAGTTTTTTTTGATGACCCACCAAGCCGCCTGCAAATTATAATATGATACCTGAATGATTCTTGAATAAAATTCCAGAATGATTTATTATCTTATATATTTTAGTATTTTTGACCCGGAAAACTAAGAGAATATAATCTAGCGCTGCCTAATTCCACTAGCAAAGCACAAAGTCACGGCATTTGCCATCATATTATAAAGTTTTTTCTGTATAAAAGCTCCCTTCAAGTATTCTAAGATCTAAGCAGTTTCAATTACATCTTTGCAAGAATAATTGCGAGTTCTTCCTGAAAATATTTTTTACCTATTTGAACAAATGGCGTTAAAAATTTACATTAAGCTTGCGCAAGGTGGTGATAAAAGCTCTTTAATTATTTGCAAGAAATGAAATGCATGAAAAGAAATTCAAATTGTTTCGAACATTTTCATCAAAGTAAAGTTTATAAAAAATAAAATATTAAACTTTGTGGTTACTTCTAGTTTTTCTGTATCTTTTCAACCAAAAAAATTTAAATAAATATTAAAAAATCAATTTTTTCTTTTATTTTCGTACAAAAGAGAAACGGATATACGTAACAACAACAGGTATCTCTCGAATCGAATTATCTTGTATATCTCGAATTTATTCGACATTCCTTAACAACCAGGGGAGCTACCTGAGACGATGGCCTCAGCGCCATTCCATTACATATAATATAAATTTTCAGATTTTTATCTCTCCACAAAATATTTTTTTCCCTGAAAGGGTTAAATAAATCAGATGAGCAAGTCTTGAAGTCTATCAATCTTTATTTAAATGTCAAATAAAACTTATTGCACAATACTTTAGTTCTCTGCTACATTTCTACAAAAATAACATGCTTAGAGGATTCACAAAGTTTAAGATTTTAAAAACGTGTAAAAAGTTGGCAACAATTTAATAATTTGTTGCACACGTGCAAAGAGCCGATAAGATTTAATTGAGTGTTAAGTTTAAGTGTTATCAAAATAAATTTATTACTTAATAATCATTTCCCATATTAGACTTCGATCATTACACATGCAGTGTTGTGCAAAAGAAACACAACAAATTTAAAAGCACTAAAAAATTTATTTAATTCGAAACGTTCTTTATTTCGGGAGAAAACTATTTCCATAAATAATTACACAAGTCAATAGGATTTCTTAGGCCCATATTTTCTTAGTTTGGGTACATATCGCTCCTTTATTGCAACGTAGTCATATCTCAAAAAAACTCGTTCATCTGAAAACGACTTCAAAGTTTTTAATTCACACACACACACACACAAATGAAAGAATATTTGTATGAATTTTTCACACAAGATGAAGAATGATACAATGAATAATTAATTCTGCGTTCTGAACTCAAAAATCGCGTTTTTTGAGATATGACTACGTTGCAATAAAGGCGCGATATGAAACTGAGCTCTAATGCCTATAAATTATTATTTTTTTAATTGACTCTGTATCTCGAGATTTTCTGTTACATGGAAAAAAGAGGATGCTGCATCACATAATTTGCATTTAATCGAGAACTGGTTCCTCTTTTTCCATACGATTATAACCGAAAATGTCGAGATACAGAGTCAATTAAAAAAAAGGAATTTATAGGCGTTGGAGCTCTGTGCGAAGTTTATACAAATTGACTACAAACCTTAGACCTTAAATATGTAGAAAATATGTTATTTTGTTGAACTGTGTTATCATTTGTATCCTTTAAGTAAATGCGTGTTTGAAGTCAGCTCCTTTTTTATCACAACTGTTAAATTAACATTTCTCTATCTCAGAGACTGTAAAGTTAACAGAATTGAGTGTTCGTCAAGATTTTTATGGGAAGATAATAAAAACTATACATAATTTAAACAAAGAATATATAAAAAAGAAAATTTTAAAAAACAAAAAGATAATTTTTAAAATTCTATTTTTTTAACCTAAAAAATTACACAATTAATTTTTTTTAATGATATTGTTTTTTCTTTGCAAAAACAATTAAAAGTCCACTTGAATGAATAAAAATTTTTTTAAGTAGGAATTTTCCGAAAACCCAAAAATGAACCCAGTTATTTATTAAAAACTCAAAAATTAGTCAAAATCGGCGTTTAGAAAAAAACTTGAACCATTATGGCTGTTTGCATTTCATATTCAGAATCGGTATAGTATTTCAGAAATTGTATTTTCAGAAATAGTAAATTTTGAATTTTCTTGGATTGACAAAAATTGACCCAAATCGGCGTTAAGAAAAAACTTGAACCGATACTGCCGAAAGCCAAGACATTGTAGATTTCAGAATCAGTATATCATTTCAGAAATCGACTGTTGAAAAACGGCAAATTTTTAATTTTCCTAGGCAAATTCATGACGCATGGTTGTCCCCAGAGGCGCTGCTCTACTGCTATAAAAATTAGCATCACGCTCAACGAGGTACTTCCCTTAAAAAAAAACGGCATAGCAAATTCAATACGATTTTTGGCTTTTATTTTTTCGTTAAAATTCAAAAAGTTTTTAATTATTTTTGAACTCTTTTAAGCTTTATTTATACATGGACTTTGCCGCATCCGGTAACGGCTTTATCTTTTCCCTTCAAAATACCACATACAGAGTTGCCAAACAACACGTGAAATTTGTGGTAGTTTTCTTTTTATTTACCAGACCGAAACAGATTTACACAAAATCGTTTATCTCGTCGTCCATTTTTCATTATGCCACTTTTTACAACAAAAAAAAAAATATTAAAAATAATTTTCGACAGCAGCTCATAATTAGATTAAATTTCTGTTGTTGTTTTTTGTTTGTTTTTAGTTTAATTCATTATGAAAGAGTTTAACTGTATTGTAATCAGCTGGTGGGTATGATCGTTATAACGGTAAATGTTAATGAACTCTATTTATGTGATGATGTGACTGACTGACGATCGATGTCATGAGAGCTAAAAACTGTTCAGTGGTGACGGATCACTTTGGCAAAAAAAAAAAAAAATAATTGTGCCATTGATTCTTATCAGCAACATGACAACGTGCCAGCAACGACTGCAACACCATCACTACCGCCAACAACAGCAACAATAGCAGGGTGATGTTGTTTGTTGGAACTGATGGCGGTGGTGGCGGTTATGATGATGGTGCAGATATGATTGACATTTATGCCGAGTGGGTGTTTAATAACCTACAAAATGATTACGATTAGTTTTATTTAGTTTTTACACTTTTTGCATTTAACATGCAGTTTTCTTTCAAACAAACACACTCTTGTGTTATTTTTTTTCGGGGGTTTTGCAAAATCATTGTAAATTAATAGAAACCACAAACTTTTGTTTAATGAAAATAAACTATTGTACGATGGTTGGAAATGCTAAATTGCATTTTTTTAATATAAACTATTTATAGCAGTATTTTATTTTTTTAATTAGTGTTTTTTTATATTCAAAGTAATATATGAATTTTTTCTAGCGAGAGGCAAAGCCTATGTGCCTAATCGTGAGAAAACAACAAAATATTATTTTTTTATGGTTTCTTTTCCATGCGATCAAACTCCTTGTAATAGCGTTTTTTCCATTCCACTCTAACAGGCCTTCTAAGGCCTGTATTTACAGTCTTTAGTTAACTTTTCATACAAATACCATTAGTTAAATCGCCATTATTAGTTAACTAAAGACTGTGAATTCAGGCTTAAGTGCATCAAGTGCAAACAAGAAATATTTATTAGATGACAAGTTATGCTTCTACAACGTATGATCAATTCATATTTTATTTGAATCCTCAAAAGGTCACTTGCTCGCGTTATTCGTAGTGAATATTTTCCAGGGGTTGGTTTTATCATTTCTCCGAACACTTCACACACGACCAATTTTTCTGAAGAAACAGGCGTCCATTTGTGATCAGTTTTATAAGAATCGGTTTAGTAAAAGTACTTGAAAAATCAAAATTACTTTGCATGGCACAGCACACTTTTCTCGTTTAATTTTACCTTCAGAGGATCTCAATGTGTGCGCATAAGAATCGGTTAATTAGAAACATATTTTTGCATACTGCCGAAAGGAATTCAATGTTTTAATTTGCAAAGTTTTACAAGAGTCGGTTGAGTAGGTTAAGTTAAAATGGCCGGTCATACAGACCGTGTTGGCCCTTAGCGTTACCACGAGGTACGATAAACCGTAAATGAAAAGGTCAGATCGATGTGATGATGGCTGAGCACTCCACAATCTCTTGACTGACGAATGCTAGGAGATCTCCGCAAGATCATGATAGTAATGATCTCCCATATAATTCGCTCTGAAGCGTATGAGTGCCATGCAATAGCAGAGTATGTGGTCCACCGGTTTTTCCCTGGTACTCCATAGAATCTACAGTTGTCACCAGTCAGTTGACCCGCCCTTTCATCGTGTACAGCCGTCCAACAGTGACCCATTACAAAACCTACCAGAATTCTACAGTCTTTTCTCGATAGGGATAGTAAAAGTTTAGTCGACTTTAGATCATATGATCTCCGTATATCTTTGGATACCATGCACGTTTCGGTGTTTCCCCAAACCGCCTCAGATTTCCTCTATATTGTAGAGTCTGTATATCTCTTAATACTACGAGCTGGAATTGGAATGTCCATCACTCTGTTGTACGGTAATTGAGCCCCCCCCGTTTCGCTAAATCGTCCGCCTCCTCGTTCCCTTCTATGCCTTGGTGTCCACGGACTCAGTACACCGATAGAAAAACGCCGTAGTAAATTCAAGTATTTTCTACTTTGAGTACGAATTGTACTCAAAATTTTGAGTACAAATTTCAATAAAATGTACTTTAATTAAACCAAAATCGGGATCCCTTTAGATAACCAATCCTGGAGTTTCTTAAAATGAGTACAAAATTTTTTAATCACGTAAAAAATCTTGAATCCACTAAAAAATTCTTAAAGTAAATTGAGCATTTGAATCCGTCCGTACTTAAATCAATCTTTCTGTACTTGACTTCAGTAAATCTGGGATTACCATACTTTTAAGACCTCTTGGGATTGATTTAAATATGGATGGATTGATTTTTCTTTTGAGTGTAGATATCTACTCTTCCGTTGGTACAAAGTCTATTTATAGAGTCCTTGCACTCTTGGACGATTGAAGATTATGTATATTCAGCGGATATCGTCGGTTAAGTAGAAGTAATATTTGCTTTGTAGACGATTGGTACCTACTGGCCACTGCTTCTTAAGCTTGCATTAGAAGTCACACGTACTTAACAAATTTTTTGGCTACATTTGCCATTTGAATCTTGGAAAGGCAATGAAAAAAGAATAGAATAAATATGCTGTTGAGATTTTCAAAGAAAACCTGTTTAGTTGTTATTGGCCAGCATGCACGAACATGCCCGAAATTTTAAACAAAAGCTTCACGCTTCAACGAACAGTGCTTCATTAAAGATTATGAGTTAGTTTATTTTTAAAATAGCTATTAATTAGAAAATATGTTTTTTTGTCGCAAATAATTTATAATCTTATGACAAGCAATATCAAGGAGCTTTTAATATTATTTGATTTAACATGACGATATAATTAATAGTTTGCCAAAAAAAATTTATATACTAAACAAACCAAACAATGAGAACACCCAAATCGGGGTTAATATTTAATGTTTTAATATTTAAAGCTAAATAAAAAAGAAACTAAACAATAAGACAAAATCATTTAACATATAGAAATATGTACACTACCGTTCACATTAATAAGGCAAGTATTTTTCTATGCGAATCTGATGTCACGGAAGTGTACTAATGCTGAGACGTGAACTTAGAGCCAGCGAAAGTTTGTTATACAGCTTTTAATACGTCATAGACCTCCGTATTCGGGAGAGCGCCTGGTAGTTATTTTTTCTCTCGTTAAAGCTTAGTACTCTATTCAAATTTGTGAAAAATGTTGAACAACATTGATTATTTCGTTTGAAAATCTTATGAAAACAAAAAAATGTGTTTATTTTAATAAAAAATTAAAACAAATGGACAACAAAATAATTTTAGGAGATTGTACTGCAACATGTCAAATAACGCAAATCGCAGCTGCTGCGGAGGAGTTCATTGAAGACACACGTTTTGCAAAAAGCACTCACCTTAATTTTATATTATATTTACGTTATTTTCCATTATTTTAATTATTTCTTGGCAGCAAACTTAAAATTAAAACCACAACACCCAGAAATATCTCACCAGCTGTTGTTTGCAATTCCGCACGAAATAAGTGATGTTTTTATTATTTCGCAGTTGAAAAATATGTTGCCAGAAACATTTTGGGGTTGAAAAAATAATGCTGCCAGAAAAATTTCGTATGTTTTCACAAGATAAACAGAGTACAACTTCGGTCGTATGATTTTGCATTTATTTCGCATGATTTTTTTATATGGACTTTTGACAGCAGTTCGTACGAAATTATGAACAGAGTACCATGCTTAAGCCAGGACAGTGACAGATAAAGGTTTTTATATCGAATATTTAAAACCCGAAACCGGATTACTGATTTTTTACTTTTAATAAAAACAGTAGATTTTGAAAGTTTTTAATTTTGTAAATTTTGTCTGGCCGTCTTTTCCGTGTCGGGGTTTACATTCTTCTTTTTTTTTTTTTGTTTATAGAAATTTAAAATTTTTCCAAATTGTTGTTCTTTTTTCTCAGTTGAATATTTTGGTATTTGTTTCAAATAAAAAACCAGAACATTTAAAAAGATCAAACACCCACATGAACTCCAGAAGTGTGCTCGCTTTCTGGGTGACAATGGTCTAAGTCTGGGGCCGATTTGCTTTACGGCTACAGAGCGGCGCAGAATGAGCAATAGTTATGGTTTGAATTGTTTATAACATTTTTGTCTATGCGATTATTATTATTATTTGTGAATCCAGGGGGCAAATTACGTACGGCATTCCAGACAAATTAAAAAAAAATTTGTTCGGCATTTCGTTTGGGATCGAATGCCGTAGTTTGCCACCAGTATATTATTGTAGATTTTTTTTGTTTAGCTTTGAAAAATGTTACACTTCGGACGGAGTGCTGCGGATCATTATCCCGCATAAATTCCCACCTTAATTACATTTTTTCTTCAGCAAATGGAACTATTTTTTCCCCCAGCAGATATCCAAATAATATACCGCGATAATTTTTCATTTTATCCTGAAAATTGGACCAAGCTTCGATGCAGAAAAACACCCCAAATCATGAGAAACCTGCCACCGAGTTTGACGGTCTATTATGCGTTCTTTTGGGTTAAATTCACTATTAGCAGGGCGACGTTCAAAAGACTTTCCATTCATGATCCAAATACTTTAAGCTTATTTAATCTGATTATTTTTTCGAACAAATTGGTTGTTAGTGGTTTTTAATCCAAAGTGATTCTTATTTTTGGCTAAAGTTGGTAACATTTGTAGTCAGAAAGAACTGGACATGAGACAATATTCCAAAGCAACAAGGGAAAATTTAACATAAATTAATTTCAACTTACACTGCAGAACAGAAACAACGTTGTCTAAGCTTTATTTCATCAGACCATTGTTCCACATTTGACGGAAAATGCGGTGTCTGGCAAATTCCAACCTTTTTTTTATATTTCACTTACTAATGAGAAGTGCTTCTCTTGCACTCCGACCTATAAGTCCAGCCTCTTGTAGTCCATTTTTTATGGTACGGCTTATTACTGTAGCACACAATTTATTTTAAAGGTTATTTGCTAAGTCGATGGGATTATTTTTTCAGTAAACGTTTGTCCAAACGTGCAGACGTTTCACGCTTTCTGTCCGTGGTTTCGATGGTTTTCTTTGAATGAAACACACTAAAAACGCTTTCTGGTGCAATCCATTGTTTGACAATATGCTCTTCGGACTTTAATTTTTTATCATGCTTTTCAGCAGCGGGGGTGTGAACTTCCTGTTATCGAAAATAAATTCAACCCAAAACGTATGAAATTCTATTTAATTTAGTCAAACCTCATTTACATTTGCCACTCTTAAATATTTTTTATAAAAATTTTTATGTTTAATTTTAACACGGTTTGAAGAAATTTGTCTCATTAATTTTTTCATATTTGTAAATTTACTTTTTTGTAAAATTTTTTGTAGAAATCAATTAATTTTAAAAGAACAAAGTAAAAAATACTCTATGACATGTTATTAGGAAGGAAGATACCGTTTCTATTACTTTTTTCCGACACTGTATATCAGGGCGGTCACACATTAGCTCGTCAATTTTCATGTATTTGTTTTTTCACTTTTTGGGGGAGCTGTCAGTTGTAATTTTTATATGATTGCAGAGGTCTTGCACCTCTGATAAGCAGCCTTTTTCTTTTGCCTTTCTTTTGACTAAAAAAAAATCGGTGAATAAAAACGATAACACTATAAACATACAAAGAAATGAACAAAAAAAAAACCCCGATGATCAGGGATGGGAATCTCGTGATAGCCGACTTTTAAGTTTCCCAATATCCATCGTAGCAATTAAACAAAAATATGAGTATTTATATGGCATTCATTATTTCTCAGATTAAAGTGATTCTAGGAAAAATTTTAAAATAATACAAAACAAAAATATTATTTCTAACTACTCTTTGACGTAACTGCAGGCAACTCAGAATAATTATTAATAATTTTAAAATAATTCACCAGCGAAACAATCATAAAGAAGCCAGAAAGAACTAAAACCAAACACATATTTTGAACTTAATTAAAGTTGCTAAAAAATGCATCTAAAGCAATAATTAATTAAATAAAACTACAGAAAAAAATAAATAAAAATCAACTGAAATATTTTTCTTGTTAAAGTTTCACTGGGTCTGTGAAATCTAAAAGTCTGTAGTACTCACAGAAATTGTCTCGCATGAAAATCATGAAACTTAAAATTCAAACAATCATTCTGCTTTACAAAAGTCACTTAGATACGTTAGACATTCCTTTAAGACGATGGCTGGTAGTTTTTTCCGTCTTGTAAATTAATGCCAGGCTGTTTGGGACAAACTTTAAAACAGCAATAGTAAGTTAGTCAGTCAGTCTGGCGGTTGGGCATGCGTACTCGTATTGTCTTCTTTTCTTAAACAAAAATTAAAAAAAACACCATCATCATTGTGATCATCATAATCATGAACTGTAAGTAAGATTTGTGTTAAATACTCGGCAATACTAAATAAAAAAATAATAATAAAAAATAAAAATATATATGAAAACATTTAATGAAAACGAACAAACGAACTTAAATTAGAAAAAAAGCACCATTCACAAAATGAGGTTGAGAGACTGCCTTCAGCAAGGTCGTTTTCCGATATTGTTTTTTCTTATGGTTTTTAATTTGAAACCAAAAAGTAACTACAAGTACAACTTTGTGTTGTATCACGCTAAATAATATATCTCGTATTAAATAGTACGAAACAACTTCTAATGCTGCTGCGTTATAAAGGAATGAATTCGTGCTAAGCAACTGTTCGTTTAAAATTTGGACGCACGTCAAGAGCTATTTCTTTCAATAAATACACATACATACTCTCGTAGTTCCTACAAGGAGCATATTTAGGGCCATAACAAATTTATTCCATTCTGATTTGTCCGATGCAAGTGTTTTGATCACGTTCCAGTTCTCGTCTTGGTTGGCCGCTTCAATTTCGATTTGGCGGCGCCAGGTGTGTGGTGGTCGATAGCTTGTCTTGTGACATCGTCAACGGGCCTTCGTAGACTTTCGCCTAGCCAGCACCATTTACTTTTTCGGATCTTGACGTGTACGGGGATTTGGGAGGTCTGGATTTATAGCCTTTCATTGGATATTCTGTGATGCATTCCACGATTCACATGCTTTTTTTTAAGAGAAGTAATACTCGGCAATTAATATGTGTACCAACCAGTAGGTGTGCTACCTTCTGTGGGAAAGGGATAGTGAAAGAAGACAGATGGTGAAAGTGAGAAAGCTTAATTTTTACAACTCTGATATGGCGTGCTATGTTTGTTTTTGGATCAGTGTTGCAGCGCCTCTGATGTCAAGTACGTGCATTAAATTTGTTTAAGCTGGGTAGACATTCTATTAATTATTTTACTTGCAAGGCGATATTGCTGCAATACTGACGCAGGAGGGCGCTTTGATGTACACTACCATACACCAATATCAATGGCTGCCGGTACTGTTCAGTGACCAATGGTGTGCCTTCGTCACTTAAACAGTCCAAAAACAACAAATACAATGGCACACTAATAATTCACATCTGAAAAATGCTGAGTGTTATGACTTGCCTGAAACTGGGCTCGAATCCACGTCACAAACGAGACCAGAGGTGATACGAAACGCCATGCTATTGTAGTTGTCGCTTTGCTATCTCTGTCACACGAGAAGTCATAAACAAAGAATTTTTCATGTTTTGTTTTGATCCATTTTCCGCCGCAAGAAATATTTAACTCGTATTTCTTAAAAACTTTGTTTTATTAGAAGATGAATTATTATTTTATTTATAGGAAAATAAAAATTGTTCATGTCACATATATTTCTTGGCTTTTGCATTTTTCTACAGGAACTTTCATTACGGACTTCCGTTGAACAAACGCATACATGTAAAAACAAACACACACACTTATAAAATATTTCATCTTGGCTTTTAATATTAACTAGTGTATCCAGCGGCCGACGGCGAATCGCCCGCATTCTAGTAACTAAATATTAATAGTCTTATTCACAAACGCTTAATAAAGTTAATGTGTACATTAAAACCGGTTTTCCCATATAAAAATCCATACAATAACTTTATTAATCGTTTGTGAATAAGGCCATAAGCATTTACATAAATATATACGATAAAGTACAAAAAAACCATTCTAAATTAATAACTTAAAACTCTCTTACTTATCTCTCTTTTATTACAAAATACATATAGAAAAAACTCTGTCTCATTCCTACACAAAGGAAATTGGACAAACACACATACAGACTTTGTATGTGTAATAAGTGTGCATGTATTGTCAGCAACTTCAAACGCTTATAGCTCCCAAAATACTAAACCGATTTAAATAAAATTAATATTGTGCACATCTATCTAAAATCCTCATTTAAAACATATAAATCTTACCGAAATCGGTTCAGTATTACGGCTGTAAAAGGGATCTCAAAAAACGTGTTTGCCTATTAATCTTGGCTTTTATTTATTTATATATTATTTTATATATTAAATTGTAAATAGTTTTCTAATTTGTTATATTTTTCTCCTTTGTGATTTAGTTAATTACAAAATTCTTTAATTTTGTTTTATTTATTTTCCCTTATTCTTACATGATATTGTTATCTTTTTTTTAACGAAAAGTTGATGGCAAACAAAGTTGATTTAGACCAAATCATAATCTCATATTTTCATCTCTGGTCTACCCTGTGCCCACGTTCTTAGTCATTATTTGTCTTGTAGCCCCAACGCGCTAACTACATTAGCCAAGAGCATCCTCACTATAAAGAAGTCAGCTCTTCTTTATGCAGGAATTAAATATGTTTTGCTTGGTTTTCTTCAAAATATGTGCTGATCACCAAAATGAATGTTTAGCAGCTTTTAGTCGTTTTTTTACGTCGTCTGCAGAACCACCTGAATTTTTAATCCAAAATAAATAGCCTGGACATTTTGTCTGAAAACGGTATATCTGAGCGTGCTTTTAGAACTCCTAGAGGCACAATTCTGTCAGTATATGTGCCATATTTAACAGACAAACCCATTCCTTCAGCTGGTTTAATTTAGTTAGCTCTTCTTGTCGTCTTTACAAATTATTGCGTTAATTCTATGTATTTGGTTTTAAGCGACAATTGAAAAACGAATTTCAAGTTCACTAAAATTAATCATTGAATTATAACTAAAATTAAAGGTTCAAATTGCGGTTGCTACTGCGAAGTATGTTAAGTTGTGAACACTCGCTTGTCCGCATTTCGACGTCCCGAAGTTATCTTCACGTATCTCCAATATAGTTTTCTTTGGATAATTTAGTCTATAGTTTCAAAATTATATATAAAAAAATATTAGATGATCCGAATTCGCACTACTTCCAGAGCATAAGTTCAGGATCTTAGACCCGGTTCGCACACGACAGGTTTGACTCGGCATGTCTTTTATGTCATGTTTTTAGGAGAAGCGGCCTTGTTTAATTTTATTTTTTTTATTTTGTAATATATGTACGTGAAAATAAATTCGGGACGTCGAAATGCGGACAAGCAATTTGTAGTGACTAATATTTTAATTGTTGCTTTATCAGCGATAGTAGTTTTCCCTTCGAGGAGAATGAAAATTTCACGGGAACGAAAACTCCACTTGTTATTCACGATAGGGGTGATTTATAAACAAAATCACACCTACACGAGAATGTTTACATCCGGGTTTTTCATATTGCCCTTAATAAAATGATAGAAATTTCTGATGTATATACCCATCAGCAATGACCAAGTGCTACATCAAATGACCGTCATAGTTCTTGTAAAAACGACGACCTTCATACATCTTTTGTATAATACAGTCCTTTAAACATCTTGCCGGCCAGGCTTAACCAAAGTTACGTGTTTGCTCTTATAAAAGTTACGTCAAAGTTATTGAAGTCTGTGCGAAATTATATTCAAAACAATTCTTTAGAATTTCAAAAGTGTTCACTATTCCCTGTTAAAATTTCTCATTTACTCAATAAGAAATCAAAAAAATATTCAAAAAATCAACTTCTACACAACTTTACGGATGTTGTCTAAAGTTTTTTTTTTCTATTTACCAAATTAATTATTTTTCTTATTTTTAATTGATTCCATCTAATGTGATCTTTATTATTTTAACAATATAAATTAGTTTGATGGTTATTAAAAAATTAAAAAAAATAATAAAAATAACACGAATAAAAAACTCTTAACACCCCTTTGTACATGTTCTTGTAGATTTGATTGTTAATTCTGTTTGTTAAATTGCACGAATAAACTGAAATAAATATTAAAGACCACAGAAGAAAAAAAAAATAATCTAAATAAATGTTCATGTTTAAGTTTATTTAGTTTTTTTTTAATTCTATTTTTTAGTATGTGGCGTGCAAAAATTTGTTAGTTTTTTTTTTTAATTTTATTTTCTATATGATTTTTGTGTGCAAATTTGGTGTTCTAAAGAATTATTAAGTGTAATAATCAGCAACAATAGCGAATTCTCTACCATGGTAAATCAACAAATTAATTACTCTAGATATGTACAAACGTATGTATGCATTTATTTTATTTGCGTGTTTATTTGTCTAAACTATATTAGAATTACAAAATTTAAAAGGAATTTCAAGAACACTTTTGTGGTTTTTATTTATTATGGTTAAAATAACAAATAACAAAGAAAAAAAATTGGAAACGGATTTAAATGATGGAAACAAAATAATAACACGATAAAAATAGCAGTTTAAACAACTTTGCTTAATTTATTTTATTTTATTTAGCAAATATGAAAATATTAGTTCCGTTTGTCAACAACAAAGAGAAAAAACATAATATTTATTCATTTAAAATTTTTCTTCTAAAACTCTCGTTTAATAAAATTTTTATTTAATCCTCTTCTTGTGCTAAATTATAGACAGAGTTCTGAGTTTTAGGGATTTGTCCCCAAATAAGGGATTTTTTTTGTGATTGGGTATAAAAATGTCGGAAAAATCCCCAGAAGATTTTTAGGGAAAAACTGCTTTTTTCGTTGGGGATTTTCGGGATTAATATATTATTGTAAATCTGTTACTCAATTTTTTTTGTATTCAAATTCATGTACATATTGACAAATTGTTCTGCTTGACGGTTTTTTTCGTGAATTTTTTGGAAAAGTAAGAGATTGTTAGTAATTATCCAACAGTTTTATTTTTTGGGATAAAACAGATAGATATATTCTTCGATTTGTGTTGGTTTTAATTATACTCTGACGTTTCAATATTTTGTGCGCAAGAATAATTTTAGAAGTTACAGAAAAAAATACTAAATCGGGAATTTTCGTGAATTTTTTGGAAAAGTAAGAGATTGTTAGTAATTATCCAACAGTTTTATTTTTTGGGATATAACAGATATATTCTTCAATTTGTGTTGGTTTTAATTATACTCTGACGTTTCAATATTTTGTGCACAAGAATTATTTTAGAAGTCACAGAAAAAATACTAAATCGGGAATTTTCGTGAATTTTTTGGAAAAGTAAGAGATTGTTAGTAATTATCCAACAGTTTTATTTTTTGGGATAAAACAGATATATTCTTCAATTTGTGTTGGTTTTAATTATACTCTGACGTTTCAATATTTTGTGCACAAGAATTATTTTAGAAGTCACAGAAAAAAATACTAAATCGGGAATTTTCGTGAATTTTTTGGAAAAGTAAGAGATTGTTAGTAATTATCCAACAGTTTTATTTTTTGGGATAAAACAGATATATTCTTCGATTTGTGTTGGTTTTAATTATACTCTGACGTTTCAATATTTTGTGCACAAGAATTATTTTAGAAGTCACAGAAAAAAATACTAAATCGGGAATTTTCATGAATTTTTTGGAAAAGTAAGAGATTGTTAGTAATTATCCAACAGTTTTATTTTTTGGGATAAAACAGATATATTCTTCGATTTGTGTTGGTTTTAATTATACTCTGACGTTTCAATATTTTGTGCACAAGAATTATTTTAGAAGTCACAGAAAAAAATACTAAATCGGGAATTTTCATGAATTTTTTGGAAAAGTAAGAGATTGTTAGTAATTATCCAACAGTTTTATTTTTTGGGATAAAACAGATATATTCTTCGATTTGTGTTGGTTTTAATTATACTCTGACGTTTCAATATTTTGTGCACAAGAATTATTTTAGAAGTCACAGAAAAAAATACTAAATCGGGAATTTTCATGAATTTTTTGGAAAAGTAAGAGATTGTTAGTAATTATCCAACAGTTTTATTTTTTGGGATAAAACAGATATATTCTTCGATTTGTGTTGGTTTTAATTATACTCTGACGTTTCAATATTTTGTGCACAAGAATTATTTTGGAAGTCACAGAAAAAAATACTAAATCGGGAATTTTCATGAATTTTTTGGAAAAGTAAGAGATTGTTAGTAATTATCCAACAGTTTTATTTTTTGGGATAAAACAGATATATTCTTCGATTTGTGTTGGTTTTAATTATACTCTGACGTTTCAATATTTTGTGCACAAGAATTATTTTAGAAGTCACAGAAAAAAATACTAAATCGGGAATTTTCATGAATTTTTTGGAAAAGTAAGAGATTGTTAGTAATTATCCAACAGTTTTATTTTTTGGGATAAAACAGATATATTCTTCGATTTGTGTTGGTTTTAATTATACTCTGACGTTTCAATATTTTGTGCACAAGAATTATTTTAGAAGTCACAGAAAAAAATACTAAATCGGGAATTTTCATGAATTTTTTGGAAAAGTAAGAGATTGTTAGTAATTATCCAACAGTTTTATTTTTTGGGATAAAACAGATATATTCTTCGATTTGTGTTGGTTTTAATTATACTCTGACGTTTCAATATTTTGTGCACAAGAATTATTTTAGAAGTCACAGAAAAAAATACTAAATCGGGAATTTTCATGAATTTTTTGGAAAAGTAAGAGATTGTTAGTAATTATCCAACAGTTTTATTTTTTGGGATAAAACAGATATATTCTTCGATTTGTGTTGGTTTTAATTATACTCTGACGTTTCAATATTTTGTGCACAAGAATTATTTTAGAAGTCACAGAAAAAAATACTAAATCGGGAATTTTCATGAATTTTTTGGAAAAGTAAGAGATTGTTAGTAATTATCCAACAGTTTTATTTTTTGGGATAAAACAGATATATTCTTCGATTTGTGTTGGTTTTAATTATACTCTGACGTTTCAATATTTTGTGCACAAGAATTATTTTAGAAGTCACAGAAAAAAATACTAAATCGGGAATTTTCATGAATTTTTTGGAAAAGTAAGAGATTGTTAGTAATTATCCAACAGTTTTATTTTTTGGGATAAAACAGATATATTCTTCGATTTGTGTTGGTTTTAATTATACTCTGACGTTTCAATATTTTGTGCACAAGAATTATTTTAGAAGTCACAGAAAAAAATACTAAATCGGGAATTTTCATGAATTTTTTGGAAAAGTAAGAGATTGTTAGTAATTATCCAACAGTTTTATTTTTTGGGATAAAACAGATATATTCTTCGATTTGTGTTGGTTTTAATTATACTCTGACGTTTCAATATTTTGTGCACAAGAATTATTTTAGAAGTCACAGAAAAAAATACTAAATCGGGAATTTTCATGAATTTTTTGGAAAAGTAAGAGATTGTTAGTAATTATCCAACAGTTTTATTTTTTGGGATAAAACAGATATATTCTTCGATTTGTGTTGGTTTTAATTATACTCTGACGTTTCAATATTTTGTGCACAAGAATTATTTTAGAAGTCACAGAAAAAAATACTAAATCGGGAATTTTCATGAATTTTTTGGAAAAGTAAGAGATTGTTAGTAATTATCCAACAGTTTTATTTTTTGGGATAAAACAGATATATTCTTCGATTTGTGTTGGTTTTAATTATACTCTGACGTTTCAATATTTTGTGCACAAGAATTATTTTAGAAGTCACAGAAAAAAATACTAAATCGGGAATTTTCATGAATTTTTTGGAAAAGTAAGAGATTGTTAGTAATTATCCAACAGTTTTATTTTTTGGGATAAAACAGATATATTCTTCGATTTGTGTTGGTTTTAATTATACTCTGACGTTTCAATATTTTGTGCACAAGAATTATTTTAGAAGTCACAGAAAAAAATACTAAATCGGGAATTTTCATGAATTTTTTGGAAAAGTAAGAGATTGTTAGTAATTATCCAACAGTTTTATTTTTTGGGATAAAACAGATATATTCTTCGATTTGTGTTGGTTTTAATTATACTCTGACATTTCAATATTTTGTGCACAAGAATTATTTTAGAAGTCACAGAAAAAAATACTAAATCGGGAATTTTCATGAATTTTTTGGAAAAGTAAGAGATTGTTAGTAATTATCCAACAGTTTTATTTTTTGGGATAAAACAGATATATTCTTCGATTTGTGTTGGTTTTAATTATGAATTATGAATGAATAAATGAAGAAGACGTAGTTTTTATTTAAGTCCTTTTATTATACAGCCAAATTATTAATAAAAAATTTCCCGGGAGATTTCTCCCTTTTCCCAAAAAGGGGTTGTTCACATATAATATGCGAAAAATTAATATGTGAACATATATCTGAACATCTCCCGGGGAATTTTTATTCATAATCGGGCTGATAGGTTTGTTAATTAATGTTTGCAAGTCAGCCTTCTCCAGTCATCTTTTTTGGTATTTTCTACTTTGCAAGTATTATTGCGGCGGTATTTTCTGCGTTGATGTGTCTTGTTGGGTACTTCGTAAATGCGTCTTAACTATTATGTTGCTTTATTGACGACGAGGACAACACACACATTACGTTGATAAAGATTTGCATGCAATTGGATCTTCATTTATTTCGAATTTTAATTGCATTAAAAAGATTTGCATAATTGTTCATAAATATCATTGTAGCATTCATATCATTTTTCATTGTCCCTCTCGCGAGTGTGATTTAATGATTGCTATCCAAATTGTTTTTAAAATCCCAAGACCGTCCATCATTCATCATTATTTTATTTTGAGACAATTTTAATAAAAGATTTATGCAGCAGCAAAACGAATGTTTTGGTAGTGTGTGGTTTTATGCCTCTCAGCTTTAAGCTGTAAATTTTTGATTCTTTCAGGCAAAAATAAAAATAAAAAAATTATAAAAAAAGCTGACAAATATGATCATAAGGTTTCCCAGTAAAGAGTTCTGTTTTTTTGAATGTGATTATTTTTCGAACTAATGTGGTTGTAAAGTGGATCTAATCCAAAGCGTTTATTATTTGGCTAAAATACAATACGTAACGTTTTTTTTTTAATCAGAAAGAATTGGATAAGTGAAAATATTCCAAAGGAACGGAGGAAAAATTATCGTAAATTAATTTCAACTTATAGAACAGAAGGATTTGATTTTGTTTTAAATGAAAAAAGCTAAAGAGGCTTGCAAACAGCATCATCTAATGCTGGGTTAACTAACTAACTGTTGGTCTTTTATTATTATTATTTTTTTTTGTCCGTATTAAATCAAAAGTGTGCTGTGCTGTGCTGTGCTGCGCTGTGCCGCTGGTGTGGATCAAATCAAAGTATTATAATCGTGACAAACATTTGAAATGTTTGTTGTCATTATAATGTGCCTTTAAGAAGAGCTTAAAGTAGTTGATTTTTCTTATTGTCGTTACCAACGGCAATATTTTGAAAGTGTACATAATTTTTATTTTTATAGATTTTTTTGGAGGCTTTTAATTGTCTTTTTTGAGATGGTTGGTTGTGCACTTTTGAATGGCTTTTTCTTCTGCAAGTATTATTTATTTTTGTCTTATTGGTATACGAGTACAAGCAAGTATGATCTATGATTTCTTGTTAGATTTTATTACAAAATGTCTTTCTGTTTGTCCGTCCGCCCGTCCGTCCATACAATCGGCTTGTTGTGCTGTTTTCTTTTCTTGTGTGTAGGTTGGTTTTATTCGGCGTCGTTGCTGTTATAATTTTGTTTTCAAGTCTCAGACACAGAAACGTATCGATTTCTGTTAAGAAGCTGAATATATGAATGGTTTTTGACATGAAATGTATTTCATCATTGTGGCATGTGTGGATGTTTGGATAGATGTATGGTTTTTTTTCGTTTATTTTTTGCATTGTGGTACAACCATTGAAAATTGATTGATTGATTTGTATTAAATAAAAGACTAAGACTTTGCAGCTTCTTGCCGCCGGTAGTACAGGAAAAAGAAAATTTCGCAATTCGAAAATAAACACAACAAAATCGACAAATTGGTGTTGAAAAGTCTCTTCAGTCTTTACACTGATTGAAAAGTAATTTTTTATCTGACGCTATTACGATTTATCAAATTGAACGAGGTTGGCAAACCGATAGTCATGGAAAATTTCGACAAACGAGTGCGTGTGTGTATACAAAGCCATGGAGGCCATTTGCCCGATGTGTTATTCCATAAAGAACCCTTTTTTATGTACTTTATGATTCAATGAAATGAATGAATGTGCAGTTGCGATGCGCCAAGTTGTTTTTGGACGTCCACGGCGCCGGAATCTTGCGGGATATACTGCAGCGCTGCTATCTCGTTATCGGATCTCAACATCAATCAGTATGACCAATCCATCCAAATTTCCTTTTCAGGATGTCGTACTGGATTGACTGTTGGTTCGTGCTGCGGAGCATCTCATTGTTGGTAATTGAGTTGGGCAAAAACATCGAATAATTCTTCGTAGGCAACAGTTAGTGAAAACCTGCAGCCGCCGTACGTCGCTTTTGAATAGAACCCAAGTTTCACACACGTATAGGAGGAGTATGGGCTTCCCCTTATGAAATATTTTGTAATTGACAATTCGAGTTTGAAACCCGGTTTTTGGCATAATAAATTTTAGCGAATTTCTTCTTTTCATTTTTATTATTTAATAAAAAAAGTGCTTTCTATCTTGCTTCCAATCGACTACTCTCTACAACTTTTGACCTTTCAAACCGATTTCATAATTACATAATCTCTATTTTCAAAAAAAAGATTTTTTATTTATTTTATTTTTTTTATCTACAAACAAATATCTTTTAACAATTTATTCATTATCATATCGTTTTCTTTTATATTTTAAAGCTAATCATTTTAATTAAGCTCTCTGTAAGTTTTGATAAAATTTAATATTTTAATGCTTCAATCGTAATCTTTTAATTAATTTATTCCTAACAGTTTTGGATGTTAATAAAAAAATGTATTCAATTAATTGCGATCATAAAATTTTTCTCCAAAATTTGCTTTTACCTTCTTAATTTGAACAATTGGACAATCGACCCTGGGAAATCCATAAAAAATCATGTATATAATTTACTCGTAACATGACAATCTTACAATTTGAACATTTTTTTTTCGTATCCGTCCTGTTTGTGTTTGTCAAAATATTTTGTCTCCGTGTTTGATTTGCCATTAAACATCTAATAAATAAATGTGTTGTGTTTTATTTCATAATTTCTGTAACTAAGATCTTTTTATGTTCAGTTATTTATTTTAGTACATTCTCGTATGAATTTAACTAGTTCTCCTTTAAGACATTCTAAGAACATGCGACGTGATCATTTTTTCAGCTACAATTTTTGTGTGCTTTTATTTGTAAAAGTAGATCAACCAGTCAAAAAATAAAAAAAATTAAATAATTATAATTAAGCAAGTTTTTTTTTTCTTGATCTTTTTAAAATTGCTGCCATAGCAATTGGGTGTGGTGTTGTTGTTAATGGTGATTACTTTGGATAAAACACTAAAGCTTAAAAAAAATAAATTAAAATATATACTTAAATATATTTGTTACTACATATGACTAGAATTAGTTTTTGATAAAATACTAAAAATGTGTCTGTGACAGCGCACGTTTGTATTTATAAAGTGGCCAGTTAAAATTAATAAGTTAATTTAAAATACATTAATTTAACTTATTTAAAAGATCATCAAATAAAATTAAATAAATTATTTTGAGTTTTCTGACTTCCTCTTCTTCTTATATATCTATCTACATTATTCATAGAGAAACACATTTTTTGAGATCCCTTTTACTGCGGTAATGCCAAAACGATTCCGGAAAGATTTATATATTTTTAAACGGCTTTTTACATAGATGTGTACAGTTTTACCTTTATTTAAATCGGTTCGATATCCAGGGAGCTATAATCGTTTACGGTAGCTACTAACACATGCACACTTATTACACATGCATTCAATTTAAAAAATAAACAAAGTTTGCATGTGTGTTTGTTTAATTTGCTTTTGCATAGAAATGAGACAGAGTCAAGATGTGTTTAATTAGGTGACAGCACTAGGAAAACAATTACAACAATACAAGAACAACAGGCATTTTTTGTTTCTGTAGTTTCATTGCGTATGTCAAAAACCAAACCCATAAAACAAAGAAAACAGACACAGAAAAAAAGACAAAAGTATTTTGTATGTATTTTGACATTCGCAACGAATAATCAGGTGCTGTAATGCTGTCACCTGGTTAAATACGCCTTGGACAGAGTCGTTTATTTATAATGATTTTGTTGTTTTTGTATTTTATCGTATGTAATTTCTAGAATGAGGTCGATTGAGTCGACCGCTGGATACACTAGCTCATATAAATCTTTGAAAGTTCTATAAAAAGAGTGCTTAAAAAGCGTTAATTTTTGCAAGGCATTTAAATAAAGTTAAAGCTTTTAAAAGCTTTATAAAAAAATATGTTTTATAGTTTTGAAAGATAAAGTTTGAATTTAATTAAGTCAAAGCCTTTAAAAGTTTTGTGGCAAAGTATGTTTTATAGTTTTCAAAGTTAAGAGTAAGAACTTTTAAGAATGGCATCTGAAAGCACTTCTACAACATGAGAGTTTTAAGCTCGTCAAGCTTAAACATATTTCCTAAGAATTTAACCAAACTCTTGAATATAACTTTAAGGATCTTATAACTTAAAAAGAATGAAATGAATCCTCCTTAGAGCCGATTTACATTGAGGGTGATGTCGCTGCGACAGCGCTTACGTTCTCTTTTGTAGTCCCTTTTTAAATCTACACGCGCTCACATGGCGACGTTTTTGTCGCTAGGTTCGGGGGACTTTTATAAATTTAATTGATATCAATTCTTCTTATTCCTTTATTCGTAGCAGTGTTGCCATAAAGAAACAATTTCTTAGTTTGTGAAATATAAAACTAATATGCTTACAGGCAATACTGCCAATAATTTATAAAGCAAAAGTAAATTAAATTATTAAAAGCAAAATGTCTGATCTAATCACAAATATCCAAATACAAGTAAAAAATTGGTCTCACTGGCAAAACTACCTGATACATAAAAAAGCAAAAATATGAGCGAAAGAAATATGCAAGAGAAAAGATGTTCCCATTACGTGCGATTTTTTCTTTATACTTTCCCCTGCAAACTCGAGTCGCGAGCGACGTGTCGCAGGGACATCACCCGCAATATAAACATACTCCTATTCCGAAAATATTTGTCAATGTCACATCAAGCCAAGACCAAAAAATAAATTCTTCTCTGCGTGCAAGTACGTTCTATCGATCGTTAAAATTCACCCTATTCTCGTGACCACATTCAGCGATTTGCTTTTACAAAATTAACCGGGGTCGAATAATTTATATTTTCGGATAATTTGGCAGGCGTTTTTTTTTGTGGCCCGCTTACCGGGGTTTTTACCGGATATAATTTTTGAGTTTTTTTTTATAAAACAAAATAGTTACTTTAGTTTCCCACTTTTAATCAGGGCACTACAAAGAATTTCGAGTGATAATATGAAAAACAGAAGATACACGATAAGTTGGGGAAGTTTCGTCTATAACTAAAAATCGTTGATGAAATAAGAGATGTGTATTTGGATTTCTTGTCATCATTTTTAAATCGCGCTTTGCATACGATTTTTTCTGTGCTTTTGTTTGTTCAATAAATGAATTTGTTTGTTATCCTGTTATTTTTCCAGAAATATCGAATGCAAATTATTTTTTATTTTATATATTTATTCCACAACAATTCAAATGATACTTTTCATGAAAATATTTAACATTTTTGAGAGAAAAGTGTAATTTTATTTAGTCAACTTCTGGCAACACTTTTATATAATAAATAATTAAAAATTTATTAAAAGCTTTTTTAATCTTAAGGCTGTTATATATACATATATTTTTTTTACACTTTTATCCTTGAAAAGCTTAAATAACTTAAAATTTTTTATTAATTTTTTTTATATGCGGCACAAGCTTTCGAAGCTTTGGCTTTCTACATTTTTGTTTAACAATTTTAAAAGTTTTTACGAGAATCATCTTGCTTTATGCGTTTGAAAAGTGAGGAGCTTCCTAAAGCTTCGCACCCCCACAATTCATTTGCACAAAAATATTGTTACATTTTTGCTTCAAGTTTGAAAGCTTAATTTTTCTGTGTAAAACTCCACCTTAGCATGCAGCAACTTGCTGAATTGTTTTGATTTTGTTTCTATGCCAGCTGCTTGTTGTGTTTTTTCTCTCCACTGGTGTCTCAGTTCCAGAGTGCATTGGCATGGTTTGCCATGTTTGAATTTATTACACACACACACACACACATACGTACATACATAAATTTTTATTCTTGTTTTTGTTGTTTTACTTTAATCTAAATCGTTCATTTGTATACAATATAATATAATATGCATCTAGTTTCTGCTACAAATGCATTTTTTTATATTTTATATTAATTTGTGCTTTTATCGTAGTTGTTGTTTATTTTTGTATTTTGAAAAGTGAATGTCCACCAAAAGTCCTTGAAACTTTAAACCAATCTTACCAGTTTGTAGTATGTGGTGTATACGTACATATATTGTAGTTTCTTGTTGTGAGTTTGCTGGGGCAGTAGTATCATAATCAAAATAAAAATAGCTGCCTGAATGTATGCGGTGGTGCAGTATATATAATTTTTATATATAAAAATATATATTTTTTTGGTTGCAATTACAGTTTAATGCACCAAACAACAGCAACAACAACAACAAACTCGTCACCTTTGAGTAACAGAACTTTAAGGATATGAATTCGAAATATTACTGAAAAGTAAATCGAAACAAAAGACAATGAGCTTTATTTTGTTTGGCGAATTTTGCCTTTTTCTTCGACATTTTCTACTAGACAAAAGAAAGCAAGCAATATTTTCTCTTAATCTATTACAAAATGTCGTAGTCGAAGACGAAATTCGACAAAAAATATTGGTGTAAATGTATCTCTTGAAGAAGCAAATAAGATAAGAAAAGTATGCAAAAAATTTTGTTAAAGAGCTGGTTTGCTGCTGGTTTAAAACTCGAAGAAAATTTCAATATTTTCAATATATAGTTCAATATATAGAAATCAGTGGAGCTATAATTAATGAACAAGTATGAGATACGAAAAGGAATACCACCGAATTCTGGATTCAAGTGTAAAATTTTAAAAATTCGAATAATGAAAATCCTTTTAAAAGAGTTGTCGTGCTTTGTGCTTTCTAATTATATTAACTAGAGTCATAGTGGTCGAAATTCGACCGCCAGTTTAAACTTATACCTATTTTAGTTGCATTCATTTAAAGAGAAAAAAACTACCTAATTTCCCATCCCCTTTCCCATGGGAAAAAACAACAAAGCAAGTTTACTTTCATAAGTTTTTTCTTGAAGCTAACATATCCATCCATACGTAATGAACATGTATATCCGTATTTAATTCTGATCTCTTTCTTTTTCAACTTCATTCATTTGAGGAGAAAAAATCTTATTTCTCATATACATACATATGTGCTCTCAACACTCTCATTGATTTGCTTATGTTTTTATTTGAACCAATACTTACATAAGTGAAGGTATGTGTGTATTTTTAGCATATGTAGTGGTGCCAACTTTAGGAGCTCTTTAATCGTTTAATACTGCGCCGATTTAAATATTATATAGTCGGGTTCCTAAAGCTTAACAATATCTACCATTTGTTAAAAATGCAGAAAATCGGTTGCCAAACAAAGAAGAAAAAGGGATCTAAAAATTTGTGTTTGCCTATTTATATAATAATTTAAAAGCAATGTTACAAAAACTAGAACTTTTTTTGGACTGTAGAACATTTTTTGGCGACTTGGCACATTTAATCTGCCGTTTTTTTGGCAACTCTGTATAAAGTAAATAAACAATAATAAACTAAAGTCTGTTTGTGTTTTTATTTTATTTTCGACAAATTCAAAGAACAAAGTCGAGCAAACGTTTAGGTAACAATACTAAAAAAAAGATTGATTAGCAGAGTTGTTTATTTTTTAATCAAACTGGCTTAAATCGTCTCGATTTTTTGAATAGATCCGAATATTTATTATTTATTAAAACTGCAAGGTTACTGGTCCCATTTTAGCGGTTTTTTTGCTTGCTAAAAAACTAAAAAAGCTGAAAAAGCGGTGATTTTCTCATTCATGGCAGCCATTTTGATGTCAGAGGCGACAATTTCGAAACAGCGAAAATAATAAGCTTTCAAGACTGTTTTTAAAACTAAGAGCTTATAAAAGCTTTTGGTTGAAATAGATATCTTGTACAGTTCGTTTTAAAAGTTTTCTTTTATGTCCGACTCAAAACTGTAAAGAAAAACCATCTGCTGTAGGAACAACTAAATCAGGTGCCACATTTCCTTGCTCATTAAAAATATTTTTCTCGGTTACTAAAATTAAGTTTAAAAATTTTCTGCAAAATTGTCGTTAATTTTTTTTTAAGGAAGCACTTCATTTCATTTCTCACGACTAAATTCTTTTAAGGCTCTGGTTAGCAGCTATTTTTTTTAAGTTTTAAAGACAAAGAGGGACTAGGCTAGAATTTGATAGTTGGTTTTTCTATTAAAAAAAAGTTTTTGTTTTTGCTTTTTAGTGCAGCAATAAACAAACATTTGCTTGTTGCTGTTGTTGTTCATATACATGGTTATTATTTTACTTCTTTAAAAGCATCAGCAAACATATCAAACTGCAACAAACAATATTTTGAAAGCTTTCAAAAATATACAAAATATATAAAATGATTGGGTTTTGCATGCAAAATTGCAGCCACATGCTTCGACTTTGGTATCAAAAATGAAATGTTGTTCTTTTTTAAATTTATATTTTTTTTAATTTTTTTTTTCAATAGTAAATGTCGTTTAACGAACAGAACCCGTTGAAAATTAAATGCTTAAAAAAATAGGCGTAATATTTTTTTCCTTTTTCTTCTTGTTGTTTGTTTTATTATTTTACAGTTCAATAAGAACGTTTGAAACAACCTTGAAAAAGGCGTGTGTTCTTTTTTTTTATACAATTAAAAAGGTTTTTGAAATATAAAAGCTTTTATTTGCGACTATTTTTTCTTATTAGTTTGATTGTATGCAGAGAATGTCTTCGAATCAAATCAATACAAGGTGCTTGAAAAATATTGAATTATTTAGGAATGCTGGGGAGATTTTTTTTACATAACAAACTTGTGAAGGCTTTAAAAGCCTTTGCAAAAATATTTACATAGTTGGAGAATTGTGACCATACATGGAACATCGGAAACTGTTTCAGTTTAGATGTATTCTTCAAATAGTGTTGGATGCAGGACTCTGCTCTGTGAAAAGCTTTCTAATGGATTTGAAACAAATTTTGCTTTAGGGAAATCGAATGAAAGTGCAGGGTTCCGCGTATGCCTTGAAATATTCAATTACTTTTTATACAATTTCTTAATGCATAATAATATTATAATATTTTATTTATTTCAATGTTAATGTAGAACTGTGTTCTTGGTGTAAAAGTACTGACTGTGAACAGTATTTGAATTGCCATATTAAGAACCACCTTCTTTGCCTTCATAAGTCGTCGTCAGCATCACCTATTTTACATTTGCCCAATTCACAAGGTGTTGTATCTAATGTAAGTTGTATAAATATTGTTTGGAATTTCTGTGTTGTAAACATTTGTTGTGGCAACATGTTTATTCTTATTATTATTACAACATGTTCGTAATTGATGAAAAAACCGAACTTATGGCGTTTTCTTTTCTCAAAACAAAGTGCAACATTTCTTTTAGTTTTTATCAAAAAATAGCTATTCAGAGTTTTCTTAAGACAAAAATGTTGCCTCGTCCGTGATGATATAATAATTTCTAATAAACTCACTATTTCCAAAAAATCATATGACAAATTTTCAATAAAAAGGGTAAAAAATGTTGCACTTTTTTTTAGAAAAGAAAACGCCATTAGTCTCATCACAAATAAATTTTTTTTACAAAATTCTTCCATTGTGTTCTATTCCTAGTTATATTTTGCAGCTGGTTAAAGTTTTTTCTGGTCTCGCTGACAGGGGTTCTTCTCGAAGTGGTTCTAGATCTTCCAACGCCTCGCTGCCCCTGAGGATGTCATTCTAAGGCAGAGTGTGTAATTTCGGAAACATGTTTAGCTGCATATTATCACTATCACTGATACAACTTACAACCTCTACCAGACGTTGTGTGTGACCTGGACAATTTACTTCGACCACTTGTTATAATCTGGTTCTTGTTTCCAATCCGTCTCCTTATGTGTATTTGCTGTATATGCATATGTAACATTATGTTTGAAGCCAATTTATTAGACATGATACTGTTTGTTGTGGTCATTTGTTGCAACAAACAAATGTAAACTCGGACACACAATTCACCAGTCAAATTAAAAAAATCAAACCAACGCCCTACTTTCAAATTTTGTGGCTGTTTCTGAGTTTGTGATTCAAAATTAATGGTTCTTTTACGTTCTTTGTAATATTTGCTTGTTCTTATTGTTGTTGCTTTTAAATTAATAACAAATTGTTGTTGCAATTGTTGCTGTTGTGTACAACAAGAGATATCAATTAATTGTAAGTGTTTGTTTCTTTCATTTCAGTTTAGTTTTTTTGTTTTTTGTTATTAATTTTTTTCAAGACAAGGTCGTTCCAAAAAGATTTTCTAGATTAGTTATGAATGGCAAGTTGAACAATTGTAATTGAACTGCCAGTTTATGGGGGCTCTAGAAAAAGAAAAAGCTGACATGAACTTATTTGGCTGAAAAAAAAACGACAAATGATAATAAATATAAAAAAAAATAATTATAGTTATTAAATGCAATAAATACGTTGCAGTAGCACAAGAGATCTTGATAACTTTTAAAGCCTTTCACTTAAAGCGTCTAGGTGGTGCACTTTGCTTATTTCGTCCTCTTTCCCATCAGCTCGCCTCTTACAACATCAGCTAGTCTTACATAAGTAACCTGATGAGCGTTCATACCCAACTCATCTTGGACTTCTTTTTTTCAAACGACAATTGCTGCTAAGTTATTTGAAAGTGCAAGAAGAAATATGTACAAATAAGAAATTATTGGGCTGAAGAAGTACATAAGATAAATCATCAGCAATAATAACAATATTATTTAGACAGTAAAATCGTTGTTAGCGGGATTTGAAGGGTGCCAACATGACGGGAATAGAATTAATTTGCAACCGTTTACTTAGCGATCGCCAGTATGGTTTCCATGGAGGGCGCTCTACTGGTGATTTACTTGCATTTCTATCGGAAAATCGGTGTCATTCCATACACCATTATGACGAAAGTAAGATGGTGCCTCTAGATATTTCCAAGGCGTTTGACAGAGTGTGGAATGATGCACTTATGACAAAACTTATTGCCGTTGGTGTCGGTAATGACTTCTCTCGATTTATATCGTGCTTTCTCAGGGATCGCACTATACGATTTTCTATAGATGGGATTTCTTCAAACGAGTTCAAGATTAATTCAGGGGTACCGCAAGACTCCGTTCTTCCTCCTTCCTTGTATCTTACATATATTTCTTCCATGTCAAACTTCAAAGCATCTATTCTTTGCAGATGATAGCAGCATTTGCCATTCATATTCATTGAGTCACAGGCTTAGCGTGTTCGATATTGGAGTAAAGGGATTGAACATGAATGATACAATCAATCACGATCTTGTAACAATCTCCGAATGGGGTCATGCAAATAGGGTCGATTTTAACGCTCGTAAGACCCAGTGTTGCACAGTAACGAACAGACATATGACCGAACATGCTGCTCCACCTGTAATTATGGGTGTTATGGATATTAAGGATTCAGATGCTCTTGATGTTCTTAGCATGAAGATCCAGTGAGATGTTCGATGGACAGGCCACATCTTGCAGATCCCAAAAGAAGCGTTCAAGTACCTTCGCTTTCACACATGGCGTAAGAGTTACTTCACACTCCCCTTTATTATAATCTTCTAAAATTTTATTTTTTAAATTGATGGCTATAATTATTTCTTGCCATTCAGTATCGGTTGAATTGCTTCATCGAAACTAACTTTAAAATTATTTTTTTGTATTTTAAATTATACAAAAACGTATGATGTGTGATAATCAGGAACACCGGGAAATATGCTCTAAAGAAAAACTTTTTATGCGCATATTTAAGAGAATATGCCCTTGAAAAGAAACAAATTTTAGCTGTAGAGATGGGCGCCGCTCCTGCTATTAGAGTGAATCATGCGTGATCACGCATGCTACAAGCACATGAGCGCGCATGAACGTGATTACAAAAAATTGAGCGTGGGTGAGAGCGCATTTGTAGATTCTTAGCGTGATTGGTTCGTGATTTTTTTTGCTGTATTGCAATTTTTTTCTTATAACTTTTTAATTATTTTAAAGTGTTTTCCTAAGTATTTTGTAAGCGTGAGTTTTCCTGATTATAACTAACTTTTTTCCACACTCAAAATGCTCTGTACGTAAAATTAACTGAAATTGTAATTTGAATTAAATGAAAGATCACTTGAAAACCGGTCTACTCATTTTTCATTTAAATTTAAATAAAAGTTCATTTAATTTTTTATGTTAAAAGATTAATTGACTTAAAAATAAAAGTTTTTTGCTTTGTTTCTGCAATTTTTACTGCCAAATAATCAACCACAAGATCCCTAAAAATAAATGAATTTTCAAGTAATCATTAAATGAATACATACTCGTACATGCATTGTTTAGAAGAGGAAATCTCAAGCAGAATAAATCAATTAAAGCAAGCAAAGAAAAAAAACAGCACTCGAAAACAACGGTCAATATTGAATGTAACCGAAAATCCGCATTAATATGTCCTTAGTTTTTTGAATGAATGTTAGAATCAGTTAAAAATAAAATTGTTTACAATTTTAAATGTTTATTCTTTTAAAAATGATTGAACGGATTCTTGAATAACGTATAGTCCGTTACTGTAATAACATTGTGAGTGCACTCACGTGAGCGTGCATGCACGTGAGACAAAAATATAAGGTCGTGCATAAATAATTTTTTTATCGTGATTGTGCATGAGCGTGGGTGAAAATTTACTCACGATTCCATCTCTAATTACTTGTTTGAAAATAATTTACATTTTTTGTGTGCATTTAAAATGAGATTAAAATAAAGTGAACAGAACAAGAACTGAATAAAAAACTAAAATTGTGCGTCAATTTCGGGCATCAGAAGATCTCCGGAGTGACGCAGATCTCCATATCAGAATCAAAAATTTTGCTTAAAATACTTGCCAAATATTTGAGGAAAAAAAAAACGTGACCAACAACAAGCTAAATTTGCCTTTTCTTTAATTCCAATATTTTTTAAATATAGGTTCGCATTTATTAAAAATAATATAAAAATAGCATTTCGCAGCTTAATAGACTTCATTTTGTGATATAAAAACCAAGGTAAATCACACTAACTCTAAGCAAAAGTAGTGGTTACGTTTTTTTCCTCAAATGTTTGCCAAGTGTGACCGTACCTTAAGACAAGTTTTTTAATTATAATTGTTACTGTAATAAACAAACAAATATTGAATTAGATTTTCAAATAGAAATTGCTGACTATTGCATTTAAGAAAAAAATTTTGAAACATTTGCAAATATTGAAATGAATTTTTTGGCTTGAGTTCAAATCTGAGTTTAACCGTTTTTTCTTAATTTTTAAGAAACTGTTTTGGTTATATTTATTATTTTATTAAGAGAGTACTTTTTTGGAACAATTTATTCATCATACCAGCAGAACGGGTCAGTACTGATTATTGAAAATAAAAAAAATAAATTTTCAGTCACTAATTTCAGAATATTTTACTTCACTATAGATTACTTATTATATTTTGTGTTTAGTAAGTGTTAGTATTAAATAAAAAAAAATTGATCATTTAATATACGCACATAATTGTAATTCTTTTTTTCCGCAAAAAATCTTGTAACCGGAAGTCTCCGTAATTTTTTTTGGAATAATGGGGTTTCGAGTTATGGAATTTCGATTGTGTTTCATGACCTCGTATGTATAAAATACTTGAGTGCCCTTATGGAACAGTGTATTTTTCAGTAGTGCCATCTTATGTGTAATTACACATATCACGTGTAATTTTTATTTTCATGTGTAGCCCATGTGTAATTGGCTGCATGTGCAGCTCATGTGCAATTTAAAATTTTATCGTTTTTGAGCACTACTTTTTTTATTGCGATGACGACAAATAAGGATTGGCTGTGATATTTTAATTTATTTATGAACCTGTTCAGCATTTTTTTGCTTTAAATTTATTCAGATTTTGCTTGTGATTGTTCTTTTTACATAAAAACAAAACTGTGATATTTTTAAGGAGAATGATGTAGAATTGGTCTAAATATAAAATAAAAAAATAAAAAAAACCCCTGAAGAAGTTAAAAAATACCAACGAAACGTTGCAATAATATGTAGAATATAATCTTTTATTAAATGACCTTGAAATCCCAAATATTGTAAATATATTCATCAAAAAAATTTTGGAATTACACCAAAAACATAAATATTTAATCTAAACAAATCAAAGCACTTTATTTTGCAAAAAAAAAACAAAAAAGAAAGCATGTGTAATTCCGAATTTCATGTGTAATTTTGGCATGATGGATGTGTAATTTAACATATCGGTGGCGGCAACACTGGTATTTTTCTTAATGTATTGTTACTATTTGTTTAATGTGTTAAAAATGTGCAAAATAAATAAATAAACAAAAAAATTTTAATGATCTTATGAATCCCTTTTATATCTGGGTTTTTGTTTTTACAAAATAAAAAGGTCATACATAATTATATTGTTCGTGTCTTCACTTTCCTTTGCCGTCAATCGAGTCTTCACTGTTGCCATTTAAATTTTTATACAAAATTATGAAAAACATGTTTGCAACAATGTTGCTCTACTCGCTCATTTGTTTTAAAAAATTTTGTAAATACAATTATTAATGGTGAAAAAAATGAACTCGATGAAAATATGTATGCTGATATGCACAAATACATACATACACACATACGCAAACATATATACATGTGTACATGTCTGCTTGTAATTTCTTAAATAATGCTATTAACAAAATTGTTGAACAATTTAATTTGCTCAGAAATAATACCAACAAAAAACATATTTTTTTTTTCGCAGAACTGGCTCTTAAATACATAAATAACTTTTACAAGTATTTATTTGGTATTAAATTCCAGTCAATAAATCATTGATAAAGCTTTAAAAAAGGCGGTAATTCAAACCTTTATAAATTGAGGTAGGTCTTTGAGCTTAAATGAATATGAAAAATATAATGAAAAATAATAAATCTGGCTAAACATATGCTGGGAAGTTTTTGATTTCAGGAAAATGTAATGCGAAAAAATATATGTACCCGTATTTGTTTTCAGGGTGGCAAAACAGCACTCGCTACTTGTGAGAACTATGAGTCACTATGAGTACGCAAAATTCAAGGAAGAGACTTTGTAAGGGGCTGCTAACCGGCTTAACCTACTTTCTTCCTTCTTGTTTATTAGGAAATTTAGAACATATTTTTATTTTACATGAGGGTAGTAAAAGCTGTATTTTAGAAAAGCTTGCTCTCATTTTTTCCTAACAAGAGAACTACTCAAAAGCTCTTGCAGTTACTAGAAAGTTTTGTTATGCAGCCACAAATTCCAAACATATGTTTTAAAAATATGTACATATGTAATATTTTTAAACTAAAAATATTTAATTAAATAGTTTCAAGTGCAGACAAAAGGATGCATTCTGTGTAAAATTTTCAAAAAACTGGTTTTCATTTTTCAGATTTCAGATTTCTCAAATGTTTTAGGTTAAGGAAGGCCACAAAAACACTCGAAATAAATAAAAGTACTCAAAAATACTCCTTCGAATTTCCTATGAGCGCTTTTTCTTTTACTAAAAAATAAAAAAAACCTTTAAATTTTTTGAATTGTCTCTTCTGTTTTCATGCTCATACATTTCTGCTGAAATTTTTATTTCAAATATCCGGTTGATAAAAATAGAAATCTCTTTTTTTTATTTAGTACTATAGTATTAATGCGTAAATATTTATATCTCAGGGATTCAAAGCAGGGATAGAAAATGCGATACATTCTACATATTTCTGTAGATGTTGTTTTAAAAAATACACGTTAAGGCCTCATTAGTTTTTACGCTTTTACCTTTCGTTGCCGCTCTGTGCCGTTCTTTTTTGTAGAAAATATTTTTCAAATTTTTCGATAATAACCGCAGCAAATCGTCAGGAAATTTTTTTGAATAAGTATCGCGAAAATCGCACTGTGGCTGAAAATCGTTTTTCATTGGCCAAAACTCAAATTTTTTTTTGTCACCGATTTTTAAAATTTTTACGCCCTTTTGCAGCTAATATATCCAGATTAAGGTAGCCAAAAAATTAGGTTAAACTATTGATAATTGTGAGCGTGGCATGCTGTCAAACTCAACGGTTTTTTTAATTTCAGAAAAAGGTGTTTTTCTTTTGTTTTTTATCAAAAATAAATGGTTACTACTCGCAAGCTATCATCGATAATGGCCTGCGGTCTTTTTTATAATGTTGGTAGGATTATAGTCTTTAGTTTTTGTAAGTGGTCAGAGCTCTAGCGTTTAATATTAAGGGCGTTACGGAATATTTATGAAACTACTATATTTTTCTCAAATTTAAACTTTAGTGGAATAGAACTTCTAGGGAACAAAAGGGAACAAGAAATGTATACCACCCGGAGAAAGGTGAAAGTGTCCTCTTTAACGCTATATATACTTTTGCACCCGCCACGAGCCGCCTGTAGAACACTTTTTTCATTTTAATGAAATTACTCCAAAGTACTCGTATACAATGGTGTATATAATTTTCACTTTTTTGCCTAAAAGTTTATGTTTTTTACTTTAGACTACGTAAAACTAAAAAAATTAAATATAATACCTGCGAAAGGGTTTAATGGCTTTGTTTTGATCAGCAAAAAATTGGTAATAAAATTATCACAAATTATCACAAAATTCTACAGTAAACATATGATCTGTTACTAAATTTACCTGTTATCAAATGTTAGGGTCAACCAAAGTCATAAGCAATTTTATAACAATAATCGCGACATTAAAGCACTAAAGAAAAAAAAAATAACCCAACAACAACAACAAATATTGGCGAGATACTAATCAGTTTTACCTGATATTAAGGTCTGGACAACATGTGCAGTTTTGTGCAATTTAAGCACTACCTGCTATGAAATTAAAGATCAATGTGTGAATAACATGTATCTAAAAATGTATAAAACTACGGATTCGATAAGGGATTACTCAGTTAATCCTCTAAGTGTACGGATAAAACATAACAGACGCAAATAAAAATATTCAGAAAAATATGGAGAGCTTCAGTTATAAAGAACTGGCCGAAGAGTATTTTAGAAACAAAAACCAGGAAGATGTTCTTAGCTACGTTAAAATAAAATTAAACTTAAATTCGTGGAACACATACTAAAAATCAATTATGATTTGGATTTCGGGTCTTCAGGATCAATAAGAAACAACGAAACCAACAAAGAGTTAAGAAGTTCAAAAAAGAAACATGTTCAAGATGAATATCGCAAATTAGGATTGATTATAGATCAGCCAAAACAAGGGTCAGGCAATACAAATGATGGCAATACCGCAAGAAGATTCTTTTCAGATCCAGAAACAGCATCTGAAATAACAGGAGTGGATTTAAACCTCATTTTCAGATTTAAAATAATCCTAGAAGTACTTGCGTGCAATGAAGAAATTGACTCTAGAAAATTTGGAGATTATGCTAAGGAAACTGCAAAAATATATACAACCAACTACCCATGGAGAAATATGTCTGCAACAGTTCACAAAATCCTTTATCATGGAGAAGATGTCATTAAATATCATTTGGTGCCACTTGGAGATCTATCAGAGGAGGCTCAGGAAAAAAGGAACAAGGATTACAGATTTTATAGAGAGCACAATACTAGAAAAATTTCAAGAAATTCAACAAATGAAGATCTATTTAATATATTATTGGCAACGTCAGATCCGTTTATCTCCAGTATTCGAAATCAATGGAAAGTGGAACATCGGGATTTAGATGAAGAAGCCAAAAAACTACTAAAGAACAGAGATAGCACAGAACAAAATATGGAATATTTGCAATCAATATTTGAGTCAAATGAATAATAATTATAATTGCCTTTCATTGTTATTTAAGTACGAAAAACATAGTATTAGTAAAAAATAATAACAAACGAACCTACCATTGTTACAAATGCTATTAAAATTTATTGCAGTTTTTATAATAATAATTTTTAAAATGTTTTTAAAATTATCAAATTTGACAGCAAAAAATAATAAATTTTTCTGTAGTAATAGCAATATTTTTAGATAATATTATTAACGTTTTTTTTAAGTGTAACTATTCTTTAAGTGTAAACAAATTTGCAAATTTGTCAGCAAAAAATTTTAAATTTTTCAGTAATAGCAAAATCTCCAGTTGATTTTACTATTTTTTTCAGTGTACAATTTTTTTTAAGTGTAACATAAAAAAAATTCCATTATTACAAAAATTATTTATAATTATTATTAATTTCCAAATATTCAAATTTTTTGATAAATAAAAAAATAATAATTCCATATTTCACTCTAAAAGTTAAAAAAAATTCAAAAGTTCAACTTTGACCTAGAATTCCTTAAAAAGTCCTCAATCAATTTTAATAAAATTTAAACTGAGTCAAGCTGAACTAAATATCTATCCAATAAAAAAAAAATTACTTCAATATTTTGATCGGTTCAAAAGTTACAGAGTTTTGGCCAATGAAAAACGATTTTCAGCCACTGTGAATCGTACAAGACCACAATAGAGAGAATATCGTATCGACCACACACGCTTTAAATGTATGTAGTTGTAATTGTTTTTATTGGTATCATGATAGAATAATACAGGTGGTGTCGAAGCTACAACAACACTGCTTTTACGTTCGAAGCTGTCAAAAAGAACAAAAGAAAAATGGCAAAATGGTTACATTTTCTGTTCTATAAAGAAGTTTTTGTCTTTTCCTTTTCTTATTTGCATTTGAAGCAAGTGATAAACTGTGCTTTTTCAGCAGTGTGGGTGTGTATTAGTAATACACAATCAAATTTTGACAGACTCGAAACCAAAAAAAAAAGTCCGTTAACGCTTCGACACTACCTGTATTACTCTACCATGATTGGTATTAAACTCATTGATATTCTCAAAGATGATTTTATAAGAAATTTGTCTTCACTTAGTTGTGAACGATTGCTTGCGAGGCAATCTCGTTAACGGATTCATCACGCCCTAAATTCTTAATTATAGCTCTCACTTTGTAAAATGAAACGTTTCTAAAGATAACAAATTTGTGTTAAAAATATTCAGTTTTTTTCAATAGAAATTTTAAACATTTGCAAACTTTTCATTTTACACAATGTGGTCCTAAGGCGCTGGTTAAATCTAATTTTATGTCAAATAAATTGTAGTTCAGGAAGTGCAGTAATTTTAAGACAAAATGAACAGCTGTTAAATGCTTTTTTTATAATGATTTAATCCTGTAACGAGACTTTCTGTAATGTGTTTAAAACTGGGCTCGAATCGTTACATCCGTGAACGTAAAACTCGTCACTTAAAGGTACAACTCATATTCGTATTTATTTCTCAGAGAAGCCAGCTTCTTGGCTCTTGGCGTAAACAATTTTGGATAGTTGAGAAACTATTATAAGACACGGCAGTGTCGTCAAATGTGTTTAAATCCTCATGACATGCAAGAGTTTTTCGCTCATGTTGCCGTGAGCTATGATTTCCGATGTACGAATCGTACATGAATCGTCAGAAGAAAATGACGTTCACGCCAATTTGGCCAAATGGGATAGATATTTTTTACTACTACTGTACTACTAAACTAAATTAGAATTTATGAATGAACGAATGAGAATAAAAAAACTTCAAAGAGTGTTGATAAAGTATTCCAGCTTTTGTCGCATGATTTGAGAGAATTTCTTTACACAGCACTTACACTCTCTTTTTTGGTGGTTTTTCTGTGAATGAATGACGTAGATTTAAATTTCTACTACAATTAGTTTCCAGATGTTAGCATTTTGTTGTTGTGTGGGTTACATGCCAATTTTTTCTTTTTTTTCTTCTTTGCCTTAAATGACGTGAACAAATCTATCGTAATACAGTACGCAACATACAACAACAAGTGTTAAATAATTTTTTGCTATTTTTATGTACGAAATTCTTTTGGGAGTGTTAAAAATGGAAGGAACATGCATAGATGTTTAGTTAAAATTTATCGTAGATTATTAAGTTCGGAGTCAAGGTGATGATGGAATAGCGAAATTTGTTTTGTTTTTTTCATACCAATTGAACTTGAAGGAACTTGAAGAAATAAATAATAAAACAAAAACGTTAAATAGGTAAGATTTTTTTTTAAAGGCATTTAGTTCAAGAAATAAAATAATATGATCTCTGTAGCCAAAACTGTTTTTAAATCTAAAATATCTATTATCAATAAGAACTATTTTTAAATTACTACACCCGAAAATTTTAACAATATGTTTTTTTTTTTGGTATTTCCAAATGTTCTAAAGAAAAAACAATAAAATATTTCAATAAAACCTCCAAATATTCGAATTTGAGAATTTTAATTACTCAAGTGACAACAAGTAGGTACAATTTCAATTGTTGAAAATAATTAATATTGGGCTCGTAATTTCTTGTTTAGGTTTAAGTGGAAAAGAAATTGTTTTGGCTTAAGTTTTAATCTTCAATTTTAAAGTAAAAAGTACTTTTTTATTAAGAATGTTGAGAAATTCAAATTATTTTTATTAAGCAATATTGAAACATTGCCATCATCAGACTAGCAGAATGGATCAATACTGATTTTTAGGCCGCTACTGCATCTCATCAGTGTTCTTTGTGGAATTTTAACACTTGACATGCTTGATATTAGTAAGTAACCGAAATATTTAACAAATTAGAATATGAAAATTACTTCAACTCAATTTCACAGCTTAGATCAATTTCGCTTAGAACAAAATTTCCATCTCTGATGATTGATTATTTCATATATTATTACTCTCTTCGCTATATCCAGCGCCTTTGGCTGCTAAGATCAAGCTTTTTCCATTTATTTTAAGTTAAGTTTATCAAAATTCTCAATAAATGAATCTGTACATTCGAGATTTGAACTAAAATCAAAATACCTACGCTTTCAACTTTTAAAAATCTTTGAATTATGCCAAAAAAATAATAGCAATTGACTACCAAAAACTTGTCGTATTTATTTTTAATGCTGGAAATATGCCAACTATTTTGGCATTGGTTTTCGGATTTTCGAAAATAATTTCGAATTTTCGAACATCATGTAAAAAGGTAAATTTTAATTTTTAACCTGAAATACAAATGAAATAAAAATGCAAAATGGTAAGGTTTATGGGAAATAAACAAGTTCGAAAATTATAATTCAAGGAATCAAAAAAGTTAATTCATAAATAAATCCCTAAAATCTAAAAATTTAAAAATAAAATGGCTTAAGTAATTTTTTGTTTGTTTGTTTACATGAAATATTATATGTTATAGCGTTTTGATATTCGAAAATAAGTTAAAATTTTCGAAGATTGATTAAATTTAAAAAGTTAAAGTGTATGGAAAATTGAGCTTAATTTAAAGATTAATTGAAAATCAGTAGCTCTACTTACATGTTTTTTATTATAGAAATTTAAGCATCAACAATTAGCGAACGTAGAAAAACTCATATTTTTAACCGCTTTATTCATAAAAAATATTTTTGATTTGTAAAAGTTTTATAAAACAGTTAAAAATATTTTTTATGAATAACGCAGTTAATGTTTAGGACAATGAATATTTTCATATTCGAAATTAAACAACATATTCGAAAAAGTTCAAACTATCGAATAAGTTCAAACTAAATCATTGTTGTATATTTTTTAAGTTAGAGGTAACAAATATTAATGCATAATATTGGGATTTTCGCAAGTAAGCTCGAATTCACGAACTTCTTCTAAAATCGATGAATATTGTTTTAGAGTCTCCAACTCTTTCAAAGTGACTGAAAATCAATAGCTAAAAAAATATATATTTTCGAAAATAAAAAAAATGACGCAAATATGCAAATGACGAACAATTTTTTTTCCAAAAATATAGAAAAAAGCTTGATTTCAGTTACTACATTTCTATAACTCTTTTAAATAATGTAAGATCAGGAATTTACTTGTATATAGTAATTAAGTTTGTTCAATGTATTTTTAAAATTAAAATAAGTTTTTTTGTTTTATATATATTTTTTGCAGGTGAGTTATGAGTCAGATGCTACACTTCTTAAATGGCAAATTATTTGAACCAATTTCAATTTAAACAAACGGAACAATTTAACAAATAACTTATTTCGTAAGTACAATATTTCAATAAAATTATTGTGGAACGAAATAGAAGAAATATCAGCACGTGTTTAGCGTTCAACAGTTTGGAAGGGATAAAAACAGAAAATAATAATAAAATTACACTAATTTTCCGGGCGCCAGTGAGTTGGAAAATAATGCGAAAAGAGAAGAGTAAATAGAAAAATGTATCTTTTATCCAAAAAGAAAATGTGAACAAGTAACCTTAATTGTCATTTAAGGGCAACAAATTTATTTAGCAATAAGTTATCCTGTTAGTTTTTGTCCACTCGGAAATTTAATTTTTAAAAGGGAACAACTTTTATTTTTTATTTAATTTTTAACTACGAATTGTACATAATTGTGCGAGAACGTTCGATTTATATATTTATGGCCACGCTCACAACACTGTGCATCGCTTGGTTGCCCTTTTCGTAGCTTGTTCCCTCATTTTTTGTGAAATCTGCACTTACCTGATATTAACGGTTGTTAATTCAAAGATTAACATCTCTGCCACTTGGCAGTCATTTTTGTTCATCTTGCAGTTTTGTTCTTCAAGTCTGCTAATCATCAGCGTCTACTGTCAAATTCGTCCACACACACAGCAAACAGTAGACATTCGTGTGTCATTTTATGATTTTGTTTTCTTACATTTTTATTGTCCTTACACTGTGATGCCAGCAGAAATTTAACAAAATCCCTACATCTCTCGAAAAAAATTCCTCCTTTTTTTCCTACACACAAAAAAAAACTCCCTACTCCAAAAATTCATTGAGTTTTAGAACAAAAAACATTTTATTTAGGGTCTTAAAATTTTGTAGATTTACATATGTATATCGCCACACAAAAAACTAAATAATAACAAAAACGAGTAATATCCAGCGATCGACGGCGAATCGCCGGCATTAACCATTTACATAAATATATACGATAAAATACAAAAACAAAAAACAATCTAAATAAACAACTTAAAATTCTTTTACTTATCTCTCTCTTATTACAAAATAGATATAGAAAAAACTCTGTCTCATTTCTACACAAAACAAATCGGACAAACACACATACACACTTTGTATATGTGTAATAAGTGTACATGTATTGTTAGGAACTTCAAACGCTTATAGCTCCCAAAATACTAAACCGAATGAAATAAAATTAAGATTGTGCACATCTATCTAAAATCCCTATTAAAAACATATAAATCTTTCCGAAATCGCTTGAGTATTACGGCTGTAAAAGGGATCTAAAAAAACATGTTTGCCTATTAATAATATAAGATAACATTAATTTGTAATTTTAACAACTTCATCTTGTGCCATCTCAAACGGCTGTACCTATTACATTTCTTCAAAAATGATTTAATTTTTAAGGGAAGTCTTTCGATTAACTTAAGGGCTGTCGCACCATTTTTTATAATTCTTTGCATTTGTTGCTAATATAGATTTCTTAAATTTCTAAAATAAAGATGTAGAGATCTTAGAAGATAATCAAAATCTTAATTCGATATTCTTAATAAAATTTTATTAAAGTTAAAATAAAAAATCTGGTTCGGAATGGACCGAATGAAAGTTATTTTTGTTGGTTTATAAGAGCACAGTTGAATATTTAAAATAGCTTCATATATATATTTTTAAAAAGTTTTAATTTATATGTAAATATATCAAACGAAAAAAATTCAAAGTTTTTAAATTAGTTTTTATTTTTCATACAAATTCTATTCCCAAAAAATCGGACATTTCTTTGTCTTTTGTTTTCTCTATTTATTATTTACCAAAAGATGTTTTCTGTCTGTAATACTGTAACAATATATTGGAATTTATATGTATTATCACTTTTGTGGGGTGTGGTGTTTTAAAAATTCCGTACACTTTCCTTAAAATGAGAAATCTGTCCTTTTTTCCCTTCCCTTGAAATTTGCCAATGAAGGGAAAACTCCCTACTCTTGGCATCACTGTCCTTACAAACTTAATGTTTAGCAGGATGGTCGAATATTTGGCAAAAATTGGTATTAATCCATACATCTTAGCTGAATGTTCAAATGTTGCTCATGTTTAAGAGAGATATCGAAGAAAATTTTAGAACACAAAGGAAGCAATGTCTGTCTTTAAGAAGTATGAATAAAATTCCTAGCAAACCCCAAAGATAATGTGGCCAATAGTTCTCTGTATCATATTTTAGCAAAGAAATTTGGCACATAGAAGGATATTCCGTTTTTTTGAACGAAGCTGATGGAGTTCATGATCTCAAGTGACTTTGACATTCCTTCTTTCTTGCGTTCTTTTTAGGCGAAATTTTAATATTTTTCAGAAATAGTTTTTCTCCTCTTTTTTCAAAATGTAAATGAAGGTGTGTACAATCATCGATTGTACACATTTTGACTCATGTAGCGTTATGAAAATAATTTGATGTCTTATTTTAGTTTTATTTTTTCATGTTCATTCTCACTCGCTCCAAAATATGCATATTTTTGTTTGTAGCAAAAAATTACTTTACCCTTAATACACCCACCGCATACCATTTAATAACTCGGATTTTTTAAAGTAATTTGAAACATTTTTCATACTGTTGAATGAAAAGCAAAGCAAATAATTGTTAGCTGGCTCATTTGATTTCAAATGAAACATACGCACCATTTGTAATTTTATTTTCATAGAATTTTTATTTTATGCGTCTACGTCTGCCATTTTTATCTACGTGGTTTAGTGCACAGTGGGAAGGATCGTACTTTAAAGCTAAATAATTTACTAGCATATTCTACTTGCATTAATCGGTGGGTTAAATAATGTGATATATTGTTGATTGAAACTACAGAAATGGATTGATTACTGCCTGACCTGCGATGTCGAGCGATATCGTTCTTTTTGTGAAATTACATTTAAAATAAAAACAAAATTTTAGAAATTGTTTTTGTTTTAAACGTAATTTCACAAAAGAATGATATCGTTCGAGATCGTGCGACAGGCAGTCAGTTTAAACTTTAAAATCTTTTAAGCCATGCTGTTTTGTGAAACCGATACGATTTTACATCGGTTATTTTCTTAAAACTGAATAATTTTCAATTTAGTGTTCCATAAATCAAACGATTTATTTCAGTAGAAAGTGAGTACACACACAAATTTTAAACTTAAAAATAAAACTTAAAAAAAAATCACGCAAAAGCAAATAATTTGTAGATGCAGAAACAGTAATAGTAGTAAGTAAGTAAGAAATAGTAATAAAAAATAAAAATTGCTTTATTTAATGAAATTTATTTTTGATCATGTTTTCGCACTAAATAAGAATAATTTTTAAAAGTCTTTTTAGAGCAAATTTCTATAAAAATATTTATTTTTTTTTAAATTAAAATAAATAAAAACATATTTAATTTGAAATAGCACAAGCTGCTTTTTTTATTATTTAGAAAGAATTTGTCGAAAAATAAAACACCGAACGACCCCACTGTTCACTATACGTAAAACACATCAAGTACGCAGACAGACAAATGGCCTGAATGACGAACCTATTTGACCATATTGTAATAATAAAGCACTTTGTCGTCGGCATTCATAAGAATTGTTATTAACATTAAAATCTATGAACAGGAGCAGAAAGCAAAAACGATATCGTTAGAAAATAACAGAAACAATATTTAATAGTGCCTTCAAATGAGTGGGTGTGTGCGCGGTATTTGGTGGGGCTCTAAAAATAGCCATTCAATCTTTTAGTGGCAAAGAGCTCTTTGATAAAATCAGTAACTGTTTTTTTTTTTATATTTTTGTTCTGCTTTATTTTCTTTTTTCCACGCAACAAGTTGGATTTCGCGTAACGCCAACGCAGTCGGATGTAGTTTGATTTGCCACTCACTTCCTTTGCACACTCACTCAGTACATTCGGTTTGAGCACATTTTTTTTTGTTCTTTTCCTTGTAGCGTAGGTTTATTTTTGGGTTCCCTTTTCATTGTTAAAAAAAAATTAAAATATAATACATATGTATCTGTTTGCTTACTTTTACAATAAATAATAACACACAGCGTCACTAACAGATTTCTAATGGAGATTGCTTTTAAGGTTACCAACGTCATATTGAGGCACCGTCATACATTTTGTTTTGTTTTCCTTTTTGGCATTATTACAAAAGTCAACATGTGGATGTTTTAGAAAAATTATTTTCACCTAAATTTTGATGTGTCTTGCAAACTGTGTCTAGTGATAACATATGTGGTGCTTAGAATTGTTACATATAAAATATATCTTCATTTATTTATATAGAATAATTCATTAACCCTGAAGTACTAATGTTAGTCATTTTGACTAACACTGTTTTTATATTTGCGTGTAACTTTTTTTGCTGCTATGGAAAAATCTCATTTTTTTGTAATCTCAGTTGATGATACGCACTTGCTTTGAACGGTCACTTTGCTGCAGTAACTAATGCTATTTTTGAGTTTTCGAGGTCATGTTAGTCAAAATGACTAACAGGAGCATTTCACAAATGTAGATAAAACTCTTAAAAAATATTTTTTTTTGCCTTTTCTGTATTATTTGACATGTTTTCTTATATTACCAATGAATTTAAAATTTTTTGTTTTTTATTTTTTTTTTACTTTTATTTTTCATTAAAAAATTTGTGTGTGTTCCTAGAAGAGCACCTTTAATGAAATAAATGCAAAAATTAAATTATTTTGGGAAGCTTTCATATTATTGTTTTTTTAGACACTAGACAAAATAAGTTATCAAATTAAAAAAATATTAAAATTATTTCATGTGAAGCTAACACAAAAAAAAATCGAAATTATATTCATGTTAGCCGATTTGACTAACAATTAGTATTAATGAAGAAAAAATCATGTTAGTACTCTAGGGTTAAAGGATATTGTTTTTTTTCTTCCAATTTGTTTTTTGTTTTATTTTGTAAATAAACCGTAAATCTTGCCAAAGTTTCAGTGTATTCAAATAAAGTGTTCTATACATTTTATAAGGGAAAGAATCTACCGTCTGCTGCATCTATAAGTTAATAAATATCTGAGTTTAATCCTAAATGTCATACATCCATGGGACCTGAATAGGAAAGCTACAACAATTATTGCTGCATACACGAACAGGAGAGCAATTGCTCGCAACTGGGAATTCAACGCAACAGGGAACAGATTAGTTTTAACTAAGTCGGATATCTGCCTTTCCACCGTGTAAAGTACTGCGTTCATAACCGACCCCATGTGGGTGGAGAAAGGCACCAGTGGGATTTGCAAGGTAAACACATCGCACTTCTTGTAAACAGATCAACCTCTATGCACGACTACTTTGCTAAATTGTTTGAGCTATCTAACCTCCTTCTGAGTGGCAGCTCTAAACACAGACAGCCACATTGTGACGGATGAATAAGCAGCCAGCGAAAAGACTACCCAATATGTGGCCTCCCCACTACCCAACCGCCTTCACTTGTCAGCAGCATCTGTCGCTGTAGCAACAGCACATAGTACTTTCCCTGGTTGCCAAAGGTCGGCACTGGCGAGCCACTAGCACTAACCTAGCATCAGCTATTTGATCACCGACACTCCCAACGGTTTTGGTTTCAAGCGACACGCGCCACGTGTCTTCTCCGAAAGAGATCTTGTCAATACCCGGCCGTAGAGTTCTACCTCTATGCGATGGATAAACATGAAGTCCATCAACAAACACTTTTCTAAGAATCCGCAAGCGCGAAGGCGAACATCAACTATTAAATCCCGTGGCATCAACTTTTAAACACCTTGAAGGCATATGTACGGGGATAACTTCCGTAGAGTTCTACTTCGATGCTATGGGTAAAAACGAAGTGCTTCAGCAAACCCCCATTCGAAGAAGACGAAAGCCCGAAGGCGAACATCAACAATTAAAATCTGTAGGGTTAGAACCGCATCCCGTGGTACCTTGGTTAGGCCACTGGTAAGGTCTCGAAGAGTATTTCCTAAGGGACTGTTGCAAAAGTTCATTTCCAAAGACCGATCACTTCTGCAACTTTGAACAGGTTGATGTTCCAGGCACTAAAAAATCAGAGCCCAGGGGGGTTATTATGTATTTCGATTTGAAAGAATACACTTTCGAAAAACAATGTATAAGCCATACAAATTCGAATGATTTCCGTTTCGAATCGAAATACATAATAACCCCTTGCCTAATATACTCCGATATCTATTTTCTTAGATAACACCTATACCCAATAGGAAATAGTATGATGTCCGAAACTGTTATGAATCCATACTATTTGGAAGCCTTTTCCATACCCAAACTTTACTTTGACAAAGTCTATTAAATTTTCATTTAAACTTTGTTTAACTTCTTCTCACACGCAAAGTTTATTTTGAAAAATTTTGTGTTGTTTTGTTGGATCAAATGCAAACAAAACACACAAACATGTAACCAAATATGAGAGGATGTGTAAACCAGTGATACGCAAAATTTAAACTGTGATTGTATTGTTGCTTATTAGTATTAGTAGAGAAATCGAGTTTTCCCAGCAAACGCAAATTCAAGCGTTTGAAATATGATGCCGCATTATATTTTCTTATGTAATACTTTAAGCCTTCAAACTAAAAAAAAAACGATTCTTATTATAAAAATTACAGGAAAATGAAAATCTTTCCCATGTACACTCGTCGCTGGATCATTGACGACTAACTGAAAAGCATAAGAATCTGTGTGAATTAAAAAATATTTGATGACTTAAAAGGCTTTATATGTTACCAAACGAATAGTTCATATCATCAATTTAAAAGGGAACGCGAGTGTTTGCTGGATAACTATTAATAAAAAAATATATATAGAAAAATGTATTAGCATACGCCGCGTGTGCATTCATCGCTTTCTTAACGACGACTAAATGAAGACCATTGAAATCTGTGTGAAGATTGCATGTGTGAGGTAATTTCCTCAATTGTGGTATGGGCTGCGCGTCAATGGTGTAAACGCCGAACGAATAAGAACGCAACTTTGCGAGTACATCAGAGTCTGTACTCACGCCCATTCTTCTTTCCCTTCTCACCCTCAAACTCAAGACTTTTCGAAGTAAACTTTTCGTGTGGAAAAGCGATCTTAATGATGTATTGCTATGATGGGTAGTTCTCTTTACTTATTCGTGTTAGCGAACAGCATAGAAGCATATTATCCTTCTGGAGGGACCAGCAATGTGAACAGTTCTGCGGAAATCTCAAATATATAAAAATTGGCGGCAAGCTGGGTAAAGTACTGCAGAATATCGGATGAAATATATATATTTCTCGACATTAAGACGATCATTGCCGCTTTAAACGGTTTCTACTACACAATCTTTGCCGGGCATCTAAAACGGGATAGCGAGGCATTTGAAGCTGACACTGGTCTCGGTGCCAGGACACTCAGACTTTCCTCGGAGCTGTATTGCGAATGCCATTACTGTATAGACGGTGAAGTTGGAAAACTCATTGCGCCATTTAACTGGAATTTCTCTAGTGCATTGATGCAGATCGTCAGCTCATTATTGATTTGGCGCACAGACCAAAAAGTCAGATTGAAGAAAGGTTTACATGAAGTTCTTTAAAAAAAATATACCTGTCACTGCTTCCGGAATATTGTTTGATAAAATCTACATTTTTTTGAACGTTCATGCATGTACGTACTAGTAGTTAAAAGTTAATATTATTTTGTTGAAAATAAAAATTTTTTATCTCTCCCGAGAGAAAAGGTCGTCCTCATTCTTTAATTGTGAAACGTTGATTAAAGCAAAAATTTAAAAATAAAGGCCTATTAAATGCGAAAGCATTTATTTGTATCATACAAGCATTTTTTGTAGCATACAAGCATTTTTTGCAGCATACGTATAGTAACTGCCATTAAATTTATTTAAACATGGAAAACAAAAAGCGCTTGAGCGTTTTTAAACCATCATTTACATGTTTATATCTAAAACATTCTTATACTTAAAATATTTTAAGAATGTCGCACTTTGTGTTTTATTTATAGATCTCAAAATTAAGGGAAATATAAAAATACATTTTATTTTCCTTCATTTGTTGCTATTGTTTCTATAAAAACCCACACCCAAGTTTATATGTACTACAAGCTTGTTATGCTTCAAAATATTAGTCCTTTATTTGCCTTCTATTCTGTGTTCCATGCAATCTTGTTATAAAATATTATGAAATGCTAAGGACGTCATTTGTATGGCGCCTTTTAACAATGGCAAAAAGAAAAGGACATGAAAACAAAAAATAGCAGCAGCAGCATCAGAAGACATATTTAAAACATTTGAAAGGCACCCAGAGCAGCCAGGTGCTGTGCTGTGCTCTTGGGTTTTCTGACAAACTCAGCAGGAGTGTAAGCAAAGGGTCCGAATTATTTTATTACATTAAGAAAACCAGCTGAAAGGAGTAAATTTCTACACTGTAATTTTTCGGCTTTCATTTCTTACGGCTGCAAAGTTCATAAGCTTCTCCGTAGCTCTAGTGTAGGGCGAACGCAGTGGTAATATGAAACATTGCTTTCCCTTTGTAATACACAGAACCATTAAAGTAAGATTGTGTGAAAGATGTACAATTTAGATCTCTTATCCAAGGTCAATGGGGTCAATGATGTAAGATTTCAAACTTTATGTCATCGATGTCGTGGACGGTGTGACATTCCTCCATGCACTTGGGGCACATAATAAGCTGACACCACGAGGGATGCCTCGCCATGAGAGTCCTGCTGGTAACAAACGGACTGACTGCTTGGCCAACAGCGGAGATGGACACAAATTCATTGGACCGGAAACAAGACTTGGCAAATAAAGTGGATATAGCATCGAGAATACTGATTCGTGGGTCGAGTTGAAATTTTCTCGCCATTGAAGAGTTTTTACGGGATTCAGAAAATCGCAACGTTTTACTAGGAGATCCCGCTTCGCATTCCGAAAGTTACTGTCGCTCAGCAAGAGCAGGCAAATGATGTTTACGTGATGGTTTACCGGACAGTATTGGAAATATTGATATCTATCAATTGCTTTGCTCTGGAGTCTATTCGTTCCAGTTCACACACTTCAACTTTTGCTGCTCAACTTCTTATTAACTTCCTTTTACAGAAAAATCTATTTCAACTAATTTTTATATAGATTTTCGCAGGGAAGTAAACATTAAAAAGAAAAGTCAAATAATAACACTCATCTTACTTCGTGTTTATAATTACGAATGGCACAACAAAACGAGCTTCACGAGTATAAGCAGCTCCATACCAAATGCCATTCTTCTTTCCCCTCGCTGCTACAAACTCAAAAGTTGAAGTGTGTGAACCGGCACTTACGGAAAATATCCTTAATGTAAAGAAATCTACATGATCTCTCACGTTCTTTGTCTCTGAACAGGCTTCAACTCAGTCTGGGACTTGAGACATTGAACATACAAAAGATTCCGTGGGTCGCGCATCCCTTAAGACAAACTGCATTATTTTGCTAGAAGCCATTTTCTTTGTGGCTGTCAATGATGTGAAATAAAATTTAAGAAAATGTGTGCTTCTACTTTCCCAACCAGACATCAGTGCCATCAGCAACCTCATCATCGACAACATATTGTAGCGTGTGCTTCATTCATGTAACCACTCATCCATTTACTTAACCATTTATTTAACTATTCCATTCTTCCTGTGGTTTTCGTTACGCAACTCCCAACATCACACTACCACGTACAATTATGTCTTTCTCTCTCTCTCTCTCTTTCTTCTTATTTGTTTAAATGTCATATTTCCACTTGTTTTCACCATATGGCCGGTTAGCATGTTTGGCGTCATCTTGATTTTCCTCTTTTTTGTTGTTTTTTTTTTGCCAATTAGTTGGGCATGTATGCAGATTAATATACAAAAAGGAAGTGAAAATTGTAAAATTAATCCTTTGGCAATCAAGGACTGATGGGTTTACCGCAACCTACACCAATACAAAATATGTAACTTTAAAATCATTAAAAAATACAGTCTTGAATTTGAGTTCGCTTATCATTAGAGTTGGGTCCAACTCGTTTTAGACAAAAACCTTTGATCAAACTCATTTAAATTATATGGGTTCGATGAAAGGTTTTTGTCTAAAACAAGCGACTGAAGGAGTTGGACCATATTCTACTTTCCATTAAACAGCATCTCTTTGCTATCATGCCATTCCAGAACTAAACGATAATAATTCCAGAACTAAACGATTTTAAAATAGCTTCACACCCTTTCGTAGTCAGTTTGGATAGTTTGGTCAGTGCTTTCGATTCGTCATCAATGTTAACTTCTAAATAACGAAATGGAACATTTTTGAATCATTTAAAGTAAAAAACTTAAACAACATTAGGCTCTTTGAACATTCAGTAGGACACATATGTTCCAATAGGTCCTAAAGGATTAAGAAAAAACCATATATTTTATATAGATTTGATTGAACGTTTGTGTCAAAGACGAGCGACTGAACGAGTTCGACACATATCTAATCTACAGGTCGTCATACTGGTCATGGTCAGGGAATCGAGGTAACAGATAAATTAGCCAGAAGGGGCTGCTGCAAAAGCAATTTCATTGTAAACATAGATGTCGTTCCATTTTTCTTTCGCATCACAATAGAGATTAAACCCCCAGAGCTTTTTTGTGGTTAATGACATTTTGAGCGTAAAGCAAGTGTTTTATCTTTAAGCCTTTTCAAAGATTTAAATTACTTTCAGTAGCTTAGAAATTAATGAACGTCTCGACCTGTAGGGTTCTATTTCAAGAATGATCTTTATTTTTAACTAAATGGTCTTGTATACTAAATTTCCCAAGCGGTTAGACTTATTGCAGCACAGTGACACATGAAAAGAATGGGTAATGTATAACAACTTTATATTTAAAATCATTGACAAATATTAAAACCTACGTGTTCTACAAATAACAATATTTTCAGTATCGGCTAAACAGGAAGTTTGGCTTACTTTTCGTAGAATGAAGCAGTTTAAAACCTTTTTGGCACCACTTTCGTACAGTGGTACTACTTTTCGTACTACTGGTTACCAGTTCCGCCTCTCTGGTCATTAGATTCTAAACTATCTTCTTTGGAGAAGTAACATGGTTCTTAGTGCCGTTTATGCTCGGAAGAACATGAAGCAACGTCACACACTCTCTGTGAATGTACTATTTTGCGTAGTAGTAGTAGGCAGCTTTTTCACTCAGAACTTCTGTGCTCAGATGATGTTTAGCTGGCTTTTCCAGTCTCATTAGGAGAGTTATACAAAGTTTAAGTAATAATTCAGTGATGTGTTAGGTATCGTAATGCCGGTTTTTCCACCAGATCTTTTCCTATTCAAGGCTTTCTTATATCGCTCCTTTATTGCAACGCCATCGTATCTAAAAAAAACTCGTTCTTTAAAAAACGACTTGATAGTTTTTAATTTACTCATACCGCAATGGAAAAATAAAAAAGTATTCTCCTCACAAGCAGTGATGCCAAACGTGACGATGTTATGTCATTTTGACGATTTTTTATAGCGAATTTCACAAAGTGACGTTTGACGATTTTTGTTAGTATCCTCTTTTATACTTTGACGATTTTTTGACTTCGCTACTTTTTGCTCAACATAACCTCTACGTATGGGAAAATTTTAAGCTTTAAAACTATATTTTTGTTTTGCGGCCAATATCGAAGATATTAACTGCTAAAGAAATATTTAAAAATTTTAATGACATTAACGAGCTTTACTTTTGTTTTTTTTTAAATATGTGCTTAATTTGATGAATAATCCAAACAAAATTGAAGAAATACAAATTCACAATATGCACTATGAAAAAAAGAAACTTTTTTTTAAATGTTTTAATAAATTTTTTAGTAGATAATTGTATAAAAAATACGGCTCCAAATCAAATTTATTTCCATAACTGGAAACATTTTTATATTGGTGTGTATGTAAAAGAAATGTTGAAATTTTCTATCAATTTATTCATAATTTTGTATAATTTTACGTTGAATTGTGTTACCAAATAAAAAAATTTTATTTCGATGAGAAAATTATAAAAAAACATAAATTTAATTACACCACCTGTGATTTTGAAAAAAAAACTCCAATAATCTTTCCTTATTAAAAGGTTTTCCTAATCTAGTCTCTAAAGAAAAAATATCAAGACATTGAGCATGAAATAAGAGAACTAGGATTTTTGGATTTTGGAGACAGCGCATTAAATGCAGATATATTTTGGAAAAGAGGAAAGTCTACCAAACAATGAACCTGTTTTTCCAAATTTATGTGAATTTGTAAATAACTTGATGACCTTGCCAAACTCTTCAGCTAATGTTGAAAGAAGATTTAGAAAAATTGATCTTAATAAAACCAAGATAAGATACTCATTGCAAACAGGAACCCTCGTACTTTATATGTACATATGTTTGTACGCGTAAAAAATCGAATAAATCAAAAAATTAATTCGGCTCTACACATGAATTGCAAGTTTATGAAAAACTGTATAATAGTATATTCTATGAATTTCTATTTAAATTAAAATATAAAACATTTCATATAAAAAGTTAACGTTTATTTTGGAAAGTCTATAAATAACCTGTTTCGACACAAAATCTCTTCAAATCTTGCCTTAAATTTAGTAAAACGTTTAAAGTTTTTAAGAAATCTGTAGAATTGTTAATTTTTAAATGGAAGATTGTTGTATAGAACAGAAGATTTTAGAGTGACGATTTTTTGTCGACTTTTTTTTTAAATACTGACAATTTTGACGTTTTGAAAATTTTACTGGCAGCCCTGCTCACACAGGGGTGTTTAAACAAGATATGTTTTTACCCAAGATAAAGTTTTTACCTAAGATAAAGAACAAAGATTCGAGAACTAATTCTGCATTCGTAATTTTTTAGATGCATTGAAGGAGCGATATGTTATGTATTTTCAAATTCATCATGAAATTTGTACGGTTTGCATTTAGGCAAAATGGGGGGGGGGGGGGAGTCATTGGAACAAGCGTTGGCCTATTTGCGTTTATTAATACCAAAAACAAAAAGTAACTAACAAATTTCAAGTGTTTCCCAGAATTTTGTTCAATTTTCCTTTAACAATCTGCTTGAAAAATCATTAACAAATTATTATGTTGCGATGATGATGACAATGATAATTATGATGATAATGTTAACGACGCCATTTACACGACAGGATATTAATTGATGTGTTGGCGTCGTTAGTTCATGCATCTTTCAGTGTTACAGAATTTTCCTGCGTGCGCCTTTTTTTCTGTTTTGTTTTAGCTTTTCACTATTTGCGAATTAAAAATATTATAATCAATACATGGATGAGTGTATCAAAGTATGAATGGATGTTTATTAGAATGGATGCTATTAAAAGGGTGTAATGACTGACTGGCTAGCTGACAGCTTGTGACTGGAAAATGCGTGTGGGTTGTTAAATGTAAACGTGATTATTACACAATAACCTCTTTGGCATCAGCAACAACAAACTAACTGTATTTTAAATATTAATTTTTTATTTTATTTTTTCTTACTCCTTAATATGATTTTCTAACGAACAATATTGAAACCATATTGAAAATGTGCACTTATTATGTGTATTGTATGCTTTAGCAAGCAAAGTAAGTTAAACAACAGTAAAATCTTAAATAGTATTTGAAATCATAAATATTAACAAACAAACAAAAAAAGCCCACATAAATCATAGATTATTATTTGCCAATCAAATGAAATTCAATATTTTGTTAATTTTTCTTTTTATGATTTCCAAATATTTGGTTTTTGTTTCTGTTTGTTGCAAGTTAATTACTTTATTTATTTTAGATATATTTCCTTCGTTTTATTTTTTTACTTCGTCAGACCTTCCAAAAAAGCAACTAAAATATTTTTGTAACTTTCAAAAGTTGTTGCTGGCAGCATTTTGTTTGAATTTAAAAAATATATATAAATATGTACATATAAAAATAAAAAAAAGAATTTAAAGTTTTTCGACTACATTATCGAATTGGTTCATGGCAATTCATTCATGTTTCAAAGACCTGTATGTTTTTGTAGCAAAAATGTGCAAAAGAATTAAATAAAAACCGACTTGCACTGTATTACCGCCACCTCGATATTTTATGATTGAATTCTTTTATTTTATTTTAATTTTCCTTTAAATGCGTGCAGTTGTAAAATATTTATTTATTTCGTTGCGCAAACTGATAAAGCAAGGCTAGGGAAGAATTGCTATATTCTAAGTTTGGCATATAATTAGAAGAATAAAGCTGCAGTCTCTGAATTTTACTGAAGTAGTACTATATAAAAATTCCCGCTTTTTTCTGTTACAATATTAACTATTAACTATGATATCTTTAGAAAACTCCATTTTAATGCTAATTTAATTTAAACGAATATAAAGTTTTGTATAAATAACAAATGGGGTTCTGGAATATAAAAAGTTTGGCGAACACTGATGTACCAATGATTAAATTATTGATTTATGATTATTACATCGTTTTTTGTTAAAAAAAAAACAAATATCGTATTAATAGAACACAAAAAACTGAATGTAGGGATTTTTGCAAATATTTTGTTTTTGTAAAAAGTTTAATAAATCAATTAGTTTTTAACGGATTTTAAAAATCAAAATATCAATTTTTTTTTCTTACAAAATATACTTTCATATAATGTGTATAAATAATAGGATTATCTTACAAAATACTGCAAAAAAACATGTCCGAATATGAAAAATAACGGAAAATGCCTTTGCGGTTAAATTACTAACATGTTTTCGAAAGTAACATGAATATCATATACAGTGGTGGCCATATAATTAAAACATTCGTAATGATAGTAAATTATTCGTTTTATTTTCAAAATTAAAAAAGACAACAAATTTTATTTTTCAGTTCTTAAATCTATAACTTAAACAGTTTCCAGTACACTTGTTAAATAGATAATTTTAAATTCTGTAAAGAAAAAATATTAAATAAGTGTTTAATTGGGTTGGCCATATAATTAAAACATTTACTATTTTATTTTAACCACAATATTTTTTGTACTTACCATCAATATTTCGTGAGGAAACCTTTGTTTTTTATAACATTTACACATCTGTATGGCAAACTCTCAGTTAAGTGCCTACGGAGAGGTTGAGGAATAGCCTACCAACACATTTCGATGTTTTGCCACAATTCATCAGCATTTTTGGTATTTTTGTTTTCCATCCTCTTTTCAACTTCACTCCACAAGTTCGCAATTGAATTGAGATCAGGCGATTGAGCTGGCCATTTTAAAACGTGTATGGTTTGTTCGTATAAGCAGCTCTTCACAAGCCATGAATGTGCTTGGGGTCACTGTCGCGCATGAAGTGCCACATTAACGGTAAATTTTCCTCCATACATTGTATTTTCCATAATGTTTATGTAAACATGTAGATCCATTCTTGAACTGATCATCAAAATTGGTCCAATACCATGCCAAGAAAATCCACCCCACACCATAATGTTGCCGCCAATATGCTTAATTGTCTTGATGGTATACCTAGGATTGTGTTGTTGGTTAACTGGATCCCATACATATCATTTTATATCTGATCCCCATCGACCAAATTTGGATTCGTCGCTTCATAAAATATTTGTCCAAAATCTCACTGGTTTCTTAATATTTTCTTTGGAAAAATTCAATCTGGATTTAAAATTTTTTTTGAAGACGAAAAGTTTTCGTTGTGCGATGCATCCTCGTAAGGAAGCTTCATTGAGCCGCCGTCTAATAGTTCTAGATGAAATACCAATACCATATGATAACTCTAATTCAACTTTAAGCTTTTTAGAACTGTTAAATGGGTCAGCTTCAGAGGCTCTTGCGACAATTTCGTCTTCGTTGGCTATGGTTTTATGGGGTTTGAGGGCTCTGGTACATTATTTGAGGTTTCAAATGTATCAAAATGTTTCATTGCATTATACATTTTTCCTCTAGAGCAATCAAGTAACTGGGAAATTTCATTTACTGTATTCCCGGACCCTCTGAGATTAACTATTGCAATCGTTTCTTTCCCGGAACAACTAGGACCTTTTCCCATACTTGATGATTAATTTTTGTATACATTTTTGCTGATATCATTTAAAATATACTTACCAATAAATTTTCAAAAATCAAACAAAATTAAATATAACAAATACGTTATTAAAATAGTAAAACTAAAAATGTTTTAATTATGTGTCCACTTTAAAAACTACACTTTCACTAAATAATGACTTCCTTTGAAAGAAAACTGAATGGAAAAGGAAAATAAAGAAGGAATCAAGTGTAAAAGACATCAAATTTATCTTTCCAGTAGAAAAGTCCCTTTGAAATAGCAAGAGATAATATATAAAAACCGAACAAATGAGAGATCATACATATGTTTTAATTACATGTCCACCACTGTACATCATTTTAAAGGCTTCATTCAGTATCTTCTTTTTAAATCTGTTCTAAAATTTTAAATCGGTTAATATTCAACTGAGTTACAGACCTATAAGTGCATAGAGTTACGAAAAACTGGTTTTTTACCCGTAACTCCAGATTTTGGGGGTGTCCCGGAAATTTCAAATACATATTCTTGATCTACTCGACAGCACCTGCAAGAAAAATAATATCACTTCCCAGGTTTGTTTTTTTGTAACACTGTGTTATTCTTGTTATTGTTTCTGTTAATGTATTTGCATTAGTTTTGATATCCCTTGGTCTAATACCATCTACGCCCGCACTTTTTTTACATTTAGAGATTTTAAAATATTAATTTCTTCTCTAGAGAAAATTCCGTTATGTTTTGCCTAAATAAATGTTTCCTTTCCAAATGTTTTCGTGTCTAAACGCAGACTTACTTAAATGTTTCGGCGTAAATTCGACTGGTTGTTAAAATAAAACGCAGTTGTGTTTTTAAATTATTCCAAACGAGAACGATTGCAGAAGGGCCATGATGAAAAATAAGTTAATATTTTTTAATTAACACACACTTCAATGAAATGTTGCCGAGAACATGTTCGCCTGTATGAACGCGAATAAAAAAAACAAGAGATTTTCAGATGTTTTTCTCCCAAATGTTCGCCCGCCTAAACTCGGACTGAGTGAGCGATAGGACCCGAGCCCCTTTTTTTTTTTTTTTTTTTTTTTTTTTTTTTTTTTTGAAGTGAAAAAGCATGCACACATATGTATATTTTTTTGTATAATTACTTCTGTAGGGAAAAATGTTTTGTTTTTCTTTCATTGAAGTGGGTGTAAATCAAAAAAATTAAACCTGTTTTCTGAACAACCATTTTTTTTAGTTAGTCATACGAGTATAATCCGGCCGGGAAAGTTTTTTTTGTAAAAGAAGTAACGACAATTAATGCCATCCAACCATTTTGTTGTGCTATCTGCTTTAGGAATGTGTTAGTGTAGAAAGGACAGATGGTGAAAGCAGGAAACCTTAATTAATTCTTTTACAACTCTGCTATTGGGTGTTGTGTTATCTTTTAGATCAGTATTGCAGCGCCTACGCTGTAAAGTAGGCGGATTAAATTTGTTTAATCCTCTCATGCATTTGTTGTATGTATACAATTCACACGGTGTCCTATCATGTCATCTTGTCAAAATGTCTTATTATTTTATGACGTCTTGAAAAAATTTTTGTTGTGCTTCAAACAAAAAAAGTCCTAAAATAATAAGACTATTTATGCTGTGTTTTTGTTTTGTCATAACTAAGCAGTAGTGTAGTTTTTGCACAAACTAGCTATTATTTTCGTTTTTCACTTGTTTTCGGCATTCTAACATAAAATTTTTATGATTGTAACGATTGTCCGATTTATTATTGTTTTTTTATTTTTTATCAGCTGACTCAAATTTAAAATAACACACTAAATTATGAGGGGTTGTTCACAGCAGTCATATTTTTTCGTCTTATTATTTTAAGACATATGACTTTATGACGACCGGTGTGAATACCCCAAATAACACTTTTTAAGAGCCCATTTATAATTTCGAATGGCAATTTTTGGCAAAAGGAAGTATTATAAAAAAAAATCTTGTGTACCTTGGTTTTGTTTGCTACTTGCACATAATTAAAAAATCTTTCATATATTTCTTTTCATTCGGTTAAATCGGTAGATTTTTTTCTGCAAATTTTGTGAACAAATAAGGGCCTTATGAAATGAAAGGGCTTTTATGAAAAACTTTTGTTAATTTAGTGTAAATTTTTTCCAGCTACATTATTTAATAAAGTAGTGAAATAAAATAAATAAATATGGACCGATTAAAGGAAAAAAAGAAATAAATCAAATGTTTACCATTTATAGAAATTTCTGATAACGAAGCGAACGTCTTAGATAAAATATTCGAAAATATAACGGCTGTAGAGCGTTGAAATCCGCGAAGATATGGAACTTCACGGCTTAGAGTTCGAGGAAAAATATAGTCCAATTACAGGCAATTCTGGGTGGAAAACAGGCGACTTAAAAATCTTAAAATAAAAAAAATACTACAATCTTATAACAAACTATGGAACGGGTCTATTGACAATGTTGTAAAAGTAAAATATGCTGCAGAAGTATAATATATTCTATTCTTATATAAAAAAGTGGACATTATTAGTCCGTTTATGCACCATGCTGTATCTGCACAACATTTTCTGAAAACTACACGGCGACTATACATTTTTATTTTTTTATTTTTTGTCTTCCTTAATCCCAATATAGTTAGAAACAAAGTAAAATAAATATGTAGCTGACGCTACTGTTCAGTGACCAGTGCTATGCCTTCGTCACTTAAACAGTCCTAAAACAATAAATACTATGACATACTAAAGCACATCTGAAAAATGCTGGACGTTATGACTTGCCTGAAACTGCGCTCGTCGAAGCCAGCCACGACGGTCACATGAATGATATCGTGTTTCATAAATGATGAGGAAATTTGTTAATATATCAAAAGAAATTAAATTTAGTTAATTTTATTGCAATTTAATAAATATACTGGTATTTGGACCACCTTGTATGTATACTACGTAAATTTAAAATAAAGGCAAATTTCAAGGAAATATCTTGAAAGTATACGCGCTTTATTTAACTATTTACAAAACTCTTCCCTGCTTGAATGAGGATCATTATCATCAGGTAGTGTTGCACCAGCCACTTACTCCTCATTCGCTATACTTCCCTTTGCATTTTGGGTCTAATAAATCTCAATGCATTTTAATTTTCATGTTTAGTCAATCTCTTTCGGTATCCTAAAATTACATTTTGCTGTTAAGCCGTTGTCGGCTGTCTGTTGTAATATCATACGAAATATAAGAAGAAAAAAAAAACAATCTTAAAAACTGGTACTTTTGTGGCAACTACTTGCTTTAACAAGTTTTAATTTTTTTTTTATTTTTATTTGTTAAGCTGTCTAAAATGCCATTCTAAATAATTTTATTTGATTTGCATTTCAAGTAAATCCGTTTCTTATTTTATTTATCAAAAATACACAATATTTTTTTTAAGACACGGTGCCCTTGAAGGTGGTTAGTTGGATTGAGCGTGTGTTTTTGTTTTTTGTTTTGAAGTCTTGTTTACTGTGCAAGTTGTCAAAAAATTATAAAGAAAAAAGGTCTGTGTATAAAAAGTAGCATGAAATAAGTAAATAATACCTAAGAAAATATGCAATAAAATGAGCGCCATGAATGACTAAATGTATGATCAAAAAATATTTGTTTTTAGTACAAAGTCAAATGAAGTGAAAGCATCTACTTATAAGCGGACATGCATTGTGGATGAAATTTTTGTCCACATGAGGCTGATATTTTATTCCAGACAACTGGTAAAAGGAGATGTCTGTGGCCAAATTACGGCATTCGGTATTTTAAGAAATTTCAATAGAACTTAAATGAGCACTACTCATTAGGGCTGATGACCGCATGTATGGATACGCTATATTCATACTTGTGTAAGAGCTGAATCGATGGAGCAGTTGCACTGTTTTTTGTTTTTTGCAAATAGAACCAAAACCTTTCTGGCTTGCCTGCAGCAACATCCAGTGTCTTGGCAGACATCTAACCTGCAACCACAAGACTTTATTAGTCTAGTACACTGTCTATTAGATTATGGCGTCGATTTTGAGGGCGTATTGTAGACCAGCGCAAAGTCATTGAGAAGAGCTAATGCTTTCCAATATAAAAATTCCTTTCAAATTGCAAAGGGTGTCACAATGGTCCATTAAAATTATTCTTTGGAAAATTGAGTCTAATGTGAGAAATTAATAGATGATCTGAATTAGCACTTCTTCCGGACCACAAGTTCAGGATCTGAGACCCAGTGCACACACGTCAGGTATCACTCGTCGAGTCTTGAGTTTAATAGTTTCGTGCTTGTTTTCAAAGTAAAATATAAATAATTTTTTTTTCAAATTTAAATCAAAATCTTTTCATTATTTATTAAGTTACATTTATATTTTCTGTGACAAGCTCAACCATAACTGCCTTTTATACTCTTTCTGTCATTGGTTTTAACTTAAGAATTATCATTAGCAATGATCATGATTGTGCATGTCTTTATATAGTATAATAAAGAGAACTGAGCATGCAGGATCATGATTTCAGCTTTGCAACACAAACATATACTATCAACATCAAAACAGGTTTGTTCATGCAGAATCGTGACCACTTCTGTTATATACATTTTATATGTATCAAAGTATGTAGACACGCTTTGCATGTTTGATCATGATCATTGTATATTACGAAAAATATGACGTAGCAACAAAGTTACAATTTTGAAGTAAGCCAAGCGCGACCGGGACTTCATGATCAAAGTGATATGTAGGCAGCTATGTTTTACTATATTTTATTAGTTATGTATATACATACATAACTTTTGACTTCATTTTTCTATTCTATGACACATAAGTATGTATATGTACGTGAAGATAACTTCGCGAAGACGGATTGTTAAATTCATTGTTGGCGCTTTTAAATCGTATCCTGGTCAAGATGGGTTTGATTGAAAGTCATTGCTTAGATAGATGATGAGCAAATGTCAAGGCTTTATCTTCTGGTTCTAATACAAATAAATAAATGCCTTTCAAATGCAGAAGTTTGTGTTAGACGTTTTGCTTAGTATTTAACTAATACGCAATTTTTCTAGTACTGATTACCAACAAGCCTCTACCAATAGTATTACGAGTAACTGTACCCACTTGCTACTCGCACAAATATTTAAATTATTTTGAGTGCTTATTGTAGCCAGCAACTTTGTCAAGTCATCTTAAAAAAAATAAAAAATAAAAAATCACAAATTCAATTAAATTATCAATTAATATTCATTTAAATTTTCCATGACAACTTAAGCGTTGCATTAAAAAAAAAATAACTAGTCAATTTAGGATAAATCACTATGTGCATATAAATTGAAGTTATTAGATTGAAAAATATAATGAATTTAGCCTTTGAAATAGATTAACCTTACCAATGACCACAACATTGAAGATTATCTATTTGTCGTTGCCTCAACATCTCGCATGAATTCGAATGGTGAATGGTTTTAATTTAAGAATTATTTTTGGTCTCTTTAATTTAAGACAAGATAATTTATGAGTTTTAAGAATCATATTTTTTATTTAAAAATTTGATGACGAAAATGTGAGGTTTTTGAAAATAAATGTGTACCTGCATTTTATCTTAACACTAGAACGACGGAAGGACACGGGTTCATTTGACGCATTTGCAAATCTAATTTCTCATATTTCTCTTATCAATTATTTCACAGATTTTGCACCTCATGACTTTTAATTTAATTCCATGAAATTTAATTTAAAATTAATATTTTTTTTATTTAAATATTCCCAATTGAATTTTATTTATTTATTTATTCGCATGCAGCAAGACTTATGGTTTTATAATTATATTTAAGAACAGGATCAATAAAATTGACCAGAAACATGCAATACAATTAAATAGTAATAATAAAAATATTTATAAAATATAAATAATAATATAAAATGTTAATTATAAATATAATGGCGTTTTCTTTTCTAAAAAAATGTGCAGCATTTTTTGCTCTTTTTATTGAAAATTTGCAATTTGATTTTCTGAAAGAGTGAGTTTATTAGAAATTATTGTATCATTGTTTTTTATAAAAAGTCAAAGAAATGCTACACCTTTTTCAGAAAAGAAAACGGTATCAATAACATAGAAATATAAATACATATGTAAAAATAAAAACAATTGGTTGATTATTGAGTTCTTGTTACAACTTTGATATTGTTTAAACTTTTCATTTACTTTAATGAAAGTTTAATATAATATCTCCAGTTCTTCTAAGAAATATTTGTGCAATGTTCCCTGATGATCTGCATTAGCAACAGTGAAATGCGCGTAGGAACAAGCTATACCCCTCAATAATCAATTTCAATTGTTTTTAATAAAATTATTAATATTTTACTACCTATGTATGTATATAAAACATTAATTATGGGGAATAGTGCGATAAAAAATTTAAAATACTAAAAATATAAAAAAATTTATTTTTTATATATTTATTTGCTTAAATAAATCATATAATTTTAATTTTGGCTATAGAAATTGTAAATAGTTTTCCTATGAAATTATTAGGAAAACTACCTAAATAGGTGTATCGGGGTCATCTGACCATTTGCATATCTGACTGGCGCACCATTTATTTTATCAACTACTTTTCTCATTTTTTTATTTTATGAAATAAATGCAGCAAAAACAAGCGATGATATGCTTGTTTTATTTACGAAATGTGTTATTATAATCACCAGGGCAAGTTTAAATATGCCCAAAAATCATTAAAATATGCATGCAAATATTCTTTAAAATATGCACAAAAAATATTAAAATACGCTTGCAAATATTCTTAAAAATAACTTTAAAATTTGCACATAAAATGCACCCGATAAAACACAGACTAATCATTTTTAGTCAAATGTTAATTACAAAGTATAATCATATGTTTTTTCAAGTATGTATTCAAATTGAAAGGATCTTCGATTGTCGCATAAACCTTTCGGACCGTGATGCATCGATTGTGCGGGTGGGTTTCGGTGTTAATATTTTCGCGTCTATTTGACCAGTGTCAAGCAGAGCGGCAGGCAGGCATTGATTGCTTGTTCTTTATGTTTGTTTTTCACATTGTTGAGTTTTTGCGAAATTCTTGCATCACATTTCAGTTTTGTCAAAATGAGCCGCATGATTAAGTTGTGTTTTTAATTACAAAAGTACTAATTGTGTTAAGAAATAGTGAAGTGGGCATATTTTAATTTAAAAAATTATAAATTTTAATATTTCAAACCAGCTGATGTCATTTGACGCCACAAAAATGCGTTTTAGCTAAAAAATTTTACCAATATGCATCAATTATGCGTGTCCTGAAAGTTTTTATATCCTTGAAGGATATAAAAATTGTAAAAAATAAACATTGATTATATTTTCATTCGATATAGGGGCCATATATTCCTAAAATTATGAAAAAATTTCCAGTAGTTTTGCGAAAGGTCTGAGAGGGATAAAACAGTCGAATATGTATATTGAAAATATAAGTTCAACATCAGTCGATGTTACTTTATTTTTTTTCTTGGTCAGCGTTTGAAGGGCAACATTTCAATTAAAAACTTTGTAAAGGTTTTCTATAAATATTCTATTCTTAATATTTTGAAGTATTTCTTTTGCGACTTCTATGACGGATAAAATTTCATGTGAAGGAAGTCCTTTGGTTTCCAATGTGATTTTACTGTGGCAAATACATTCAAAATTATCTTTAAAGAATGCTAAATCGTTTTCACCGATGAATTTTTAAATAAAGCCTTTGCATTAGATATCGACTCTGCCTCATCATCAGAAAGCTCATTTAAAATGCTGCTTATTTCTATAAAAATGTGGCAATAATATATAATATATAATATATATATATATATATATATATATATATATATATATATATATATATATATATATATATATATATATATATATATATATATATATATATAGCAGCCTCTAAAAAAGATCCCCATCTAGTGGTACAAGGCTTTACTTGGGTACACAGAATGCATTAAATTGATACGAGCGGGCACCTGGAAATTAATTAAGACAATTAGTTTATTTGGAAAAAAAATACATACTCCTTATGTATGGAGTTCTTCATAAAGAGAAGCGGCTTTGTAATTTCCAACAATTGAGTTAACATTGCAAAATGTAAGCGAACAAAATCTGGAATTCTATGCAACCCATTAGCCAGACATGTAACATGCAACATCTTCTGGGTAAAGAATTTTTAATGATCGCATTGTGGAAACCAAATTTTTGTTACGTATATGCAAATTTATGCAAGTAATGTCAAAAATGATTTTCTTGGGAAAAATTTGCAGAAGGAATTCTTTGGAAGACTTTTTCTCAGAACAGCTCTACGCCAGGTCGTCTTGCTGCTCATAATATTTTGTTTGCACATCCAGGACCAAGCCATTACGCCTAAAAAATAAATTAGTGCTGAATTTGTAACAGTCTGGAGGCTGCTGATTGATAAAACAATTTGGCGTTACATCGAAAAGTGTACAGAGGCTGAAGCACATTGACAAATTGGAAATACCAATTGGTTTATGTCTTTACAGAAACTAGAGAAATTCATTTCTTTTTTATACGTTAGCGATGCTTGTGGAAGTAAATATATATCTGTAAATGATTTATGAAACAAAGAATGGGGAGTGGCTTTCTTTCCAAAAAACCTTTAACTTTATTGGCCTGTTTCTCGATTTCGACATACATCGAGCGCTCCCATAATTACATTTACAGCAATAACAACATTTCAAATACTGTAATTGCTTTGAATGTATTTAGACGAGCGATCGATGTATGTATGTCGAGAAAAAAATAACTACGGCCCCAAAATAAATAAAATATCTCTTATTTTTATTGTGTTGCTGGAAAATAGTATTAAAAAATTCTTAATTTGAAATTTTCCCCCAAAAATACGGCCCAATCTTGTTACATACCACCCCAACAAATACTTGGTAATGACTTACCATAAAATATCGACATACTTTTCCACGCCAACTGCATACCGTCTGCATTACTTTACATTAGTCATATGCATAATTACGTACTAGGAAATAAATTAATAAATTATTCCGTGAGTTGTGCAGTAATAGAGCGTGCACTTTTTTTTATCACTGTGTATGTGTTTGTGGACACAAGTTTTTAGTGCATAACAAATAAGTTATGCAATATGTAGACTAATGAGTAATCTACTGTTTATAGAACCCAAGCAATCGAATTGAGTGAACAATTTGTATGAAAACCACTCACTCAAGCACTCGAGTGCTTTCCATACATATTTTCTACTCAAGTCGATTGCTTGAATTCTACGAACAGCAGCACATAAAACTCTTGATTTAAAAGTCAACAATAATTTAAAAAAACACAAGTTTAAAACTCACAGAAGACATCTAATTTTTTTTAATTTTGTTTTATGTATTCTATTAGTTCTAGTATTTTAATTTTTAAGTCATTACTAAACAGTTCAACTAATTACGCATGAACAATAATTAAAAAACTCCTTGTTTATTTTGTCACAGGTGGTTGAATACTAAGAAATTCAATATCATAAGACAAAAACAAAATAAACAGCATGATCTGAGCAGCCAATGGCTCCGGAACAAGCGGAAGAGTATGAAATATTTGAAATAATTAATCATCAGAGATGAGAATTTTGTACTAACCGAAATTGATTTAAATGAAAAATGAATAAGTTCCACTTCTAGTATTCTAAATCGTTAAATAATACGGTTAAACAGTTGATATTCCTACTAACTAGTATCCACCGTCAAAAGAGAACTTATCCAATAAGTTTCTTAAATTAAAAAAAATTGTCAAACTCAGATTTGAACTCAAGCCAAACAATTCCTTTCACTATAAGCCTAAACATTTCAACAAATTACGCATAAACATTAATTATTCATTACGCCAAGTTAATGAGTTAAAACATCAAAGTAGTAGCAGTGAAGAGAATGTACGAGTACTTCATATATTTATTAGCATTCGAACTCATTACTTTCTCATTAAAGTTTTTGCTGGGCTTTGCATGCAGCACTTTGTGATGCTCTTAACAATATTTCATTTGTAGAAAGAAGGTCGCTGCTCACTTGGCAGTGTAAAACAATTTATTAAAGATAGTAAAATAATTCATTTGTCTTGTTTATTTCTCTTCTAAAGATAAGGAGATCCCTTTAAATTGTATAACACGAGGTGCATTCCTAAATGCTATAAATTTGTGTAGCAAACAATTGCTACAGTAAATAAACTTTAGCCGTAGTTGTAAAAATGTGTAGCAGCACTATCAGTGATGTTCATAAAGGTACTTTTAACGAAAACATGTCCTGCCAACTGGTTGTTTATAGAACGCTAAACTTTCATTGTTGCACAGTTACTGACATTAAAGAATTTACCAAAAAAAAATTTTCTTTGCAGACTTTTCTAGTCTCACACATTTTCAAATAATTTATTTATTTGCACAAGTTTATATTTTACCACGAAAGCAATTTCGTATGTTCTACTTTTATTTGACAACCTTATCAGAATACAAACGTATTTTATGGAAGTTTCCTGTATTTGCACAAATGTTTCATATATTTATTGTATCTTTGTTTTATTTAAATTTAGCGTGAAATATATTATTCTTTTCTACTGTATAAATAAGAACTTTTTAATGCCATTAGAAATTATCACTATCTTTTCTCATCATTCAGCGGGGTTTGCAGCAGCGTTATCAATATTCATGTATGCGTAGGATTAGAACACTCTTGCTATGGGTTAATTTTCCTACTTTGATTCAATTAGTGTTTTTGTCGCCATCGCTATGAAACAGTGTATGCTTTAAACTTTAGTGTAGTGCTGGCAAATTCTACTACTTTTCATTACTCAATAATATTCAATACTTTTCATTTGGGTACTCAATACTACACGATACTTTTAACGGATTTTTTGAATTTGTAACGCACAGTTTTTATCTGCAAATTGAAGTAGTTTCTTCAAAAATTAAAAATAGATCTTCGACTGTTATTGGTTTCGCATGTCTTTTATTATTAAATAAAAAATAAACGTAAAGCCAACTTTTAATTTAATTGTTCTCAAAAAATAATTTACTTTTGATTTGATTAAAGAATCTTACACCTATTGTAGTTGTCTTTTTATACAGTGATGTATTTTTATGCACTATTTTAGCCACTCAACTTGCTTAAAAATACAACTCTAAAAGTATCGAGTAACTACTTTTGAGTATTGAGTAACCAAAAAAAGAAATACTCGATACTCGGTACCCACTATTCAATACTTTTCCGGCACTACTTTCGTGACTTCTGAGTAAGTGGTTCTTTTGTTAGTCTGTAGTATTCGCTACCTGCATGGCATTCATCATCAATATGTGATTACCCACTACTCAATACTTTTCCGGCACTACTTTCGTGACTTCTGAGTAAGTGGTTCTTTTGTTAGTCTGTAGTATTCGCTACCTGCATGGCATTCATCATCAATATGTGATTACCTGTGAATCTCAGGTGACTACTAGCTGGTGCTGAATGCTAATACACAACATTTGCTGTTCTCTTCACCTCTTTCGGTTACAGTCTGCCCATTATTTTCCTTCCTTCTTTATATCTATCTACTATATAAATAAGCAAAGAAAACTTTCAATTTTTCTCTTTTGTTTGGCAACCGATTTTCTTCATTTTTTTAACAAGTGGTAGATATTGTTAAGCTTTAGGAACCCGACTGTATAATATTTAAATCGGTTCAGTATTAAACGATTAAAGAGCTCCTAAAGTTGACACCACTACAAATGCTAAAAATACACACGTACATTCACCTATGTAAGTATCAGTTCAAATAAAAACATAAGCAAAGCCATGAGAGTGTTTAAGAGTACCTACATATGTGTGTATATGAGTAATGAGATTTTTTCCCCTCAAATGAGTGAAGTTGAAAAATCAAAAGAGATCAGCATTAAAAGAGATGGGAAATAAATGTGGATGTACATTAGGGTGGGCCGATTTGTCGATATTGCGCCATCGATTTTTCGATAGCTTCTGGCATGTGGAAAAAAAAGTTCCACTACGACAATAGGAAAAAAATCATTTTCGAGGCGCCCAAATTTAAACTTTTTTACTTTTTCTCAACTTTTATTTTTAAGTTTTTTAGTAGGTAATAAAAAAAAATCGGCTGATTTAATATTTTTTAAATATTACCTTTTCAAGGTGAAATTTATTTTTAAATTATTATTTCCAAATATTGAAAGAAGTTGGCAAAGAAATTCCATCTATCTCGCTTGCTGAACCGAATAGTAAGTAGCACATTGTGTGAAGGCATGTGTTCTAAAGCCTGTGCTTGTGGTTCTCCCTCTTCTTCCATATTGTGTTCTAAATTTTCTGATGATGGTGATAATGATGATGTATTCACATTGAGTTCTTTGTACCTTCTATCAGAATGAACTTAAATTAAAAATATAGTAAACGCTTGAAATTGATTTTGTCGAAAAAATTTAACATGAAAGAACTTAATATTATTTAAGTTGATGACGCTTCAACCACATATGCGTACGTTGCCCCATACAATACAATATAACATGTGTGCGTGAGAATAGAAATACGACTGAGAGTACTCTTTTCTTGATGCGGTCATATATTTACGATTATTTCTGTGGTATTTCTATTGTTTCTTATTGACACATCTGTCAAGTTTCGATGCTAATTCTAGCCCTGCTGCGCGGTTTCGGCTTAGACTGCCCACTTCACTGAAGGGTGTTCAGGGGAAGACTCTCTTTAACAGTTCAACCGGCTTAAAGCTTACTTTTCAACATCTCTCCATTTTTCAAAAATACAATGTTTTGGTGATCTATGTATGTCTTGCGATGCCATTGAAAGAAGACGGTCAAAAATTTTGAGAACGATCATGTGTGCTCCCTCCCTGATACATCAAGAATTGCAACATCCATAGGGACCTAAATATACCCACCATCCGAGAAAAGATTAAGAACTAAAGCACCAATTACGTTACGAAAATTTTTTTTCATCCCAATCACTTTGGCGAGAGATCTATTCTTATTTGAGGGTCATCAGGGGCTCAAAAGGACACACACTTTCAATTTGGTGAGATAACTTTTTTTTGTTAACAATATACTCTTAAGTTGTCTATGTAGCAGTGGCAGTTTAAGTTATAGTTTGAGATTTGAATACGCATTGTTATTGTTGCGACCGTTGGGGTACAACATGATGAGGTTGTGCACGAGATTGTAAAGTTTGTGGGGTGGTTGTATTAAGTTGTGTCTTGGTTGTACGAAAGATGAAAAAGTTTTGAATTTTTGGCAAGTTGTACAACACTGTTGCAACGTTTGTGTACCTGTCGTGCACTATTTCATGCAGTATATGTGTTTATTATTGTAGTGGCCATCTTGCAGCAAACATTGAATATTATTATTATTTGCATGAGATCGCACACCTAATTGTATCACTTGTGTGATAAGCATACAACTTTATTACCAAACGAGTTGTACCAACGATCGCAACGTTTTTGGGTTGCTTAAAGACTGATTCAGTAAAACAAAAATAATAAAGTCCCATCGCCACTTATTTTACAATCAAATTGTGCAGATAATTTTCAATATATGGCGTCTCTCCCACAGAACAAAATCTTGCAAAAACCTTCATATATTTTATGTAACATGTGTTCAGAAAAGCTTTTTGCAGTACAATTTCTTTCAGAATATAATAATTATTGAATGAAAAGTATACATATAAAATTTGTACAAATCAACCTCTTCGGGCCAAATTTATTGTAGTCGAAAAAATTTATAATCTCTTTATATCAGATGTATGTATGTATATGAATAATAAGATTTTTTTCTTGAGATCATCATTGAAAGCATGACAATTAAATATGGATGTACGAGAAATTTGTTTTATTTAAATGTTTAATACTATTTAATTAATTATAGTTAGAATATGGTCGATTGCGTCGTCCCACACAGGAGCATTTGAGCCAAAAAGCAGACCAAAGTTATTAAACGTGTTTTTAGAATTGAAAGATTCATGGTGTTTTCTTTTCTAAAATAAAGTACAACATTTTTTACGCTTTTTATTGAAAATTTGCAATATAATGATTTTTTTAAATAGTGATCCATCAATGCAAAACTTTTGTCTTAAGAAAACTTTGGATAACAATTTTTTTATAGAAAGTAAAAGAGATGTTACATTTATTTTTCAGAAAAGAAAACGGCATGAGTTTTTCAATAGTTTTAGGTGTAATTTGATATAAAAAATCTACTGGCAGATTTTTGGTTTGCTTTTACAACAACCACCCTCATAATATTCAAGATAATTTATTTTTAAATATAAAAAATAGCTTTTGAACAAATGTTTCAGTGAAAAAAAATCAATGTAATACCTTCATTCGTTTAGCCATAGAAAACAAAATCATATAAACATCTTGAAACCGAAAAAAACATTAAAAACGCATGACATTTTCTTCACTTTTCTGACTTTAGCAGTGTCTCAAAGCTACAAATCGCAACTTCAAGTCTTCAAAATTTACAATATGATGTAAAATGTTGTTGTGTATCGAGTTGCTCACTTAGTTTTTAAGATTTCTTTAAATTCATTTTTGTCATTTGACCAGCTTTTTGGTTCAAATTATATACATATTTTTAATTAAATTTTTAAAATAATTATTTAAGCATTCAGTTTTTCTTATCTTTTTATTGTTTTGGCTGTTACGAGTATGATGCAACAATCAGACCACCAAAAAATTATCTCAAACTTAATTTCCCTCTGCTCACATGTTCCAAATACACTGAATTTAAATATTAAATTTATGAGAAGTTGCCTGTCTACTTAAAAACTAAATTCTTTTATTTTTTTAGACTTATTTTAATTTTTGTTTTATAAAATAATTTTATAACAAATAATAAGCAAATAAATTGAGAGTCTTATAACTACGATCTTGTATCTCCACTTTTTGTTGGTACTCACATACAATTCAAAAGCTCGTGTTAAATATATTTAAACCGCACGGCCGATAAAATTATAATATTTGTTTTTTGATATCAGAAAATTGGTTTTTTTTGCTGCTCATTAAATACAATTTAATTTGTTGTCGTTTAATTCCCAATCCAATTAGTTTAAATAAATTTTGAATTTCAATTTATTCTTTTAATAAAGAGCGATAAATTTGATTTAATATGTATCACAAGCATCAATGAGCATTTAAAATAAAAGTTAAAAATTAAAAGTCTATAATTGTAATTGTTGAGGTGTTTATATGAATAATTTGAAAATTGCTTTACTTGGCCGACTTGAGAACTATTTAAAGTTGTGCACTGCTTCAAGTTGTGACCGATTGCTCGTTACAACTTCTCTTAGCGACAGGTTAAATGGCAAAGTATTACATTAAAATTCTAGTAAGATACTTTTCACTACCTCCACTTTTATTTATTATAATTTTTTATAATTACCGCATTCGCTTTAAACAACAACTTAAAAACGTTCATATTAGAAGTCATGAATGTACAAAAGACAATTGAAAATAAAAGTCTGCTTTGAGCATTGAACTCGTGCTTTTGCGGGAATCGGTGTGTTGTCAAAAATTTTACTCACTGGTCTAAAAGTACAAGTAATTATTTATTACATGCTAAAAACTTCTTTTTTTTACGAACACTCACCTTCCTTTGAAAGGGGTTAAACTCCTTATCTAGTGCATGATAAGCGAGCACAGATGACATGTAAAGGGTGATTTTTTTTAGAGTTTTCGGATTTGATATAAAAAAACACCTACAATTTAGAAATATCTATGAAATCTTTATTTGAGTCGATAGAACAATCTATATAATTCAATGTATAAAGATGATTTTATGTAAATGTTGAGCGCGACTACTCCTTAAATGGTTCATACGCTGGGTGCAATTCTAATTTACTCTCTCCAACATATCGGCCGGTATTTCAGGAATAAATTCTTCAATATTGCGTTCCAATGTGTCAACCGTTGAGGGCTTATCGCTATAGAATTAAGCCTTAATATAGTTCCACTAAAGATAGTCTGAGGGCGTTAAATCGCACGATCCATGCGGCCAATTGACCGGCCCCAAACGTGAAACAAACTGTTCACCAAACTCGCCTCTCAATTGGACCATTTTTTTCGCATGCTGTGTGTCATGTGGCACCGTCTTATTGAAACCACATACCAGTCAACTCCAGCTCTTCCATTTGGGGCAAAAACATTTGTAATTATCGTACGGTAGCGCTCCTGTTTTCGTCGTCTTAGAAAAAAGTACGGTCCAATGATGTCACCGGTCCATAGTCCACAGAAAACAGTACATTTTTCGAGATTCATTGACAGTTCTTGCAATGCTGGTGGCTGCTCTTCACACGAAATACGGCAATTTTGCTTGTTCACGTATCCATTTAATCAGAAATGAGCTTCGTCGCTGAACATATTTTCCGATAAAAAAGTAGATCTTCATTAAACTTTGCCAGCGTCCATTCACCAAAAATTAAACGTCGTGGTAGGTGATGTGGACTTATTTCTTGCACCAGCTGTATTTTAAAAAGTCTTACATCTATGTAAATCATTCCACAAAATTTTCCATGTCGTAGAGTAACAGAGGTTCAATTGCTGCGAATGGCGCTGAATCGATAATTCACAGTCATCAACAACAATGGCGGATACAGCAGCGATATTTTTCTCCTCCCCGCACTCTACGTATGTATGTTGGCGATTTAATGTCCAATATTGGAAATTTGGTGCGAAATTTGGACACATGATTCCGAATAGCCGCCTCAGAAGGTCGCCAAACTGACCATAAAATGAAAGTAGTTCACGATGTACTTTCTTAACTGAGCATGAATTTTGATTAAAAAAAATTCAATAATCTGCAAGCGTTGTTCGTTTGTAAGTTAATGGTTAAATTATAGACCAAACTGAACATGTTTGACAGTAACATGTTACACGAAAACAGCTGAGCTGCCAAAAACAGTGTTGCCAAAAAGAAAGTTGCGAAAAAAAATCACAATTCAAATCGTGTTGAAGAGCATGTTGTTATTACCATATTGTTGCTGCGATAGTGCCTAACATTCGCTATAAAGTCCGCTAGACTGGATTATATGTATATGACTCTGGCTACCCGCTGATCCAATCAATCACAAAGGAATCCTAGTGTTTGTGATCATGTCAAGGGGATACGCACTGTGTAACGCAAAACAAGCGATTTCTTATTTCGTTACGTATTAATAACTATTGGTATGGTAAAAGAACTTTTAGTAAAATAAGATGGCCAACGTTGTTAATCCTAAAATCTGTTAGTGGCCGCCACCCACAAGCTGTTAAATACAGAAACGTTCGTATTTTTTTCTCCACTTAAATCTCAGACCCAAAAATGAGCCATCAAATGCAATCAACTTCCCTTTTGGTGTTCGGAACTTCAACACTTAAATACGCTGCTTTTCCCCCCTTTAAAGAAAATCAACCTTTTTAAAAACACTTTGAGGACGAAATCTAATCACCAAATCAGCTGAAAAGTAATTAATTAATAACTGGTTAATGTGTTTGATTACGAAATTTGCTGCAATAAAGAGAGATGTGCGATTGAGTGTTTTTGAGCACACAAACAAGGAATTTCTTAAACGCCTGCTTAGAATATGTTGACAAAAATTTAGACGTCGTAGAAATTCAGCAAAACTAATTTTGGTCGAAGGTAAAGCCTAATCTGACCCCTTTCTTTATATGGTTCGAAAGAAAAACTGCCTTGAAATTGCATGTTGTTTAAATTGCAATTCGAAAGCAGGGCCCTTAACCTGTCAAACTGTATTCGCACACGACATGAAAAACTTCAGCACAAGCTAATAACGATTTCGTAAAGAAGAGAAAAAAGTCGCTGACCAGTTAAGAAACAATACCAACGCCTAAACGTCAGCTAAGAAACAAAAACAATGTCTTGTTTAGTTGTTGACTTTTGTTAGTTGCTCTCATTTTCCAGCAAAACTTAAATAAAGACAGTTCCGCGGGAATTTCAATGAAAAAATTCTAAGAAAAAAAAACGCTTGAAATTAAATCTTTGCAACATAAAACCAGCAATCAAACTTGAGTTTTCATTTTTAAATTCCAGTTATAGGAAGTTACTGATCTTATACCAATTTCCGAAAATCGCGTTTTCTTTGGATATCCACGTTTTGAGGTTCTGGAAGTCGATTCTGACTAATTTCGCATTGATGTCCGGAATTTTCAACTACAAACAGAATAGAATTTAATAAAAATCATCTCCTGATGAAGTCGACGAAACGTTGAGATAAAGATTGAATAAATTGTTTTATTTACATCGCTGAAAAAAATAAACATTGACCAAAAATAGTCCAAAGATATACATACACTCATACCCCGGTTAGCGTCGTTAATTGGGACCGGAAAAATGAGACGCAAACTGAAACGACGAAAACCGGGATATGAGTGTATATGTATGTATATGGAAATATAAAAATCTTGACAAATTAAATATTACTTCATAAATGGTCACAAATGCATTAAATACAAATTGCTGTTTTTATTCACAATATGCATACAAACGAGTATATGGGCTCCTTCCCATCTTCCTTATGATCTTTTAACCCTCCGTTAGTCGCAACTGATCTGCTTTATGCAGGCAACAATTTTTTTAATGTAATTTTTTTTCCTTTTAAATTAAATTTTTTTTAAAATTTCTTTCATTTTAATATGTTTGCTTCATTCAGTTGTTTCTTTAATATTCCCAATTTTTTTCGCTCTAGAATTTTAAGCATTTTTTTTTGATAAAAATATATTTTTACTTCAATTTAATTTTTATTACTTTTTCCAATATTTTCAATTTAATATTGTTTTTTATGTTTGTGAAATAAAAATTAAAGATATTTTTTTATTCAGACGCGACTTTTTCTTTATTATTCTTTATTAATATCAATTTGATACATTGCGAGTAATTTCAATTGAAAAAAATTGCGACTCCTCCGTTAAAATTTAATTTTTCATATATTTTTAAAAATTATATACGATTTCAATAGTTTGCCGTGCACAGTCTTTAATAATGTTACTTTTCGGTGCAGACCAGTTTCGATCGATTTGACCATAAAAAGAACACATCAAAAACGTCGGCCATTAGGTTTACTTTTTGTTTTTATTTTGGTAATACTCTTTGGCTGTTCTTTTTTGCTTTGTACAACAATTTTTTTGGTGTAAAATTTTACATTTTGCAAAACTATTATAGACAATCAGACAACTACATAAAATGTGTGCTGAACGTCATGACTTTGACGGAATGCTTTCGAGCCAAGATTTTTGTAAGCGTGCTGAATATTCTGTAACACTTACAATATATATTTGTCCTTTGTGCTCTTGTGTTACTGATGAAAATCACCTTTTAAATTAAAATCCAGAACTTAGCATCACTATCACTGAAGAATTTAAAAATAATAATTGCGTCCTCCCGCGTCGTCTAGGAAATTTAAATTAAATTAAGTGGGGTACACACTATCGAACTTGAATGACAGTCAAAGATTTATGAGTTTTTAATGACCAGACTATCGCTCATGTTTGACACTCAAGCCGTCATTCAAGATAAAAATGGAAAATACAAAAATTGGATGCCCTTTATTGCTAATAAATATATTTTATAATGAATTATTTTTATTTCTTCTTATTATCGAACAACTCCTCCTACTATTTTGTCTTAACATCTCACACAACCTTGCATTCATAAAAATGTGTGTATGAAAATTATTTTCCGGTTCCAAGTTTTGTAGTTTATGCTACAAAAATAGCTCTTGTCTGACACTTTTTGATACACACTATCAGTCAAAAATCAATACTGTCGGTCAACCCGAAACATTTATGTGGTTAACTGTGGACCGACGAAATTTGTGTTCACACTATCGATCAAGCCAAAATTTGAGCAAAATTATCACTCATGTTCGATAATACAGTACAATACAACACATGATTTTGGGACTCAATTCTGAGAATTGCACTTGAAAGTAGTCGCAAAAATAAGAACTTCTGAATCATTCGTTTTGTCAAGTTGACTGAATTAATAATTTAATGGTCATACGATTTTTTTTTGTTCAAGGTGGATTTTAATCACTTTTTCAATATATTATAAGTTGTCTTTAATATGGAGGAAAGAACTGGAGATACTTATCGATGCTGATTAGCACTGATACTAAGCTGGCACGGCACTGATGTTCTTAAATAAACCTTAAGTCCTCGCATGCTGTGTTCCAAGTGCTGGATCGTCTCTGGTTATTCGGGTTAGACAAGTGACTTGACACATCCCTAAAGAAAATAAGTTAATTTGGCTAGATCGCACAATCTTGTTAGCAAATTAACAGGACCACTACAAGAAATTATACACAGGACAACACATGATTTTGGGACTCAATTCTGAGAATTGGACATGAAAGTAGACCCAATAATCAGAACTTCTGAATCATTCGTTTTGTCAAGTTGGCTGCATTAATAATTTAAGCCATACGAATTTTTTTTATTCAAGATGAATTTTTATCACTTTTTCTATATTTTAATACGGTTATATCTCGCTACTTGTTATTTCCATATTGAAATATTCAATGTTCTTCTGGTTTAAAAATATAATTCTTAACTATTAATGCAGCCAACTTGACAAAACGAATGATGCAGAAGTTTTTTTTCTTAGTTTCGCGTGCAATTCTCAGGATTGAGTCCCAAATCAATGAGCTGATAAATGTTGTACTGTATAATGCGTAAACTGCTTTCGATATATCTTCCCGGATTTTATCCACAAAGCGGTTGTGGTCCAACCATGGGTCTGCTGGTCCCTTCCTGGCCATTTTGTCTGCGTTTTCGTTTCCTACAACCTTATTCATCCTGCTTAGCTGATTGATCTTGCTGCGACTTTCCCAAGCCATCTTAGAGGTGAACTCGTATGAGCTAAGTGCTTTGATATCATCCTCACTATCCGAGAATATGGCTATTTCACGTTCTCAGTAGAACCTGTCAAGATTAAATTGTTCACATATCGTTGAATACTCTCGGATCATTCTTGTGTAAATCATCGCACAATTTAGCTGCCATTTGCAGTCCTTCTGTAACTGTGGATGCAGTGAGGGTAGAAACCTCTTCGTCATCATCACTAATTTCTTTTGTATCGGGTGTCTCAAGCGCAAAACCAACGATTTCATCATCGCTAAAGGCCGTGTCACATAAAACTTTGTCGCTTTGCGTGACATTTCTGACTTTGACGCAAAAGCGCCAAGCAAAAAATGTATGTCACAATAAAAACTTTGGCAATACTCGCGCTTTATTTATTTCTTTACCTATGAAAGTGGTTGGTCTTTTTTACATAAATTTAATTATTTTAAAATGTGTTTGGACGATTTATTGGAATTATTAGTTATTATTATTACAAAAAATATAGAACTCTGAAACAGCTATTTGTCAAAGCGCAGAAAAAGTTGAGAGTTGCCTAACTTTATGCTTCGCGTTGCGTTAAAAGTAGTTATGCGACATGTTTCGTATAAGTATGTACATTTCAACTTAAACGTCAAAGCGTAATCGTAACGCAAAGCGAAGCAAAAGTCTTATGTGACATGGCCTTAAGTGCCTTATCTAACAGTAATTCATCACTATCTGCAGTGGATAAATCATGAATGTGTCCTGCAACATCATGAGTTGTTGGTATTATGTTGAAATACGCAATGTTAGAAGGCACTTGGCTGCTATTTTTACCGCAATCTGGTCAAACTGCTCTCGAACATGCATTTAACGTTGATTCTCTTAATTTAGATGGCACTAATCCAGCATGTTTTATACATTCCACAATAAAAAATTTCTTCCACGCATTTTTCACATTTTTAGACCACGTTAAATCAGATCAAATCAAATCAAATCGCATAAAATCAAAATGAAATATTTGTTTGGAATCGCGTTAAATCAAATTCGCATAAAAACAGAATAAGTTGTATATGAATTCTTATCTTGTAAATTTATATATTTCTTTACAATTGATGGAAGCACTGTGCGCCTGCGCCAATTATTTTGTAACAGTTTTCTTCGTTGGTGTTGCCCTTAATGGCCAAATTTACATTGAAGGAAGGATCATTCAAGAAGTCAGCCGCCATGAACTTATAAAGAGGTTTCTCATAAAGAAAATTGTGGGCGACCATCTTGACAATCTAATTTTTATTTTAATTAGATTATAACTCTCCGAACAGCTGTAAAATATGCAGGATTCAAACTTAAGCTTTTTACATACATATTTATTTCTAAAGGGGTTTTCAACAAGAACCTTGTTTTTCAATTGTGACAACACCAACAACATGATAGTTTTGACATTTAGTTTTATGACGTATTCGTAGTAGATTCATAGGCAATTGTTACAATGAATTCAATTTTGCTCGAAAATCGAATTAAAACAATTAAAATCGAGTATGAAAATGGTGGTTCTGTTAAAGTTACATTTCGTAAAATTCGTGATATTTTCGGACAACATAATCGTGCTTCTGACACCGCTATTAAGAATTTGGTCGTCAAATTTGAGTCGACAGGCTCGATACAAAATGTGCAAGAATCAACGCAAAACTGAAAACATCGCAGCCGCGTAAGCCACAGTGTTGAAGAAGGTCCAAATTTGTCAATTACTCGACGTTCTCCACAATTGGGGTCATCCAAAACCACCACATGGCGAATTTGCGTAAGGATTTGGCTTTGAAGCCTTACAAGGTTCAACTGGTGCAGGAATTGAAGCCGACCGACCATTCACATCGCCGTAGATTCGCTCAATTCATTCAGGAACAACCTGCTGGTTTTTCTTTAAAAAAAAATTCTTCAGGCGAAGCCCATTTTCACTTGTCAGGATACGTCAACAAGCAAAATTTCTGCATTTGGGCTTCTGAAAATCCTAAAGCGATTATTGAGATGCCTTTGCTTGCTCGACGTGTCACTGTATGGTGCGCAATGTGGTCTGGCGGCGTGATTGGGCCTTTTTTTCGAAGATGAGGCTGGAAATGCGTTAACGGTCAATGGATCACGCTATCGCATGTTGTTAACCACTATATTTTGGCCTATTATTGATGATGTGGATATCACTGACATGTGGTTTCAACAGGACGATGCCACATGTCACACAGCCAATGAAACGATAAATTTATTGCAAACCAAATTTCCCGATCGCACAATTTCACAAAAATCAGCTGTTAAATGGTCAGCCAGATCGAGTGATTTAACAACGCTGGATTATTTTTTATGGAGCTATTTTAAGGACAGAGTCTATACGGAGACAATCGAATCGATTGCAGCTTTAAAACTCAAAATCCGTGATGTGATTAACGAAGTATAGCCGCCATTTTGCCAAAAAGTGATTAAAAACTTTGATGAAAGAATCGACATCTGTCAGCGTGGTCGTGGTGGACATTTGCCGAACTTTTCTCTTCGTAATATAATAAAAATTTGAATCATCTTCAGCTAAATTTTTTGTTTTACATATTTGGTTTTAGAAAATAAAGTTCCTGTTGAAAAACCCTGTACATACATTTTTTTAATCAAATCCCCAATATCTTGTCCTATTATGTAAATGCCAAAAATGCACTAAATTGTTAAATTTGTATAATAGTTTTCATTTCGATTTTGCATGAATTTCAGTTAAAAGTTTATTTAATAAAAAATATATATATATATATTATCCACGGTTGTTGTTGTTGTTGTTGCTGCTGGCATTTAAAATTTGTTTTTTGCAGTTTTTTTTTCCAACAACTTCTTGTGGCAAACAGAACGAATGTACAACAAAAGATTAAAAATCGAAAGCAAGGTCTTTTTTATATTGTTGTTGTATCAAATATATAAGTACACATACATTAATAACTATATATACATATATATGTAGATATATATAATTACCAACAACAATATTGAAATTAAACTAACAAGTTGTTTGTGAGTTCGTTCGTTAAACAATTGTTTGAGTTTCGGTTTCTAAAAAAAAGATAAAAAACTTAAAACTGAAAAATATTTTAACAGAAACCAAAAAAAAATACTTAGAATAAAAGAATTTTGTGTATTTCGGTTTGAACGGTTGGATTGTTTATAGTACGAAAACTTTTTGTTTTATTTCTGTTTTACTAGCAGCCCATGACTTAGTTTTTTGACCACTTCTACCATTTTTTTTTTGGCGCTCACTGTATCACTTTTAGCGATTTGCTTATAATAATGGCTAAACTAAATATCAATATACTATAAAAATTAAAAGCAAAAATTAAACACAAGTTGATATAAATAGATGAACTAACGTTCTGTTTTAAACCACAAAAAACTACGAGCACCTTTTAAAATGTAAAAAAAAACAGACTGGTTTCTAAACAAGATGCTGGCTGGTGTTGTTTGCTGTTTGCTGCCACTGTGTTGCTTCTTAAAAATGCTCTAAAAAAACACTTGGCAACAACAGCAGCAACCGGCAGCAACAACAACATCTAAGACCAAGTATTAAATGATTTCAACTTACAAAATTTTCTAAAATCTACCTTCCAAACAGGGTTGGATAACTGAACTCTACATTTTTTTTTAATCCAGTGCGTTTTTCAATTCTCTACTAAAAATCAACGTTTTGAGTTTGTATAAGTACAAAATTCAAGGAAATTTAAATGAGATTGGAAGGTACGGAGAAGCATTTCTTTGTCCCGCCATAAATATTGGGGGTAAGAGTTTTCTAACCACTTGGGAGGTAGTTCAAATTGTAAACAATAGCTATTTAATCCAGCAGCTACTTTAAATTATTTAGGTTTCAGCGAAACCGAACACACCCTTAACGCTGATAAAGTGTGTTGCTGCACCAAAATATGTATCGATTGTGCGGCTCCTTAATTATAGTCCTCAACAGCGAAACAGCGACAATTACAGTTTCGAAATTGAGTTATTTACTTCGAATTGGATTCTAATAAGAAGCGTTGACAGCTGAGCAACAACAATCACATTCTCAGCGTTGGAGACGCTAGATATTTTAAAATGCATTTTTTTTACAATAAATTAATTTGTTTTAATTAAAAACGAAGCAGACTTGTCTGTGCTCTCAATAAAAAAGAAACTGTTTAATTAGTGATGTGCTCTAAAGAAACCTTTAACGCAATTAAAATAGACTCTAAATAATGAAAAAAATGCGTGCCGAAAGCGAGCCCACATTTTGAACTTGTAAAACTTTTTAACCCTCAGTGGTACAATCAGGTCTGTGCAGACCTTTTCAATATAAATGTGTATATAACATTATTGCTTTTCGTGTTAGAGGCAAACCTTTCCATGACTTCCTGAAGCAACATTCTCCGGACACAATGAGCAAAAATCCGACCAATTATAGGTTACCAAAAAGTAGTGGTTCTCGTCTCGACGGAGTATTGTAATTTCGCCGTAGACTCATCGAAACCAGCGCAGACGCCATTTAAAATATTGAATTACAGTAAGTGCAAGTCAATCTGGTGATCCCTCACATATAAGAAAAGGCAACGAATCCAATTATAGAATAGAATAGATGACCAACCAGCCCATGCCATATCCTCTTCAAGTACACCATTGTGCTCACTTTGTTATAAATTGGACAAAAAGCAGCGAAAAAACTCGGTATAATTGCATGTATTGCAAAAAGCCGGTATGTTTACAGAATTAACAAGTCAGCTACTCGTGCCCTAAATGCCGCACATAATATTTGTTTTGTTGTTACCTTTAAAATAAAGTAGCGTATATAGTTACGCATAGGTCTGCACAAACCTGGTTGTACCGCTTAGCTCTCCAAAAAAACCCTATACCTCGAAGAGTTAATATCAGCAAGATGCAATTTCTTGTTTCCTCCATTTGAATCACACATATAAACAGTTCTAAGTTTTTCTGCATTCATTAGCTTTAAAACAAAATATTTCATTTGTATACTAATTCCAAGAAGACTCAATAAAATTTATCTTATCTTCTATAAGTTCAAGAAATTGCACAGAAATCTCTCACTGAAATATTATTTTTAATTCAGATATGTGTATATTGAAACGAACTGTATGGCTCAAGTTCAAATCCGACTTTAAAAAAGCTTCTAATTTACTGCAAACAGGAATTGGTTGGCAAAAAAACTATTTTTTATGTGGAACTTTTGTATGAATTATATAAATTTCTTTAATTAGTATTCTAGTTGCACTTTATATGCACTAATTGTCCCAATTATTACTTAATAAAAATAATAATAATATGATTGTGGGGTCATGATATTTGATATTGAAAGCTCTCATTCACTTCAATGACTGTTAAGTATAATATCTTTAATTTGTCTAAGAAATATTTGGTTAAGATTCCCTGATGATCTGCTTTAGCAACAGTGAAATGCTCATAGGAATTAGCTACGTTCACCCTTCCATAAACGATTTGAATGTATTTTTTAGTTGTAATTGGGACATTTAGTGCATATAAAATGCATCAGAACACTAATTAAAGAAATTTAAATAATTCTTATAAAAGTTCCACATAAAAAATAGTTTTTTTGCCAACCAGTTCCTGTTTGCAGTAAATTATTTTTAATTATATTTTTTTGATAATTGTTCTTCTGCATACTTTTTGTTAAAGTATTTTTTACCTTTAAAATTTTTATTTGTTGTCAACTTCTAGTGCTTTAAATCGTTCGATTTATGGAACACTAAATAAAAGATTATTCGATTTTGAGAAAACACTGGATTTAAAATCGACTCGCTTTCAGAACATTAGGAAATATTTCATTTTTACAAAATTTATCAACTTGGTTTAATTTAAAAATTTCATAATACCATCCCTGCTTCATATAGATTATTTTTCAATAAAAGTATGCGCCCGTGTGTCTCTGTGTGAGTCTGTTTGAGTTAGTGCTGGCAAATTCTACTACTTTTCATTACTCAATAATATTCAATACTTTTCATTTGGGTACTCAATACTACTCGATACTTTAAACGGATTTTTTGAATTTGTAACGCATAGTTTTTATCTGCAAATTGAAGTAGTTTCTTCAAAAATTAAAAATAGATCTTCAACTATTATTGGTTTCGTATGCCTTTTATTATTAAATAAAAAATAAACATAAGCTTAAGAAATAATATATTTGTTCTCAAAAAAAATTATTTAGTTTTGATTTGATTAAAGAATCTTACACCTATTTTAGTTGTCTTTTTATACAGTGATGTATTTTTATGCACTATTTTAGCCACTCAACTTGCTTAAAAATACAACTCTAAAAGTATCGAGTAACTACTTTTGAGTATTGAGTAACCAAAAAAAAGGAAAAACCCGATACTCGATACCCACTACTCAGTACTTTGCCAGCACTAGTTTGAGTATGTATTTAATAATGTGTTGGTTTCTTGCAATTTGAAAAAGTAACTTTTAAAATTGCTTTGATTAAATTAAATGTTACTAAATTTTTTTTCTTTTAATATTTTTTTATTTATTTATTTATTTTTTTGTTTGTTTGTTTCTAATGGCGTTATTTTTGTCATTGGTGTAGTGTTGTTGCGATTTTGGTTTGCTTTTAGATGTTAGAATATACATATCTATACGATTTTTCATAATGGCTAAGTGGCTGTTTCATAAATTTGTTGTTTGCTGCTGCTGGATTGTCGCTTGGTTGGTCGTCCGGTCGGCTGGTTGAATTACATTTTAGGGTGTTGGCTCTATTTAACTTTTAGTCTATAACTATTTTATGCATATTAAAAATGTTGAATAAAAAAATCTAAATAATAACTTGGATTAATATAATTTGAACACTTATGCACATTTAAGGCAACCAGACCAATAATTACAACAACTTAAGTAACAAAAAAACAAACAAACAACTTAAATCAAAAGAATGTTGTTTCTCTTGCAAAGGTTGTTTATATTTAATTTTTATTTATTTTAGAAAAAAAAAACAACATCGAATTACTTGATCTAATTAAATATCAAACACATATTAGCATAGTTTTTCTACAATTAAAAAAAATACTTTATTGATTTAAATTCAGAGATAGTAAATTTTATGAAGTTCCCCACACTTGCGCAGTTGCAAGTCGAGCGCCATATTTAGATTTCCAGGCAACGTAAAAGTTATAAAACAAAGAATGCGAACGGAGGAGTGTGCATCGGCCTGAGAAATGTAACATATTGTGCTTGTTGACTATAAGCTAAAAAATCTGCTTTGCGGCCGCCCAATAAAAGCAACAAGTGCAATATTGTGCAAAAGTTATTGTCTTCAGTGTCGGTAACGGCTTCTCTCGATATCAAACTTTACAGGTATCGCACTAGTATTGTGAATTGTTGTAGATGGGATTTCATCGAACGACTTTAAGATTGATTCAGCGGCGCCTCAAGGCCCCGTTCTTGCTCCTACCATGTTTAAAATTTTTCTAAACTTCAAATCCTATCTCTTGCAGATGATAGATTGTAGCATTTGCCTTACGTATTCATTTTAGTAACAGGTCAAGCCCGTCGGAGTTGGGGGTAAAGAAGCGAAATGTGAATGATACATATTATCACGATCTTGTAGCAATCTCTCAATTATTATTAGATCATATTAAAATATATATACGAAGATGTGTTCTCAAAATTTGTTGTATAATAGCGAGTTTCTGACTTGGTATTTAAATGTTATTTACTTTAAGATCTTCTATTTAAATGCGAAATTCTGTTTTTTTAACGCAAATGCAAATGAACCGTGTGCAGTAAAAGTCTATTTCAGTTATATATCTACTAGAGATCTGCATGAGTCGCTTATAGACACAATTGCAATTACTGCAAGCACACTGTTATTTTTGAATAGCTCTGTTAATTAAAATAGCTCTCAATGAAAAACTATATATCGCTCCTTTAGTGCAACGTAGTCGTATCTCAAAGAACGTGATTTCTGAGTTAAGAATGTATAATTATTCGTTATATCGTCTATCAAGAACGAGTTCTTTGAGATATGACTATGTTACAATAAATGTACATCATTCATTCATTTTTCTATGCATTCAATGAAATATTATTAAATTTAGTATCAGCACAGTGAATGAAAACAACTGTAGAAATTCAATGCGTTCTAACTATAATAATAAAGTTCTCAGTGCTTCCGTTTGAGTTATTTTTAATCATAATTGTTTATTGTTTCCGTAATATGGCGATATACACAGGCGATATGTTTTGATGTACGTACATGCTTTTAAAGAGTAGTTTTTATATAAAATCGGTGCAAAACTTTTTTTTACTAATAATAAAAGTAGTTGCACAACTAGTGAAAAAGTAAAATTCATTAAAAAATGTTACATTGTAAATAGACTACCTAGATGCTGTTCACATATTATTTCCAGCCACTTTTGGCGTTTCTAGATTCTGCTCCTATTTCTTAACGCATTTTATGAAAATAAGCCGAATAATCACAGAAAAAAAGTTATTACGTTTTCTTTTTACAGCACGATTTGTGCGCCAACCTGTATTTCCTGAATGTGAAAGTCGATATTAAAAAAACAATAAAAATATATTCTATGTATTTGAATGAATTTGTTTGACAGTGAGAAAATATAAATATTTTTACCTTGTTGATTATATGATGGAATTTGCACTAACATTTCATTATCCAAAAAAATTTCGTTATTAAATTTTTGCATAATTTTTCTAAAATCGGCAACGCAATTTCTTTTGAATACCAAATATCTTTGTATGAATGATGTATTCTTTTCTCTAATTTATTTCATTTATATTTTGTGTGTGTTGTTTTGGAAATAAAATCAATACATTAAAAAGCAAAAATTCGCTGTGCATTCGGTGTTGTAATAGTTGTGAGGCCATTCATGCAGCTGTTTAAAAATCCACGCACTAACAAATGTTTTTAATAGCTTGCTGATGCCCTGTAGAAAATGTCAATAGTAAATATGTACTGATTCGTTGTTGACTTTGCTAGCAGTAGTACTGACCAACTGTAGTTCAGACAAGAATGTGTGCTATAGACATTGAGCATGTGCTTGTCTGTGCGAATCCACTAGTGACCTTAGAACTTTTGACCACGTAGTTCTTAAGGGACCATATGCAGACATTGGAAACAGAGATTTACTAGTCTATTTTAATAATTCAAGTCTGCAATTTAGTAATTTTTACAAGATTTCCCCACTAGTAACATTGTTGGATAAGGATATTTCCAAAGTAATGGTCGTTACCAATTTTCGCAAATTGTTTAAATAAAACCTAACCGTAGCAAATATGGCACGAGGATTGCTTAATTTTGAACCAACGAAAGTATCATCGGTCAAGCATCGGTAGCAAACAAAAGAATGCATGAAAATGTAATCTCAATACTATTTATGACCTTTAAAAAGAAACGGTCGTTACTTTATGAATGTCCTGTTTTCAAATTTCGAAAACAAACATCATGTATTGCAAAATTTTGCACAGGATGTGTCAAGTAAAAAATTCATCCTTCGGAAAATGACTGATTTTGTGAAAAAACTTTTTTTAGAAATTGCGATCTGTCAAACTTGAGCTGTTAAAATTTCACCCAAATTCATTGATTAGTTTATTTGTTGTAGTCGTTTGAATTAAGCAACTTTTGTGTTTCTTGAAAAATTGAAAAAAGTAAATTTCTTGCAGTGATTAAACACTATTATTTGAAAGGGAAAACGGCGAAAGAGACAAAAGAAAAGCTCGATAAACATTACGGTGAGTCTGCTCCGTCAGATTACATGGTAAAATATTGGATTGCTGAATTTAAACGCGGCCGAACAAGTACTGCAACAATACCATCAACAGGAAGGTCAGAAGAGGTGGTTACTGAAGAAAATATCAAGAAAATCCTCGATATCGTTATGAATGATCGCCGAGTCAAGTTACGTGAGATTGTTGAAATGGTAAAACATATCATATGAACGTGTGTTCAGCATTTTGCATGAACATTTGCATATGAAAAAGCTATTGGCAAAATGGGTGAAGCGTTTGCTTAGTGTCGAACAAAAACGAGTTCGACAGACCACTTCACAGCGGTGTTTGGACATGATAAAGCGTAATCCTGTTGATTTTTGGCGTCGATTAATAACTGTTGATGAAACGTGGGTTCACCACTACACACCTGAAACCAAAAATCAATCGAAACAATCATCGATTATCTTGAAAAAGGATCCACAATCACAGGAAATTATTATCGTGCAATATTGGATCAATTGATTGATGCAATCAAGAAAAAAAACGACCATATTTAAAGAAAAAAAAAGTGTTCTTTCTTCAAGACAACGCACCGGTTCACACAACATTAGATACGTTGCTAAAATTACGTGAAATACACTTCGCATTGGTTGATCATCCGCCTTATAGTCCAGATTTAGCTCCTAATGACTTTTCCTGTTTCCAAACTTGAAAAAATGGCTCGCAGGAAAAAGGTTCATCTCAAACGAAGAAGTGATTACCGCAACTAACGTGTATTTTGAGGGGTTCCCAAAATGGTATACAAAAGTTGGAATATCGTCTTACTAAGTGTATTGAGCTAAAAAGGGAGACTATGTTGAAAAATAAATGGTTTTTGAAAAAAAAAAACGTTTTTTTCCTACTTAATATCAATCCGCCCTCGTATGTAAATTAAAAATAATAATTTAATTTTTAAGCTGTAAGGGGTAATTTTTTGTGGAAACACCCATAAATAAGGCTTTGAACTTTGCACATATTTTGTTTGAATTTTATTTTTCAAAGAAAAAGGTTCAAGTTTTCAACAAATCAATTAAGTAAAAAAAAATCAAGTGTCATAGCCTGGTAGCTGTCAAAAAAGTCTGTATAAATCAAAGGCAAACTAAAAAACTTAAACGCTTTGTTGACAATGTCACCAAAACGACACCAAAACAGTCGATGAAAGTGCTGAGTTGAAGGCATTTGCGCGCAGGCTTCCTACAGGGTGTTTTGCGCAACAAAGTAAACAACTAATTTGTGGACATTAAAAAATATTTAAACTTCTTTTGCATTCTTTTAAAAAAATTTAAAACACTGTAGCAGCAACTTTTCGCATTTAAGGCTGAAAAACTGAATCAGTATTTCAGTGTAACTTAAATTTTAATGAATGAAAATTAGCTAAATATCTATTTAAAGATGAACTTAAAAACTGGCCATAAGATTAGCGCCACGTATTTTCTCTGAGTGTTTATAATGGCACCATTAATCTTTGAAAATTTGTTTATTTTTCCCAAAAAACAAAATAAATTAAAAAAAAAGCTGCGATCTTCTTTTCTTAGCAACTCATCAAGTTTTAAAACAATCGAAAGAAATTGCAGCAGCAATTTTTGTCTTATTTTTTGTGTGCAGTGCAGTGAGTGAGTGAGAGAGTGTGTCAATATTTCACATCAGCAATTTTGCTGAATTACGGTGATTTTGTTTAAATATTGTTGCTGCACAGACACCGGTAAAAAAATTGAAATAATTAAAAAAACTAGTTTTTTATTTTTGGTTATAAATAATTGTAGAAAAAAAGAAAGCATTTCATGTGATTTTATTGCTTTTTTTTTTTTGTTTTTTTTTTTGTTTTATGATTTTCTGTGGCTGATCGAGGGACAAAAGAAAAGAAATTTTAAATGCATTGAGCAATAAATTAATTAAAAATTGAAATAAATAAATAAAAATAAAACAACAAAATCAATTGGCAAAATAGCAGAAAAGTAAATAAAAAAAAACTGATATAAATTAAATTAAAAAGTCATTACAGTGCACAGACAGCCAGACCGACATACATATGTACATACAACGTCAAATAAATATTTAAAAAAGAAAAAGAAAATCCATACATCCATCCATACATACTTGTGGGTAAACAACAAATTAAATAAATAATAATTAAATAGGCAGATTTGAAGTGAATTGACTTAGCAACTAGTGACGAAATAAGAAATATTTAAAAGACAGAAACTTAAAGTAATGATATCACAAGGCTAAAAATATTAATGCCATGATCCAAGAAAGCTCTTGTTTGCAACTTGAAAGAGAATCTCCAGAGTTTCGGGAACATATCAGTTCTATTAAATTAACTCTTTATCTTTAGCAATCTGGCATATGTGGGGATCTGATATGGAAATAGATAATAATGTTGGCCATTTTTTAAATCTTACAAAACACGCAGAATATCACTTAAAGATAATTGGAGTCTGTAAATCTATACGATAAACTAAAGACGGTTCGAGAATACATGTAGTCGGTGCTAATACTGTCTACACAAAGGCTTTAGGTCCAGAAAAATGGGTCCCTTTATGATGGCTTTCAGATGAATGAAATATGTATGTTGCAAGCTGATATCCCAGCTGTTTCAAAAGTCACAGAAATGCTATCGGGTTATGTGACATTGGTTGAAGGGTTAACTCTCTATTAATACTACTAGGGCGTTCGCAAAGTTAGCCTACCTAACAAAGAAAACACACGATGCACTTTTCTCAGCGATATTCAATAGCTGCGTTACCCTGTTTTTAGTAAGAACTGTCTATCTCCTTAAAGTAGCCATCAACGGAAGACTCCACCTCTTCTTCATTGTTGGCAAATCTTTTGCCACTGACACATTTTTTCACAAACCTTTCAGTGGTCAGCTCTCGTACTGTTGCGATGCGCCAATTTGTTTTTGGACATCCACGGCGTCGTGAACCCTGGGGGTCGTACTGCAGCCCTGCCTTGGCTATCGCCTTATCGGATCTCAATATATCCCCAATCCATGTAAATTTCCTTTTCAGAATGTCGTACAGGATTTGCTGTTGGTTCGTACTTCGAAGCAGCTCAGCGTTAGTTATTGTGTTGCTGGTAATTATATTATATTAAATTATATTTATATTTTAGTATATTTTGCGTTTTTGTTGTGCCAAAAAAATCAAATAATCCTTCGTAAACAACGGTTTGTGAAAACCTGCAGCCATCGTACGTCGCTTTAGGATAGAACTTAAGATTCACATCCGTATAGGAGCATGGCTTTCACCATGTGTTGAATACTTTTCTCTTCAGTTGCGTTAATATTTCGGATGATAGCATATTTTCTTTTAACAATCTATATTATTAATAGACGAACACGTTTTAGGACCGTAATACTAAACCGATTTTGGAGAGATTTATATATTTTTAAAATGGCTTTTACATAGATGTGCACAATCTTAATGTTATTTAAATCGGTTCGATATTTAGAGAGCTATAAGCGTTTAAATTTGTTACTAATACATGTACACTTATTATTACAAATGCATGTACCTGCTTTAAGTTGAAAAGGACACAAAGTGTGCCTGTGTGTTTGTCCAATTTGCTTTTGCATAGAAATGAAACAGAGTTTTAAGTTGTTTATTTCGAATATTTTATTGTTTTTGTATTGTTCAATTGAAAAACTGTATGTGTGGTTTGATTTTCCTTTTACGTTCTGTTGCGAACAAATCTGTAGAAAATGGAATGCAACGTGAAGAGAGCGTATTGTTACGTTTCGACCTTTTCGATAACGTTTACTTGTTTGAGTTCTTTTAATTAGTCCAAAATAAAATAAAAACACAACGGAAATTGATTTTGAACTTAATGATGTTTTATTTCCTTAAATACCACTGTTTTATAAAATACACAAAGTAAAAGCTTTAACACAACTAATCTATGCACGAAGCTCACTATGCCGTAGCTTAGACAATACTGACTTCTTTGTGCCTGGCAGTGTCGGCTTATAAAGCATTTGATTGCTAAGGTTCTCGAACGTAGTAGAAAAATCCTCGCCATGACAATAAGTTTTCTTGTGTAAGCCTTTGTTGTTATTCAGCTATGTTATGGCTGCGGCATGTAGATGGCGAATCAACTAACCAATTTTATGTAAAGTTCATCCGTAATCCAATCAATCCAATAGTCTTTGTTTACAATTGCTATGAAGATTTTTCATACAAATTTCTTGAATAATCTAGTAGATTCTCGATGCTGTTTCTAGAACTTTCTTGAATGTTCTGTTTCCGTTAGTTTCAATTTGAGTGCTCAAATTTGCATACACACGGTTGATTATACTGTGCTTAATCACCGCTGTATTTTTATGTCCGCTAAATTTGAATCTACCTTTAAATTTTGTAACAGTATGTATTAGTTTGTTGTATCAACAAAGTCAGAAAGTTTTTGTTTTAATTTAAGATTAAAGGATTTCTATATTTTTGTTAAATAAAAAACAATGGACGATGAAAAGCGCTTATTAGCAGGTCTGGCGTACCGCCTCCGCCGACGAATTACAACGTTGCGTGCGAAAATGGCTTGGCAGGCAATTCCTCGAAAGGCTAACTGACATCGCGAAGTGCCAACTTTAATATTTTAATTTTTTTTTCATTTTTTTATTTATTAAATTTTGTTTCTCGCAGATATTGAAGTTAGCGTTGCCCAATTAATGATTGTTGTGTTTCCCTATGCCTGCTTTGAGAAGCTACAAAACTACTTTTCATCATTGCATTCTCTTATATACTGCCTAGGAAAAGTATAAACACTGATAAAATTAAACAGTAACAGAAAGTACGAAACTTTTTTTTTTGTTTTTATTGTGCTTGTTGTTACAGAAATAAAAGAAACAATAAAAAATAAAAGTAACATTTAAATTATATGATGAGTAAAAATATTTCTAAAATAGTCGGAGAACTCGTCTCTCCGTCTATCGCTCTCGATGTCAGTTTTAAATAATGCTCTTTTTAAAATTTTTTGCAAAACTCTGTATGAGAGAACGTCTCAATAACTGCTCGTGTTAAAAGAACTTGAGAAATGAGTTGGAATGGCAAAAAACCAACTCAATTAGAAGCTTTTATTTTGCTTTGCAGCAATTTTTTAAACTTTTTTTAAGTTTGTAATTGAGCGTTTTCGAAATATAAAAACTACGTAAAAGTCTTAAAAGCTTTTCAACTTACTAATGCATACATTCATAGATAAACACACACATAAACCAGAAAGATTTTATGTGTGTATGTGTGTGTGTGCATGCATGTTCTTTATAGTTGTTGCTAGATTTTGCAAACGAAATATCTATGAAATAGATGGATGGAAACAAAAAGTCGTAAGAAACCAGCGAGCCACAAGTTGTAGCCACATTTGGTAGCTGAAGGGGGTTTCTACAGTCTTAAATGCCGTAGTGGCTTCTTGTTAAAACAACGCAGTGGTGTGTGAAAGGGGTTGTGGGGGGTGAGGGGTGTGGTGTGGGCTTAAGTTGCTATTTTGTGGGTTGGTCAGGGTTTTGCTGGGACGAGGGCAAACAGCCAGATGAGGAGGTGGGTGGTAATCGTTGCACACATTGCAGCGATATGACACGCTGCTGGCATGCCATGCCATCATGCTATGTAATGCACTCAATTAATGTTTAGACTCGTGTAATTTTTGATTACCTTTTGCACCAGTCGTTCAACGAATGTGACCGCGTATAACCGTGTCTTTTTCACTTAGATATAACGGGCCAGCAAACACAATTATACAAAAAAAAAAACAGCTACAACTCTCTTTTCGATAAAGTTATCAAAATTTATTTTTTTCACGGTATTTGTGTGTGTGTGTTTTGTTTTGCGCGCTACGGTTCCTCTATTCTGTTGCTTCTTCTTCTTATTATTATTTTTTTAACTCAAACGTTGTGCAAAATCAAACATGGACAAGTTTTTGCAACTTTATTTAAACTAGAATTTGTGGCAGCAAATTTAAATAAAAACTTTTACAACCTGAACTCAACAAAATAGTTTCAAAATCGATTTGATGAAAATTTCATTTTGCAGGTTTTCTAAAACAATTTCGAAACAAATTGAGAAGCTTTTCCATTAATATTGCAATAGTACATACATAGTTAAAAAAAGGTATAGTTATTTTTTCTGCCTTAAAAAATTATAGGTAATATATTTTATAAACGGCCTTGAGAAATTTTTTTTATTAAATTTTTTATTTTTTGGCATAATTACAATAAACTGTATAATAATTAGAAATTACAAATAAACCTGTAGCTGTGTGTATGTATGTATGTATGTATCAATTTGTATCAGATACCTATTTTGTTTGTAACAGAACATATGTTTGCTTTTTAACAACGAGAAGAAAAAAGAAAACACTCAACAAAACAATTGTGTACATGTTGCTTTTACGCACACACATGATCAACAGATGTTAATTTTTCTTTTCTTTTTACGAAATTCTCCTGCCTTTTTTTAAATAGTTTTTTCTTTCATTTATGTAGTTTCTAATTAAATGAAAAAGAGCTGAAGTTTGTGTGCGTGTGACAATAAACAAAAAGTAATTTTTGAAAAACGAAAACAAAAATAAAAACCATAAAATTCTTTGAAAGAAATGTTGCAAATCGTTTAAAAGCAAATTAGAGAAATAGACAGTTTTTTAGTGAAAATTATTTACACATGTGGGTACATATTTGTTGTTGTTGTTTTTAATATCAATTGGTATTTTGTTATAAACATTTTTGTTCTTGTTGTTGTTGTTCTTTTCTGTATAACAAATTCCTACAAAAATCGTTCCATATGAAATTGGAAGAGAATTTGAAATCGAATAATGCAAAGGTGAGTGTTTTCTACTTATTTTCACAAAACAAAAACACTACACTTTTAAAAATAAAGGCATATTGCTATTGTATTAATAAGAAATGTGACAAAGATCTGGTGTGAGCTCAAAAAAGAAATTTGGAATTTTTTTCGGAAAACACAATTTTGATGCAGTTAATTTTTGACCAATTAGTAATTCATTCTTATACTTGTAAATGAGCTATTATTAATTTACATTTATTTAAATTGATGTATCCAGCGGTCACTCAACTAAATCCACCGCATTCTAGAAATTAATATTAAACATTTATATAAATACATACGCTAAAATACAAAAACAAAAAAAAAACGTTCTAAATAAAAAACTTAAAATTCTGCCTCATTTCTATGCAAAAGCATATTGGACAAACACACATGCACACTATGTTTATTTTTCAAGTTGAAGCTTAAAATGTAATAAATGTGCATGTGTTGAATGTGTAATAAGTGTGCATGTGTTAGTAGCAACTTTAAATGCTTATAGCTCCATAAATATGGAATAGTTTTGAATAAAATTAAGATTGTGCACATCTATGCAAAAAGCCATTTGAAAATATATAAATCTTCCTAAAATCGGTTCAATATTACGTCCGCGAATGGGACCTAAAAAAACGTATTTGCCTATTAATAATATAGATTACAAAAATTTGTTTTAGTTCTAGAGACTCCATTACTCCTTGCCTTAGGACAAACAGTTTTTTTAGACAATCAGTTAAAAATGTCCATGCAATAGCTATCTGATGCGTAATTCAATGGGAACTATCAAATCAAACGCACACCTTTTTAACCTTCATATTTTCCACACATAACATTTGCACCATCCGTACAAACGCCATCAAATTTGTTGGAGTCTACAACAGAAAAAAGTTGTTTATTAACGACATCGAACAGCAAGTTGCCTTGCCTGTTGCGTTTGCGTAAAAAGTATCGAGTGAAAGAAAGATATTGTACTCAATAATCATTGATGTCTGTGCTATCATTTAAAGAAACAAAAAAAGATAAGCAAATTTTAGCTATTCGTTAATGAATGAATCTATACATGCGCCGAGCTGAAAACAATACTGGGCAACAGTATTACACAATAAGGGAAAATATTATATAAAAGTAATACTATAGTTTAGCCTTTCATAATCTGGCGGAGTATATTTTTAATAAACACTCCATCAGAAAATGTTATAATATTCCTAATAATATAAAAACTTATAGGGCCTGCTACCTCCTGCTTTAGCTTGTGGTTTTCAAACTGCTCTTCATTAATTTCTACTTCAAGCAACCAGCCTTTTAATTGCTGCAAAAAAGTGGTTTGAAGAAAGATTTTCTTTTTCCTGTAATCTTTTATGTTAAGAAGCATTTTGTTTTAGTTTAAAATTTTATAGTAGGTATTACCCAAGGAAATATAATGCAGCATCATATTTCAAACGCTTGACTTTGTGTTTGCTGGGAAAAGTCGATTTCTCCACTAATACCAATAAGCAACAACACAATAACAATTAAAATTTTCCGCATCACTGGTTTAGGTACAAAAGGCGACGCTATATCCTCATTCCCACGCATTTTCCCGTTTGCTTGTGAGTTTTTTGTCGATATCCAGTTGGGAAAATAGTTTTAGCGACATACCTATTCCACTTTGTGTATAACATCATTCATAATTTTCTCATAAATTCCCTGATCCATTTTTCCATTATGGACCAACACCGTTATAAGAACAGATATCCCCATATTATGGCATTGGCACAACTCTGCTTTATCATTTCTTCTTGTTCATTTAGCTCTTTACGTTATGTATTGGGAAACCGACTTGGTCTCAGCAAAATAATTTTGTTCTCATTAGTCCACAATACGATTCTACACTTTTCATTCGGACAGTTGATATGTGCATGTCTAAACCTTAAGCAGGCACCGGTCTCTTTCTTTGCCAACAATTATGCTTTGTTAAATGTAAAATATTTTTTTTTTTTCAAAAAATTTAAATATTTTACAGATTCACAGAAATATTTTTTGTAATTTAAAATACCATTAGACATTATTCTTTGGGGCTACTTGAAAGATAAGATCTATGCCAATGACCCAGAATCGATTCAAGACCTCAGAGATGGAATTTGTGATGTTGGCGATTTAATGATGGCAAATTTCATGCAAATAATATGATCCTGCAAGTGTAGCCGTGTCGGCCATTCCTTCATTAATCCTTCCCTTCATTAATCGCACACTCTCCCCTTTACGATTAAATAAAAATCCAATGATGTAAAAATATTCGTTTTTTTTTCTTATCTATATGAAATCTCTTGCAGAAAGATTGAAAAAAAAAAATTAGTATGACCTTTAAGCTTCGAAAATCAGTGTCACATATTTTTATGTTTGAAGATTCGGATAGATAAATACTATCAGTCAATACTTTTTTAACAATTTAAAACATCAATTTGCATGAAAATCATAAATTTTTAAGACTTTTGGAATTACAATGATTTTGTTACTGAATTGTTCCTTCTTTTCTTTGCAGGTATGTCTAACTATTCGAAAAGCTTTGATTAACTCTTAAACGTAAGTAAAATATTTTTGTATTCGGATCAGTTCCTTAAATTCAACTTGATTTTTTCACGGTAATTCCCACGACAGGATGTATTAGAGCATATGCCGTTAATCGAAACAAGTGATTAGATAAATATGTCGCTATTATTTTCCACATAGTACGAGGGCAATTTGATAATTCCGTCACTGGATAAAATATATATTTTTTTTACAAAAAAAGCGTTTTATATCTCAACATAGCCTTCTTTAAGCTCGAGACATTTAGTAAAGTGCCTTTCTAGATTTTTCATTCCCTCCAAATAATACGATTTCTCAAGACCCCCAAAATAGGCGTCTTTTCGTTTGATCGAAATTTCTTATCAGCCAGCCATTTCTTAAGATTTATAAACAAAAAATGGTCAAAAGGGGCTAAATCCGAAGAGATGCTGGATGGTGTAGCAATTTCTAACCCAATTCATGGGTTTTTGCCACAGTAAACGTGGCTACATTTATGGTGCAGTGTGAACAATCACGACACACAAACATGCCGCTTATAGCTTTTTCATATCCAAATATTCATGCAAAATGTGAGGTACTCGCTCGGTTGAGATGCCTAAAGCCTCAGCCATCTTACGCACTTTCGTTCTGCGATCGTTCAACACAATTTCAATAAATTTCATCGGATTTTTCTGACATGACAACCTTTTGGGGGCGAACTGTCCGTTTAATAACATTTGTGCTGCTACAACCACAGTGAAACTCAGTAAGCCACTTTTTAATTATTTAGATTTGAAGGTGCCGAGTCCCCATAGTATCTATCAGGTCTTTCTTTGGTTTCTGTAATTAAAAAATTATTTTTATTCTGGCCACGAAATTCGCTTTTTTAGTTTTCGTTAAAATGTAACGGACCTTCGGTTTATCCGGGTTTGAAGCTGGGATAGTTCAGCGATGGCCAGGGCCCTCTTACACAAACTTTCACAATAAAACACCTCTTGTGTTTCCTTTATTTGTGCGGTTTTCTTTTATTTTTATTTGACGGTTAACGCAACTTTAATATATTGGTCAGCCGGGTGGCCGTGGTAATACGTGGCTGTAAATACACTCCTAATGCTACTAACATATGTACCGGATGAAAATCCAGCGCCTCTACAAATCTACCACTCCGGGTGATAATCTCTGGGAGTCCTCTATCTGTTACTCCGGGTAAAAACCTCTGGGAGTCCTCTGACACTTAACCCTGAGCCAGTGCCCTATGACTAGATAATCTGGTCACAACAAGGTGGATAAAAACCCTTCTTGCGTCCAACTAGTTTTTAAATTACGAATTATTATTTTTCCTTGAACTGCTCGCTGTAATTGCAGCCACTTGCACCACTCGAACCACTTGTTAAAAAAAACAATTTACTTGTTTTTTATATTTAATATTTCTTTTTTTATTTAATTACTTAAAGTTTATGTATCATTTTTTTCACATCTACACTTTCACACTACGTTGCACCTTACCACCTTGATTGTTAGCCGGGAAAATAGCGATTCCTTTTATCGCCTGGCTTTTTACTATCGGCTGGCTGTTGTTCTGTGGTTTTGCAGCTTGACCCGCTTTACCGGAGTGACCCCTTAGCTGCTGTCTTAAAATAAATCGGCCACCCTACTGAATGGATAAAAATCCGTTCATTCTAACTAATCCGTGTGGTTCCGAATTTCTTCCAATTTTGGTTCTCTCAAAAACTACACAACCTCGGTACTTTCAATGACTGTCAAAAGCAAATCAATAGACACAGCTTCCTCAAAATGCGACAGTAGTCTAACTATAGATAACCGTTAATGGGACCAGTAGTGTTGGGTTTGAAATTGGTGGAAAAACAGTCTTAGTTTCGTTTCTTAAACAGTATGGAAATGCCTTTCTCCCACTAACTTGTGTTCAATTCTGATAATGTCATAAACATAATTTTCTCACATCTACTGAAGAAGAAAAAATCATGTTTGTAAACATCATGATGATGGCAGACAGATGTTTGTTATGAAATTCATCACGTTTCGATATTTATTTTCCAACCGAAATAGATTTTCTCTATATCAGTTGCCATGGAGTCTTAAACAAAAAAAAAATAATTCCACACATTATCACGATTCAACAACGAAAACACTGGTAACAAGCCTAAAGCGTGATTTGTGCCATACAAAACGACCATGGCAGGAAAGCATTACGGCGATGCAAACAAATTGTCTGAAAACGTATTTTAATGTTAAAAATTCATGCGTAAAACATGATTAAATATCTAGATAAATTGAAGATAATTAAAAAGGTTGTTGGTGAATGAATGTTGTTAATCGATTGTTTGTTTTCACTAATAAAGATGGCGATAAATTTTGTTTCTTTTTTTTTTAATCACCATATTCGATGGCATTTGACTTTTACAAATGTGGAGGGCGTATACGTATGATTTTGACAAATATTTTTTCATTGATCATACGTACTGTAAAGAAAAACTACAGGGGAATTTGAAAATATGCCCTAAAACAAGTTGTTCTTTGTGCATTAAATATGCATTAAAAAAATGAAAATATGCTATAAAAAGTTAAACAATGCATTCATTTAACAGATAAACGAAATGGCTTAATTGATATGTAATTTTTTTATTCAACAATTCAACAAAATTTTGCATTTAAAAATATAAATATAAAATATAAATGCAATAAATAGCTGAGCTTGATTGATACGGTACAGTTTACATATGTTCGGATTGCGGGTCAGAACTTTTACCAGCATAAGTTTGAACTCTTAACCCTTTCAGACCGCGATGCATCGTGGGTTTCGGTCTCAATATTTTGGCTTCTATTTGACTGATGTGAAATGGACCGGCTTGCATCGAATGCTCTGATTTGTTTCTCACATTGTTGCGCTGTTCGTTTTAGCCTTACTTGACTTTTTGCGAAATTGTTGCTTCACATTTCAGTTTTGTCAAATGAGCCACAGAAGTAAGTTTTGTTTTCAATTGAAAAACTACTAATCGTTAACAAATAGTGAAGCGGGCATATTTTAATTTAAAAAAAAATCTTATTTGTATCGAGCTATAGGTAAATTTTTTATAATAATTTGTAGCATCTCTAACATATACCGGCGTTTGTAGTTATTTTCCGTATTTAAAACTGCTACATTACTAAAATCGGGATTGTGATTAAAAACGATTAGAAAAATCTAGGATTTATAATAATGAAAAATATAGAATTGCACATAGGATGCATCAGACAATTAGCAAATTATTTAGTAAGACAAAAGATAGAATAGAGACATTAGAAAGGTCTAATTTAGTTTGCCAGATACCATGTGGTGGCAATGATAGGGGAAAATTGTGGTAAAGTATATGTAGGTACAACTAAGAATAAATTAAAAACTAGATTAGCTGGTCATAGATCAGATCAAAAATACAGAAATAACATTTCTTCGCAAAAGACAGAATTAGTATCACATTGTGTTAATCTTAATCACAATCTTGATTTTAGTAATGTAGCAGTTCTAAAGGGTGTCCCAACAAGAACGCAATTTTTAAATCTGGCAACATTCGAAGTGTCATTGTTTGACATTTGAACAATTGTTATTGTTTGCTAGTAGAAGGTACGAGGTTAGTAAATAGGCAGAATTGTCGCATTTGGGGTGAGGAAAATCCTCGAGTGATTCACGAGAAGCAAATGCATCCTCAACGTGCCACTGTGTGGTGTGGTTTTTGGGCTGGAGGAATCATTGGACCTTTTTTTATGAAAATGAGGCAGGTCAAGCTGGTCAATGGTGTTCGGTATCGTGAAATGATAACCAGTTTTTTCTTGCCTAGAATTGAAGAAATGAATGTGGAGGGCATGTGGTTCCAACAAGACGGCGCCACATGTCATACAGCCAGAGAAACAATTCAATTGCAGCATCAGTCATTTCCCGGTCGTGTTATTTCGCGTTTTGGAGATCAGAATTGGCCGCCTAGATCGTGCGATTTAACACCATTAGATTTTTTTCTTTGGGGTTTTTTGAAGTCGATGGTTTACGCGAATAAGCCGACGACGACTCAAGCCTTAAAAGAGGAAATTGGACGCTGCATTAATGAAATACCGCAGCATTTATGCAAAACGGTCATTGAAAATTTCATTAAAAGATCGCGTGCATGCCAGCAAAGCCGCGGCGGCCATCTGCACGATATATTGTTCCATACATAACCTCATTCTGTCTACTTTACGATATAATAAAGTTTCACGATTTTTTTTTTAAATATCTGTGTTTTATTTAAAATTTAAAAATTGCGCTCTTGTTGGGACACCCTTTAAATACGGAAAATAACTACAAACGCCGGTATATGTTAGAGATGCTAAAAATTAATAATGTTCCAATGGAAAATAGAATTAATTTTAAAGCAGATACAGCTAGTGTTGCTCATGCATATAGATATTTATTATATAAAAACGGAAACGGAAATTGAATATTTGGTTATTATAATATTCTATTTTTGTGTACGTACGTATTTATTAAGTTGTTCATTTTTTGATATTTTAATTTTGACAATTTTTTGTATTTGTTTTTTCTTTTTTGGATTTTTGTAAAAAAAAAATTTTATTTTAAAAAATATTTACATTTCCCTGAAGAAGCCACACAAGGATGTGGCGAAATATCGGTTATCTAATGAAATTTTATAAACGTTTTTTATAAAAAATTTACCTATAGCTCGAGATAAATTAGATTCATTTAAAAAAAGGTCGAAAAAATATATAAGAATAATTTAAAAAATTATACATTTTAATGTTTTAAACCAATTGAATTCATTTGATGCAATTAAAAAGGGTTTTTTGCTAAAAATTTTACCGAGATGCATCAATTGTGAATGTCCTGCATTGATTATATTTTTATGCGATATAGAAACCATTTATTCCAAAAATTATGAAAAAATTCCCAGGTCTGAAAGGGTCAAAGTATAATTTGATCTTTCGGCATATATCCGCTATATTTGTATACCATATTTGGCTAGCTTAGACGGAATATACTAAGTAAATTGTGGGCTCCTGCGATAAAGAAAAAGCGGCTGATTCACGGTAAGTTGCGGCCGGAGTGTATCAGCAGCTGATCTACTTAATTCTTGACGTATTGTACGGATTTTTGCATTATCAAATCGAATCAATTGTAGCAAGAGTTTAAAGATATCTTGGCATAATAGCGTTATACGCTGCCCATAGCTTCTTGAAAGGCTGTGTTGCACATTTGAAAAGGCCAGCAAAAAGCAACAAGCCAAAAACTGCATAAATTTCATTTTCGTTTGTAGGTTTCCACTCTCCAGGTTTTTTTATTATTTATTATTGTTATATATTTTTTTGATTTGTTAGACAGAGAAAGCTATATTTCCTGAACTTTTCGGTTTGTTTTCCCGACAATTATATAGACCAGTTTTCATAGCAACAGGCAGAATTCGAAAGTGTTTTTCAAAATTTAGTGCAGGTTTACATGCGTAAAGAAACCAAAGCATTCGGCCTTTGGTTTTACTTTGCAAAGTCTTGAATAGGCAGGCAAATGGAGAGAAGATGCACAGTAGGTAAATTCCGAGAACATCGAGTTCCTCTAAAATGCTAAAAAAAATCGACGCTGAAGAGTAGAACGACACTGCTCCTGGGATAAATCATTCACGATTTTCTTTGACCACTAATATTTTTCCTGATTTTAATTCCCAAAATCGACGCTATCTTTTGATATTACGAGTAAAATACCCAAAATACTTTGTGTATACCAATAAGTACATGAACAAGTACAATAGTACTAAAATTTCCACGTCTGGCGTCTGGTGTGTACGTGTGTCCTAATTCTCATCTGGTATTCATACCGCATCCCACACATCTGCTCTGTTCAGAGGAAAAATGTACAAGAAAGACCTACAAAAACAAATAACAAAAAAAAAACTTGCTTGATTTATTTGTACACGCAACAGGTTGAAGTGTGTTTAATAAAAACAAACATCAATCGATCCTTGCTTGCCAGGGGTTTGCGTGTATGTATGCATATATATATATATATATATATATATGTGTGTGTGTGTGTGCATACATGGGATTTTGTGTAGCTGTGTGCATGAGGCCATAATGGAGTTTAACCTGACAATGATAAGCATTAAAAAATGTCATAAAAATTTATTTTACTATGGATAAAATTATGCATAAATTGTCTTTTCCTCTAAGCTTTTTATAAAAACAATTGTAGATATTTATTGTGTTATTGTGTCATCTATATCTGAACTATATCTTATAAATGCCTTAGTGCATATAAGTTATCTGTTTAAATAAAAAGAATATTCTTCATTCAACTGTCAAACTCGCCACATCATGTACGCATACAAACACATTGTCAACTTATATGCAAACGGACGTAACTACACTTTTATTTCTTTTAAAGGGGAAATCAATAATAATAATAATAGAGTTTCTTCGCAATTCTTTGAATTTTTTTCATAATACAGAGACTTATTTATTTTTCAATAAGACAACACAAAACTTATTTTTTTACAAGAGCGTAGTTACACCTTTTTGCATTAAAAATATATCTGCACTTGAATTTAACCTCTTTTGATTTTCTTTAATTAAGGTGTCGCTCTTGATCGTATGAGTCTAAAATTTTCCGTGAACATTAGGTTGGGCCCATTTGTAAGGACTAAAATTTGTCGATATTGTGCCATCGAGTTTTCGATAGCTTTTGGCATGAACAACGACATATCAAAACAATAATTTTCGAGGTGCCCAAATTTCAAATTTTCATTAATAAATAATTCAATAACAATGAAAAATAATACAGTGCACTCGCGATAACGAGCACTAATGTTTTCGAGTTTGTTCACGTTATCGAGTACCAAAATTTAAAACAAAAAATTACCCAATTTAATGTAGAAAATTCAATTTAATAAGTAAAAATGCTAAACAATATTTGCAGTTAATTATTTTACTTTATATTTGTTCAATTGAAAAGCTCAGTCGTATGGCTTCTCGTTTTAAAAAAAAAGACGATTATTGTTTCTGTGCTTGTTAACAGACATATTTGTTGTATCGTCATTTTGGCGTATTTTAAATGTCAATTAAATGTAGTCTCTGAAATTAGTGAGTTTGACAACAATTTTTAATTATTATTCAACTTATGTAATTATACGTATAATTTTTGCAATAAAATTTATTGATATAAATAAAAAATAAAAATAAACATAAATTATGTCGCCGGAGCAAATATCACTACTGCAAAATAACCAAGTACAAAATCGAGATAAATTAAGATATAAACACATTCACGACAGCAGGCTACACGGGTACATGGCTACAAATTTCGCTGGCTTTTTCAAAAATTTGCAACATTTGGCGAAATTTCGCATCTTTTGCAATGTGGGTTACTTTTTCTATTTGTTATTGTTTCATCGACTTTTAAATGATATTAAACATTTTAATCTTCCCAATGATTGGAAGTTATTGCGAATTTTCGCCACTTTTGTAGTTTTTTGCGAGTTTTTCACATTCCTTGCATTTCTATCTCGTTTTAGAAAATTTTACGACCTCTTCTAAATTTTGCCACTTTTGGCGGAATTACGGGTTTTTTGCAATGTGGGTTATTTGTAACTAATTTTCAGCATAAATATGCTGATTCAAAATATCCTCTAAACTTAGCTTTACAAATAGAATTGTTCCATACCTGTCCTCAATACAACCATTTAAAAAACATATAAAATTCAATCGTATAATTATAACACATGAAAATTACCAACAACAAAAATACAATACTGCAGAATTAGACGATTACACAACACATACGAAGTAAATACGAGCTTGTGAATTGAACAATAATAATACTTTGCATTCGATAATAACAAAAAAGAAAATAATATCAAATAAAGGATATAAGAAATTGATATTTAATTAACAAAAACAGCAAAAAATAAAGTAAAACTAATAAGAACATTTTTTGGTTGGATACTTAAGAATCAGTTAAATAAAATTTAAAGGAAAAAATCAGTCACATTTTTTTTTGGAAAGTTTTTTGTGTTGCTATCTTTAAGAGCTATTACTTTAAAGTTTCTCAGCACTCAAATGTCATTTTAGTCTTACAAATCGTTTCCAGCCTATATTAAAGCCTTATCCAAAGCTTCTACAGCTTCCTTGGATTAATTGTAACTTCTGGCTGGAATAGAATCTAATCATCATCATCGTGTCGGTATCATCCTGAATTTCAATACTTCCTACTTCTGTGCAATTTTCCTCAGGATTGTTGTTCCAATCTTTGACCGTGGAAAGAGTAACATCCATTTGTATTTAAATTTTAATTAAACTCTCTAAAAACACTAAAACCTACAATAAAACAAATCTGAGAATTCAGCGCCTGAAGAAGTAGAACCGCACTATTTTCTAGTTGTCTTATTTCTGGAGGAGATATCCTCTCTCTTAAAACACATTTTTCACTTTCACGAATTAAAATTTTTTAATCCCTTGCAGCATCTACGTAGGAATGTCAAAGAGCATACATAAACGAAAAAAAAACGTTAAACATAAGAAAACGAACAAATAACCTGGAATTCGGGTATTCCCCAATCGAAAAACAAATTAAAAAAACATTAAATAAAGGCCCCTATTATCGATTACAACAGTTGTTATTTCAATATTGTATTTTTTAAAATGCGATTCGTACGTGCGGTACCATCTATACATCGAATTACTCCTGGAAATCAAGTTTTTGAAAAAAACGACATTTTGTTGTTATAATTTTTTTCTTCCCTCATCCGTGCGTTTATCTATTTCTTGCAAAATTTTCGCTCAAAGAAGTTAATAATTTCATTTAATATGCAGCAAACAGTTGGTTGGGAAACTCCAATATTAAAATCATTACCACTACTTCTTTGATAACTACCATCAGCAAAAATCCTCAATGCACAACACAATTTTAAAATCAGTGGAATGACAGAGCACTGGGTTGAAGGTTTTAGAAAAGTGCTCAATTTTTGTAGCAAAAACAATAATCTATCCTTGTTTATGCGGAAAAATTTTATAAAACTATAAAATATGTATATTTTAACAACTATTTATTGGTTTAAGAAAAATTATACTTGCTCAGCATTTGGTAGTTCCAATGGATTTGAACTGTCTCGAATTCTTTTCCGTATACGTACCATGTGTATTTTTTTGTTCCTCTCATTTTCATCATCATCAAAATATAAGTCGACGTTAATATCCATGATTTCTATTGTTTTATTTATTTCTAATAAAATATTCGTTTCATCCATGATCCAATAATAATAAGGTCTATGCAAATCTACAATAAACACAACAATAAAAAACCCACCATCATGAGTATGTCAGAAACAGCACGCACAAAACTGATCACGTACAGAACCAATGCTTGTTTAAAAGGTAAACAAATAAAAAACAACAATGGCGCCATAAAAATGTAAACAAATTTTGACAACTTCATGATGAAAATGGTATGAAAGGTAAATAAGCCAAAAATAATCAGCTGACCATGCATAGACCTTATTATTGGATCATGGTTTCATCAATCTTTTTTAAACTTGACGGGTTTTGGCATTCGGGTATGCATTTTTACAGAAATATATACTACAAATAAAATGCAACTCTGTGACATACACAACAACTAGATGTTGTAAATCGTAAAAAAAAAAGAATTTATGTTGTGTGTTGTAGTCGGTACAACACAACATATTCGTGTTGTAAACGATAATCGGAGCCAAAAAAAGTGTTAAACTTTTAGAGCTTTCAGATTTTGTTCGCGTTTTAGAATACTCTATGAATAAATAAATCTCGTGTGTTCACGTTTTCGCGAGTTTGAATGTAATTCAAAAATAAATTTCACCTTGGAAAGTTAATATTTGAAAAAGAAAAATAATTAAATCAGCCGATTTTTTTATTACCTACTAAAAAATCCTAAAAATAAAATTGAAATTTGGGTGAAAAATGAAATCGTTTGCCGATGTCGAATTTCATCAGGATTAGAACGGGTTTTCTATCAGTATAATAGTTTAATTTAATATTTAAATGTATCATGAATAGAGAATAAAAAAATAAAAAGCTATAAGGATAGATGGTTTGCTAACACCATAAGTTATTTAAAAACAACCATAATATTATTATTGTGACCATGAGTTGTGTACTATATTGTAAACTATGATCCATTTCGATAACCCATTAAAGTCACCAAGTGAGGATTATGGCTTTAGTGCTGCTTCGCACACATCAAGTTGGACTCTTAAAGTCTTGGGTTTTTTGGGAGAGGTGGGATAAGAGAATGGAAAGGGGTGCAGACTTGACCATAACAGTCAATATCATTTTTTCCTTTTCGTTTGTCATCCATATTATTATGCAAAGCTGACTTTTAAGCAAAAAAAGAAAAACGTTAATAGTTGAAACGGCCCTTTCGTGTGTGAAAGCGGGCCGCAAGATCTAAAAAAAAATTTAACAAAAATTGAGCAGGTAAAGTTGATGTGTATGAACCAGCAGCACTTTGTCTTAATTGTCCTGAGACGTTTCAAAGAACGGTAAATAATTTAATTCATGTTTGGAATATGACGGCGTCGAACGCTTTTTTTTATCTTGTTTTATTTTAATTTATTCTTTAGCTGAAATGGCATTACAAGTGTCTTTACCGTCTGACAGATTTTGACAAAAAATTTATAAAACGAATTGATATATTTCAAAGGTTTTTTTTTTCAAACAAAATTTACAGTTTTATTGCTCGTTGAGCTCATTAATAAAACATCAGTCATTTACACACTTAAAACATCATTAAAAATAAATTATTGCCAGTAAAAGTCATCAAAAATCTCAGAACGAGGTGGTAACAAAATTCAATGATATTGTTTATTTATGTTTTATTTTTTTAAATATTTATTTGTTGCATTTTAGCTGTTTTGGAAACATGTAACAGTTAAAAAGTATCTGTGTGTTTATTGCCATATAATAATACCTTGTACTGATTGCATAAATTCAAGCACATTCATTTATTGTTCCAAATGATAACGACCAACCAACCAGCCAGCCACTACCACCGCCGCCAAGTACAATGTTTCAGTGTGAGCACTAACTACTGCACCAATATTTAATTCCAATACACATTCTTCTTCTACGGATTTTTTATTATTATTATTGTTCTTATGCTTTTTTTCAAATATTTGTTTGTATGGGTTTTGTTTAGAATCAGTCCGCTTAAAACATTGAAAACTAACCAAATATTGCACAACGACGTAATAGATTTCTTAAGACACACCTTGTATTATGGAATGAGTTCCATAAATGTTGTTGGCAATATTCTTAATGAAGGTTAATTCTTTCAAAATTTAAAATGGCACAATAATTTATGACCAATTACGACTGAACAATAACAATAATAATAATAATAGGAGTAATAATAGGACAGTAAGAAAAATTAAAAATTGTTCAAATACGAGTATTTTGTGTATCTCGATAGATTTTTTTGTGTTGAAATCTTTCGAATTTTGGGTTAATTGTTCCAAGGAACAAGCAGAAATTTTGTTCAATTCCAGCAAACGCTGCAGAAACTGAAAACGCTATTTTCCGAGGACACAACACCGCATGAGCAGTGCTAATTTAAAATTCCAAGTGTTGCTGATTAAATGCAAATTCAAGCATTTTTTTATGCAAACCATGTGTGAAATAAGAATACGAGAATTATTGTTAGTATTCCAATTCAACAAAAACTTTGATATCAAAGTAAAGATTTTAAATGCTACCAAACATATGGAATCCTCAAGGCAGCAGAAAGCAGTAGAAAAAGAGGGTCGCTGACACCTGGACGAGACAAATCGAAAGTGAAACAAACTTAAATGCAAAAGTCTGGAACGAAGTGAAGCAGATAGCACAGGATAAATCACAATGGATGATCTTTGTTGTGGCCCTTTGTTCCACCTTGGAACCATTGGAATCAATACATATAAACATATGAACCACATGCGTACATGCGTAAGGCGTTTTAGCTCACCACTTCAACATGGCGATGTCATTGTAAACAAGCACAGGTGGTAAGCGGATCGGATTACAAGTAACGTCTTAAAAATTACAATACTTAGAAGTTAAATGTTTGTTTTCAGAGTTGAGGTTGTGTTTTTGTAATTATTGTTGTGATTTATATGAAAGGTTTTTTACTCTCGCGTTTTCATATGCAGGGCTCAAAGCTGAACTGAACCAATTCATAAAATATGAAAAATTTTTAAATCTTTGCGAAATTCTCCTTAAAGTTTAATTAACTCCATTTAGTTCTGTAACAAACTAAGGGCCATTAACACAAAAATCAGTTATGCTTATTTAATTTTAAAGTTTACTAACTTTCAGTTTGTATTTTAATTGGAAATTAAAAATGTTCATTAACAATAAAGAAATTTAAATAACTTACAGTTATCAACTGTTGTGAATCATACCAAGAATTTATTTTTTGGGAAATGCAAAAAAAAAGAAAATAACACCATCATCCAAGGACATCTGAGCACGATTTCTGCACAAAGATGTGCATTTTTCAGATGGTATAGCTTAAATCACAATTTTTTTAAGAATTTATGAAAAATATTTTTAAAATAAACAAAAAATAATTAATTTTTAACTGTCATATATTTTGCAAGTTAAAAATTTAGACTCAGAAAGTATTTCAGTTAATTTTATTTAAAAGTTAAATCTTAACAGAGTTAATGAAGTGTTTCGTTCCTAATGTAACGGTAAAAAAACCCAAGTCAATGGCTTTCATTTTATATTTTTTTCGAAGCAGTTCATTTACTGAAACTAAAAATATCTTCGAATTGTCTTTTTGTGGCTTGGTTCACTTCAGCTCTGAGCCCTCCATATATATTGCACATCTACTTTATTACAAATAAAAATTGTGTTGTCACGGACACAGTCACAATGAAAAAGAAATCAACTTTCCTTCGGCGGGGATTGAACTAATTAATCATCTGTATGACTAGCACACGCTCTACTACTTGGGACACTTTGAGAATAATCTACTTGTTTATGTACTATTACGAGTAAGTAGTTACATATCTACTGTAAAATAATTCAGGCGGTATGCGGTTTGTATAGAAAAGCATGCTGTTCGTAGTACAGGATGGTACCAAAATACTCAAGGGTTTGAGTTCATAATCAGCCCAATTATGAATAAAAAATTCCCAGAGAGATTTCTTCCTTTTCCCAAAAAGGGGCTGTTCACACATAATATGTGAAGATATATGTGAAGGATTCGCATGATTTTACCGCAGCTTAGTAGTTCCTTCGTTGTCTGCTGACTTAAATTTGTACAGTTCGCCAGCACTAGATGCGCCTGTGGGTGGAAGATGCTTTGTTGACAGCCAAAGTGCTACTGAATGATACTTAATTTATTAATTTGGTTACTTGGAACTGCATGCTTTGTTGACGATCGTGTTCTGTATGAGAAGGAAAAAAAATCAAAATTTCCTTAGGCTCCCCAAAGATATGAGTGCGTATGCGTGTTTTGAACACGTAATGTCACATGCAACTGCAGATTATTTTCGAATAAAGTTTTGTTGGGTTTTTTCTAGGCCAACGCTTTGAGAACTTATCTTGTCGCTGAGTGCGGCCCGGCTAAACTTGCTTCACTAACTCATGAGTCTGGCTTAAATTTATTATTTGCAAAACGTTCTTCGATAAAACTTTTTATATTCTCAATAGCATTAAGATTTATTGCAAATTTACTTAAATAGTTTAGAATAAACTTGTCATAACAATTGTATTTACATGATTTAAACATCAACGCAAATAAGTAGTTGAAGAGACACGACAATGCAACAGTGCAGCAATGTAGCAGTCAAGTGTGTTTACACTTTATTGTACTGCAAGAGTGACAAAACAAAAAAATGAAAATGTAAAATAGTTTAAGGTAGCAGCAACCAAAGCAAGAATTTTTACATTGAAAGTGGGATTGTGTGTAAATGATGTGTTTGTTTGTTTTAGGATTTAGACGAATCGATGGCAATAATACGGGGAAAAGGAAACTAAACAAAATAAATAATTATTCTGCAAGCCTGGAAACAGCACCAACTCAACAAACAACAATCTATCGTCAACCAGTAGTCAGTCAGTCAGTCAGCCCATCATCTGCCGCGCCGTGTTGACGTTTGTTGTGTTGTCGTTATTTATTTATATTTACAATTTCTTTATTTTATTTATATTTTGTAAGTACGTACTTTTACGTATGGGAATAAATTAACCGCAACAATAGAAAACTATCTGCACTTGTAATATTTGCCCTGGTCCCGCTCTGTGTCTTATTGGTATCGATAATGTAATTAGTTCAGTTTATTTCAGTTCGTTTCTCTGAAGTTGGCTTGACTGCGTTTTAAAATTGTAATAATTAGATCGATTTTCGACGGTTACGTTGGCCGTCGTGCTATTTTTCTTTTTGTTGTTTTGCATTTAAAATGTGCCACAAAATGTCACATTTAAACTTTTTTTTATTTTTTTATTTAAATAAATTGTAAAAAGCAATATGTAATTAGATCACATGTAGCGGCAGTTTTGTGAATTATAAATATAAAATAAAAATTACAATTACATACATACTCGTAAATTGAAGCTAAAACTTGAAAATTAAATTGTTCTTTGAAGCGTCAGAGACAGTGGCGTGAAAGAGAAAAGTATTTGATCATATTTAATGTGATTATTTTTCGAAAAATTTTGTTGTTAGTGGTTTTTTTAATCCAAAGTGATTATTATTTTGGCTAAAGTTCGTAACATTTTTAGTCAGACAGAATTGGACATGAGACAATATTCCAAAGTAACAAGGGAAAATTTTTAACACCAATTAATTTCAACTTACACGGCAGAACAGAAACAGCGTTGTTTTTCGGGAGCCGCTACACTCCCATCATCAGTGTTCACGTGTGTTTCCATGTATCTGCCACTGTTTAGGTGGCTCGGTTGAATGTGATTTCAAATTTGTATTTATTTACACAAATATTGGCTAGAAAAAGGATACGAGAGTTCTTTGTATTATTAGTTGTTTTTACAGTAAACACTGTTTTACGACTATCAATATTCAAATTTTACCATCACTAATTAACGTTAAATTAAGCCATTGTTACACGTTGGTTTTATCTCATGTACCATTTTTCTTTCTAATTTTTGTTTTTACTCTTTAATGGCTTGATTAATACTTAAGCTGTCGATACTACTCGTATGAGACTGCTGAAAAATTGTTTGTGACGTAATATAAAGGTTATTTTGTTGCCGATCCTTCTGCGTTTTCTTTTAATTTAATTGACGAACTAGGGCGGATTAATATTGAAGTTACCTAAGTAAAAAACAAAACTTTTATTTTTTTCAAAAACCATTTATTTCTCAACATGTAGTCTTCTTTTAGCTCAATGCACTTAGTTCAACGTTTCTCCAGTTTTCGTATCCCTTCCAAAAAATATGATTTTTCGAGGTCCTTAAAATAGGCATTTGTTTGTTTGGTCAATAATTTCATCGTTGGAGCTAAATCTCTTTCCACCAAACCATTTCTTTAGGTTTAGAAATAGGAAGTAATCACTAGGGACTTAATCCGGAGAATATGGCGGATCAAGTACCAATTCTTAGCCCAAATCATAGAGCTTTGCCATTGAGACTGCACACGTCACACGTTTTCGTTTATGGTCAATTGAGATCAAACGCGGCACCCATCTTGCCGATAGCTTTTTCATATGCAAATATGAAATATCATCATATCATATGAACAGACGTTGTATATTTATTGAGTTTAAATTCTTGATTGTTTTGTAAATTTCAATGAATGTGTGTAAATATAAAAGCAAACTACGAAACATAACATTGTCAAAGACATACTGTTTTAATATAAAGATTTTAATTTCGGCAACATATCGCTGGTATTCATTCATCTAGTGTTAAATTTATTCAAGTGTAAACCATATCTCAGCTCACTGAGAGCACTTTGAAAATTACGTAGTTGCCTTAAATATTTTGTTTTTAAGTTTTATTTCCAATAGTCAAAGTTCATTTCCTTTCAGATCTTCTTTCCACACCACCATTTACTGTTTGATTTACATTAATTTCTCGCGCCTTCTAACAGCAGAAAAGTCATCACTTCATTTGGTTTTAGTTTGTTGTAATCTCAAGATTACAAATTTAATTCCTCACGCCTCGTTTTCCAATTTAATTTTATTTTTTTTTGTTTAATTTCTGTAATCAATTTAAATTCGTTTTCTATTTAAGATTAAAGTTTATTTTTTTTTGTTTTAATTTTTGCTTTGTAAGTATGTTGAATTTTTTTTTTCAAGAAAGCTGAATTCTATTATATCCCGATCATTTGCATGTTACACAATTGCCCATACATGCATATAAAATTGTTTGTTTGTATGTATGTATGTATATTAATTCTATATATTTGTTTGCTCTTCGTTTCTTGTAGTTTTAATTATTTTAATTAATTATATCGACCCCTGTGCGCGAAATTATCGTATGTTACACTTTTTTGAAAATCGAATTTTTTATGCAAATGGTTTTTAAATTCTATTAATTAAGCTGTTGACAAAATATTAATTATAGCGATAAATATAATCACCCCTATTCCAGTTGGCGACGTGTACGTCACGTTAACACACAATACCAAAAAATTGGAACTTGTCTAGCCGCTCTCGAAAACAATTTTGTGCTAATGAATGTGTACTTCTGTTCAATAAGGTCTAGAAATTAACATGAGCCTGGTATTGTGTTGACGTGACATCGCTGTCGCTAACTGGAATAAGGATGAATGGTTAGTTATGCAGATAACACAATGCACATTTTATCGTATATAACACTTTTATAGTATATAATATATAGTATATAGTTATAAAAACGTTCTTCTGTAAAATTTAGTTTTTACAACATACGATAATATCGCGTACAGGGGTCTCTATGTATTACAGAGTTTCTACAGCATGTTTTTGTTTGCTGAAAGGAAAAATATAAAAAAGGTTATTAACACTTCGTGTAGTGTGAAAATTCATACCACGTACTGAGAATTTAATCACTCTCACAATATTCATCCGCATGTATGAATAAATAGAATTTGAACACGAGTTGCAGAAGATAAAACAGAAAAATATTCCTGAATGCAAGTGGCTTATGTATGTGCGTATGTGTGTTATTCTTTTAAATGAAACTTTTTTGCTTTTAAATGAAATGAACAAATAATACCCCAGAGAGTGTTACACGACAGCAGAAGTGTTTAACAATATAAAAATGAGAAAATTAAAAAGAGCTTGTGAAGTAAAGGCTGCCACAAAATGTTCTAAAGAACGGGATGAAGTGAATATAAAAATTTTAATAAATTCATGATTCCTATTGAAAACCATGTAAAAAAATCTTTCCAATATTATTATCGATTTTTTTCTATAAAAAAACTTTGTTATCCGTAATTGAAATTTTCCCTGGAAAACATAACTTGAGTTTTCAATAATAAAAAAATATTGCCGTGGACAACTTTTGAAATTTTGCAGAAAAAAAGTTTGTTATCTATAATTTAAGTTTTCAAGAGTAAACTTTGCAATCGATAACTTTAGTTTTTTTTAGAAAAATTAGTTATAAGTGTAATTTTTCATAGAAAACATTGTTATAGATGACATAAATTTTCTGCAGGAAACTTTTTTATTGATAACTTAACTTGAGTTTTCTAAAGTAAACTTTGTTATTGGCAGCTTATGGTTTTCTGTAAAAAAGCCCTGCCATAGATAACACAGTTTCTTTCTAAAGAAAACATCAATGTCAATAACTTATCGATAACTTAGGCATTCTGCGGGACAAAGTTTTTTTCGAGAATACTGAGGCTATTGAAAACCTCAAAATTTCTAGTTAAAACTTTCTTAGCATTAGCTTAAGTTTTTGGAAGAAGTTTTGTTATCGATTACTTAAGTTTTCTTTGGAAAACGAAGTTATAAATAAGATTGTTTTCTATAACTTGACGATAAAAACGTTTTCTCTAAAAAAAACTAAATTTATCGACAACATTTTCTTCAGCAAAGTTGTTCAAAGTTGTCAGTAACGAAAGTTTGTATTAAAAATTTCGGTAATCAATTACAAAGTTTGCTTTAGAAAACTCAAGTTGTCATTGTTCCCTTTAGAAAACTTAAGACATCGATCACAATGTTTATTGTGGAGAACGGAAATTATTGATGGCAAAGTTTTCTATAAGAAAAACTCAAGATACCGATGACAAAGTTTTCTATAGAAAATTTGAGCTATCGGCAACAAAATTTCGTTACTGACTTTGGTTCTCTATAGAAAATATATAGATAACTGAAGTTTTCTTTTGAAACTTTGTTATAAACAACTTTGCTGAAGAAAATATTTTTGATAACTTTAGTTTTTTTTTAGAGAAAACGTTTTTATCTAAATTATTAATACAAAATTTTCCTATCGATATCTTTGTTTTTCTATATACAACTAAAGTTTTCCAGAGAAAACTTTATTATCGGTCACTTATAGAAAACTTGCTTATCGATTACTTCGATTACGAAAGAAAAACTGGCCATCGTTAGATTAAGTGTTGTAGAGAAAACTTTGCTTTCGTTAACTTTTTGAGGTTTCTTTAGGAAACGTTGTTATCGATGACGTGAGTTTTCTTCTCCATCAATAGTTTAACACTATATAAAATTAACAGCACTTTGTACAGCAATTTATTATCGATATATAGGACATTTTAAATTTAATGCGAATTTTCTCCTCAATAAGTTTTTTTTTCTAAAATGTCCAGTAAAATCTTAATAAACTTTTTACTTATTTCTAAAAAAAACAGCCTAATTAATATGTAAAATCATTGTCGATTAATTTGTAACTGATCACAATCTAAACAAGTTGTCGAACGCATCAACACCAGCTGATAGAGTAGACAAGAAAATTGAACGTCATATAGACTTGTATGCAACTGTGCGCTTTGTACAGTGCTTAAAGAAAATAAAGTAACAATAAAATAGTAAACAATCTCTTGTAAAAATGTAATATAATTTCTTGCTTCAGTTTTTAATTTTTTAAGAAATTTTAAGCATGTTTTTTCATACTGAATTCTTTGTTAGGTGTATACTCAATTATGTACGAAACTGTAACTACTTTTAAACACTTTGTTGGAAACAATTTTATTTAGATTTATAGATGATATTTTTTTCACTTTGTTGTCGGTATGTAAGTCGATATCAGTTCAATTTTATTATTGCTTTAGTTTTTGTTGGTACATAAATAATTATACTGTAGACATCAAAGCCTTAGAGACAACGTAAAAATTTTGTAATAAAATGCAATTTATTTGATAATAATATTAAATAACAGAAGCATTATAAAGATATTAGTTGAGTTGTATTGATCTTTTAATATATTCAAACAAGTTTCAAGATAAAGAAATTTTAATATGAATTTTGTAAATTTCCCGGGAAAAAGGAGAAAATTCATTTATAAAATTAGGTTGTCCTTTAAGTGTTTTTTTTTTGCTTTATCTATCATGCATTTTGTCTTTGTCTTTTGTGATTGGTTAGTTCGTTTTTATCTCTGTTAAATGCATACAATTTTTGATTGCAAAACGTGTGCAGGCAATTAAAATTAATTATTTTCTTCTAAATGTAACAAAAGCTTAAACGAAATCTGGCGTTGATTTGTTTTCCATATTGTTTGTTTTTTTAGTTCGAAGTTTGAAATAGTTTTAGTAAGCGGCAACTGTGTATATTTTTTATTGCAATATTCGAAATAATTATAATTTTTTTTGCAACTATAAAACAAACAAAGATCTGGCAAACTAATTATTAATTTATATAACAAATTTTAACAAAAAAAAATAAAATTAAACAGTAATTTATGTTTTTAAATTTAATAATTTTTCCATTGAAATGTTTACTAAATTGGCTGATTTGCTATAAAATGTTTAAATAGATTTGCTTAAAATGTTTCATGGAATGTTATTGAATCAGAGGTTGCTTTAAGCTTGAATTGCAAAAGCTTTAAACAGCTTAAGGACATAACAAAAGGTGAATTAACTTAGATTCCACAGAAAAATAGCTTGTATAAAATTTTTAAATATTTGAATTGAAATTTTAAGTTATCTCAACAGTTAATCGGTTATTAATTAATTGTTTGAACGACCCGAATTAACTGGTTTAATCGAACTATTAATTGGCGAACCGCTTAAAGTGGATCTGCATCCGTTTATTGTGGTTCTGTAACCACCGTAAAATAGCCCCAAACCATAATCATAAACTAATAATAACAGACATGTAAAGAATGCAAATAATTTTTTCATTTCTCTTTCGTTAATTGTTCGTAAAGAGTGAGTCGCAAATAGCGCATATATAGTTTTACCTTTCTGTCACCTCTGTATGCTTTGTGAGCAAAGTTGACTGCCATACGCGTATACTTGGAGTCTAATCTCTTTCCCTTCGACCGTCTTACAAGTAATATTCCATCACTGCCTCTTCAATTATATTCAGACTTATCCGAAAAGAAGACATTATTCTGTTTTGACCGGTTCACTTTGTGTTCAAAGCCGAAATTGCGGCAAAAATATTTCCAAATGGTTATAAAACTTGGTGTATTTATTTATTTATTTATTAATTAATTAATTAATTTATTTTTTATTTATTTATTTAGTTATTTATTTATTTATTTAGTTATTTATTTATTTATTTATTTATCTTTTTATTTATTTATTTATTTAATTATTTATTTATTTATTTATGTATTTATATATTTTTATTTATTTATTTATATTTATATTTTATTTATATTTTGAGCACTCTAGCTATAGTGAAAATACCCCCTAATATTTATGAGTCAATGACTCAGTGCTCTTTTTATAACTAGATATATCGGGAAGCTTTATGGAGAAATTTTTAAATTTCACCAGAGAGAGACCTTATGTTCCAAGTTTTATTATTTTCTGAACAAGTAAAATAAAGTTACGAGAGCGGTAAAAACTTTGGGAATGCTTTCATATAATATACACACTGTGTGGCCTGTGCGAACCACTGTGCGCCTTTATTCTTTATACTTCTTGGAAGTTCAATTGGATACTCCTGTAGACTAGAGGGGAGTGTACCAGCGGTCGCTGTCTCTATTCCTGTCCAGACCCTGGTCAAATAAATACATAATCAGCTTGAGTTCGCTATTTTTAATTATACTTGTTGCTTGCTAAAATTCTAAAAATTCAGAAAGCTTTTTAAATTTTAAATATTCTAAGCTTTATTAAATATCCGAAAAAAATTCCTTTCACCTGATTTGAACAACTTAATTTTTGCCTGCAACATTTAAAAGTAATTAAAGTTATACAACACAATTTCTGGGACTTGTTATGTCAGCAGTTAACTTGGATATCATTTATTTTTGTAGCCTCAGAGAGAAAGAAGAATATGCATCACAAATAATTTTTTTATTTTAGTTTTTCGCTATCTGGGTAGGTGAGTGACTGACTGACTGGGGCAATGCCACATACAACGAAACAATCAGTCAAAAATCACACAACCACTAAACAAACCACCAACCAAACAACCAGCAAACGAACGAACCAACGAACCAACCCAACCAACTAATCAAGCGTTCATGCAAACAATCAGCCAGCCGCAGTGAGGCAACCAAAGACTCAGTTCAGCAGTTAAATTTACCCGCCAGTTGTAAAATACAACCAAATCCGACAGCAGCAACACAATACGAGTCAACACTTAAAAAGCCAAGTTAATACTTACATTCGTGCCAGTCGTACTTGTAAGAAGAAACAAAAAAATAAAGAAATAAATTCAATATCCTGTTACAAAACACTATAAACCGTATAATGGAAAAGAACTTGACCCTAGAACTTAACTATCAATAAGATTACGTGTGCAAATATGCACACATACATGAGCAGTTAAAAAATGCACGTTGTTGTCGTTGTTGCATTTGGGTTTTTTGTTAACATTTGCTGCACAGAAATATCAACAGCATGCAACAGCAGTTAAGGTTAATTCTTATCCCTCTCTCTTTTACTCTCCCACTCACTCAGAGTTGGCCGATAAACCTATTTTTCGCAAACTATAAAAGCGTTTTTCATTAAAGTTGGCCTTAAAAATTGAAAGTAACTTTTTTGATTAAAAATTCATTTAAAAAAATCAATGAATTGTGATTGTTATAAGCAGAGTCGATGTGGTGCCTCGGGCGGAGGTACTACGGCGCCTTATGGGTATTTTGTGCTGCAGATGATCTTAAAGTAAGTGCAGGGAGAGGTTGCGAAAGTCCGTCTAAAGTCGTACGAACAGCGCTTTCTAATACACACTCACTTATGTGGCATAAGTGATACATAAATGACAGAATCTATGCCTCCCCAGAGGGTAGATCACTCAAAATGATCGCCGAGAGAACCAGTACCAAGGCCGCTTCGCTATTAATTTCTCTTTAATTCCACGATTCTGTTTTCTAGTTGTTTTTTCAAACCCAATCGAACTTTGAATTGGCAATGTTGCTTTGTTTGGCAACAAATTTGACCGAATTTGACAGCTGACAGTTGCTTTGTGGGTAGTTTGGTTTGTCATTTTATAATGATTATATTCAAGCTAGACCAATGCGAACGCATAGGCACTATCTATACCCCTCAATATTCAATTTCAATTTATTTTTTTTTTGCTAAATATGTAAAATATTAATTTGGGGAAAAAGTGCGATTAAAAATTTAAAATACAAAAATTTTAGCAATTCCCATTAAAAAGCACCAGTCCCGAAATAATTTTTTAAAGCTTTCTAACAAGATCATGCGATCTACATATGTATGTAACTCCATTCGATTATTTACTCTGGCGATGTATCAAGTCACTTCCCTACGCCGATAAACCAGATATGATTGAGCACTTGCAGCGCAGCATTCGGCGAGTTATTGGCCAAATACGGCTACAATTGTTGCGAAAAGTGATTAAAAATTGGACATCCTGATTGCGCCCTCTACGCACCAACCCCGGTGGCCACACTGCCAAAAGCCATATTCGAACATTATGTGTCAAATAATTACCCTTCGAATGATGCCGAATTCATAGTGGTTATTTAGCTGTGTTTTACTTCAATTTAAACTTCTATTGGGCTTAAAAAACACACCCTGTTTTGAGAAATTTAAAGCAATAACACTGTGCAACATAACAAAAATAACGAGGTTCTAATGACGGATTCCGGGAGAGGACACCAAAAATAATATACTTGTATTGGCATTTTGAAAGTTTAACTGCTTGTCTCACGATGTCGAACGATATCCTTCTTTTGTGAAATTACATTTAAAATAAAAACAATTTATAAAATTTAGTTTTTGTTATAAATGTAATTTAAATTTAAATCAAAACAAAATTTTATAAATAATTTTTTTTGTTTTAAAAGTAATTTCAAAAAACAACGATATCATTCGACATCGTGGGGCTGGTAGTAAATCTGCGATTCATTTTAGGCAAAGTTAAAACATGTTCCATTTTGCACATTGTTATAGTGAATCAGAAATCTTATAATCCTTATGCATCAGATATAAAAAGTGTTCACTTGTTTTATGTAGAAAGACACAAGGAACTTTTTTGTAGATCATTTTAACCCGCTAATTATTCGCTGTGTAGGTCTTATTTGTTCCGGCCTTATAGCGGGCTAAAATAACCTACAAAAAATTTTTGCATTAAAATTTTACTGTAAGTCTTCAAAGACACCAAAACTCCAAGCACATCTCTAACGCCAGAACTCTGTAAGTCAAAACTTTGAATATTTGAATAAGTACGAAATGAACCCTTAAACAGATTTTATGTTTTGACCTTTTTCTGGTGTTATGCTTTAGCCCAATCCGCTAATCATCCGAAGCTTAAATAATTAACGAAACCGTAATGAATGAAGAAAGTGAAATACAACCGGATAAGTTGACGAACTTTGGAATGAAGAAAAAGACGGACACGAATAGGAATTACGGCCGAATATATTTCTGGTGTTCAAGTTAACTATTGAGAATTTATGTCTTTGACTTTACGTGCTCCTAAACGTCTCTGGAAGATTTGTCGCAATTAAAGCCCGGTACTCTTTTTGGAATTTGGAATGAATTTCCGTCATCCCACGTCAAATTTGGTTGATAAACAGACCGGTTTCGGCTATGTGCCATCTTCAGTGTTCTCTCAGAGTTACTGAGAGAGAGAACACCGGTCTGTTTATCAACCAAATTTGACGTGGGATGACGGAAATTCATTCCAAATTGCATCAAACCCCGTCGGATGAAAAACACAACAAAACACAACACCCGGTACTCTGTTCAAATTTGCGAAAAATTTTGAGAAACATTGATTGTTTCGTTTGCTAATTTCGACAATTAGCCAGTGGTGACAATACCACGATTTAGAAATATTTTATTCGTTTTATTGCCTTGAAGTAAGCAACATTTTAAAAAAAAATTGAAAACAAATGAACAACCAAATAATATTAGGAGCTTGTGCTGCAACGTATTAAAAAAATGCAAATTGCGGCTGCTGCGGAGGAGCTCTTTGAAGACAGACGTTCTGTAAAAAGCTCTTAACTTCAGGAAATAAGTGATAATTATCTGTGCCCGACAAACTTAAAATCGAAACCATAATTCCAAGTAAAATCTAATCAGCTGTTGTTTACACTACCGTACGAAATAAGTGATGCTTCTATTATTTCGCAGTTGGAAAATATGTTGCCAGAAACATTTTGTAGTTTGAAAAAAAAATGCTACCAGAAACATTTCGTACGTACGTTTTTACAAAATGAATACAGTACAACTTCAGCAACATTATAACATTATTTTGCATTTATATCATATGAAATTTTTTATGATGAACAGAGCGCGTACCATGCTTAACATGAGAAAGTATTTTAGCCAATAATTTCTCTCAGTGTTTTTGCCTTGCCATTTATTTACCTTTATACTTGCCTTCATAGCAATGTCAATCCAAAAGAATGACTGCCTAACGGACCTAATGAAAAAAAACAGAAAATAAAAATACAAGTCAATTGAGTTGAGTGGCTGACTGGTTCTGGCCAGGTGATGACGCTAGTAGTTTAGTGGTAGAAACAATGTTTGAAGTAAATATATTCTCAGTACAGTACAACCTCCATAATCTAGACTTTTCGTATTCTAATTTTTTAAATAATACGGTTAAATAGTTGATATATCTGATCACTAGTATCCACCGTCAAAAGTGTTAAAATTGAAAATTTAACAAAGAACGCTGATGAGATGGTGTAACGACCTCGAAATCAGTACTGATCCGTTCTGCTAGTCTGATGAACAATAAAAATTGTTCCATATATAGTACTCTCTTAATAAAAATAATAAATTTATTAAAAAAATTTTCTAATAAAAATTAAATTAAAAAAAATTAGAATAAATAAATTGGTAAACTCGGATTTGAACTTGAGGCAAATTATTCGATTCAATAGAGATATATACAATATATATGAGTTCGACTAATTACTTACAAACATTAATTTATTTTTATTACCGAAATGAAAAATAAGAATTCATTAGTATATAATTTATTTACAGAAAACATAAAGAAACATACTAAAAGTGACCAAAAATATTATTTAAAAAAAAAAGAATTTTTATGTAATTTGTCAGCTCTATTTTTAAATTATTATAAAAATAAAATATCCTTATCAGTAGCTTTGGTTTGTTCAGCCCATAAAATAGCTTTTGAAAATAGTTCGCCAAGCAAATTTTACTGAGAAAAAAGAACACTTGTCCCGACCATAGAGGAAAAATTTCTAAACTGTCTGAAAAATTTAAATGTCCGGATTACTGGATAGTCCGAATTAGCGAGTGTGTCCCGATTAGGGAGGTTGTACTGTATTTGTAAATGTATGTGTGCAATAAAAAAAATTGTAATGACCTTCACCGGCACTCGCTCAAAATAAAATAGTTCTTACACTCCACCGCCAACCTCAGAATTTACACATACAGAAATAAAGTTAAATTGTGTGTTTGATGACTTGTGTTCATATTTTAATTCATTGCTGTTGTTTTGCAGTAATAAAAGCAACAGCGAAATACATTTTGTTTGAAACATTCCTACACGTGTACAGTAGCGGTCAAAACACTTGCATCTGCAATTACACTTTCACAAAATGAACTTCTAATTCTTCAACTGAATTGACAGTCATAACCAGGAGATGTCGTTATTCATGTTTTCCTAAAATAAAATTGAATTAGAAGCAAATACCGGTATAACGAAAGATATAATATCAGGCCCATTCGCTAGTTCCATATACCGAAAAATTTGCTATATTGCGCAGTTAATTTATTTTTTTAATTTTTAGATAAGCAAAAAAGCACTCGGTTTATACATATTTTAAGAAGAATATCTGTGACGAAAAAAATGAATAGATAAAGGAATGTTATTTCATGCAGAATTTGCTAAATCAAATATGCGCGATAACTTTTCTCCGGATTCCTTAAGAAGTCTAATTTCATATCTCTTTTGAATCTAGATATCCACAAATCTTTTGCAAGCAAACCAACACTCAACCCCCATTCTGGATTTCGATTACGTTCCAGCATTCCGAAAAATGGTATCCCAAAAAAAAAACTAATCGAAAGAAAAAGAATAAGTGAAAGGTATTTCAAACCAGATGCTTTGCTATGAAACGTATTAAATGGAAACAGAAAAAATAAGCACTTTTGTAAACATTTTAATTGTTAAATTGTAAAAAGTTCAATTTAGTGAAAAAAATAGTGATAAATATATCGCTTTCAGACCTGACGCTGAGATTTTTTTTCATAATTTTTAGAATATATGGTCTCTATATCTATTGTATGAAATTATAATTCAAGTTTATGTTTCATCATTTTTATATCCTTTAAGGATTTTCAGGACACGCACAATGATGCATCGCGGTAAAATTTTTAGCAAAACACCTTTTTTATTGCATCAAATGACTTCAAGTGGTTTAAAATAAAACATTAAAATGCATAATTTTTTCAGTTAAAAAATGCCCACTTCACTATTTGTTAACACGAGTAGTACTTTTGTAATTGAAAACACAACTTACTTCTGCGGCTCATTTTGAAAAAAATGAAATGTGACGCAAGAATTTAGAAAAAATTTTAGTAACTTGAAAACGAACAGCGGAACAATGTGAAAAACAAACAATGCCGCTCTGGTCAAATAGAAGCGAAAATATTAACACCGAAACCCATCCGCACAATCGATGCATCTCGTTCTGAAAGGGATATAAAAAAAATAAACATTGTGACAACTCTAATTAAATAAACACATCAATTAAATACGGAAATAAGAAAAAAGCGAGAATATGAGTAAGCGGTCTCTTCCAATCTTTAGAATCTTATGGCGCCAGAGGTGATTTATTCATTTTCTATACTTCAGTTGCAACTTCATCCCATAATCCATGCACTTGTTCTTTTGGTTATGATATCCAAAAGCAATATCATTCATCCTTCGTCACCATTAAATTCACCAAGTTTTCATTGTAGTTAGGTGCTGTGTTTTTCAATAAAAAACAAAATTATTACAAAATAAGTTTATAGCATTTATTTATACTTACATTTTATTTAATTGCATACTTATTTTTAACTAAACAAACCAAAATCGAAAAACTTTCCTTCAGTAAAGAAACTAATTGCAAAAGCGTAGCTACGATCGTAATGCAGAACAGAATATATACAATCGAAAAAGAAATCGAAATGATCCGACGAACGGAACACAGAATGCTAAAGTTGCAAAAGGAGAAAATTTCGATTCGAATCGAAACGCAGAATGGGGTTGATTATAAATTCTTTGTTGTAATTATTTGGCTTTCTATTTCAACGCAATTAAATTTATTGGTACATTGTGTTTTTTCATTTGGTTGAGAGACCAATCAAAGAGCTCCTTTATACTCAGGCTTTCCCACAGGCTTATATTCTTTTTAAATTCATCAGAAATTGTAATTTTTCCTTTTCAGCCATGTACGAAAATTTGTTTTTATTTTCGATAAAAATTCCCACACAATTCGATCATAATATAAAAAAAAACAGGCAGTTAATACAATATTTAAAGTATATTTATGGACGATAGGCCCCTGTAGCCTGTTCCCTCTCTTTGCAAAAGGTATCCCAAAATTAACGCAAGATTTCAATTTATTAGAAAACTCAGTTTTTAGTCTTTTGATTGTGATTATTTCATTGAATCAGCGGTGCAAATGAAGACGTTTCCGCGCGAATCAACAAGGCCAGTCATGTCATGTATTCCTTAAAAAAAAGTATGGGTATCATCCGATATATCAACGCAACTGAAGACCACAACACATGTGTGAAACCCATACTCCTATACGGGTGTGAAACGTGGATTCTATCCAAAAGCGACGTACGGCGGCTGCAAGTTTTCACTAACTTTGCCTACGAAGAATTATTCGATTTTTTTGCCCAACTCAATTACCAACGATGAGCTGCTCCGCAGCACGAACCAACAGTCAATCCAGTACGACATCCTGAAAAGGAAATTTGGATGAATTGGTCATACTGATTGATGTTGAGATCCGATAACGAGATAGCCAAGGCAGCGCTGCACTGTAGACCTCAAGATTCTCGGCGCCGTGGACGTCCAAAAACAACTTGGCGCAACGCAACCGTACATTCATTCATTTCATTAAATCATAAAGTACATAAAAAAGGGTTCTTTATGGAATAACACATCGGGCAAATAGCCTCCACGGCTTTGCATGCACACACGCACTCGTTTGTCGAAATTTTAAATGACCATTTTGCAGCGTTGAATCTCCTCATTTAGTGCACGGGTGGTTGTGGGCTTGTTGGCATAGAACTGTGATTTCAAATAACCCCATGAAAAGAAATCTAATGGTGTTAAATCACACGATCTAAAGGGCTAATTCCGATCACCGAAACGAGATAGTACACGACCTGGAAATGTCTCATGCAGTGGTTGAATTGTTACACGGGCTGGATGAATCATCCAATTTCGGCAGAAATAACTGTCGCATCAGTAACAGTCACTGCTTGACCAGCCTCATTTTGAAAAAGTATGGTCCAGTTATGCCTCCAGCCCAAAATATATACCAAACAGTGACATGTTGTGGATGCTTTTGTTTTTTTTTCGACAATCACATGGGGGTCCTCAGAACCCCAAAAGCGGCAATTTTGACGATTAACAAAGCCATCAAGGTAAAAAGGGACTTCATCGCTTAGGAGGATTTTGCTCGAAAATCAGCATCCATTTTGGGTTGATGTTCATTTGTTGTCTTAATTCCATTTTGTAAGCATGGAGACACTGATCTTTAGTGAGTATACGCTGTAGAGAGCTTCATGAAATTTGCAATTCTTGTCGGCGATGCTGAATTGAAGTTCCTGGATTTTCACCGACACTCTCACGCACTGCTTTGATAGTGACACTTGAACGGCTTCTTTTTGGACGAACTGTGTGTTTGGCGTCTCCAACGGATCCAGTCTTCCTAAATTTTTCAATTAATCTCTTCACAGTTGACGAACTTAAAACACTGGGCCTAATTACGGTTGTCGAATTTTCGCCTTCGACTTCGACAAGTTGTACTAGATTAAAGAACCACACAGTATTATACTTTAATCTTGTCCACACTGTCGAAGTCGAAGACGAAAATTCGACAACCGTTTTCCGACCATGTTTTGTATGAAATTTTCGAACTGCGGCCCACAGTGGTGCCAATTAGAAAAAAAGGGTAATAAATCGCAAGTTTCAAGGATACAGATTTATTACCCTTTTTTCTAATTGGCAGCACTGTGGGCCGCAATGTTTCAACTTGAATTCTGGTTGACATTCTCTTAAGCGTCTGACTAACGATTGCAGCATGTTTAAAATCTATAAGAATCCATTTCGCAAACGATATAAGTTCAGAATGTTTTGCTCAACACTGTATAAATGCAAGAATTTTACGTGTACAAACAACGACAACAACAATAACGTCAATGGCGAAGGTCAGTTAGTAAGTCATTCAGTTAGTAAGGCAAACCCCAATATAAATTGCATGTATAGAAAGAAGTACAACAACAACAACAACAATAAAAAACTAAAGCACACAATCCAATTCAATGTAAATGCGATTATTTGTTGTTGCGCCTTTGATTTTTATTTATTTACGGTATTCATAATCTGTTGCAAATGGTCTTGCTAAAGTGCAAATGCAAAATATCGTAGATTTTTAATGCAATTCGATAACAACTGGAAATATAAATATAATAGAATAATAAACATTTAACAGCGTCTCTTCGAAATACCTTAATAAAAGCCGCTTAATATTAGATTATAGAAAAAACTCTGCAATATTTTGCATTTGCACTTTTGCAAGACCATTTACACTAAACATTGAACTCAACTATTGTATAAACTGAACAGATAACAATGACAAAAACGAACCAGATGAATTACAGCAACAACGAAAGCAACAAGAAGGCTTATCTGAAGTTAAAACAAACTTATTATTGATGTTGTTGTTGCTCTTGTTGTTGTTGTTGCTGTTCTCGTTGTATGTGTAGCAATAAAAATTATTTATAAATGGTGCCAACTCAAAATATGAATGAAATTATAAGTTCGAGTTTAGACGGGCGAACATTTGGAAGAAAAACATCTGGAAATCTGTTTTGTTTTTTCATTCGCTTTCACACAGACGAACAACATGTTGGCAACATTCCATTATTATTTGCTTATAATATGGAAAAAGCAAAGTAAATATCAACAAAGAAAATGTGAACAAAAACAAAGCGTGTCGCCGAGTACCGAACACAAAAACGATGTTCACTTCCCCACTACCAAACTAAATGTATTCCCGATCCCAAATGTTTCCCTGTCTAAACGCAGACTAAGTATATCTGAAAAACTTAGAATACTACACCCGGATGTAGCGAATGTTTGAATTGCTGCTGTAAAATAATTATAAATATTCTTATGAATGAATTCAAGTCCAATCTTAAAATTGAATTTTTACTTTTTAAGCAACAATTTTAATTACGACTTTATAAAAATTGAAACGAAGCCAATGAAATTTGGTAGTTGTGTACTTATTGAATAAAATATGTGTCAAAAATTGTACATTAAAATTGTTAGATGGTTCTAATGACGTACTTATAAATTATGAAATAATTTGCTACAATCGTATGTTTTAAATGGACTAAAAAAATACAGGGGGAAATATACATTAATATGTTAATATTTCTCTACTCGACCATAATTTTATACATTAAAATCACTAAAATGAAGAAAAATCAATAAATCTGTAACAACAAATATGAAAAATATTTTTTTTTTCTTAAAGTAAAGGGTGCGTATCAGAGTTGAAAATTTCGGAAATGTGTCATAGAAAAGGTATTTAAAAATAAAAGGATAAAAAAGGGTATTTAAAACTTAAAGAACGTGGGTTCGAGCCCAGCTTCAGACAAGTCATAACCTCCAGCATTTTTCAGATGTGCATTAGTATGCCATTGTAGTTGTTGTTGTCGGAGTGTTTAAGTGATGAAGGCATAGCACACTGGTCACTGAATAGTACTGGCAGCAATTGATAATGGTGTATGCTAGCGGACATCACAGCGCCCTCCTTCGTCGGTATTGTAGCAAAATCGCCGGCGAAGTAAAATAATTAATAAAATGGCTACAACAGCTTAAAACACATTTAATGCGCCTACTTAACATCAGAGGCGCTGCAACACTGATCTAAAATCTAACACAGCGCGCAATATTAGAGTTGTAAAAATTAAGCTTTCTTTCTTTCACCATCTGTCCTCTCTCACTATCCCTTTCCCAAGGTAACACACCTACGGATTGGTAGGCATCCTAATTGCCTGAGTGTTACTTCTCTAAAAAAAAAAAAAAAAAAAAAAAAAAAAAAAAAAAAAAAAATAGGGCAAAGTTTTTTAAATAAAAAAAAAACACAAAACCGAGTTTTAACAATTAATTAAATACATTAGATTGAAATATAAATAATTACACATAATTGAATTATAGATCTACGTTAAAACTAGTGTCCGACCGAACGTTAGGGTATGGAGTTCGGAAAAAAATGGTGTTTAGATAATGTTCGTTGTTCGGCGAATTTTTACCGAAGTTTACTGAATACCGAACTTTTTTATGAAACTACATACATATTTATTATCATGCAAGGCCAATTCATAACAGGTATCCTCGCTTAAATTCGGTTCGAAAAATACCCACTTTCGATGTCAAAAAATGTACTGAAAAAATACGTCAACAGACCATTTCACATCCGAACTAAATCCGAACCAGGTGGACCAGTGTCTATTTAATGATCGCTAGATTACTAGAACAAAAGAAAGATTTGTATTTGTATGCCATTAAAACAGGCAAAATGAATATTCTTTCTGCAAGAGAATGGAAAACAATTAATGAAATCATAAATTTATTGGAATGATTTTATGAAACTACACTAGATATCTCGGGAGATGCATCAACAATTTCCATAGTAACCTCTTTATTCAAAATGCTTATGTCGAGGCTAGATGAAAACGAATCGGAGTTTGAATTGAATCAGTTATTAAAAGAGAGTTTAGTTAAGAAATTCCAATTCATAGAAGAAATCCTTTTGAGTGTTGCTACGTTTCTAGACTCTCGGTTCAAGGCAGAATACAAATAAAGAAATGAAATCTAAAATGGAAATAAATAATTTTTTTCAAGACAGTGCTATTATTGGGGAAACGTGCAAGCTGGTAAAAAATATCACAAATGATAAATCAAGGAGAAATAGAAAGTCGACAATAAAAAGACCGTCTTTGTGGGAGAAACATGATACACAACCACATGTAGAAGTCCAAGAATGTATTTGACTGAACCTCTAAATCCTCGAAATACAGATATATTTGAATATTGGAACTCCAGTCCATTTCTAAATTTTAAGGCTGTGTGTGACCAGAAAGTACCTTTCAGCACCACCAACCAGCGTTGCTAGTGAGCAGTTATTTATTGCTGCTGGACAACATTATTCCAACCGAAGAAATAATCTACATGGTATAAATGCATAAATGATTATTTACCATTACAATATTAAAATATAATTATGAATACTAATATATATGCATACTGTCTATATTGAACTCCCGTATTATATTGAAAAAAACAATTAGTAATTATTTTTTTAATAAAATGGTTTTGCTATTTTAAATTGCAATTTATCTTTTGATTTTTGCATCTTTACGAATGTGTAAATGTCATGAATTCCTGAAATTTATTTGGTTTTAAATAAATAAATTTAAAAAAGCACAATTGTTCAGATTTAATGAGAAAAAGTTCGGGTTCGGGTTCGGCTGAACTTAGTAAAATTTACTAAAGTTCGGGTTCGGCCTGAAAAATTGCGTTCGGTCGGACGCTAGTTAAAACTAATTTAAAATTCACAGGTACATTCCAATACTAGTCGTATTATCAAAAGAGGAGGTAGGTAACTTTTACAAAAAACTTTTGATAATGTTTATCACTTTTTACAAATACTTATTTTATATAGTTTCTTCACTTGGAGTTCATTCTTCCAGCTTTGATGCGAGCGAATTGGGTAAGGAAAGCATGGTCTCATAAGTTTCTATTTTAAGTTTGTTTGTAATGCCGTTTTTCTTGTCTAAAAAAATTTTACGTTTCTTTTACATTCGATCAGCGGAAGCACTACTATGAGGCAAAGTAAATATACGAGTATATGTAACGAATTCATATAAATTTGAATTTATATTTTCATCAAATCTTGAACCAAAACTTTTCTGCGTTATTTATTTTACGTATACCTTCATACTTTTTGATGTTTATTAATATCGGAACTTGTACTCATTTTCAAAAACCTTCAAAAAGTGGTATAAATTTTGTTAAAATGATACAAAGGGATAAATTAAAAAACGGGTAATAAAAAGTGTACTTGACATGAAAAAGTGTTAAAAGTGATGCTCTAGTGTCACAACGGCAACGCTGGTGCGTATACAAAGGTGTTTTATTTTACTTATAGTTTCATACAATGTTAGAAAAAATAATAGGGACGATATCTTCCACCCTAAAAACATGTCATATATTTCTTTATGCTAAACTTTCAAATGCTTTCAGTTTACATTTTTGCTCTGTCCTTTTAAAATTAATTGCTTTCTATAAAAAAGTTAAAAATGAAGTAAATTTATACGAAAAGTTAATGGGGACAAATTTCTTCAGACCTTGTTAAAATTAAATATTATCAACATTTTAATAAAAAATTCCTAAAAGTGGCGAATGTTAATGAACAGTGACTAACTTAAATGGGATTGGATACGTTTTGGGTTGAATTTATTTTCGATATCAGGAACAAAAATGGGTCATGAAGCATACACTACTATGTGCTTCACAAATCGCTCAAATAATGGATTGCTCCAAAAACAAAGTGTTCAATGCGGTTCACTCAAACAAAATCATCGAAACCAAGAGCAGGAAACCGAAAAAGTCACATTTTGAAAAAATTTTAAACCCTTCGACTCAGCAAAGGACCATAAAATAAATTATATGCTACAGTAACAAGTTCTACGATTAAAAATAGACTACAAGATGCTGGACTTATAGGTCGGAATTCAAAAAATGTATCCAACATTAGTAAGCGAAATAGATATAAAAAGATTGGAATATAACAGTCAACACGCAGGCCGTCAAAGTTGGAACAATGTGCTGTGGTCAGATGAAACGAAGCTTAATTTGTTTCGATCATGGATTGAAAGTCGTTTGTACGTCGCGCATAGGGGTATTTGGCCATTCTAGCCGGACGTTAGACCCGATTCACGCACGTTAGGTTTGACTACTGAAGCCTTCAGTTTTTAGGAGAAGCGGTCTTATACTCATTTTATTTTATTTTGTGATAGACGTGAAAATAACTTTGGTGTGACAAAATCTAAAATATAATTATACGAAAATTTACAAAAATGTTGCAAAAATTATAACATCTTCCGATAGGATGATTAATTTTGCGGCACCCTGTACAGCTGCCGCTTTAGCAATAATTGCGAAACGTTAATGTTAACGTGTAACGTTACAACAAATACTAAAAAATGTAATTCAGTTAAAAATTAAACAAGTACCCTTCGAGCGCGAGTAGATCTCGCACTTGGTGGATTTATTTGTTTTATTTATATAATTATTTTTTTTATGGCCTTGATTAATTTTATTGTTATTGCTATTGTCGTTGCTCTGTATTATAGTTGTAATAATTTTCATAACAAACATTCTCGAAACAAACGTCATTTATTTTGCTTGTTGAAATATATCAACAACAACAACGACGACGACGACAACAAACACTAAGTTTTTTAGATGAATCCAATACTTTCAATTTTGTTTACTATTTTTGTTTATTTACTTGAGGTTTCTATAGTTTTTGTTGTCAAGTGTTTTGTTTATATGTGCGTTTTTCTTTCTTTCCCATTTTCTTCTTTAATTTATCTTGAGTTTTGTCAATTAATTATTTGTGTTCTAAAAACGTTAATGGAATATTATTGTGGTGGGTTTTGTTTGTTTGTTTTTTGCTCGCACTTTAATTTAATTTGTTATTAATTAATTTGAATGCGAAATTTTACGTCATCGAAAAATATATATGTATGTTTTTATTAATTTATTTATATGTATTACTCTACAGGAAATTTGTGTCAATCGTTCAAGGAACTTACAAAAAAATAAATAAATGTTTCAAGTTTAGGTCAGACGTCACAAATATTTGGCGTTATGTTCTTTTTCGCTGTAAACAATCATTCTTAAGGATTATTTAAATTAAAATGCAATATATCTACATTTTTATTATTATTATTATTTATTTATATATTGATTTATTTATTTATTTATTTATTTATTTATTTATTTATTTATTTATTTATTTATATATTGATTTATTTATTTATTATTTATTTATTTGTTTATTTATTTATTTATTTATTATTTGTTTATTTATTTAGTTATTTAATTATTATTTTATTTATTAATTTGTTTATTTATTTATGTATTTATTTAGTTTTTTATTTATTTATTTATTTATATATTGATATATTTATTTATTATTTATTTATTTCTTTATTTATTTACTTATTTAATTATTATTTTATTTATTTATTTATTTATTTAATTATTTATTTATTTATATATTTATTTATTTATTTATTTGTTTATTTATTTAATTATTTATTTATTTATTTATTTATTTACTTATTTAATTATTTATTTATTTATTTATTATTTTATTTATTTATTTATTTATTTATATATTGATTTATTTATTTATTTATTTATTTATTTATTTATATATTTATTTATTTATTTATATATTTATTTATTTGTTTATTTATTTATTTATTTATTATAGAGGAATACAATACAACAAGAGCAAGTCTTATGTACCATTCGGCACAAATTAATTATTATAATTACGTTTATTAATTAACTTTAATAGAAATATCTTAAAATTGGCAGAGGAATGTCTGAATTGTATGTAAATGAAACACACAACTTTTATAATTTTAGGTTGATAGCGCAATTAAAATTTGAAATATTTGTTCCGCTTTGGATGGGGGGGAAGGATGATAAATTCTTAAATTCTTGATTAAGTTCTTTTGGAGTTTTTTTTTTCGTAAAAATATGTCTAATAATTTTATTTATGTGTTTTTATAATTTTAATATGAAACTAGTTCGTTCGGGTGCCATTAATTTCAAATTAAAATTGCGTTTGGCGGAAATCGAAGAAGACTGGAAAAGAACTGGAATTATCAAATAAATAATGCGGCCTAAAAGCCAAAAGAATTTGGCGAAGCGAAAATAATTTTCTGCTTAAGACTTTTTGGCAAAACATTAAAATTCATATTTTCATTATTAAAATTCTATTGTGTTTTTTAATTTATTTATTATTTTTAAAACACATATTTTATCGCTTGGTTTAAAACTTTTAACTTTTTTTTGCACAAGTTTTTACCATTCTAGAGTTTCTTTGTGGTTCTTTTAGTTGTAAACTGTTTTGCAATTTTTTGTGGTAAATTCTACATATTGTTATCTTATTTTTTTATTTTTGTATAAAATACAAACATTTGAGAATTTTAAATAATTTTATTAGAATTTTTTTTAATTGAAATTCTGCGATAAAACAGGTTTGGTTTATTTTTTTTTTGCAAAAGTGTACAATTTTATCAGCAATTTGATTATAAATTTATTTTAAAACATAAACAAAGTCGTTAGTATTAATTCAGAGATGGGATTGTATGCTTAGAATATTTTCTATTATTTTTCAATAATATTTTTCACTCAGATTACAAAATGATTTATCTGTGTGTTTGTAGTTCATTCATGTGAGTTTTAAAGGAGTAGAAAAATGTTTTATTTAAAAAAAAAAAAAAAATATGTTGTACAGTAATTTTTACTTAGCTGCACAATCAACTTTGCATGATCTTTTGAACAGATAAGTCAAAAATGCTGCTATCGTAAATGTGAGAAGTATTGAAAATAATTAAAGGAAATAAATTGCAGAAAAAATGTCTTTTAAAATGCAGAAAACAAAAAGCAAAACCAAAAGTTTGGTGTGGTTTTATTTTCTAGTTGATTTTTTTTCGATTTTTGTATAAGAGAAATGAAAACTGATTAGACTGATCATTTTCTTATTTCAACATTTATTGATAGTCAGAAAAAATACAAAAATTTGTAGAAAGTCACCAACTAAAAGCGAAGTTTTGCAAAAATATGTTAAAGAGGAGAAAGGTAAAGAACTTAAACTTATTTTAGACTGCAAAAGTAGGTGGAATACTCTTTTCGACATGTGCCAACGATTTCATGAATTAAAAATACCCGTGAAGAAGTTTTTAATTAATTTTAAGGAACAACCAATAACGAACGGATAAAATAAATATCAAAACTGGAATGCAAATTAAGCCAAGAACTGGAAAAGTCTCTTTAAAAACGAATTATAGAAAGAAGAACGATTTATTCAACATTATTGAGTTTTTTTAACTTTATTTTGTATATTGTTTTTTAGGAATACTAAATATTTTTGTTATATTCAAATATATAAAATAAATATATTTCACTATGTAATTATAAAACTTTTGCTTGCGAACCTTTCTCAAATGCGTTTTTTAAAATAAATATTTATAATGTTGAATGTTGCAACGATGTATTTTTATTAAGATTTCGCGATAATAGACCTTTATTTTAAATTTTTGTTTCAATATCTATAAAAAAAAATATATGTATCTCTTAATGTTAACAAATCGGAATCTCAAAAATCTGAGAATCCCGAAAAATTTCGGGATACCGAAAAATCCCGAAAGCATCCTGTAAGCGCGGGATTTGATTTTTTGAAATCCCGAATCCCGGGATTCGCGAAAACCAATCCATATTGGCATCCCTAATTGGAATCACTGAAAAACTAAATTTCGTAAAAAATACAAGTTAGGAGGGCCTTTTTACTTGAGATAATCAGTATGTACTCGTAAACAAAATAGATGAATTTTAATGATGACATCTTGCGATTTGTGTAACTTGTTTGCGATTTTTTTAATTATAAATGGCTGAAGTTTGATGTTTATGTGAAAAAGTGGGCACCATATTTATTTAATGTGTGCAGCTGACTTTAATTTTTCATAAGAAAATATTTTAAAACTGCCAAAAAATATGGTAAATGTGCAGGTACAGTAGAATCTCACAAATTAGAACCACTTTGTGCACCGGGCAGTTCTAATTTTTTTAAAGTTCAAATTTCTAAACATTTTTTTACGATAAAATTATAATAAAACCAGTTATGTAAGTTTTAATTTAATACAAAACGGTTTTATTTATTAGTATTTAATTAATTGAACATATTAAATTCATAGAAAATATTTTTGATTTATTTAAATTGGATACAACGATGTCGTTACGGACGTCAAAAAGATTAGACATGTCGTCGTCCCGAAGTTATCTTCACGTATATCACAAAATCAAAAAACTCAAGACTTGTAATAATTTTTTTGCATATACAGTGGACGTCCAATAGTACGCACCTTCACTTCTACGAATGTCCAATAGTACGAAAGGCAATTTTTTTGCATTGGCAGTTCTGTAGTACGAACGCAAAATTTTTTTACTACTCGATAGTACGAATAGCGGTAGTTTTTGAGAGAATATGATTTATTTACATTTTGTTTTGATTTATTTTCTTGTTTTTTTGCGGTTAACTGCCAAATATTTTATACTTTTAATATTTATTTATATACATATGTACAAATGTATGCTTTCACACTTGTTGATTTAACATGAATTTGAATATTTTTTAAGTTTTTTACTTGTTTTGTTTTTAATAAAAAAAAAATAATTTGAATTAAACTATGTATTTTATATAAAATAGGGTAAAATTTTTGTTCAATAGTACGAATTTTCCAATATTACGAAAAGGCCTGACATTATATAATTCGTACTATTGGACGTCCACTGTAATGTAATAATTTTTTTGCATATAATGTTGAAACTTCAAACTAAACTTCCCAAAGAAAAATTTTTTGGAGATACGTGAAGATAACTTCGGGACGACGATGTGTTTACTGGAAAATTTATCACCGGGCTTGCACCAGTTTATAAAATTATTGATGCCTTCACACGTTTGAACACTTCACTTTGACCTTAAGTCATCCAACTGACCCAAATTTGTACTAGCATATCAAATTTTAAACGCATATTACCGAATTGCACACACCCCGAGCAACTCCGTGATTCCCCGTTTAATTTTTATTTTAATGAGCGAAAAAAATAATAATTTGTAGTGGAAATAAAGTGGTTTTCAACAGGGACGCTACAAAAGTAGAGCGACAGGGACAGCAAACGACGCCATATTTCTTGCCGCTCTTTTGACATTTCTCTTCACTAAGGTTTGCCATTTCGTGATGGAAAGATATACGAGCCAACAAATAGTCGAAATTATTACAATTTACTACCGAAATTCGGAGTCAGTGGCCTCAACGTTAAGAGCGCTACGTCCAATTTATGGTCGTCATAATCGTCCTAGCAGATCAACAATTGAGCGTCTAGTGGAAAAATTTTAATCCACAGGCACAGTACAAAATGTTCCCGTGCCAGTGAGACAAAGAAGTGCCCGTAGTGTCGAGAATATTGCTGCCGCTGAGGCTTCAGTTGAAGAAAGCCCAAATGTGTCTCTCAGACGTCGTTCTCAAGCGTTGGGCATCTCTGTGACGTCGTTGTGGCGAATTTTGCGAAAAGATCTTGGCCTACATCCTTACAAGATCAAATTGACACAAGAACTAAAGCCGCTTGACCACCAGAAGCGTCGTATGTTCGTGAATTGGGCTGAGCAACAACTTGAAAATGATTCGGATTTTCATCGAAAAATCATCTTCAGCGATGAGGCTGGCGATGAGTGGTGGCCATGCAAAAGAAATCGAGTTCCAGAAATAATGGCATCGAACGTACTTTCACAGGATTAAATAAATTCATTGATATCCAAAACCGTTTTTGTTTTATTTAAAAAAAACTTTTGTAGCGCTCTTATTGGAAAACCCTTTACCAAAAATATTTAAAGCTCTCAGAAATTAGAACCCTCTGTTCTAATTTTCGAGCATTTAATTTGATTTTTCGCCTATTTCGTTCAAAATCATAGAAAAAAAATATTTTCTAGTGGAAATAAAAACAAACAAAAAAAAAACGCTCCCAGAAATTAGAACCACAAGTTCTAATTGCAGAGCGTCCAATACATTGAAATGGCTGGTTCTGATTTCTGTACGGTACGAATTTATGACGGATCGAGTTTGTGCGCTTCTACTGTTTACGACATGCACCTGAAACAAGGTTTAGGAAGAATAATAACAGATTTTAGAGAATAGTGACGGAAATTATTAATTTTATGCAGTTAAGTCAAAAGTGCTCTTAAACAAAAGGCAGCTAAATCAAAACCACTGTAATACAACAGACTCTGTGTTGCTCATCAATTTCAAAAATGTTTCTCAGAATGGGTTCATTGAGGTTTTCAAAGCGAAGTATGACTACACAGAAGCGGGCGTTTGTTTTTCTAATTTCCAAAAGGACTTTGCTATGGGAAAAATCTTATCTCATATGAGGTTCGGCTGTAAATTGTTGTGAAGCACCAAAGAAGCAGTTGATGCGTTCAAAAACCATATTTTGGAGGTGTCTCAAGAGGAATGGAAAAACTTCTATGACAAATGGTTTGAACGAATGCAAAAGTGTTACTGATCATCAAGGGGAATATTTCGAAAAACAATTGAGCCATTTTCATTTACAAATGTTTGTTATTATTTGATATTCCCGAAATATAAATAGTAGCCCTCGTATACAATTTATTTGTGTTGTTTTTTGTCATGGTCGTCTAACTGTTCTTTACCCTTTCGGCCTTTTTAACTTTATGCTAATTAAGTACTTTCCATTACATCAAATAGTCATCATTAATTTGTATTTATTCCTAAAATTAGCATTGCAAATAATTTTTTCGGACATTTGCCTTCTTGTAAAAAGTAATTCTCAAACAAATATTTCATACGCCATATTATGCCGATGGACGTACGAGTGCAATGAAAACAATTAGAAATGTTTATAACAAAATGATTTGGTTGCAAAAGAAACGCAGAAGCTAAAGTCTGCCTGCCAGTCAGCGCGCTCATGTACATCTAATACGTACAACAAGTGTATGAAGGACAAGTACGCACGCAGCTTGAAAAATAAAATAGAACTTGGAATAATATTGAATTGATTTGAATGAATTAAAATAGTTTTGCTGTGTCTTTCGAAGACAATAAATAAAGTTCAACGGAACGGAAACTTGAACCGATTTGGAAGACTGACTTGAGTTTTGTGCATTAGTGGGTCCAGTTGCAAGTGTGTAGATTTTCTAATTGGACACAACTAATTGTTCTTAAAATATGATAACCAAACAGAATGCGTCTGTAACTTCAATGGATTATCGACGTTTAGTCTAAATGATAAAACAGAACTAAGTCTGCAACTTTAGGAACAATCGCTGATGGCGGGTCCATAATAAAATCGAAGGCAGTAACTTCAAATGCTCTCCTATTATTGTTTGATTTTCTTTTGTTTGCATTTTTCGTAGATTTCATTTTGAAACAAAAAATTTAGATGAAGATGATGCAAATTTTTATTGTATTACGAAGAGAAAAGTTCGGCAATTGAAATGAAAGATGTCGTTTCTTTTATCAAAGTTTTTAATCACTTTTTGCAAAATGGTGGCTGAATTTCGTTAAACACATCACGGATTTTGAATTTAATTTTAAGGCTGCAATCGATTCGATTGGCTCCGTATAGATAGACTCTGTCCTTAACAGAGCCCCACAAAAAATAATCCAGTGGTGTTAATGTTTTTTTTTTTTAAATCCAAAGTGATTATTATTTTGGCTCAAGGTCGTAACATTTTTAGTCAGAAAGAATTGGACATGAGACAATATTCCAAAGCAACAAGGAAAAATTTCAACACCAATTTCAACTTAACACGGCAGAACAGAAACAACGTTGTTTTTTGGGAGCCGCTACATTCCCATCATCAGTGTTCATGTGTGTTTCCATGTATCTGCCACTGTTTAGGTGGCTCGGTTGAATGTGATTTCAAATTTGTATTTATACAAATAATGTCTAGAAAAAGCATACGAGAGTTATTTGTATTATTAGTTATTTTTACAGTAAACACTGCTTTACCACTATCAATATTCAAATTTTACCATCACTAATTAACGTTAAATTAACCTTGGTTTTATCTCATGTAATATTTTCTTTCTAATTTTTGTTTTTACTTACGACAAACTTTTTTGGTTTGATTAACACTTAAGTATTATTGCTTTTCTGTTTTTTGTCAACTAGTTGAGTTTTTTTTTTATTTATTTGATCGAAAAATAATCACATTAAAGTGGTGTTAAATCACACGATCTGGCTGGCTACTTAACAGCTAATTTTTGTGAAATTATGCGATCGGGAAATTTGGTTTGCACTAAATTGATTGTTTCATTGGCTGTGTGACATGTGGCACCGTCCAGTTGAAACTACATGTCAGTGATGTCCACGTCATCAAAAATAGGCCAAAATTTAGTTGTTAACATCTCGCGATAGAGTGATCCATTGCCCGTTACCGCATTTCTAGCCTTATCTTCGAAAAAAAGGCCCAATCACGCCGCCAGACCACATTGCGCACCATACAGTGACACGTCGAGCAAGCAAAGGCATCTCAATAATCGCTTTAGGATTTTCAGAAGCCCAAATGCAGAAATTTTGCTTGTTGACGTATCCTGACAAGTGAAAATGGGCTTCGCCTGAAGAAATTATTTTTTAAGAAAAACCAGCAGGTGGTTCCTGAATGAATTGAGCGAATCTACGGCGATGTGAATGGTCGGTCGGCTTGAATTCCTGCACCAGTTGAACCTTGTAAGGCTTCAAAGCCTAATCCTTGCGCAAATTTCGCCATGTGGTAATTTTGGATGACCCCAATTGTTGAGAACGTCGAGGAATTGAAAAATTTAGAGCTTCTTCAACACTGTGGTTTACGCGGCTGCGATGTTTTCAGTTGAACGACCCGGTCGAACACACGTTGGTCTTGGCACATTTTGTATCGTTCCTGTCGACTCAAATTTGACGACCAAATTCTTAATAGTGGTGTCAGAAAGACAATTATGTTGTCCGAAAATATCACGAATTTTACGAAATATAACTTTAACGGAACCATGGTGGATTTTAATTATTTTAGTGCGATTTGTCCGGACAAAATTGAACTCTGCTGCCAACTATTTTAATTTTTCAGCCAAAGTTGAAGTGAGATGCCACATAAATGTATAATAAAAGTATACTTGTGGTAAAAGTGTTGTATATACAATATTAAAATAAATGTGAATCTAAATTGGCGGAAACATACATAAATGGAATTTAACTAATAGGTATAACTTGCACATCAGGGACTAAAATTTGAAGAACAGCGTCGAATGTGTTGTGGTCAATGCGATGGAAATTGACAAAGGAATCCATATCATTTAACCGCATCTCTGGAACCAATGCATGAAAGTATCTCTCTCCTCTCCTTTCTTTCAGCATCTGTTTCACTGCAATTCTTTTATTTTATTTTTTTTTAATATGTACATGGCAAGTAAAGTCGCTTTATTTAGCTCAATAGCTATTAAAAGAAGCTCTTGGCTTTTATGTATTTTTTTTTTCTGTTACAATTTGTTTTTTAAAAAATTTAAAAATATGTGTGTGACACCAAGAATACAGAAAATTGTAATCATCTGTGCCGTTGTGCTGCCACCTTGTAAAATTAAATCGTTCGACACGCATTTCATATGGTAACTTTGATTTTCCAGACAAATTGTTCGAAATGGGTTGATCATGTTGCATTAAACTCTCCGGACAAAAATTTTGTTCGGAAACAATGGGTGAATCCAGCTTAAGAAAAAAAAAAACACTGTAAAAATAAAATAGATTTTATTTCATGACCGGATTCTCTGGCAAAATTTTATGTCAAACTGTATGGAAAACATCGTTCAGTCCTAGTTCTGTTTCACCATTAACGACTAATGGTCTGATTGAAGTGCGGTTTCCACAATACAGAAATGCGACTTGAGCATACAATTTATATGAAAAGTGAACAGCTTTTGCGAGAGATTTCCATATAAATTTGTTATTTGAGTCAAGGTCAATCATTTGGGGTTGTGGGTACTGTATTTGAAGTACTGTTGATGCAAGTTAGAACTCAACGTGTTTTTCCGCGTCCAGCGTGGCTGCAGACTATTTTGTTGGTTGAGTCGAGCATCGTATGTTACAGCAGCATTATAGTCATTTTTTAACACGCGAAGCTATTTAAGTCGTTGTCTAGCGGAAGAATCTAAAAGGTTTCTGATACTCGGTAATTGGAATTTAATTTAAGAAAAATAAGTCTTTCTTATGAAATTAAAGATAACTTCGGAACAGCGATATCCAACTGGGTATCTTCGTTATTTTGCTTCTTTATATATTGGAGAAATTTTCGATTGCCTCGATGTGGCAATCAGGGTCCTGAGATGCATGCTAGAGACCTGCTTTGCCTTTGTAGTGAGTGAGTTGTTCTAAGGCTAAGTTGGCGCTGTCTAACGATCTAGAAATACTATCCAATAAATACACTTTTCTCTCGCTTATTTTTCCATTTTATTTTTACCGTTTTTTATTATCACTTTACATTAATATTAACAACTTTTTAATAAAAATTTGTTATAATTTATTATCTTGCAAATAGTTTTCATAACATTTCAATTCAATTTCATTTAAAAAAGCATTAACACTATTTAACAGAAAAGTTTAATTTACGAAAACCTTTCATTAATGTTTTAAATTATACATTACGAAAGAAAAAAAGAGTAAATAAACAATTTTTAATTATTGTTTATTAAAATAAATTTAACAAAAACAAATATAATTAAAAAAAATAATAATTATGAATTTAATATATTCTGTTGTGTTTTCTAAACATCGTTTATATTTAAAATAGACATGAATTTCATTTTATTTTGTTTGTTTTTATTTAAAATTTTTTATTTATTCGTTTTAAATATTGTAAAATGATGTTAGTTTTTCTTTTATGTTATTGTAAAAGGTATTTATTTATTTTTTGTTTATTTCTAATTAATTGATGTTTTATATCGTCTATTTTTTGTTTTTTCATCTATTCACAGGTAAGCAACCGTTAGACAGTCTTATGTGTGCAAAATGGATGGACTGTATGACTGACATAGAGATGCATTCATTCATATGTGTGATTGTGAGTAAATTGATTGAAAATAATATTTTTTGTAGTTTTATTTTATTTTAAAATATAATTTAAGTTTAAATGAAAAATTTTAACACGAAATACACTTAAATTGAAACGTTGCACATTTTACGTTGCGCTTTAAACAGGCAATTATTTCACGAGAACTGTTTAGTATTTTGGGGAAATTTCGAATACGAAAATGTATCAGGATTTGATTTCTTTTACAGAATGTTTTTTTTTTTTGGAATTTGTCAAATATTATTTTTTCTGCTGAATAATAATTTCAGAAAAAGTTTGTGACGATGCACAGAAGTACTGATGGCAAAGTAATGAGGAGTAGGTTCCAATATGGAGTACTTGCTATTTTTCCGGGTTTCCCAATATTCACAAGTAGTTACCCTAATAGAAATTGTAATAGTCTAAATAGAGTTCCGGCTTTAAATAAGTATAATTTTTCCTACAAGTAACGGGCAAGAATGCACCTTTTCATTTTAAAATAAAAACACATATTTTTAGAAATACTTGTAATTATTAAATTTATTACTCGAGACGGATCCTGATATCTTTTTTCAAAGAATTTAAAAATTTTTGTGTGTTGAAATTCTTAGAAATACTTGTGATTTTTTTATTGTAAAAAGAAGGCATTTTCCGATTAATTACGAAATAAAATATTCGTCAAATTCACTCCCACGGCTCTGATAGCGGGTAATTACTCTTGACATGAAATTTTGTATGACTATTTTACAGATATGTGGCTGTATCTCACCAATGACGGGTTAGATCTCGGAATGCAACTCAGGAATTGTTCATGGATTATTCGCATAAAATTGGGATTTCACAAAATCCTAAAACAAAAAAATCTCACCGCTTCAAATCGTAGGATCTTGGTGGCCAGTTGACATAAGAATTTCTTTAGAAAATTTTTTCTGGAAATCGCTGCTGCAATTGTTTCATGCGCGGTGTGGCAGTTGGCGCCATCTTGCTGAAACTACATGTCGTCCAGATCCATGCTGTTCAGTTGAGGCCACAAGAACTCTTTTATCGTGTTTCTGTAACGAATGCCGTTCGCAGTCGCTGTAATTTCGGCCTCGTCTTAAAAAAAATAAGCCCCAATCACGGCGGCTGACCAAAATCCGCACCAGACAGTTACTTGTTGTGGGTGCATTTGTTTCTTACGGAATGCTTGAGGATTTTCTGAATATTCGCTGCGTAGTGCTTCCTGAAATTTGTAGATGCTAAGAACGATACCGAATCGATGTTTTCGGGGTTTCGACGACAATCTCGATTAAAGCTGCAATGTTTCGAAGAGACTGAGCGGTACGATGGCGCACAGGACAGTACATAACCGACCCATTTTCTTCCAATTTTTTTTACCCCTCTTCGAATAGTTGATTCACATTTGGTGCACTTTTCAACCGAAAATTCTTTGAATAATAGGTCTTCTCAATTATAATGCGTTGTTCTTGCGTAAAGCACGCTCCATTTTTAATAATTGAAATAAACACGTGTCACAGCTGCCAAATTTCAGATTTGCCACATAGACAACAAAAAGTAACACTAGCTCATTTTACAATCTTGTGCAAATGGTCTTGCATCGTAGCATTTGGAAAGTGCTGTAGCATATTTTTACTCTACACTAACAAAATACAAAGATATGCACTTGCTACTCTTGAATAAATAAGCAACACCTAAAGGTGGTATGCAACATTTGATTGCAAACCAGAATATCGAAATGTTCTCTCGCCGCTCATTCATGCATGTGTATGTGTAAATGTAAATATATAAAAAATTATTTTTTCATAGATGATTGTGAATTTCGGGCTTATCAAAAAAAATATATCCTAAAATAAATCAACAAAGACGTTCAAGATTGTTGGAAAATGTTTACAATTCCAAAAATATGCAATCTCAAATGCACAAGATCGTGAATAGGACTACTGAATTTAAAAAGTGCATTCTTACTTAGACAATCTTTTCTTCTTTGTTAGAAGCATTCTCCAAAAGTATTGAGTAGCCAAATGAAAAGTGTTGAGTAGTATTGAGTAAACGAAAGTGGCAGAATTAGTACTACAAAGAAGCAGGCCTGGCCATCCAATCGACTTTATTTTTACGGTTTGACGGAAAGGGATTCAAAATCAAGGTGTTCCTCTGTTATTGTTCATATATGGATTCCTTAACAGTTTGAGTTGAAACGAGTTATTTCCAGTTTTTGCAAATTGGGACGCTATAAGGGTTGACCACAGAGGAACACAGTACTTACAAAACCAATTTGATTTTGTGCAACCACATTGAGTCCTTCCCCCAAAAAAATCCACTTTTAATGCAATAAATAAGATTTTATATGTGTACAGAGTCATGTTAGCATGCTAACAGAACTCTGTTAAACTGGGTTGGCATGTTAACATAAATCTTGCGACAAGAATTGCATTTCGAGTTTTATTCAATTACTACCAACTGCTCGGTTTATTATTTAAATTATTGTATGGACATTTGTAATACATTTCTGGCTTTAGTCTGGCATAAAGTCGTAAGTTTAACCAATCATATTTTATACTTTAATGAACAATTTTATTAATTTATTTTATAAGCTTTTAAATTCAAAAATATTCCAAAAATTTAAAAAAACTATTTTATATCAAAAACTGTTTGTTTTGGGATAGAACAAAGTAACTCCGAAGCAGCATTTAATTAAATAAATCATTACAATAATAAAATTGTTTACATTTACATGTGAAGATTAATTTGAAAATTTAATGAACTGATAGTCAGCTGTGTACCTTCTGTTGGACATCTCTGCTTCTATTAATTTATTTTTGATTTTGTTTTTTGCAAAGAAAATTCATAAGTTTTGTGAGTGAGTGCATTTTTGTGAGCTTCATTAATTGCAATCTAAAAACAACAACAATAACTATAAACAAATGTCAGTCAAGATTATTGCATGCAGCTTATGGCCAAACAGATAAAGATCTTTCGGTCTCTCTCTCTCTCTCTCTCATATTTCAATTGAAACGCAACACTTTAACTTTAGTGAATGATCAAATTAAATAAATAAATGAATTATATATTTTATTGCAGGATGTTGTTGTTTACTAACTGTTCATGTTTTTTTTAATATTTTTTATATAGATATCTATTTTTAAAATTGTCGTTTTTCGAAAATTTCAACAGAAATAATTAAAAATCGTTTGAAAAAAAATTATTTTTTTTATTGCAAAATTTTATTTAAAGAAAAGAGTTGCGTTATACAATCAAACATTCCTCTCTACTTAATGAATTTACATAAAAACACGTAGACGGCAGTTAAAACTAAAGAAAACTACGCTTAAACTTCTGCCATAAAAAAGAGATTGTGTCAGCTTGTCTAATTTGATTGTCTGTATGACCATCTATCTCTGGTGGATCTTTGCATGTCCGTCTGTCTGAATAATAGTTAATCTTTTGTTGTTGTTGTTATTTTGTTTTAGGGGTATTGCGAAATGGGGTGTAGTACATGCGTTTAATATAGTATTGTTGTGTGCAAGCCGACAAAAACACGGTTCAAACTTAAATTGAGTTTTGCTGATCATGACAAAGTTATTTACGTTGTCGTCACCTGAGATTCGGATTTTCTGGGAACGATTTTTGTATCAGTTATTCCTAAACTAACATTAAGGAGATGTGTTGAGGGATATATCGAAGCAGACCACTGGAATCCGGAAGGACTTTTCTACTCCTTATGTTCGTCAATAGCTGTTGGCTCTGTCATCTATTGGAGTTCTGTGTTCACAATCCAAACTATCGGCTTGAGGATAACATAAAATTTATATGAAAAGTACTCAAGTGTTTCAGTTATTTCGTTGAAATTTGTTTCGTTCCACCGTATGGATTGTGGAAACCGTTCTTAAGTCAAACGATCGACACTCCATTGCTTTAGACTTTAGTGATTTGTAGAAGTTGACTGCAAATTAAATGTGAGTCTATTAAGACTTCCAGTTCTCACTGCTGGACGGCAGTATACGCCAAAGGGGCGGGGCAACTGACTAGTAACAATCGTAGATTCTGTGCTGTACCAGGGGAAGAGACGGTGGAGAACATGCTCTGCTACTGTCGGGCACTCATACGCTGGGAGATCGTTACTATTAAGATCGTGCGAAAATCTCTGGAATGAGCCTAGCATTCGTCAAGAGAGTGCGGAGTACTCTAGGTCTCATCACATCGAACTAACCTTTTCATTTACGGGTTATCGTACATTGTGGTAACTAAAGACCAACAAGGTCTATCCGAGGTCTTTAACCGGCCATTTTATCCTAAGTGAACCTAAGGCATCCAGTTAAGTCACTGAGTCAGTAGTTATCGCTAGTTAGCAATTATGGAAGCTTAGAGCCGCCAATTTAAAATGTGGTGGTCAGTGTTTCTCAATCTAACGCTAGTCAGGGATGGACAGTCGTACAGGACGATTGCTGCCGTCGCAGCTTGCTCTACTATCAAATTGCAGCTATCATCGTCCTTGATTTTCATCTCGATCAGATCATATTTTAAGATTCTTGCGACTCTGTTCCTTTTTCGCCTCAGTTCTTCACTTATTTACGTTACTACGTCATCCCCGAGTAGTCGGCATCGGATTCTTTCCTTCTAGACAGAAGTTAAGAGTTTATCCTTCTTTATCAGAAGTTGTTAGCTTGAAATAGGGCGGTTTGCTTGTCCCAAACCTAACCTAGCAAAATGCGAAAACAGAAAAATAAGATAAATTTGCGTGGTAGTTGGACTAGTTAATCACTGAAACGGCTGACGAAATGAAAAGACTTTCAAGGGTCCTTGCCTCTACCGCCCAGGCTTTTTAAACAAAGGCACCTTAGGACACCCAGCTACTCGTAAGTCAGTAGCAACTGCCAGATTGTGCAATCTCAACACACCGAAAAATACGCAATGTAAAACCAACGACAACAAGGTTGATTTTAAATTTTTCTTTAATGATTTTGTTTCATAGTCGTTTCGTTTTAATTCATCATGACTTTACGATAACTTGCAAACAACAGCAACCAATTTCAATATAACATGCGAGTCTAATTAAATAAAAATGTACCCCACATTAAAATAATATCACGATTCTTGTTGAATCAAAATTATTTCAGTTTGAAACAACATTAAATTCATTTAATGTGTAAGTAATTATAATATTGAGTTAATACGATTCAATGATTGATCTAACACAAAATTCTTTTAAAATTAAAGCGATAGTCATATTAAACTAACACTAAATGTTTGTTGGTTCAAAATGATGTCCTTAATTAAATGACCCATAAAAATTTGAATAGAAATCGTTTTATTATGTATTTACTTTTTTGTATTTATTTTATTTACATACATTTGGTGCTAACGCCAAATCGTCAGTAGATCTTTGAAAAGTTTCAAACATCTTATTTTATACAAAAACTTGAAAAAAACCAATGAGAATTTCCTCTACTTTTGTAATTTTTTAAATTCTCATTGAAATTTGTAGAATACATTTTAGCAATGTTGATTTAAAATGTAGAAATGTTGTCTTCACACTACTCAATGTTGTTTTTATCAAATCCAAAGTTAATTTAACGTAATAATTTTTTTAATTTTACTACGAGCTGAGGTGTGTAAATTCAACATTGCGCAATTTTATTTTATCTACGAAACATGTTCAATCTACTATTTGTTAACTCAAATTTAAAGTTTTAAACATTGAATTAATATGAATATATGTTAGCTTTCAACAAAGTTAATATATTTGCAAAAAAAAAAAATTACATGACATGAAATCAACATCGTTTCATTTTGGTTTTACATTGATGTTATCTTCTGTGTGAACCAACTTAATTTCGCCTTCATCCAAAATGTTACATACTTTAATGTTTCACCCTGTTTGAAAAGTGCGAAATTGATGTTGGGGTCTAACTGTCGTAATCATTGTCTACGGCTTCAGCTGAACATCAGTTGGTTTGTTGCTCTTTTCTGTTTTCATCTGCATTTTTTGATTTGCTTCTTCTATTGGCGTTTGTTGTTCGCTTCGTTTTCATTTTTAATTGCCAAATAAATCACTGACAACAGCAAAAACGAGAAAAATTGAAGAAAAAAAATTCCGTTTTTGTTTCTACTCGTTTTTTAAAGATTCACATTCAGTCTAAATGAAAATTCACTTTCACAACTAAATAAATATAGAGAAGCAGCAACAGCAAAAGCAACAATAATAATAACAACAACAGCAATGTCTATAAAAGAAAAAAAAAACTTGCTGCAACTGCTACAAATGTCTACTTTAAATATCAGCAACTAGTCCATAGTTAGTTTAAACTGTCAGTTAGTTTGTTATTTAGTCAACAACAACAAAGAAAATACTGTGGTTTGTTGTTTACACGAAATGTCATTTAACATTTTATTAACTTGATTTACAGAAGGTGAAGTAGAAGAAGAAGTTGCAGAGTGTGTGTGTGTGTGTGTGTTTTAAGAAGATGCAGCCACTTATTATGCATCTATGTAAGCGATTTTTTTCTTCTTTGTTTTTACTTGTTCAGGTTTTATTAACAACACGCATGCGCAAATGACTTTAAAGCCAATCTCGCTTAATAATGACTGGTTGGTTGACTGGCTGTTTGGTTGGTTGGTTGAAGAGCTGCCTGCCTGCACGGTTCGTTTATTTTTACAAGAGTCTTAACTACATCATCGTAACATTATTCCCTGTTTTCTGTGCTTCTTTTTAAAACTTGTCTTTAATCTTTAGATTCCATCTGGTGGGGTTTTTTTCCTCTGAACCGTTTGGTTATTTTTAACTAAATAAATTGTTGTTTTGCATTCCATTTGATTGTGTGTTGGAAAATGTCAACGTAATAATATTATTAAACAATTTACGTCTGTAATAATCCGTGCAAAGGTTTTTGTTTTCTTTAGCGTTTTATTCTCTCTTTTTTGGATTATTATTATTTTTTTATTGACTTTAACTTCTCGAGGCAACCACCAATCAACCTCAACTCACACAGTTTGCATTTTGATATTAAATTTGCTTTGTCTTTCGTTGTTGTTCATATATTTAATTTGATTTGTAATTTTCAAGGGTCAAGGTGGGGGTTTCTGACTCTTTGTATTTATTATGAAAGGCCGAAATGCGAGGTGCATCCATTGAGTGAAATCGGTAAGGCAGCAAGCGTGCAAAACTGTGATTTTTATAAATGGTTTTGAATTTCGAATTTTCGGATCAGATGTTTGATGTGAGCAATTGGTCGTCTACAAGTTTCTTTGCGAGTGAAAGAACAAAGAGAATTTGGAAGAGTAATCATATTCCATTTCATTTGAATGGCAGCCGGTAAACCTGATCTTCAATGGCTCTTCATAGGTTTTTCGATTCGGTGAAATATCTGACGTGACCGGTTATTGGTTGTTGTCATGGTCTCAAAAATCATTGTTTCCTTATTAGAACCGTCTTAAAAAACTGAACAGTTATCAATTTGTTTGTATTTTTTAACTTTCCGCTATCAAAAAAAAAAAGAGAAAGAAACGGATTTCATCCCGATTTTCGTAAATCGAGTTTTGATCAGATCTCAACGTTTTGAGATCATGTGGGGATCTATTCTGATAAATTTGAGATTATAATGGTCGTCTGGATGTGTGTATATGGTTATGTTAACCATTCGGATCCAGATTTGCAGGATTCTACAGATATCGATCCCACTTAGAGTTCGTGAGAAAAGAAAACTTTTTGGTTTGGTAGATTTGTAGGATTTTCAAAAATTCACTTTTTAAAAAGAAATGTTTTCAAATAAATTTGAAACCTTCTCAACCAATCGAATACAAAATACAATCAGCTCTTAAATTCATAAAGAAAACTTGATTCGACAGATATCGCTCATGAAATTTTTCGAAAAAGCCGATTTATTTGAATAACTTCAAAAGTCCTTCTCAAAGCAATTATCCGGATTTATTTGCCTTTTTGAACTTCAAAAATTTATTCTAATTCGGTTAAATGTTTCGAAAGACCTGTATCGGAAAATTTCGAAAAATGGTTTTTTTAATTGGTTCGAAATTCTTGTGAAATGGATTTTTTGAACGTTGCGTGTCGTCAATTTCTTATTCGAAAAAAAAACTTATTTAAGATCAAGATCAACCGTTTTTCATATTTCTTTTGTATATGTTTTTGGGATCCCCGTAGACTAGTGGATAGTGAACTAGACTGTTAGTCTGAAGGACGCAAGTTCGATTCCTGCCTAGACTCTGGGTGTTTCTGCAGACACGCCAGCAAAGTTTCGCAGATTGTGTTTGTCTTAAAAAAAAACTGACTTCTATAAAAAAGCTATTTGGTTATTTTTATTTTAAAGAGCTACTTCCAGATTGGTCCCGTTGTTTAATGTTTTTATTTCAGACTACATGTCGTCCATGCGTTCGTTATTATGAGTAACTTTCGATTTTCGATTGCGGTCGAATTAACTGATCGAACGATTTATTATTAGGTATCATGGCACACATTTAATAATATCACTCGATTGGATTGTTGCACTATAAATAAATACTGTTTATACACGTAAACGGAAAAAAAATTTAACTAATTATTTAATTAATCCACGACGGAATTATGGTTCGGTGATTCGTCTGCTGATTTCCCATTTTTTTGCTGCCTGAACTTTTGTGCAAATTCCTTTTGCCAGGTGAGCGTTTTGTTCCATTAGAGAAATGAAATTTTCCAATTCTCGTTTTAAACCTTTGAACAGCATAAAATTAGAATAAAATATTCCACATCTGGTATTTGTAAAAAAAAAGTCAATAAGTTTTACAAACTGCCATAGAGCATCGAAAGCAAAATTGTGTTCGATTGGAAATTGGTTGTACACCGAAATTTTCGAAAGTGCCGCCAGCTTATAATACGAATTTGATATTCGATAGCCAGCGAAGATCGAACATCGAATGCAACTCGAAATAAGGTCCTCAATTTTTTTTTTCTACTTTCTTTTTCTACTAATTCTACCATACTCATATTTTATGTAGGAAAAGTGGACAGTGCCACGCCTCTGTAAACGAAATCTGGAAATTTTCCGACGTTTCTTATGGAATATTGAATGCCCATTGAATTCCCGTGCCGTAACATTAATATGAACAGAAAAGTGAGAGATGCCTCGCCCATACAATGCAAATGTTCTGTTTTGACTTTCGCTTGTTAAATCTTTTTTCAAAATTTTGTTTTAAATTATTTTTTATTAAGATTGATTTTAGTTTTTACAAATGTTTTTTAAACTTATTGCATCACCTGCGTACATTTGTTGCTCATTTAATTTAGTAAAATTAATTTTAAATGAAGGTGAATGATTTTTTGGCTTTAATTTATAGTGACAATTAAAATCTTTACGAAAACTGTGACAAATGTTTTTTTGTTTTGAATTTTAAACAGAATATTATTAACTGAAATTATAAATCAAAATATTATTTAAAGCAAAGCAAACAACAAAGCTTCTTTAGTTTTCTTTTGTCACCGAAAGGTAAAAATTTTTTTCATTTGCTTGATATTTTTGAGTTTGGCAAATAGAACACCCAGCATTTTTTTTCTCGATCACTGAGAAAAAATGTCGCAACAGCGATGATTTGTTTGGTAGTTGAAGTGTCTCTGTGCTAATTAAATAAATTTCGAAAGTGTTATAATTACGCTAATGAAATATTTTGTAATAAATAATATTCCAATTAACAACTTACTTGGACATAAAATATATTTTAGCCATTAAAAACTACTTAAATTTTTAATTTATCTTGTTAAAACTAAATGTTTTTAAGTCATAAAATAATTTATGAAGTTGTATAAATTTTACTAAGATGTCAACAGCAGACAGTGTGTAATGAAAATAATTTAAAAAAATATATAAATTTCTGATTTATGTGTTATTAGCATCAGCAACATCATTATTACCACCTTTATCATTATTTTTCATGTGATACTACTTCATATGATAATACAACATATTTTCTTTTTAGTTTTTTTTTCAGTTTAGGTCAAAGGTTATTTTTTAATTTTTTTTAAAGCGGATAGCTTAGACTAGAATAGAAATGGGGAAAGATCTGGTCCAAAGACCGGCACTGCGACACCTGATGGATCTTTTGTGCCGTAGATCTGTAAGTTAAATTATATCAATATACGCATGGCTCGGCTCTCCTTATGAAAGGCAGCACAGATATTGGAGAAGCTCGCCTAATATCATCCGAACACAGAAACTCAGAATGAAAAACACGCCTTCTACTGTTACATAAAACGTTACTCTCGCAAAAAATTTGTTTAAATGTAAACCTTGTTCCGCACTCTAAAACCATCCTGGATTGGAATTCTCATGAAAGGAGGAGGGACTTGAGAGCTGCCTGACTATCGGAAAAGATAGCTATATGCGCGCCTCTATTGCCCCTATTTAAATTAATGTCAACAGATTCGGTGATTGCCTGTATTTCTGCCTGAAATACCGTAGGCCATTTGCTCATGGGCAAAAAGATATTTACGTAGGGTCGGCCCAACAACTTCAGCACCAACTTCAGCTTCCGTTTCGGACCAATCCGTATACCAACATAAACTTCTGAAATCCACAGCGGGACCGTTTACGTCCCCACACTGCCCTTGGTGAAATTGTGATGCTGATTCTCCTGTCGAACCTCAGTTCACAGCTTATTCTGTCAGTAGACATTCCTAGCAATCCTAAGCTGGACATTGTGCTCAGGACCGACGAGATCCCGTTGCCAACAGAGCGAGCAGATCTCTCGAGACCCATCCTATAAGCGGCCATTGCCTCAGAAGATCTTATAAAGATTTTTTTGGGTGGCAGTCCAATCGAAGCCTCGATGGCTAAGGTTGGACATGACCAAGCGTATAGCTTCAAATGGGCAACACTAATTTCTATGATAGCCGATTGGGCAATTTTCGGTTGGCGCCGTATGAAAGGAATGCATCAAGGACAATCCTTAAGCCCCTTAGAACTTTTAATTAAAATAAAACACAGATAAATTAAGTTCATTAATATGAATTCGGCTTCATTCAAAACACAAATCTTTGCCACATATTGTTCGAATATGGCTTTGGCCAGATGACCGCCGCGGCCGGGGTTTGTGCGTAGATGCCGCAATCTGGATGTCCAATTTTTATAAAATTTTTGCAGTAATTGCAGTCGTATTTGGCCATTAACTCTTCCAAATGTGATGTGTTCCAAATGTTCTGTCATCTCTGGCTTATCGGCGTAGACATATCGACAGAGTATAATTCATAATCTTTCCGCTAGATGCCCCACGGACTTACTGCACAATAGAGTTAAACACAAAAATTTAAACGCATTTGCCATTGATCTGACGCTGCCATTTTATGAAAAATGCAGATTGTCTAGTATTGAAACAATAAGATATTTACTAAACACTCACTGAGAATCTTTTGGTAAAAAGAATCTTATTAGCGATTGTTTTACCAAATTTAATTATAACATATTTAAATTTTGTTTTAAATTATTCATCAGACTAGCAGAACGGATCAGTACTGATTTCGAGGTCGCTACACCATCTCATCAGCGTTCTTTGTTCGATTTTACCACTTTTGACGGTGGATACTAGTAACTAGGAATATCAACTATTTAACCGTATTATTTAACAAATTAGAATACGAAAAGTACAAACTTATTCATTTTTACATGTCAAATCAATTTCGGTTGGTACGAAATCCCATCTCTGATGAATAACTACTCTATATATTCCAGTCTCTCTCGTTTATTCAGCGCCATTGGCTGCTGAGAATAAACTGTTTTTATCATGTTGTCCGGTTGTTGTCATTTGTAATTGAATTTCTTTTTTAGTATTCAACCAATTATGACCACGTAAACATGTATATTTTTGACGCGTATTTTGAAAGTTTGTAAGATGTTTCTTTGATAAATTTTCTTCCAGAAAGTTTTTTTAATAGTTTCCTTATTCAATTATTAGATTTAATTGGGGTAGTGCCAGGGTATTTATGTAATCGAGCCTTTGCTTAATCGGTTAACCGCTCGATTAATTAACCGAGATTTTGGTTTAATCGGTTTATTTTGTTATCGATCGGTTAACCGATTCTAAAGTTTTTTTTTTGTATAAATTAATTAATTTCAATAAATAAAAATGCATAAATTATTTATTATTTGGAGTTTATTAGTAAAAAAACAACATAATAAACATGACAATTCTTGAACTAAAGCGAAAGAAAGGTGTGTGATTATTTCATTAGTTATTTCAATAGTTTAAGGAGATCTTATAAAATAATCTTTTAGAAAAATAATTTGGTTTAAATACTAACGGTCTTATTCACTAACGATTAATAAAGTTATAGTAGGTTTAATGTTGGATTTTTATATGGGAAAATCGGTTTTAATGCACACATTAACTTTATTAGTCGTTTGTGAATAAGGCCATGAGTATTTATGCGATTCTTTTCTTTAGTTTTGATAAAACTTGACTTGGAAAATATTCTTTCACTTATCGTAGATATTAGAGAAATCGAAAGCAACTCATAATACGGAATATCTAATTTCTCAGTCCTTTTCCTGGATTTCTCGGTTTTAATTTTTTTTAAATGTTTAACACTTCTAATTTTTTTCGGTTAATTCTGTTAAAAGATTGTATTACTACCGCACAGTGGCTGAAAATCGTTTTTCATTGGCCAAAATTCTGTAACTTTTGAACCGATCAAAATATTGAAGTAATGTTTATTTTATTGGATAGATATTTAGTTCAGCTTGACTCAGTTTAAATTACATTAAAATTGATTGAGGACTTTTTAAGGAATTCTAGGTCAAACTTGAACTTTTGAATTTTTTTTACTTTTAGAGTGAAATATGGGTTTATTATTTTTTTATTTATTAAAAAATTGAATATTTGGAAATTAATAATAATTATAAATATTTTTTGTAATAATGGAATTTTTTTAATGTTACACTTAAAAAAAATTTTACACTGAAAAAAATAGTAAAATCAACTGGAGATTTTGCTATTACAGAAAAATTGAAAATTTTTTGCTGACAAATTTGCAAATTTGTTTACACTCAAAGAATAGTTACACTTAAAAAAACACGTTAATAATATTATCTAAAAATATTACTATTACTACAGAAATATTTATTATTTTTTGCTGTCAAATTTGATAATTTTAAAAACATTTTAAAAATAAAACTTCAATAAATTTTAATAGCATTTGCAACAATGGTAGGTTCTGTTTATTATTATTTTTTACTAATACTATGTTTTTCGTACTTAAATAACAATGAAAGGCAATTATAATTATTATTCATTTGACTCAAATATTGATTGCAAATATTCCATATTTTGTTCTGTGCTATCTCTGTTCTTTAGTAGTTTTTTGGCTTCTTCATCTAAATCCCGATGTTTCACTTCCCATTGATTTCGAATACTGGAGATAAACGGATCTGACGCTGCCAATAATATATTAAATAGATCTTCTTTTGTTGTGTGCTCTCTATAAAATCTGTAATCCTTGTTCCTTTTTTCCTGAGCCTCCTCTGATAGATCTCCAAGTGGCACCAAATGATATTTAATGACATCTTCTCCATGATAAAGGATTTTGTGAACTGTTGCAGACATATTTCTCCATGGGTAGTTGGTTGTATATATTTTTGCAGTTTCCTTAGCATAATCTCCAAATTTTCTAGAGTCAATTTCTTCATTGCACGCAAGTACTTCTAGGATTATTTTAAATCTGAAAATAAGGTTAAAATCCACTCCTGTTATTTCAGATGCTGTTTCTGGATCTGAAAAGAATCTTCTTGCGGTATTGCCATCATTTGTATTGCCTGACCCTTGTTTTGGCTGATCTATAATCAATCCTAATTTGCGATATTCATCTTGAACATGTTTCTTTTTTGCACTTCTTAACTCTTTGTTGGTTTCGTTGTTTCTTATTGATCCTGAAGACCCGAAATCCAAATCATAGCTGATTTTTAGTATGTGTTCCATAAGTCGTATTCTTGCATGTAGTGGTGATAATCCAAATTCATATGCATCGGTATTATCTAATGATTTTGTCGGGACTTGGTTTAATTGGGTTGATGTTGCTTGGCATATAATGCAGCTGGATGCAGCCTTCGTGCTAGTCAAAGCCTGACCTACTTTTCCATCTATCATTGTCAGCACTAATTGGTAGCTTACTTCAATTTGCTGGCCATCTAACTGTAATTGTAATGGCTGTAGTGTTGCAATTTGGGCCTTGATATCACTAACTTCTTTGTTAATGGCATCATGAGTTTCTTTTTTGAATTCAAATTTGATTGGCCTGCAGTATTTCGTAGAAGATGGTGTCTCATTTTTCCAAATATCCATTGTTTACGTTGTACTAGTCGAAGGCTCTGAATCTTCCAAAATCTTTTTCAATCGCAATGGTACAAATGATACCATGAACATATCTGAGTCCGATATATTTTCACATACAGCTTGTTTGTATTGTTTTTGTCCCGAAGAACCATCACATCCCCATTTACAAAAAAGAATTAACTTTGTGTTTCCACATTTCTTTAACTCATTTCCTGTTATTGATTGTAGCAAGCGTTCGGCTGTGTGATCAAGTAGAGATTGTAGTTGTACCTCTGCCGAAATTGGTGTGATTGTAATAGTGTCCTTTGATGGCAAACAGTCCATTTTAGCAGCGGTTATGTGATGATATGCTGGATACATATTTGAGCCTTTTTCAATCGCACGCAGTCTGAGCTTAATATATTGCTGTTTTGTTAATTTCAAATCCAGAAATAATGCTAATGCCTCCTCATTTGTGTACTGTATTGCATCACTCGGAGTTGGTATACTGTTAAGAATCCGTTTTGTTCTCACTGGACTAGCTTTAACAACTTTTTCAATGATATCCACTTTTGTTAATTGGTTCTGTGATCGTAATTGATGTAGGAAAGATTCTTTTATATTTGTACAACGAATTGCAACGTTGATATCTTTAAGTTTCCGCCTCTTAGATCTATCGCTGCAGTTGTCCAATGATTTGCGTGGTCTTCCAGCCTTATCTTGCTTTGCTGTTTCTGCAGCGACAGTAAGTTGGCCCTCTAACCAGTTTGCACTTTTTATATAAAAGTTTTGTTTACTGTAGCGAACTTCTTTGTAGCGTTTTTTTAGTGCTTTGACGAAATTAGATAATTGCTCTTCCATTTCGGTGCTACACGAATTTAAGTTTAATTTTATTTTAACGTAACTAAGAACATCTTCCTGGTTTTTGTTTCTAAAATACTCTTCCGCCAGTTCTTTATAACTGAAGCTCTTCATATTTTTCTGAATATTTTTATTTGCGTCTGTTATGTTTTATCCGTACACTTAGAGGATTAACTGAGTAATCCCTTATCGAATCCGTAGTTTTATACATTTTTAGATACATGTTATTCACACATTGATCTTTAATTTCATAGCTGGTAGTGCTTAAATTGCACAAAACTGCACATGTTGTCCAGACCTTAATATCAGGTAAAACTAATTAGTATCTCGCCAATATTTGTTGTTGTTGTTGGGTTGTTTTTTTTATTTTTAGTGGTTTAATGTCCCGATTATTGTTATAAAATTGTTTATGACTATGGTTGACCCTAACATTTGATAACAGGTAAATTTAGAAAGAGATCATATGTTTACTGTAGAACGTATTGTGGTAATTTTAAGACTTATTTTTGCTGATCAAAAGAAAGCCATTAAACCCTTTCACAAGTATTATATTTAATTTTTTTAGTTTTAAGTAGTCTAAAGTAAAAAAACATAAAATTTTAGGCAAAGAAGTGAAAATTATATACACCATTGTATACGAGTACTTTGGAGTAATTTCATTAAAATGAAAAAAGTGTTCTACACACGGCTCGTCACGGGTGCAAAAGTATATATAGCGGTAAAGAGGACACTTTCACCTTTCTCCGGGTGGTATACATTTCTTGTTCCCTTTTGTTCCCTAGAAGTTCTATTCTACTAAAGTTTAAATTTGAGAAAAATATAGTAGTTTCATAAATATTCCGTAACGCCCTTAATATTAAACGCTAGAGCTCTGACCACTTACAAAAACTAAAGACTATAATCCTACCAACATTATAAAAAAGACCGCAGGCCATTATCGATGATAGCTTGCGAGTAGTAATCATTTATTTTTGATAAAAAACAACAGAAAAACACCTTTTTCTGAAATTACAAAAAACCGTTGAGTTTGACAGCATGCCACGCTCACAATTATCAATAGTTTAACCTAATTTTTTGGCTACCTTAATCTGGATATATTAGCTGCAAAAGGGCGTAAAAATTTTAAAAATCGGTGACAAAAAAAAATTTGACTTTTGGCCAATGAAAAACGATTTTCAGCCACAGTGTACCGACAGTTTCTTCTGATCATCAGAATCTGATGTCATGTCACCCATCATCTGACTCATCCTGTTCAGCACCAAACATTCTGTAAAAAACTTATTTCCGAATTTCTTCGTTTCTGTTTTTGTACTGTATTTTAAGAACGTATTGCTAGAAGGAAATATACCTGAGTGGAGGTATAAAATAAGTGTATTTAATTTATGGGCTTTTATTAAATTATTAATCAAAAGCTTAATAATTCCCTCAAGTTCAATTAGAGTAGCAGAGTCTTTAGTAAGCTCTTTTATAGCCACGTCCAAAGGCCTAAAAGTACAGTAAACACTTATTTAAAATGAAGATCACTGAACACCTTCTTTGTTTGTACGAAAAAATATTTTCTAAACACATACGTCTTGTATATAAGACGAAACAAATAATTAAAACACCAAAAAATCGGTTAATCGACTGAAATTAACCGGTTTAATCGTTAATCGAAAATAGACAATTTCAAAGTAACTGATCGGGTTGTAATTATTAGTTAACTATTGATGGTCGTTAAACCAATGACATATATACGAAAAGTCGTTTGTTAAACCACCGTCTTTAGTTAACTAAAGAGTGAGAATATTGGTCTAAAGTCTAATCTGATAACATTGAATCTTATTTAGTTTGTAAGATATGTATTCACAAAAAATTACTCTGATAAAATAACATAGCGCCACAGCAAGTAATCTAATAGAGTTAGATCGCACGATCTTGATGGATAACTGAAAAAAAAATTCATTGAAATTTTCTGAATTTATTTAAATTTTTTCTGGTATTTTTTGAGTATTTTTGTGATTATAACGATGTGTAAACGTTGGTGTAGCGTGAATCTATTCATTAAAAAGTGGTCAAACCAAAGTAATCATAAAACAAATGTCAGCTTTCAAATTGGTTGTCCAACAAAGCAGTGTTTTTTGCCAATTCAAAGTTTTATCGGTTTCAAAAAATCACCCTCCCTGTATGTATGTGTATCCCCAGATTATGTACGTCCTTGTCGAATAAATGATTTAAAGAAAACATGTGTATATATGTTTGATTTAATCTATGACATATTGCAGTAGTTAAAAATTCGTCTTTGATATATGTACATAATCAGGGTGTATGTACTGGTTTCAAAATCTATGGTGAATGTACTGACTTCGCACATCTTACGAGACTAGGGTCAATAGTCTATTGATTTCAATATGTTTATATTGGTTCCTTTGGCTCCTATAAGAAGCATAGGGCTTCAACAAATTCATTCCAATTATTCCTGCTCGTTTCTTACTTCACCCAGCTTTTGCCCGATTTGTTAACTTTCAAAGCTAGTTGTCTACGCCTATTAAATATTAAAATAATATTTGGATTAGATAGCAAAAACAAAGTTTGTTTTGTAAACATAAAATGCCCCTATTATTTTTTCTAGTCATATTGTTTTGATTACATTACACCAGGACTGTATTTTTTCTTAATTTTTTATATAGAATTGGTGTTACACAGTGTAATTACTAATTTTAAAGTTTTAATCAGAATTAGAATTCTGTGTAGTATGTGGAAGTTAAATATATATGGCCTTATTCACAAACGCTTAATAAGGTTAATCTGTACATTAAAACCGGTTCTCCCATATAAAAATCCAACATTAAACCTACAATAACTTTATTAATCGTTTGTGAATAAGGCCATTAAAATATATTACCCCGGACACAAACCACCGAGCTTAACAGAGTTCTGTTAGCATGCAAACACGCCCACGACTGTATATATTGGGTCCGCCAGATAACTCTTTTTTTTAACAGGGCGCAAAACATCGAGTGTAGCTTCGGCTGTGTGGCACGTAGCGCCGTCCTGTTGAAACCAAATGTTGCCAATATCCTCCTCATCAATTTTTGTAAACAAAAATTTGTTCAACATGGCCCGATAACTGTAACGGCCACTCCTTGCTCATTTTCGAAGAAAAATGGCCCAATTATGCCTCTGGACCAAAATCCGCACCAAACAGTGACTCGTTTTGGGTGCGTCGGCTTTTCAATGTATGCGTGCGGGTTTTCCCTGCACCAAATGCGACAATTTTGCTTGTTTACATACCCGCCAAGATCAAAATGAGCTTGATCTGAGAAGATGATTTTTTTGGCAAAATCGGCATCTTCTGAAAATCGATCGCAGGCAATATTTCCCAGCGTTGTTCAAACGTATACACAACCATATTCGTTCAGCGGAAGGATAAAACTAATTATCTGTCAAATCAGACATGAGCTAAGTGTTACCATTCACGAAATAAGCACAAGTTGCAAAAAAAACGGTAGATGGATATAAAATTTCTTATTTAATGCATGAAAAATGTTTTTTTTTTTGGGAAGGAGTCAACATGGACGAACAAAATTGAATGGGATCTAAGGCAAGGTATGCTTTTGTCAATTCTCACATTTAACAGTTTGAGTTAGAACGAGTTGTTTTCAGTTTTTCAAATTATGGTGCCGTAAGGAATGACCACATTTTATTCAGAGCAATGCTAAATCACCATAACAACAAGTAGTATGTAGTATGTATTACCAGCTCAAACTGTTAACGAATCCATATGAGAGCAATAACAGGGGAAACTTTTTCTTCAAATCCCTTTTTAATTTTGTCCGATCCCGTTGACTCATTCCCGGAAAAATATGAATTTCGAATGCATTGAATAAGATTTTATATGTGTACAGAGTCAGAACTCTGTTAAACTCGGCGATTTGAGTCTGAGGTGATATATTGTAATATTTAACTTCACACACATATGTGGGGATTCCTACTAAGTCATATTTTCATAATGTGTTAATATTTTACAGAAGTTTAACAAAATTGCTGTTGTGCTTCAAACAAAAAATTCATAAAATAATAAGACTTTTTGAAGTATGTTTATTGTTTTGTCATATCCAAACAGTAGAAATTTGAGAGAAGAGTGAGAGTAATTACATAGTCCTTGTTCTTCCTCGTCATATATTTTCGTTTTATTATTATAAAACGTATGATTTTATGACTACCATTTGAATTCCCCAATAATTTCAGTTACTTTTAAAACTGTTGTTAAGTTTCTTACAATATTTTAAATACCGGTTTGGTCCTTGATTTAATTTTTCTTGTTTTTTAATGAATACAAGGAATTGTGTAATTCTAACGAATTGTCGTTAGCTGAAATCGTTATAACGAAAACGAATAATAAAAAAAGATATTAAAAATCTCAAATATGTTGTTCTTGCAAACAAACTGTTTTTTGTTTTAGTTTTTTTTAACGACTTCTAATGACACTTCTTGCAGCCGCCACATACAATTATATTTCAATTATAAGCCAATATTTTAATTTGTGTACTTGTGTTTTATTTCTTCTTTGCTGCAGCGTAACAAAATCTATTTAGACATATTAATTTGATAGTAATTTTAGGAATTTTTTCATTTTCAGCATTCGAATATTTGTTGGAACGAAGAAAAAAAATTTTTTTTGTTTTTTTTTTTTTGCAAAATTTTAGCTTAAAACTCCTTTCACTTTTGTTTCAGTTTCGTGGAATTAGTTATTATTATTTTTTTAACACAGTCTGCACATAATTTGATACAGAGAACTGAATGGCAACGAAAATTGTTTAAAAATCAGCAGCGTTGAAGTTGAAATTGAAATAAATTTATTACGAGTTTAAAGATAAGAAACATAATTGTTAAATTATGTATAAATGTTCAATGAAATTTAAATAAATCACAAAGCTCACTGGAAAGAATTTTAGACTTGTTTAATGAGTTTATTGGATTTTTTCTCATTTGCGAATTTTTTGAATTATGATCCGGGATTTTTTATAAGTTCTCCAAGCACAAAACAAATGTTAATAAGCAGAGAAACCAGAATTATGCAATTGCTTAATTTATTTTTTTGTTGGATATAAATAAGGAGGTTCGAATAAGATATTTGTAGGTGTCAAAACTTTTTGAGTTTTTTGGCATCGATTTGTGAAAGCATATTGCAGTTTAAAGCGCACATTTTCGATATTTTTTTAAAATATGTTTTCCCTATTTGTCTCTTTCGAGCATATTTTGGTTTCTTTAGAATTTAATATGCATATAAAATTATACAGATAGAAGCCAAAAAAGTCTTTCGTGGTCAAGTTTGAGTAATTTTCCCTCATATTCAAACTTCTCTTCATTTCTTACTGACATTTAAGGTTTTTATTCAATTTCACCAATTTTTCTAAAATACTCTTAGTTCCAGCGAATTGGGTGTTTTTTGCGAGCTTTCAGGCTTTTTGCGTTCTGGAAATTTATTTCCCTGACTCAACGCTAATTTACAATAAATAAAAGTATGACAATAACAAAAGGAAAATATGAAAAGCATGTGTGATACAAAAAAATGCAGGTTCTTAAATTCTCTGGGCTCCTGTGAAGAAATAGGCGGACATTGTTAAAGCGGCTTCCGATTACCATAGAAATGATTCACGAAGTTGCAGGCTTATTAAGAGCTCTATTATTTACATACAATAATAAAACTTATTGAATTTTTCTAAAACTTGAAATATAAATAAATTAGGAGTTAGTGTTTTAGAATGCCATCGGCAGAGAAATTAAGACTGTTCACATATGGCGCGTGTTGTAACGTGCAAGGCAAGCGGAACAACACAGGTTTTAATTGTATCTAAAATCTCGCAAATGTTTGATGCCGTAAAACGTAAACTAACCCTCATAAGAAACAAATTGTACCTGCAAAACAAAGTCTGTGTTAAGAAGACACGTCATATTTTATTGACATGATTGCTACTTTATATGCAAAAGAGACGAGGGGAAAAGAAACGAGTACTCAGATGCACGAACATTGTCATTACGTTTTGTTATCTCATTCGTAATTTTAAGCCTGATGATATTCGCAAGTAAATGTCGACCTGGCATGACTCGTGTGTAAGAAGAAAAAGTAAGAATCACCTCAATAAGACATGACGCGTCTAAACACAGTCAAAATAATATACGTTATCAAATCTAAAAGAGGCTGAGTAGCCGACAAGGCGTTGCAACTAACCCATAAAGTAATCCAATACTAAATCTGAACAAATAAAGCATTATGAAGAGAAACACTAAATTAAAAGAGTAGCTACACGGAATTGTACTGAGATACATAAATAGCCAGTGGAACGCATTAATCCAAAGACCTACAACGTATTCCAAAGAAGATTCCTGACCATAGACAGCGTAATATTCGGAATAAAATTCTGATTTTAGGTGCCTGGTTTCGAGCGTCACAATTTATTCTTAGTATTATGCTAATTTGCGCACACAAGAACTCTAAATTTTTGTATCTAATTAACGACAGGGGTGCTGCAATACTGCAATATTTGAAATACAAATACATATTTTGTAGTTTGTATTTTGTATTTAAAATTCATACAAAAAATGCCAATAATTTTTTAAGTAAGTTTTTTAAACTATCGCCAGAAATAAATAGAGCTATTTTGGCTTCCTGTTATCATCCAGGTTATAAAATGCGTTGGTTGCAAGAAAACATCACGATAGAAGAAAGCCAAAGAATCCAAAATCTTGCAATTTATACTCTAGAGGAAAATTACAAAAAAATTTAAAATATCAGAAATAGAAATATCAGAAGTGGAAGCACCAGTAAAGAAGACGATGAATCTGTTGTTTTCGGAGATAGGGATGATGGTGAATCTAGGACATAAAATTTGGAGTTGAATTTGTCAGTTTCCTCAGTAACAAGAGCAAAGACGTTATCACTCTTGACAACTATTCAAATACAAAAAAAGTATTCATAGAATTTAATACAAGTTTGTGCTCATCAGGACCTGTAGAAATATTATTTGCTTCAGCAGGTCTTATTTATTCTCCAACAAGAAACTCCATTCAAAAAATCTGATATTTATGAAAAGAAACAATTGTTTTCTTGATTAGTTTTATCTAATGTATTTTTTGGTTTGAATAAAAATTGTGTATTTTGTATTTTAAATACATACATACATGACGTGGAAGTATTTTGTATTTGAAATACGTACAATAAATGGAAGTATTTTGTATTTTGTATTTTAAATACATAACCTGAAAGTATTTTGTATTTTAAATACATGACCAGTAAGTATTTTGTATTTTAAATACCGCAAACCATGTATTTTGCCCAACTATGGCAATAGTAGAGTTGTAAATTAATAAAAATCTCTTCTAACACATTCATCATCTGTCCTAAGAAGTTAACACATATCTGGTGGGTATGAAAGGCCTTGGCATGAGTTCTACTTCTCTTAAAAAAAACAAGATCAAACTGCAAAGGATCGGTGAATTGGTACATGCCAACGATCAGCAGATGGATTTGTTCAGTTTTATATATAATCTTTGTACTTGAAATTAATTTTTTGTTATTATGAGTCATAATTTATGATTCATGATGCTTAAGAAACCTGCGGAATTATTATTATTTTTATTTTTAATAAATTTCTTTTAGCAAATTTATTGTATAATTCTTGTGTTTTCAGAAATAACCGCATATGTCTCAAAATCACTTACAGCAAGAGTGCCAAAAAAAACTTTCTATTCTAAATCCAACCAACACATTGCTCCTTTATTGCAACGTAGTGATATCTCAAAAAACGCGACTTTTTAATTAAGAATGCAGAATTATTCATCGAATCGTTTTTCATATTGTGTGAAAAATGCATACAACTATCTTATTTACCACCTCTAGAGGAGATAATACTTTTTAATTTTTCCATTGGTTTTTATGTAAATTAAAAACTTCAAACTCGTTTTCTGACGAACGAGTTTTTTATTTTTGAGATATGACTATGTTGCAATAAAGGAGTTGTTTTTGGAGTGCTTCCACTCAATACAGAAGCTGTATAAAGTGGATACCTGGTTACAGCAAACAACGAAGTAATCAGATAGCGGAGTTGGTCACATGTGCCTCTGCTAATCCCCTTATGGGTTCAAACTCTTTTTGGGATGTTAAATGGTCAACGATCATGTATAAATCACTTATAAAGAGAAATTAAATTTTAACGGCAAAAGTTATAAGGTAAACTACAGAGGCAGTTTGATAATTCCGTGACTTATTATAATTCAAAAGCTCGAACTTAAAACCCAACACTGGTCCCATTAACGGTTATCTATTGATAGACTACTGTCGAATTTTGAGGAAGCTGCGTCTATTGTTTTGCTTTTGACAGCAATTGAAAGTACACAGAGTCTTTAGTTTTAACGAAAATGAAAAAAAGTGAACTTCTAGGGCAGATTAAACATTATTTTTTAATTTAAAAAACCATCAACGAAACCAAAAAAAGACTTGATAAATACTATGGGGACCCGGCACCACCAAATCTTAATGATTAAAAACCTTTTGACTGTTTTTTTTTATAAATCTTAAGAAATGATTGGCTGATAAGAAATTTGGATCAAACGAAAAGATTCTCATGGAAACATTTGCCTATTTTGATGATCTTCAGAGATGTTATTATTTGGAGGGAATCAAAAATCTAGAAAAGCACTTTATTAAATGTATCGAGCTTAAAGAAGGCTATGTTGAGAAATAAAACTTTTTTTTTGCCGAACAAATTGTACTTTATCTAGAAAGTCACGGAATTATCAAAACTGTTAATGTCCCCTCTCTCCTTCAGTGAGGTCCTAAAATTCAACAGGTTTCACTGGAAAAATAACCAGGTTCGATAAGTTACGTGTTGTCTATGCCGGCAGGCCTTTCCAGCTTTTGTGCTGACTTTCATTAGAAGCGCCAGACAGAGATTTGAATTGCTAGATATCTGTGCTTTAAGGAGAGTCATACAGAGATTGATTTAATTTAGTTCATAGATCTATGGCACAAAAGATCCATCAGGTGTCGCAGTGCCGGTCCTTGGACCAGATCTTCCCCTATTCTATTCTACTAGATATCTGTAGCATAAAAGATCCATTAGGCGTGACAGTGCCAGTCATTGGACCAGATCGTTTTCCCTATTCAATTCAATTCAACTGTGAAGTCACCAAAAAACTTCGTATAAAATTTTGAGACAAAAATTCTATAAGAATGAGATTTTAGTTTTAAGGCAAAAATTCTATAAGAATGAGATCATAGCAAGAAGGAATAATAATCACTTGGACCGCATGCAGAACCACTTATGTCAACTTAGTTATTTTCTTGTGATCGAAAAAATAAACAAAAATATTTATATTAATTGGTCTTCAGAAATAACAAAGTAAGTGCTTATGCTTTTCGTACCAAATAATCTGAATCTTGGACACATATGAAAATCTTTTGAAATAAAGAAAACTATTTGACATCAATAATTTAAGATCGGCAAAAATTTACATACGCGGTTATTCGTGAAAACCACAGATTTTTGCATTCAACTGCACTTAAATATCTAAAAACATAAACGTATTTTAAATGAAATATTTATATTTTAATTACAAACACATACTCTGACACTCATTAAGTATAATTTTATGCTTTTTTACTATCAAAACTAATTGATGCAAAATCTACACAAACACTTTTTTTACTTTGGCTCTTCAGCGGTCGCCGCAACACATTCAATTGACGTCAGAGTGTATTTTAATGTATTTTTCAGTATGTATTTTAATTCATGTTTTTTTATTTTTAAATTTGTTTTTATTGTTTTGTTAACTTTCATACCGAAAGCGTGTTGGAAACAGTTTGAAAAAAAAATAAATAAAAAATACGCATGAATGAATGTTTAAACAAAACAAAAAAGTGTTTATTTAGGGCCCAAAAACGGTCATTGGACGTCTGTCTAACAAACGAAAAAATTTTTAACACAAACAATTGCGAGTATAAAACATAAAACAACAACTAATTTATGATTATTCGAATACCAAACTACAAAAAATAACAACAATTCGTTAAATAAAAAATGATAAACTACAAACTAATGAATGCACAATAAAACAATCGATATGTTGCACTATAAACGTGAAATACACTGAAAAAAATAGTATGGATTAAAAGAAAAATATTTCTCTTGAATTGTGTCAATTTTACAACACAAAATTAAAAGAAAATAAAGTTTTTCAAGCAAATTTTCATTCATATTGTCACTTTATGACATTGAGCAAGCTTCTGAATTACAACTTTATTGTTTTTGGAGCGGTTAAGCAAATGCTTAAGAAGAATTGTCGAGCTATGTACATGTAAATGTGTAGACATACTGATTCTTATTGTGAGTTGTCAGTTAAATGAAAAATATATATGCTGAATAAAATTTCTTCGGCAAATCAATCTGAAAAGTGTTAAGCTGTGTATAAAAATCGCTCGCTTAATTATGTGCTTTAGGTTTTGCAAATATTTACATTAAAAAAAAAATTTTAATTAAATAAAAAAAAAGTATGCTAAACTTTAAATATATTCAGGATTTGTCACAGGATCCAATGTTGCCTGAATTGAATTAGAAAAGACGAAAAAAAAATACGTTTGTGTTATGAATTTCAATGTTATCGGTAATATAGAAATTCATCACACAAACGTATTTTTTGTCGTCATTTCAAATTTAATTCCGACTGCATTGGGGATCTGTGACAACCCTGATTATCTGAATAAAATTTTACAGCTGCATACAAAAAGTTCTAAATCATTCGGAGATCTTAAAAGTCAACGTTAAAATTGCCGGCTGAATAGTAAATTATTTTGTAAATGTTTACCAGCTGAATTAAAAAGCATTACACGAATATTTTTTAGCTGGATAGAAAAAAATGTTAAGCTAACTATAACAACTTTGAGCTGAATAGTGAAATCAAAAGCTATAATTTTATTTATTTTAATATGAATTCTAAAACAGAACGTGAAACCGTCTGTGGAATAGCACAACAGTAGGGTTGTCAATATTCGTGTTTTTTTGTTCGAATAAAATTTCATGATATTTTTTTTTTGTTCGAATAAACGAATAATTCTGAAATTTTGTTCGAATAATTCAAACGAACAAAGAATCAAAAATTTGCGGTTAAAACAGCATTAAAGAGCGTATCAAGTTTGTTTGTTTGTTCTTTTCTTTGATTTTTCTAAATAGATCAGATCATCAACAATACTGTTAACGATTTCTTACTTTATTTATAGACTTCTTTAGATCAGTTAATAAAATGTTATCAGAAATGTCATCTAATTCTTCATCGTAGTTGAGGTCAATCGTAATACATATTTTTATCACAAAATAATCGTGAAAAGAAAGTATTTACGATCTTTTTTGTTTAGGTTCTTGCAGCATATTATAAAAAGCTAGTATTGTATAGGAAATTCCCAGAGTTCAGTAATAATATTAAAGTATTTAATGATTTTATACGTCTTTCATTAATTGTTCAAATGTTCGATTATTCGAAAAAAATTATTCGATTAATTCTTTATTCGAAATTGAAAAATTGAACAAAAATGAAAAAAAATTTTTTGGAATTATTCGAATAATTCGAACGATAACCTTACACAATAACTGTAAATCTTTTAGCTTTACAGAAATAGTTTTTTTGCTGGATCAGAAAACAACGATTAGATCGCAATTTTTTACAACATAATCTTAAATGTTTGGAAAAATATTGCAAAAGCGACATAAAAAGTATACATTCCACTGCATCCAAATAAAAATTATCAACTTAATTACAACTGCGAGTTGTATCATCACCGTTTTCTTTATCTTTTATAACTCCTGCTGAATAATTTCCTTTGATTTTTCCTTGATATTTCCTAAAAATGTTCTGCTTCATTTTCGCTGTGTTTTCTCGCAGTGTAACGCTAACACAATGAAACATGTCTGCCCCTCGATTAGCAATGAAAATATTTCCATTTTGATTTATTCGTTTTCGGCATGACGTGTGCTTTAACTATGATTACAACTAAATGTAATTGTATTATTTTGGCTTAAACAGTAACAACATCAAAAATGTATTTAAACGCGAAAACCAAATTTAAAAATTAAAGAAAAATATATCGAAATTAAGAAAAATAAACAAAGAAAAGTTAAAAAAACATGCTAGAAATATTTTCTACGTCAATAGTTCAAAATGAAATTGTTATTATAAATTAAAAATTTATAGACGAATATGCTCGCGTGCAGCTCCCCAATTACACAATGATGATAAAATTATTGTGTGCTAATCTCTCTGAAGACATTATGGTCACTCTTGATAGCTTGAAGTAGGTGTTGTTATATTAAGAAATGCCAAAACGTTGCAAAAGTACCTATATATGAAGATCTGGCCTGCTCTCCCGGTAGGGAAGCGTGCAATCGCAAATATATTCAAAAACACTTGTTAACTTTGTTGTTGATGTGAAAGTTCATTTTTACTTTCTTAGGATTTTAATTTGCTTTTATTTTGGTATACTATTTGAACTGGTATTCAGCACGTATTCAAACTTTTGAATTAAAAAAAAAGAAAATATTAATCTGTTTAATTTCTACAATTATGTTTATTTTTGGAAGTTTAATTGCTTCATAGTTTCTTTAATTTTTAATTTTTTCTTTTATTTTTCTTAGTTTTTATTAAAAAAAAAAAGAAGCGCTGACTGTCTGCACAAAAGCCGATATTATCATAACAATGAACATATTATTATTTTTAACACTAAAAAAACTTGTTTAATATTCATTGTTTCTATTTCTATTGTTTCTATTTTTTTTATAAAAATCAAAGTTGTCAAAGAAACACTTTAAAAATTTTTTTAAGTGGTTTCAAATCGAGCGATTTCTATTATTTTGCTTATTGTTTTTTCAAATGTCTTAGCTTAAAATGTGCGATTTAAAAAAAACCAATAATTTGGCAATTATTCGATATCAGAAAACACTCGATTTGCAGAACGGGGCAGAACAGCTTGAAAGTATAATACGTCACTTAAAAATACAATTTTCGGCTTATGACATCCGTGAACGTACTGCATGTATTACAATTTGGAATTATAACATTTGCGATCGTAAGATTTTTTACGAACTATCTCCCATTAGCAAATTATAATCCAAAATTTTTTTAAATTTAATATAAAAAAAATGTAAACTGATTGTAACTATTGTGAATTAATTACAATTTCTTAGCGTTATTATGCTTCAGAACTAGCAAAACGTTTAACCGGTCTTTACTCTTAAAAAAATTAATCCGTTTCGAATAATTTATATTTTTGAATAGCGGTTTTTTCTATCGAAGGGTGTCTCAGTAAGAATGCATTTTCTAAATTTAGTGTTGATTTTTTTCTGTTTTTGTGCAACTGGCACCTCTCAAATTTGGCAGCTGTTTATTCTGATTGTTAAAAATGCAGCGCTTTACGAGAGATCAACGCGTTGTAATAGTGAAAACTTATTACAAAGCCAATGCTAATTTTTAGAAAAAAGTAATCTCCGATGAAAGGCATTTACATCGGAAAGGCTTCATTAGAAAATCCTCTTGCAATCCATGACAAACAAACGCAGCCACAACGACAAGCAACTATCTGGTGCGCATTTTGATCAGGCGGCGTGAATGGGGGTTATTTTTTTCGAAGATGAGGCCGAAATTACAGCGACTGCTAACATTCGTTCGTTACAGAAACATGATGACGGAGTTCTTGTGGCCTCTGTGGATCTGGACGAAATGCGGTTTCAGCAAAACAATCGATGAAACAATCGATTTATTGCAGCAGCGATTTCCTGAACAAATTATATCAAGAAATTCTGATGTCAAATAGCCACCAAGATCATGCGATTTAACGCCGCGCGATTTCTTTCTTTAGGGTTTTGTGAAATCTCAAGTTTATGCGAATAAACCAGAAACAATTCCTGAGCTGAATTCCGAGATCTAAATCGTCATCGGTGGGATACAGCCACATCTCTGTGAAATAGTCATGGGAAATTTAACGAAAAGTGTAATGGCCTGTCCTCAGAGCCGTGGGGACCATTTGACAGATATTTTATTTCATACTTAATGGGAACACGCCTTCCTTACAATCAAATAAAAAAATCGCAACTACTTCAAAAAGTACGTGTTTTTATTTTAAAATGAAAAAGTGCATTCTTAGTAAAACATCCTTTATATAAAACGGGAAAGACAAAAAACAAGTAGAGAAAGTTGCATTCATAACTGAAAATGCTTGTGGTTTTTGAAAGTCGCGTATTCTTTTATTTAATGAAAGCTGTTTTAAATAGTAATGATGTTTCAATAAAAGTTTCCTAATTGAACGTCTCAGCGGCTGTTTTCCGTATTCCCAATTTGTGATTTTTAATCCTATTAAATACCCAAAGGAGTCAGCAGAACCATTTTAATTCCGAAAATTCTTCCAAAGAAAATATTTTCCTAGATTAAGGTACTACGAATCCCCTAAACTGGAAACACTGATGAGGTTCCTCAAGGAATTAGTCAAATTTGCTTTTCCAGTCTTTTCAATTGTACGATGAAATCGGGTTGTCAAGAGTTTTAAGGACAATGAAAATTTGTTCATTTAAAATCAAATACATGTGGACATTTTATAAAAACCTGTTAACCTGTATTTTACACCAAACTGTATTCGGATTCACCCTGATTTCGCATGTCGAGTTTCGAATTTGCTACTGTGACAATTTGTCCCATATCAAAGAAGACATGCACACATTTCCTTTAATCTAGTACAAATCATCACTATCGAAAATTCTACTTCGACATACATAATCACGTTGATTTTGCGCAAATGGGTTTTTTTAGAAAATTCATTTTTTTTAGATATTCTCTTGGGAACTAAATATAAAAAATTAAATGCAAATCAAAAGGAAATAATAGAAAGATTTTTTATTGAACACCAAATTATGTCTACAAATTACGCGCAAGGAAAAAAGCACAACCAACTGATCTCAATGCGCTCATATACCACCCACTTGCCACAAATTTTATTTTGTTCTCAGCATGTTGCCAGGATGTAGTCAGTTCCTATTAAAAATTGTTAGGCACCATTTGCCAAAGTTAATTCGAATCCTGTAGCACTAGTGGGACCTCTGTGTCTTATGTAAATTTAGCTCCTTCATTTTCATATGCTTATAAAAAATCCACTTTGATCAAACGTAATCGTTTTACAAATCTATAAGGAAAATTGATGAGTAAATCTTTCCAGCTGCCACTTGTGTTTAAATAAAAAATCATGTAACTATTTTGACATATCCACATCTATTGTGAATTAAATATAAAATCCAAAATGTTGTGGAAGTCAAGGCGAATTCATAACAGGTGGACTTGATAGCGCAGCTGATAACTTTTATTTTAGTTTTATTCAAGGGGAACTATAATTGGATGTCAAAATTTATTTATTTCTTTTGTTTACCTTTAAGTTGAAAATTTTTATCATTAAAAAAATTTAATTGTGAAAACAAACGCAACCACAGCAACGACAATAACAGTAATAAAAATAGCTAAATGCGAAAGAAATTGTTTAATGATGCCTTTTTTATATCAAGTTGTAAAAGTGATTTTATTTTAATTCGAAACTACTTTCTTATATCAGTATAAATTAAGGGTCAAGATATAAAGGTTCCATAAAAAATACTCATTTTATGAAGCTTAATAAACTGAAAAGATTAAATTTATATGTACATATGTTTAATAAATGTGAAGTGATAAGATTTATTAACAATAGGTTTCAATCATAGGATGTTTCTTAAATTAAATTACAGTGAAAAATAAAACTAATTTCCGATTCAGCACCCACAGCACAGGCCATCAAAGCATTAACACTTTGTTCCTCAATGGAATTTTAATGTGTACTTACATCCGAGGAAATTTTTTTGGGTGGGTGGTGAGGCAATTACGGATGGCAGGAGCCAATAATTGATCAGCGGATCTTTAAAACATTTCCACACAACAGATTTGTTCAACAAGATAATATTTGTTGAATATTTTAAGGGATTAAAAAACCCTTAAAAACAAAACTTTTTGAAATAATAATAATTTTCGGTGCTTTTTACGGGAATTGCTAAAATTTTAGTATTTTAAATTTTTTATTCGCACTTTTTCCCAAAATTAATATTTTATTTATTCAGTAAAACATTAACAATTTTCTTAAAAACAAATTGCAATTGGTTATTGAGGGGTATAGCTTGTTCCTATGCGCATTTCACTGTTGCTAATGCAGATCATCAGGGAACAAATATTTCGTAGAACAACTGGAGATATTATATTAAACCTTCATTAAAACAAATGAAAAGTTTAAACAATTTCAAAGTTGTAACAAGAACTCAATAATCAATAAAAATTTAAAATACTAAAATAATAATTTTCAATACTTTGTTTTTTTTGCCTCAGTGAAATATTTTTGACAATATACTTTGATGTTACAAAAACAAAATGCTTGTGGTTTTTGTAGTGTTGTAGTTGTTGTAATATTAAATCCACCTGTTATGAATTCGCCTTGGTGGAAGTTGAAACCTGTTGTGAATAATGATTATATTGCCATCAGTTTGCAATCGTACGTCATGATGCCGTTCATTCAGTTCACACGATTGATGCATCACTTAATTTTCATACGATTAGCGATACGATCATGGATGCTCCAGTTTCCAGTCCAGGTCTGCTAGGAACACGCAAAAACAAAATTTTCATGCAAATTTAATATAATTCAATTATTGTTTATTTTAATTGAACGAGTTGAAACATTGGACATTTTCATGAAACAGATTATTAATTTTTTACTAGTCTGTGTATTTTGTTGTTTCAAACGATTTGAAATTGTGAATTTATTTATTTTTCTTCAATTGTGGTATGTACTTCAGTTATACTATACAAAAAAAGTGGAAAAAAATCCGCAGAGTCTTAAATGATTTGCATAAATCCGGTTTGCTGCTAAACAACCAATCAACGGATACATTTATTCAATAAAGCAGATTGATTTAGCAGATACATTTTTTACGCTCGATAAGTGCGTGCGCGTGTGCATAAACTTAAGAACACATAAATACAAATACAGCAAATAGTTTTGGCGATTGGCTTCTATAAATTTATATTTAGAAATATTTAATAAATTGCATTAAGGTGCTCAAATTTTTAATTAAATGAATAAATTTTAATATAAAAATTAATTCCATTCCCCTTCCAATTTGGTCTGCAATTTCTATATTTCAAAAAAGTAAATTTTTTATAAAAAATATTTAGCTAAATTGTATTGCAATTAAACCGATTGCATTCACGGTCCCAGCTGACAGGGTTTTGTATTCAACTCACTCAAATTGATTTCATGTAAAGAATCTATATTTGGCTGGCGAAATACATTTTTATTTAGTTGGTATATATTATTCTGTGTACGCCGATATCTTATCTAATTTCAAAACTTTTTTATTTGTTGTGGATTGATCTCGTCTATACATATTCTAGCTTGTACCTTTTAGTTAGTATTATTCTGCTGATTTTATACATACATATATATATTTTTTATCATTTGATTCAAGTTATATTCAGCTACATAAAATATTTGTCCAGCTATATAAAGCGTCAGCTCACTTCTACACTCTTAGAGTATAACGTCAGGTGGGAAAACTGAACCGTAAGTAAGCTGCTCGATCCGAGATATTGCAAATAATGTCAAACATTAAAAAATTTAGACTCCTCGAGAACTTTCTTAAAAAGATCGTTTAATGTGATCAAAAATCGTTAACAGACAAGTTATAAATCAACAAAATTCGATACCACTATTTCAAACTGCCAATACCTGCCAATACTTGCTACAATTTAAAATTTCTAAAGAATACAGATTTTGTTTTAAACAATTTAGTTTATAAAATTTTAAATCTTTTTACGTATATTGACACTTGAAAGACTTATAGGTTCTTATAAAGCAAACTAAAAAATATAAGACCGTGTGGGTAGCTTTATAATTAAACTAAAAAGAAAAAAAAGAAAAAAAATTTTATTCGAAAAACTTGTTTTAAACTTCCACAAAAAACATTATTGATAATTTTGCATAATTACATAATTTTTAATACATTGTCATTGTTTCTGTTGTTGTTGTTGTGGTTGTTGTTTCTTTCTCACTCTATTTATTGAATTGTTAATGTTTCTTTTTGGCATAATTTATGTCAGGCTTATGTTGCATTTGATGTCGCTTGTTGTTACTGCCATTGTATAGAAGAAAAAAAAAGCAAAGAAAAAGAAAAAACACACGTAAAACATGTCAATTGAACTTGTCCCATTAGTGTGCCAAACGTCATTAATTGACACATACAAAATAATTTTGTTTTTCTTGTTGTTGCCAACACCAGCAACAACATCATCACCAACAGTTACTCCACACAAACGTTGTAATTCACCTCATTTTGAGTTTCAGTTTTTTTTTCAGTTGATTTTGCATTTTACCCATACAAATGTTAATAAAAAAAAATAAAAAAGTTGGTGTTGCTGCTGCAGTTGCTGTTGCTGTCAGCCGACTGTTGTCTCATATTTATACAAAATAAGCGTAATCGGAAGCGACGTGCTTAGATTTTTACGACGAATAGTCAGTCAGTCAGTCTATAGAAAGAAAGTGAAATCGTTTAAAGCAGGCACACATGTGCTTGATTGAAACCACATACGGGCACACATTTATGGGCTTGAATGCTGCTCGTATTTGGGGCAGCTGCTCTCACAAGTGTTTAAAACGGGCACAAACGCACACTTGACTTGCACTTAACCGTACAATTTTGATTTAGTAAAGAAGTGGGCAAAATGGAAATACATAATCTGAATGAATTCAAAAATTATAAATAAATATTTATTATTTTATTACAAAATCGTCAAATTAAAATTATAGGTTAATGGAGTCTTAAGTAATAAGTTATGTAGGCTACAAGAAAATAAATTTTAATTAGATGTGGTATGGTGAGTAAATTTGAGCTCACCATAAGTTAAAGTTACGCATGCACTTTCTTACCTCTTACAATCACTATCATGGCCGCTCAATGAAAGTGATCTTCATCTGTATTTAATTATTCAGATGGTACGAATATTTTTATTATGTGAAGAAATATTTCCCATACTTTGTATGTTGTTGGTTGTGTTTCTGTACTGTTTTGTAAGATTTTTGTTCACAATTTGCTACTTATGGGAAAGTGTTTCACATGAACAAAAAGTTCGTCTTTATTCACGATAAGCGTGATGAGTATTGTGAAAATATTCGATACAAGAATCGGAGAACGATCAGTTAGTGTTATCATTTTAGTACTTTGACTAAATTGTAAGTTGGCTGAAGTAGTCAGCGCCTTGACTATAAAGCCAGTGATAACGGAGAGCGTGGGCTCGAGCCCAGATTCAGGCAAGTCAGAACATCCATGGGGCAAATCACGGCTTTCTATATCGAGCAAAATTTTCATACAAATTCAAAAAATTTTGTTTGGGATTTTACTCGTTATCGAATGCCGTGATTTGCCCCCAGCATTTTTCAGATGTGCATTCGTGTGCGATTGTAGTCGCTGTTGTTAGACTGTTAAAGTTACGATGAAGTAGCACTGGGCACTGAACAGTATCGCCAGCACTTAATATGCCAATTTACATCACAGCGGCCTCCTCCGATGGTTTTGTAACAAAATCGTCGACGATGTAAAATAATTAATAAAATGGCTAATACAGCTTAACAACAATTAATGTGCATACTTGGCACCAAAGGCGCTGCAACACTGCTTTAAGAAATAAACAAAGCGAGCAATAGCAGAGTTGTAAAGGCTTAAGCTTTAGCTTTTTCACTTTCATCATCTGTTATTTCAACACCATCACTTTCCGAAAGAAAGTAACACATCAAAATGGTTGGTAGGCATTAATTGCCTGAGTTGTTACTTCGGTTTTCAAAAATAAATAAATAAAATAAATCAATTTGCATAGTGTCCTGTCGTATCGTATTGGTCGCTTTCATGAGACGTAACTGTTGCGCAAACGTTGAGTGTTTGTCTTAGGGCCAGTTTATGACTTCGTATTTAAATGGTATTTATATTTAAATTCTATTTAAATAAAAAATTAAGTTTTGCAGTACAAACTTGAATGAAACTTAAATAATATTTAAATGACCAACCATGCTGATTTAAGTTCTATTTAAGTTGTGCACACATACATACACAAACATATGGTTTTGCTACCTTGTTGTTGTTTCGCGCAACAAAGTAAACAAAAAATTTGCGGCCATTGAAAAATCAACATCTTTTGGGGTGCAATTTGGACTTCTTTTATTAATATTATTCCATTATATCTTCTTTCTTAATTGTTTTACACTTTTAAAACATTGCAGCAACCTATTACTGTTGTTATTTTCAGCCTGAAAAAGAATTCAAATTAGAAATTTTTCTTTAATTTTGTTCAACAGCTGTTTCTCCAAAAAAATTTAGAGAATTTCGTGATGCTGCCACATTTTTATCGTAATTAAATACAAACAATAATTTCACACTGAAACACTCAAACTGTATTTAAATGCAACTTAACTTTAAATGACAATTAACTAAATGCGTATTTAAATATGAAGTCATAAACTGGCCATTAGAAACGTAGAGTTGAGTAGTTCCGCTCCACATAAATTTTTTTCGCTACATATCGTCAACATGTTGTTTTTAGCCTCCACAGCTGATCAAGAGTTATGCGCTTTTATACTCTGATGCAACGCCGCTTTGTTAGGTGGCGGCTACATATTAATTTGTTAAATTTTGCGTTACAAATGCGATAAAGAAACGAAAATAAAGAAATAAAATTGAAATAATAATTTCATTAAATATGCGTAGGCTTATTATGGTGTCTATTTATTTGAATTATATATTTAGTTCAATATAAGGTTTAAAGATTTTTTGATCACAGTGGCGGCTTAGCGTTGAAATATAAATACCATCGGCGCAAGTTTATCAATTTATTGCAGTGGTTTGTTGTGCATATTTATTTTGTGGTGCAGATTTTAAAATAAAAATGGAAAATTCCTGGGCATTTATAATATATAATATTTCTTTTGCAGCCCTTTTTTTCTTTTCAATTGTTTACATTAATCAGCTGTTCATTTTCCAATTGCTCATCCAGCCGTTGGCTCAACAGTTGGCAACAGTTTCGCAACTGTCAAACTCAATAACTACGTCTTATGACTGCGCTCATTGTCATATATTTTTTTTAATTTTTAACTATTCCTTTTCATAAAAAAGGTGTCCTATACGATTCTCCGTAATTTGTTTCTGTTACTGTCTTAATCGATTAGATTTCTCTTTGCTATATATTTAAAGAAAATACGGGAGATTTTTTTGGGAAATTTTTAACTGAAAAAAATGATGAATCGCATAAAATACCAAAATTGACGAAAAATTATTATAATAATAAAATTAAAAAAAAGCAAAAAAAAAAGTTCAACAAATCGATTGTATCGCAAAAAATACCAAAATTTAAAAAAACTTTAAAAATTTGGAAGAAAACATAAAAACTGTAAAAGATTCGAATCATTTGCAAACGATTTTTGAAATCAGAAAGAAAGTGATTTAACTATTTTCACATAATGTTGACACATTAAATATTGTATTAGTTTTATAATAGGGGTGTACCTACTTGTTTTCTTTTATTTTGCTTCATTTTATTTATGCTTCAAATAGCACACTAAGTTATGTCAGTTCGTTTGTAGCAGTCATATTTCTGTACTTTTTCAATTTAAGACATTTATGATTTTATGAAACAATGTGAATCCCCCAAGTATGTTGTACTGATTTTAGTTGCACCCGCAAAACATCGTAACGACGTTGTGCTGCTTGTCTTTTGCAGCTTTTCGATCAATATATTTTGTTTTATTTTTATGTCTTTATGTTTTATTTGTTTATTTCCTCATTATTATTAATCACAAAATATAAATTTTTTTTATGAAAATCGTTTTCCAATAAAACATTTTATTCTTCTTCTTTCCAACCCAAAAACATTTTATTCTTAATTTGCCAATCTTACTTTTTTCCAATGTTTTTTTTGGTATGAGTGGTATTTGTGCTGAATATAATTTTCATTTTAATTTTACATACATATCGTACATATTTATTTTTTATATATATATTTTTAAATTATAAAAAACACAAATTAAATTAAATTTTATGTTCGCTTCATTTATTTATTTCGAGTTGATTGACCGCTTTATGAAACGGTCATTTTGCTTCGAACGAAATGCACAGCAAGAGATGAGCTGTAATGTTATTTTTTTCCGCGCTTTTATTTTGTCATACAAAAGTGCAAATTATGACAAAAAGATTGAAAGCAAATTAATATGTTTTTCTCTTCTTTTGAACCCCCTCTCCAGTAACAATGAAAAAACATTAAGAAGATGTTTTGTGGACTTTTAAAGCTTTTATTGTTGCATTTATTACTTTGTTATTTAATGGCAGTAAATTAAGGTTATCAAGAGTTATTTTTTAGTTGATCAGGAGTGTGAGATTTAAAATTTATACACAAAAAAGTATTTAATGTCAGCAAAATGCGTCAGTTGATAGATGGAAACTGGAAATGTCGCTAGCAAACTTTTGAAAGCAAAGATTGCTAAAGAGATTAATTTTAAATTTATAATAATACAACATAAGAAGAATGTGTTGAAAGAACTACAAGTTTATAACTTGACTTTAAAAAAAACTATTTTTTTTATAATCGCACATGTCCCACATCCGTTTCCGCCTTTTCAAATTTGGCTCACCAGCAGCAACCATGCAATTATTTGACAAACTTTGTCTCATTTCTGTTGTTTTTTTCTTTCTTGTTTTAGTTCAAAATAGACCATATAAATCGTGTTCGACAATCACAATATATATTTGCAAACGCTGCTATATTCAATTTTAAATCATTTAATTATAAAATTGTTGTTCATTTGTTTTTTTTTGCTGTGCATATTTAACAATAATTTTTTGTTTATGCAATAATAATTTTCATTGAATAAAAATGACTTTTAAAATTGATGTTTCTATTTTCCTTTGTAATTTAAAACTACTTTTTAATTCATTAATAATTTGATTGATTGAAAATTTTTAGGATATTAAAACAATAAAAAAATACACAATATTGTTTTTATTAAACTAAATCATGTCATATTATGGTTGATTTAATAATGCATAATTATTAATCTATTATAATTTTATTTTATTGCCTTAATTTTTTGTTAATGTTTTTATTTAACGAAAAAATAACATCACATGTTGTGGGATAAGTTATTGGTTTTTTTTGCATGTCTGTAGTTATAATGACGGTATATACGAGGGCTGATGTTAAGATAGTGACAACAGAAAATATAGAATTCTATTGAAACTGAAACATACAAGATAAACTAAAAAGTTTTCTATCAGATGTAAAATCAACTTGAATCGTGGGCTTCAAGAGCAACAAGTACCCTTGATGCTTTATATTTTTAACACCAGTTTTGTTTTCGAACACTTTTTCTACATTTGAAGTAAAGTTAATGTTGTATTAATTCTTAAGGAGGCCATAAAATCGGGCCAAATCATACAGACCTTATTCAATGTCTTCACGTGAGCCATCGTCTTGAACATGACGTCGCCAGAGCAACGGTATTAATATCGATCTTGCGCGCAATATTATCGTTATGTTAGTTAGTAAAACTAAATTTAACAGGAGAATGTTTTTATTACTATTATCTTGATATAATTCTACTGTACGTGTGTATGTCACTGAAGTCCTTCCTCCTAAACGGTTGGACCGATAATCACTTTTTTCCTGATTCAATCATAAATTAAATTTAAACTTTTAATCATGCAAAACAAATGAGGTAAATGAGCATCGTTGTGGTGAACGCTTCATTTAAGTGAAAGAAGGCAGTCGAGTGATCGAACATGTTTTACTCACACCATTCATCAAACAATAAAATGTTTGCTCACATTTCATCATGCAACAAAACTGAATGTTGAATAAAATCAGCATCATTTAAAAATTCATCTCAAAAATGGATTAAGTGTTTCTTGCTAAATTTATCAACATTTTGTTTTTATAATTAGAACAAAATTTAAACCCCTTTCACGTTCATACGCGCTCATTTTGCCTTTAGTATTTTATTCTTCATCAAAATAATCATCATTGAGCCAAACGAGCAAAAACCCGAACTGATTGGTCTGATGCAACACATGATTAAAATCATAGAGCCAACAACAACCGAATGATTGGAATGATAAAAAAGAAGCAGCGAAAATATGAATATGAGCAAGTTTGGTGGTTTGAACACAAAGGCATATTTTTATGATGTTGATTACTTTTCTTGCAAGCAGATTTTGTCGTCCTCTAGTTCTGATTAAACATGTAATTTTCAGATTGTGCATTAGAGATACAGCTTCTTTTTTGCGCTGTCTCTTTAACTCTCCTCTAAAAATTACATTTGATATCGAACATAGTTGCTCAGTAGGCGGTATCTCAAAAAAGAAGTTCGCCGTACATCACCGATTATAAAGTATAGTTGCAAGTCAGATTTGATTTTTTTTTGCCGAACTTAGGGGTCACCAAAATACATTTTTCGTTATACCTTCGGCATTTACAGTCGAATCTTAAAGTGTGATATATTGATGTTCTGCTGGAATTATCGAAATACTTCCTTTGCAGAAGTACATTTTTGTGCGAGCTTTGATTTTTTTGTGGTGGTAGGAACTGAGATCTGGTAGGTAAATACTATAACGGGATATTTGAAGTCAATGACTTTTGAAGCAACACATTGGTCTCCTTGAGATAAAAACATCGATATATCACACTTTAAGATGCGACTGTAAATACCGAAGATGTAACGAAAAATGCATTTTGGCAACCCCTACGTTCGGCAATAAAATCAAAACTGAATTGGAACAATACTTTATATTCGGTGGTGTACGGCGAACTTTTTTTTGCCTGTAAGGCGATACGGTCTATTGCTCAGCCATATGATCGGGCACCGATGTCATGCATGGATGAAACATGGACATGAGCTGTCTACATTATCCATATGCAATGTTCGACATGATGATGTTCATACCAAGTTGATGGCTAATGAAGTCGTATAGTTACTGCTGAGAGCGATGGAAATACTAATCAGAGGCGTTACTCTTAGTTCTCTACTGCGGCAAACTTTGCTACCGTCTACGTATAAAAGTTTTTTGGAATTTCAATAAAAGTAGGATTTCTATTCTCAATATCTCTAAACAGAAATTTATTTAAATTAAACTTCTTTAAATTCATTCTATGTGAAAACGTTGTATTACAAAATCGAAGTTTCTATGAAAATGTTTGGAAAGTTTTTTTTTCTGTTTTCTTTAAATTTGTTCGCTAATAGCGTGACTTTTGTTAAATAAAAAAAATATATGTAATTTAAATAAAATTAATGAAAAATTTAAACAACGTGATGAAGTTTTATTTAATCTTTTATTTTGTTATATTACTGTTTTTTCTGTTATTGTTTTCATTATAGTCTGTAAATATGTTTGTGTTTCAATTCTGATTGCATTTGAAAAAAAACAAAAATACCCTCCGTTATATCTTTTTAATTAACATTATTTAATTATTTTAAATAATGATTTAATTCCGTTTAACCGATTATAATCATGAACTTAACTTGAAAGTTTTTGCTCATAAATTAGGTTGGTAATTTCAGTTTGTCATGCTGTTTGTCAGAAATTTTTTCGTAAAAACAGCAGCAAATTAAAGGACTCTCTCCGTTCTATCATATCATGTTTGTTCGGTAGAGAGCTCCAGTAATAGCTTCGTTAGACTTAAGTGACCCATAATGTACAACACATGATTATTTCCATGAATTCTTCTTCTTGACTTCCGATATGGACACACGCTCTCCCAAAATTTTCTCTTCTTTAATTTATAGTGGGGGATAACAACAAGTGATTAAATTTTTATTTTTAAGAGAAGTAACACTCAGGAAATTAAGACCTAAGTGCTCAGTCCCTGGCACATCCCTGACACAGCCCAGGTCTATTGCTTGATCTCCTGCGGTGAACGGTAGCTTTTCCTTCCTTGCTGCAAGTACTATTAGACGTTATAATTTTGTCTTTTAAAAAATTTTAACTTTTTTCATCTCAAATCATCAAATTACAAATTTTTTTATAACAAATTTTGCTAACTTCAAATTATTTTTATTAAGAGAGTAATAAGGGGGTTTTCAACAGGGACGCTACAAAAGTAGAGCGACAGGGACAGCAAACGACGCCATATTTCTTGCCGCTCTTTTGACATTTCTCTTCAGTAAGGTTTGCCATTTCGTGATGGAAAGATATAAAGATATACGAGCCAACAAATAGTCGAAATTATTAAAATTTACTACAGAAATTCGGAGTCAGTGGCCTCAACGTTAAGAGCGCTACGTCCAATTTATGGTCGTCATAATCGTCCTAGCAGATCAACAATTGAGCGTCTAGTGGAAAAATTTTAATCCACAGGCACAGTACAAAATGTTCCCGTGCCAGTGAGACAAAGAAGTGCCCGTAGTGTCGAGAATATTGCTGCCGCTGAGGCTTCAGTTGAAGAAATCCCAAATGTGTCTCTCAGACGTCGTTCTCAAGCGTTGGGCATCTCCGTGACGTCGTTGTGGCGAATTTTGCGAAAAGATCTTGGCCTACATCCTTACAAGATCAAATTGACGCAAGAACTAAAGCCGCTTGACGACCAGAAGCGTCGTATGTTCGTGAATTGGGCTGAGCAACAACTTGAAAATGATTCGGATTTTCATCGAAAAATCATCTTCAGCGATGAGGCTGGCGATGAGTGGTGGCCATGCAAAAGAAATCGAGTTCCATACATAAAGGCATCGAACGTACTTTCACAGGAATAAATAATTTCATTGATATCCAAAACCGTTTTTGTTTTATTTAAAAAAAACTTTTGTAGCGCTCTTATTGAAAAACCCTTTATTTGGAATATTTCAATCATCATACTAGCAGCACATATCAGTGCTAATTTCGAATACTGTGGACAATAAATATTTTTAGCTTTTTCAGTCAGTCAATCAGCCACATAACAGTCTTATGCAATATGTACGAGGCCGGTCCTAAAAATAGCTGACCTAACAAAGAATACATATCAAATTTTGAGAAAATGTTTCTTTATTTTTCAATGTTATTTTCATTCGATTTTTTCTCATATTATTTCATTTCTTTTTTTAGGGTATCGAAGCTATTGAATCTTCGATACTCTGTTATTAGTTAGAACTGTCTAGCCATCAACCGCAAACTCTACATCTTCAGTGTTGGAAATAGAAAATAATCCGCTTCATCACGAATAAGGTGCGCCATGAAGCAATTCGGACTTTTAATTTTATTGATTTTGCCCATCCTAATAGTGTCCATTTTTACTTAATTTCATAATTTAAACGCTCCAATAATACGCATAATAATGCTCGCCGTTTATTGTTTCTTCCCCTTTTTTTAACAATTATTCCACGCGCTTCCTCAGAAAAACAGATGCCATGACCTTGTCTGCAGATGAAACTGTACGCGTCTTCTTTGAAGAAGATTTTCCCATTCCAGTCCACTCTTTTAACTGTTCCTTTGTCTCATCCATGATTCGAAATTGACACAAAAACTCGACTTTATTGCGTGGTGAAACAACGCCAAACAAACATCTTCACGACGCTGTTTTTTTTTTTCGATTGTGAGCAAACACGTTTTATGATCAGCTAGAGAGAGATAGCCCCATTGATCCACAGCTGTGCACATGTGTGTGAGTTAGTCACTTAATACAATTAAATTTGACTTTCTTAGTTGTTTTATTTGAAGTGTTCATTTCAAATGAGACGTCTGACTTATCGTGCCTTTTTGCATTGTCAAACTTGAGGACTATCTTTCAAACATACAAAGCCAACGGCAACAGCAACAGCAATTGAATTCAAATAAAATCAATTTATAATATTAAATAATGCTTTGATTAATAGTTTTCAAACGGCTTCAAAAAGAAGAAGGTTATCGTTTCGTTTGAATATTTTTTATGACCCCTATTGGGAATAAAAGTTCACGCGAAATATGTTCCGTTTACTTAAAATTGTGATAAACAATTTTGTATTGTTGTTGTTGTGTTTGTGTGCTATTTAATTCGTTGTCTTTATTTTTATTTGTTTAAGTGAAATATTTTCCGTTCATAGTTAAAGTTTACTTTAAAGTATAAAGTCTGCTTAAAAGCTAATTTTTTATTAGATTTTTTAAATTTTATATGTTTTTAAGTTTGGTTTTTTCTTCAGAAAAATGTATATTTTAATCCACAACGATAAAAGCGGAAAGTTATAAGTTTAAGTGCTTTCGGGGCATTGTGGTTTGGAAACAAAATCGGTGAAGCGATTTTTATTCGTTCTTAGCTGCAGTTTAGTGCAGTCATATGCGTAATTTAAAAAAATCAGCGCAACCACTATTTTAGGCAAAATGCGGCTCAAACTTACATGATATTATGTGTGTGAAGTTAAATTTTAAAATATAACTCCCTAGACACAAACCACAGAGTTTAACAGAGCTCTGTTAGCATGCTAACAGGACTCTGTACACATATAAAATCTTATTTAATCCATTAGAAATGGAATTATTTTCGGAAGGAGTCAACGTGGGCAGAAAAAGTTGAATGGGTTTTGAAGACAAAGTGCTCCTCTATTATTGTTCATAAATGGATTCTTAAAAAGTTGGATTTTCAACGAGTTATTTCCAGTTTTCCAAATTAGGTTGCTCTAAGGGATGGCCACATTTTTTTTGGGAAGGAGTCAACGTGGGCAGAAAAAGTTGAATGGGTTTTGAAGACAAAGTGCTCCTTTGGAAAACTGGAAATAATTCGTTGAAAATCCAACTTTTTTAGAATCCATTTATGAACAATAATAGAGGAGCACTTTGTCTTCAAAACCCATTCAACTTTTTCTGCCCACGTTGACTCCTTCCCAAAAAAATGTGGCCATCCCTTAGAGCAACCTAATTTGGAAAACTGGAAATAACTCGTTGAAAATCCAACTTTTTAAGAATCCATTTATGAACAATAATAGAGGAGCACTTTGTCTTCAAAACCCATTCAACGTTTTCTGCCCACGTTGACTCCTTCCCAAAAAAAATGTGGCCATCCCTTAGAGCAACCTAATTTGGAAAACTGGAAATAACTCGTTGAAAATCCAACTTTTTAAGAATCCATTTATGAACAATAATAGAAGAGCACTTTGTCTTCAAAACCCATTCAACTTTTTCTGCCCACGTTGACTCCTTCCGAAAATAATTCCATTTCTAATGGATTAAATAAGATTTTATATGCGTACAGAGTCCTGTTAGCATGCTAACAGAGCTCTGTTAAACTCTGTGGTTTGTGTCTAGGGAGTTATATTTTAAAATTTAACTTCACACACATCATGATATTTATAAATTTAAAGAAATTGAATGATTTAATATTATTGGTATTTTGGTTATTATTTTTGGTTGGAAACGAGTTCAATATAATAAATGTTTGAGTGAGACAAAAAGAATTGTACTTACAGTATTTATGGCTCCCAGTCTGTATTTAGCTTGAGAGCAGTATTTGTCCTTAAAAACTGGCCAAAATTATGAAACGTGTTTTTTGAATTAAAGGATTGAGATTTTTGATACTTCTAGGTGTAATTTGATAAAAAATCTATTAAAACGTCTAAATCATTATCGTATGTCCCCATCTCGTTGAGATTTACAAATTTCGCCAAAATTATGAAACGTGTTTTTTGAATTAAAGGATTGAGATTTTTGATACTTCTAGGTGTAATTTGATAAAAAAATCTATTAAAACGTCGAAATCATTATCGTATGTCCCCATTTCGTTGAGATTTACAAATTTCGCCAAAATTATGAAACGTGTTTTTTGAATTAAAGGATTGAGATTTTTGATACTTCTAGGTGTAATTTGATAAAAAATCTATTAAAACGTCGAAATCATTATCGTATGTCCCCATTTCGTTGAGATTTACAAATTTCGCACAATTTTCTAACTAAAAACTGCAAATTATCGTCAATGGTTCTAGTATCAGATTCCTTTATTATTCGGAATAAGTGTAATCTTCTGTAAACTTTTTCCATATTATCTCTCGAATTTACAAAACGGTTCTGATAAAAATTTTATGTAATAACCCATATATGGATATATATTTTTATATGTATGTTTTTCTGCGTTAGTGAGTTGTCAGGTACCTGGGTGACCCATGTATTTTTTATTTGCCGATGTTTTGTTTTTTTATATAATTTTTAAATTTTACTTTAGTTAGTTATGGACATATTTTTTTTAACAAATAATGTTATATAGAGCGCAGGTAAATAATAAACTGCTTTATTCCTTATTTCTATTAGCATTTTCCGAATTCATATTTATAGCCAGGTAATCAATCACATTGTGAAGATTTAAAAGTGATGTGAATAAGATTTTCCAATCGATGGTGTATATTCAGAAATCATAATCAAAGTCGAAACTAATAAAACAGAAACTAAAAAACAGTTCACAGATAGTTATAGATCTTATTCACAATTCATAACAACTGCTTTCAGCTGATATAGATATAAGAGGTGAACTGTAGAACGTTGCTTTGGCGATTGGAAACAACGTTTCCTCTGCTTATTGGACGGTTTGACTGTAAATTAACCAAATGGAAAACATTGATTGTAGCCTTAGCAATAACAACAGTGGTTTTGAGGAAAAAGAGCATGTTCCATGTAGATATTTAGATTTCTAAAATATTTTCATACAGCATAAAACATATTTTATTTTTTTTAATGCACAAACATTCTGATTTTACAGTTAAAAACTTAACAGCAGAGAAACATAAATCAGTTGATGTTATTTAGTGATGCACAAACAGATATTAAGAACTTAAGTATTCAAATACTTGTCGAACCTCAAGAACAACAAACGTAGGTTTTAAGGACACTTTTTCGCTCATTATCAATTTATTTTTAATAATTAGTACAAAAGCTTTGCTTTACTTCTTTACTTAGCAATTTGATGAAATTTGTTTCTTATAATTTTTTTTTTCATTTAAAACCATTAATTACACAATAGAATCATATTGAGTACATCACTAAACAAAATATGACAGGTTATTTAAAACAAGGTTTGCCAATAGAAAAGAAAAAAATTTGTGAAAGCGTATCATTTCTAATCTAGCGTTATTAAACGTTTATGAATGTACATTTTTATTACACGCTCATAACTCAAAATTTGTTTAATAACTATTACATAGTTTAACACTGAAGTAAGAAATGTTTAGTTTTTAAGATTTCTTTAAATTCATTTTTGACTTTTTGAACAGCTTTTTGGCTTAAATACTCCTCCGTTCGGTGTTTGGCAGCTACAATGTCAAGAGGAGTTTTTTAAATTAAATTTTTTTGCAAAAATTGAAAATCGAATAAAGTTTGTTATACCTTTTATTTTAGCAGTTGTCTCATCACAACTTACTCACGTTTGCACTATAAAAACTTAAATGTTTGCAACTTAAAATGTTAAATATAGAATAGTATTGTAAATTATTTAAAACAAAAAATGCAAATTTGTTAAATATTATTAAACTTTGCCACATGCAAGTAGAATATAAAAAAATGTTTCATTTGTATGTCAGACTCCACACTAAACGTTCTAAATCACTTATTGAATTTTAATTAATCAGGTGTGTGATTCGATTTGGTCTCTTGAAAAAAAAAACGACAACCGGTTATATTTTTATTGTTCGTTTTTTTTGCAATATAATTACCTTTAGTTTAATATTTTAATAATAAAAAAAAAGAAATTCGCTAAAATTAAATTATGCCAAACACAACACCACCGCCGGCCGACCCGCCGCGAAGCGTTTAATGACAAAATATCTTACACATCAATTAAACCACATTTTATGTAAATTTTTTTTCAAATTCTTATTTTTTTTTCATTTAATAATTAAAATATTTGGTTGTGTGTATAATACATACTTTGTAATTTTATTAAAAAAGTTTAAACTTAAACTGCAAAGAAGTAAAAAATATTTGCATGTGCACGTATCAATAAACTAGATAAGTTAAGTTGATTTGATTATTAAATTGTATTAAAATTATAGTCATAATTATAATGAAATATAATAAACATGTTTAAATAGAAAGTAAAAGTTAAAAAATCTTATTTAAAATTGTGTACGTGATAGCAACTGAAGAGATAAAAGAAGTCAGGGTATGCCATATTGAATTTAATGTGATTCATTGAGAAGTGAAAATTAATGATTTTTTTGTATATTAATTGAGAATATTTTTAAGGTTTAAAATAATATTTTATATAATCTTGTGAACAAGCTGGAAATGTTTTTTATACATTTTTTAATTCGTCTTGTTTATTATTCTAAAGGTACGGTCACACTTGCCAAATATCTGTCGAAAAAAACGTGACCAGTACACAAGCTAAATTTGCATTTTATTTAATTCCAATATTTTTTTTTAATATGGATTTCCATTTATTGAAAATAATATAAAAATAGCATTTTGTGGCATAATATATTTCATTTTGTGATATAAAAACCAAGTTAAATCACAGTAATCCTAAGCAAAATTAGTGGTTACGTTTTTTTCGGCAAATGTTTGTCAAGTGTGACCGTACCTTAAGTATATATTTTTTTAGGTTGTTTTAGGAAGCAAAGATGACTTAAATACATATAGGGTGATTTTTTTAGCAACTTACTTTTTTGGCAACACTGTTTTTGACAGCCCAGCTGTTTTCGTGTAACATGTTACTGTCAGACATGTTCATATTGGTCTATAATTTAACCATGAATCGACTTACAAACGAACAACGCTTGCAGATTATTGAATTTTATTATCAAAATTCATGCTCGGTTAAGAAAGTGCATCGCGTACTTCTTCCATTTGATGGTCATTATGGACGACCTGCTGAGGCGGCTATTCGGAATCTTGTGACTTACTGCGCCAGGCCCACGATGTCACACGTATTTGTTCTTTCGTAAAATTACATTTAAAACGAAAACAAAATTTTAGAATACATCTGGCATCGTGGGCCTGCAGGTAACTTTCGCACCAAATTTTCATTATTGAACATTAAATCACCAACACGCATACGTAGAGTGCAAATACAGGAAAATATTGCAACTGTATTCGCCAGTGCTGTTGATGACCGTGAATTATCTATTTTTTTTTTGCCCAAACTGGAAGAGCTGGACTTGGCTCACATGTGGTTTCCACAAGACGGTGCCATATAACATGCGATACAATGGCCCAGTTGAGAGAAGAACTTGGTGAACTGTTTATTTGACGTTTGCGGCCGGTCAATTGGCCGCATAGATCGCGTGATTTAACGCCCTTAGATTATTTTTTGTGGCGCTATGTTAAGGCCCATTTTTATAGGGACAATTACGCAACGGTTGACGGACTGGAAGCCAACATTTGATAAATTATTCTTGAGATACCGGCCGATATGTTGGAGAGAGTATGCCAAAATTGGAACCAGCGTATGAACCATTTGATGGGTAGTCGCGCTCAACATTTACATGAAATCACCTTCAAACATTGAATTATATAGATCGTCCTAACGACTCAAATAAAGATTTCACACAATTCTCGAAATTTTATGTGTTTTTTGTTAAATCAAATCCAAAAGTTCTTAAAAAATTATATCAAAAATTACCCTTGTTTCTGTAGACAATGTAAATTGTTTTTTGAAGAATTTAGTTCTACTTCAGCTTGACGGATTTTGTCAGATTTATTGCTTAAGTAAATCTTTAGGAATGTATTTAGGGGCCCATTTTGCAAAAAGGTGCCCCAAAAGTTTTGATATGTTTCCTGCCACTAATTTTTAATTCATCCATATATATTTTGTAAATTTATTTATAAAATATATTGTAATTAAATAAATAAATAATTTTTAATTCACTTGAGATCATTTAAAAATAAAAAAATTCAATCTATTTTGATTATTTTCTTCTAAACGGGAGGATTCAAAAGACGCTTTCTCATTACTCAGCTAAAATTCAATATCTTCAAAATTTAAAAAAGAATTCTGTATTGAAAGGAATTGTGTGGCTCAAGTTCAAATCTGAGTTTAAAACCATTTCTATTACCAGTTTCATATAGATGACATTGCCAATAAAAAACGTGGATTTTTATTTTAATTTGGTCTAATTAAAAAAAAGCTAAGAAATAAATAAAAAAATTTATTGATTTAAAAAAACCGGCCATGCACCACGATTTCTTCAACAAACCATTGCGCATCAGGAAAAATAGAGTTGCTCAGCAATTTTTTTGTATTTAACTTAATAGGACTATTAAACGGTTTAGAATAACTAGTATAATGACTAATCAACAAGTCTAAAAAAAAGTTAAAAGTACTACTCTCTTAATAAAATATGGAATTTATCCAAAAAATTTCTTAATTAAAAAAGACATGGGTAAAGTCAGATTTGAACTTGAGCCAAACAATTCTTTTCAATATAAACCAAATATAAGTTCGACTAATTACTTGCAAATATTAGTTATTAAAAATAAATCATCACAGCGAATTTCAGTGAATTATCTGGAAGATTGTAGTCCCCAGATTTGTTATATTAGAATTGCGCTTGCGATCGATCACTTTTTATAAAAAATCCATATGCTTGCTTGGATACAATCCTTCCCCATCCAGGGAGCTATTATGTATACCGATCCTAAAGAAAAACGTTTCAATTTGTATTGTTGTTCTGTTTCTAAAATAGTTTCCAGGCATGCGCAAGTTCTTGTACTGAAGCGATTGCCGTAACACCATAAACACACTTCTAATATAAACAAAGACATCTTTTTGAGGATGGACGGACAGATAGTCACGGAAAGATAATTTCAGTTGATCGATGTAACAACTGTCCAGTCTTTCATAATAAGTTCGTGATACTCGTATGTGCCTTAAAAATCAATGCAAATGCATTTTACTATTCCTATTAAATCTGATTACTTCCATAACTTTATAAATCCAATTTTAATCTCTTATACCTCAAGTTATTAATATCTAAATAAGGTTTAGAGTATCGACTGTTCCACCAAGAAAACTCTATAAACTAAATTTAATTCTGTCAAAAGCTGTCAGCTGACTCTTAAATCGTTTTGTCGCGAAAAGTCCCACTGTGCATCCTGAACGAGGTTCATTGTTTGCTGAAGAGAAGAAGCAGTTCATTTTTTCCTTTCTCTTAAGGAAACTCAATTAGCAATCGTATAAGATTTTGCTGTACGCTTCCTAGACGGCTTTTTCACAGTCAAAGTTTACTTTGCAATGTTTAATTCCGCTGGGAGAAAGACAGAATAAGAAAATATTCGTATCTCTGTCTTTGCAAAACTTTGCAAAGTAAACTTTGACTGTGGAAAAGCCGTCCTACACCAGATTTTACATAAACGGCAACTCACTCTGACTTTTAATATTTAATTTTGTAGTAGTTATTAGTATTAAATACCAAAGAGAATCCTTTGCTAGGCTTTTGCTAACACGAATAATGTTTAACATTTTCCTTGCTTGAATTCCTTTATTATTTATTTTTTAATTCTATTTGCCATAATTTTTTTTCGCATCACTCTTTATTCGGACCACTAATTAAAGAATTTATTTTTATATCTGCTGTTAAATCTATTTTTAGTTGAATTTATTTTTCGCAAAACTATTTTCTAAAAATATCAGCAATTGATTGCAAAAATAACTTAAGTGCATTTGTTTCATTTATTTCAAAATAGTTTTTGGCTGTTGTTGAAGGGGTGGATTTTTTTTCTTGTGATGCGACTATAATTTTAAAAATAATTTGTCTATTTACACATTAAAAATTTGCTATTTATTTCATGCCAATTATCTGTGCATTAGATGCTGATGATGCTGATTTTTGTTCGAAAAAATGTAATTTGTAGTTTTTTTTTTAAAAAAAGAAAGAAAAAAATATAATAAATAAAATTTTGATTTAAAAAAAATATATATTAAATATGTAGTTAATAAATGAATGGACTTAATGAGAATTGAAAAGTTTTAGCAAATTAGCTTTAAAAAAAATAATTATTTCTTTAATTTGATTTTTGTTTCAAACTACGAGTATATTAGAACAATATTGGGGTTTTAATTAAATTTTATTTAAAATGAAATGGATTCTTAACATCAAGAGGAGGCTAACCAGCGCCACCACATACCGCAAAGTATAACAACATTGCTGCCGGAATCCGAAAGACCTCCTCATTATTGTTCATGTGTGTTTTATGTGTTTCATCACATCTTTTAGGCAGCTTTGGTTGTACGTAAATTAAAACCATATTTGAACAAGTCTTGCATGAAAAAAGAATACGAGAATTATATTATTATCAGCCTATTACCATCACTAACTAACTTTTATTTAATCTCATTTCTTAAGTTACACATTATCGGATGAGTTTTTGGCGAGAAAGTTGCACACGACTGTCTAATTTACTGGTGCAGTCAATAAACTCGGTTAGATTGAATGAGTTGACCCTCCCCAGTCCTTCAACGTAGTTTATTTAGAGGCCTTTTAGTCTCTTATTATAAACTTTACTCTTATCAAGGTCATTTGCTTTTCTCTATGAATTGAAAGAATTCTTTACCATTTCAGTTTCAAAATGAGAATAGTAGGGTCGTTAACTGTTCGTGTTTTTTATTTGTTCGATTAAAATTTAATGATATTTTTTTTGTTCCAATAATTTTGATATTTTGTTCGAATACTTCGAACGAACGAAGAATAAAAATTTACGGTTAAAAGAGTATTAAAGAGCGTATAAAGTTTGTTTGTTCTTTTCTTTGATTTTTCTAAATAGATCAGACACCATCAACAATACTGTTAACGATTTTTGCCTTCGTACAATTTCTTACTTTATTTATAGACTTCTTTCGACCAGTTAATAAAACGTTATCAGAAATGTCATCTAATTCTTCATCGTAGTTGAGGTAAATCGCAATACATATTTTTATCACAAAATAACCGTGAAAAGAAAGTATTTGCGTACTGTTTTGTTTAGCTTCTTGTGGCATATTATAAAAAGCTGATATTAGATGAAAAATTCATAAAATTCAGGAATGATATTTTTAAAGTTTTTAATGATTTTATAAGTCGTTCATTTATTATTCGAATGTTCGATTATTCGAAAGAAGTTATTCGAATAATTCTTTTTTTTTTCATATTAAAAAATGCTTGTTCGTTCGAACAAAAATGAACAATTTTTTTTCGAATTATTCGAATAATTTTTATTCGAAGGACAACCCTAGGAAATAGTAAGTTTCAATATAAGAATTTTTATTTTGATTTAAAACAATTAATATTAATTGAAAATATATAAAAAACAAATAATTAATATTTCATGTTGTCTAAGTTAAAAGCCGCAGTGAACTTTCTTTGAATGCTGGCAATGCAATTGGCGGATATTGCTGGTGCAATTGTTTGTGGCACATATTGCTGATGCAATTGTCTTTATAAAGCTTTCTAAGGCTCCTTAATAAATGTGTGATAATAAGGAAAAAGTGCTTAAGTCATATTTTAGGAGAGCACTTTTTAACCATCACGTGGATTTTCAGAAATTACTTCGTATTGTAGTTAAAGTTTCACGTTTCTCATTTCTTCTAACTTAGAAATGATTTTTTCTGCACTATATAAAATAACATATTCAACTTGAAATTTGTACTTTAGTACAATTTATAATTTATTATGTGTTAAGTTAAGCTGTTTTTTCCGTATGAGATTATAAGTTGAAAAAAGATAAGAAGCAATTCATTACGGCATAACTTTCTGAAAATAGCACAAAGTAATTGAAACTTTGTCCAAGGTTACTTCTTTTCCGTTTAGAAGATAACTATTCCCTTTTCGATCGTTTATAATCGGGCGATATCGTGCTGAAAATGTTACTTTAGATTTACAAATAAGTTTTGATCGTGGGGAAAAGCCGTTTTCAAAACGCTGTTCTAGTTCTCTAGTTGCACTAAGTTAACTTTGGCTGCCCAGCTTCGCTCATATACGTCTATGGATTGGACTGCAACTTGAGGATCGTGTTCAGTATTAAATAAGGTCCCGCTTTCGGATTTCAACACGGAACAGTATTTGAATGGAACCGTTAATTTGAGTACCGCTGCACACTTCGTCAACACACAGACGGTGTCTCTCTACTTGGATTTCATTGAAACTTAAAAGTGTTGTACTACTTGAAATTTTGAGGACTTCTGTACCAATCATTAAGGACAATTGACAAGAGCTGGAGTTGCAATAATTTATATCATGATTGTGCTTGCAGCGTCATAAATACCGGCAACTACAAACGCGTTCGAAGGATCATAAACAGCTTGTAATGGATAATTGCAATTGTTGTCTCTGTTTGGCACTACGAAAGCATAGTTTTGTGGTTTTTAAATAACCAGCAACAAGAATGAGAATTATTTAAATAGCCAACAAAAAATATTTTCCAATAAATATTTGCTGCTATTTAAAAATTTGTATTTATTACAAAACACAATTATTATTTTTTTTAAATATGCAATTGCATGAAATTTATGTTTATTACCCCCCATAATCATTATGGTGATGATGTTGTTGTTGTTTTTGTTGTTATTGTCTACATGTCTGGTGACACCTAAACGCTTCTGTTCTCTTTTAATTTCTTTAAAAATTCTTCCGCCTTTCAGACATTTACCTTCAAAATTAAATCAAAAACAAACAACACTAGTCGTACACCAAACCCCAAAATTAATGAATAATAAATAAATTGTATAATTTTACAATTTTATTTTTATCTCATGTACACGAGTATGAATGTTGTGACTAATATTGTAAAAAATCTTGTGTCTCGATCTTTTTTTCGCAGATTTAATGCCAATTTTGAAAATATTTTCTATTTCGTTATTTTTTTGTTTTTGTGAAATTCACAAATTTGAAACGCCAACCTTATTTCTGCTTCTGCTTTTATGCACATTGAATTGAATAAGATTTTTAAAGAAGCAAAAAATAGAAAAATAATAAAAATATTGTATTACTTAAGATGAGTCTTTCGTTTGTTTTTATATGGTAATTGCGAAAAATTGCAAGCACAGTGTAACGATATGGGAGATTTTTTGAAAAAAGCTAACAACTCTGAGAGGGCTGCTGCAAAAGTCTCAAAATCATGTAAATACTAAAATCTTTGTTTGAACATTTATCTAAAAGGATCTGTACGGAAGTGATTTTAAAATTAAATATTTGTAGTTTTTTTTAAATTTCGATTCTCCTGGTGCTTCCAAATTCGCTATGTTGACCTTATTCCATTTCCTGTAGATTAAATAAAAAAATAAACACAAACCTTTCTTTAGGCTTTTTTGGTTTGTTTGCACGGTCGTGGATGTAATCGATCCTTCGATCCTCAGGCTAATAGTCTAGCACACTATCCACTAGCCCGTGGAGGCACTCAAATATGAGAATATTATTGAGAAACTGGTTTGAAAGAATCTGAAGTTTTTTTCATCCTTTTCCAATTTATTATGCCGAACTTTAGTCAAAGTAATTTGTATTACTGGATATTAGACAATATCCCAAGGAACGATGACAAATAATTAATTTCAGCCTGAGAGCCAGAATATAACTAATGTTGTTCATAAGTATTTATTTCACTTTTTAGGTTCTACTGTTTCTATGTAAATTATTTCCTTATTCACATAAATTATCTATGGGAAAAGAATACGAGAATTATTACTATGCCAACATACATAAAAGTTCTCGTTCTAATATATGTACCATCACTAATGAACGCTTAATTAACCATCGCTATGCATTAGTACGAGGGCTACTATTAATATTTCGGGAATAGCAAATAATAGTAAACATTTTTAAATGAAAATGGATTTATTGTTTTTCGAAATATTCCCCTTGATGATTAATAAACTTTTGCATTCGTTCAAACCATTTGTCATAGAAGTTTTTCCATTCCTCTTGAGACACCTCCAAAACAGGGTTTTCGAACGCTTCAACTGCTTCTTTGGCGCTCGTAAATTGTTGAACACGCAGTTTACCTTTGATATTCGGGAGCAAGAAGAAGTCATTGGGTGCCAAGTCGGGACTGTACGGAGGATGCGTCATCAATTCGATGTTTTGACTACTCCAAAATTCACTTGTTTGACGAGATGTGTAAGAGGTTTCATTGTCATGATGAAGAATGATTCGTGTTCTAGGGTTAGTTTTACGAATCCGAAGACTTCCGGCAAACAAATGGTCGTGTACCACTCAGAATTGACAGTTCTACGTGGCTCAAGCGGAACAGTGGCCACATGACCCATTCGGCCAAAGAAACTGGCAACCATTTGCTTTGCTGTGCTTCTTTCAGGAACAACTTTTGTTGGATTTAGTTCGTCTTGGAATAACCACACGGTCGATTGTTGTTTTGTTTTCGGCTCATAAGCATATATCCATGATTCGTCACTTGTCACGATTTTATACACGTCTTTTGAAGCACCATGGTTGAACTTTTTAATAATTTCCTAACACCATTTGACGCGAGCTCTTTTTTGAGTGATTTATAAATTATCGGGTATCCAACGACACACATTTTTTTCACTACAAAGTGTTAATGCAAAATCGAATATATTGAAGTGGAACTGATGTGCAAAGATGCTTCTATCTCACAATATATCACATGACGAACTTGCATTATCAGTTCTCGCACTGCATCGATGTTTTGTGGACAAACAACCGATATTGGACGACCTCCACGGAATTCGTCGGCGCCGGAACTACGACACCGATTCATTATACCAGCGATATACTGCGGTTTTTGATGGTGCTCTATCGCCATATAAAGAACTGAGTTCATCGACACATTCTTGTTGAGATAATCCTCGTCGAAAGTTGTGAAAAATAATCCAACTAAAATCTCTTGAAATTTCCATCTTTTTGTCAAATGGATTTCCTGAACTCACTGTAAACAAAAGAATTGGCAGTTGTACATTAAAACGTTGTGAATACGTTTATTGGTGTCCGACCGAACGCGCTTTTTCAGGCCGAACCCGAACTTCAATAAATTTTGAAAAGTAGATACTTAAATCGGAACAATTGTGCAAAATTAAAAGATAAATTGCACTTTAAAATAACAAAATGTTTTTATTAAAAAACTAATTACTAATTGTTATTTCAATATAATACGGGAGTTCAATATAGACAATATGCATAATATATATTAGTATTCATAATTATATTTAAATATTATAATGGCAAAAAATCAATTATTCTGCATTTATACCATGTAAATTATTTCTTCGGTTCGAATAAAGTTGTCCAGCAGCAATAAATAACTGCTCACTAGCAACACTGGTTGGTGGTGCTGAAAGGTACTTTCTGGTCACATCCTTAAAATTTATAAATGGGCTGGAGTTCCAATATTCAAATATATCGAGTATTCAAGTATTTCGAGGATTTAGAGGTTCAGTCAAATACTCTCTTGGACTTCTACATGTGGTTCTGTATCATGTTTCTCCCACAAAGAGACGGCCTTTTTATTGCAGACTTTCTATTTCTCCTTGATGTTTATCATTTGTGATATATTTTACCAGCTTCCACGTTTCCCCAATAATCGCCCTGTCTTGTAAAAAATTATTTATTTCCATTTTAGATTTTTCAATCTGTGCATTTGTAAGTTATTTGGACTTGAACCGAGGGTCTAGAAACGTAGCAACACTCAAAAGGCTTTCTTCATCTATGAATTGGAATTTCTTGACTAAACTCACTTTTAATAACTGATTCAATTCAAACTCCGATTCGTTTTCATCTAGCCTCGACATAAGCATTTTGAATAAGGAGGTTACTATGGAAATTGTTGATGCATCTCCCGAGATATCTAATGTAGTTTCATAAAATCATTCCAATAAATTTATGATTTCATTAATTGTTTTCCATTCTCTTGCAGAAAGAATATTCATTTTGCCTGTTTTAATGGCATACAAATACAAATCTTACTTTCGTTCTAGTAATCCAGCCATCATTCTAATGTTTCGATTTTTTTATTTATATTTTATTATAAAACTTCTTCAAGCTGAAGGTCAACAATAACAAAATAAAATTTTTTTTTTTCGAATTTCGCTTTCTCTTTGGACAGCTTCTTCAGGGGTATAAAAAAAAGCAAAATATCGTAAAAAATAAAGCTTTTATTTTGTTATTGTTGACCTTAAACTTAGAGAAGTATTTCAATATAAATATTTCTTAAAGTCTTTTACCAGTTTATGAATGCAGTCGTTACACTGTAGTCCACGTCACAATCAAATAAAATTTCGTATGTAGACAAAAAACAAGAAAATAAAATATAAAAAAATAACAATACAAATCATATACATTGTATGTCAAGATGATGATACACTAAATAAACAAATTAGGATTGCGTAATTTGCTTAATACCTCTTCAATAATAATTTCACATAAAAGGTAATTCAAATACAAATATACGAGTATTTTTGAGCAAAAAATTGAGCAAATCCCAATTTTTGTTGGAATGATCTGTGTAAGACGAGTTCGCACGATCAGAGCAAACAATTTGTTTTTTTTTTTAGTCATGACGGTCTTACAATCGAACACATGCAATCAAAACGTATGGTTGTGGCATGCTTGCGAGAACTATATTGTGACTGTGGTAAAAAATTTAAGATTTTAGCAAATAAATTTTTATATATATTTTTAAATATTTTAAACATAACTTTGGACATGTTAATTAAGTTGATGTTTGCATTTCCCCATCAAGTTTTCGGCATTGCATAACAATTGCAACTTGGTTGAACTACAACCATAATTTATTCACTGCACAAACATATTTTTGTGTGATTGTTATTAAAGTATGGCCAAAAGTAAAGCAAACCATACGTACACGCAGATATATAGATCAGATGAATGCCATCTACTGCTCAGTCTTTGTCTATTAATGTATGGTAGACTTCGCATTTTGTCAATATTAAAGTTAATATGCGTTGGAGTATCTAATACAGGCGATTAAACATAGTAGGCTAACGATTTTTCGCAACTACATTTGTCTAGAATTATATGATGATCCTGTGGGATCGTTTTTTAATTATATTTATCTTTATATGAAATAATTGTGAATCATATTTTTATCATGGTCGCACTATTTTTATATGACATTATAATATGGTTATATAGTATAATATCAGAGTGCCGAAATCTTCTCTCACCGATCACTTCATGTATGTATACGTTTTGCTTTTCTTTTCATACAATTTTGAGAAATTAAGAAAAACTTTCGCTTCGCACGATCATGTGCAATCAAAGGCAGAACATTTTTTGATGTTCATTCAGGAAAATTATCAAAACTGAACGTTCATTATGTGCCCATCTCACGGAAATCATAGACAGCGAATGTTCTCTCTTCGCTCAATCATGTGTATTTTCATGTTTCTTTTTACTCTTTCCTTTCATAAATGTTTGAGAAGCTAAAATAAAAAAATACTTTACCCATTTATAAGTGATAGAAAGCAGAAAGTTTTTCCTGGGAGTTTATTTATGACTGCGGAAAGCAAATAGGAAATTTCAAAAATCTCGTTTTTGGAAAATATCAGAAATGTTCATCTTTCAGCGCTGATAAATGAAATTGTCGGAAGCCTGCATAACGTTATTATTAACTTAAGCTAAGTACTCTGTTCATCATTTCGTGCGAACTGCTGTCAAAAGTCCATATAAAAAAAATTCATGCGATATAATTGCAAAAAAAAATGGCCGAAGTTGTACTCTGTTCAAATTGTGAAAACATACGAAGTGTTTCTGGCAGCATGATTTTTTCAAATACAACATGTTTCTGGCAACATATTTTCCAACTGCGAAATAATGTAAGCACCACTTATTTCGTGCGGAATTGCAAACAACAGATGCTCAGCTTTTAATTAGCATTGAATTTGTTGCGCACAATTAACTAAAATAAAGGAAAATAGTGTGAAAATAACATAAAATGCAGGTATGGGATTGAATGAGAACGTGTGTCTTCAAAGCAGCACAAGCTCTTAAAATTATTTTGTTCTCCATTTGTTTTCACACATGGTTTTTGTTTACATAAGAAAAACAATGTTGCTTACTTCAAGGCAATAAAAACGATAAATTTCTTCTAAATCGTAGTGTTGTCACCACTGGCTAATTGTCAAAATTTTCAAACGAAATAATCAATGTTGCTCAACATTTTTCGCAAATTCAAACAGAGTACTTAGCTTTAGATATCATTTGAAAATTATTTTATCAGTCTTGAGTTCGAAGAATCTTGAATTTGTTAACTAAAAAAAGAAAGAAAAAAAGATCTGTATATTATTTAATCAGGCTTAAGTTCGAATCTTCTTAACTAAGGAAAAAGAAAAAAAGCTGAAAAAGAAAAAGCATAAAACCACTGTATTCATTAATCTCAAGGGAATACACAGCCAATCTGTGTACTTGGATTTTCATTTCCTCATCTTTTATGGTTTTTAAAAGACTGTATATTTTTTAAGAATGTTTATTTAAAATAAAATATCCGTGTAAAATTTTATATTTTTGAAGAAACTGTGGTACCAAATAAAAGGAATGGCTCTACTAAATTTTATAAAAACATTTCCTGAACAAAATTAAAGTTAAAAATTTCGTTTAAGAAATATATCCATCCTTTCATATCCTTGAAAGCTTTCATAAAAAAAATAAATGTTATAGCCGCGATAGTTAAATGGATAAATAAAATATGATTCATACAAAGTCTTTCGGCAGATAATACAGGGTTACGCAATTTAAGTGTTACCTATTCAAACGCCCATATTATTTTTGTGTTAAATTTTTTATTGTTGATTCGTATTACAAAATGTGTGGGAATAATCCAATTTTCAGAGTCCGTTCACTTTATCTCGATGTGGCCAACTTTGCCTTGACTATGGCCTTCAAAGGGTTAAAAAATCTGTTGCATGCTGCCCGAAGATGTGTTTTGACCCATTCCCGTACAATGGCTTTCTTCACCGCATCCATACTGGTATATTTCTTCGTGTTCTCCAAAATGGCTCAGACTTACATCTGGCATTGGACTTACATCTGGCGAGTTCGAAAGACATCGTGGAAACGAAATGAAGTGTGGAACATGGTTTTTCAACCATTCTTGGTTCACAGGAGCCTTATGAGAAGGCGCAGAGCCATGTTGGAATGTCCATGTGCCACCATCAAAATGTTTGAGGGCCCATGGATCTAAAGCAATTTCCAAAACATTTTCCCGATAATAAGTCGCATTAACTTTGACACCAGGAGTCTAATTACCGCTTACGATATCGAATGAGCTATCGAGCAAAAATAAAACTCGATGCCTATCGACGAGTTGCCTCATGATGGCATTCGATCGCTATCGAATTGAGTTTTCATAGTAATTTTAAAAGATTTTATTAAATTTGTAACAGATTATTTTAATTAGTACATGTTTACATGATATGACATATAAACAAAACAAAATACAAGTATTTTAAGTATGAAATACAATTTTTTTTATTTTAAATAAAACTTTGTATTTTATAGAAAATGGATCAATATTATTCATGCTTTCATATTTATTTTCATCGGAGTCAAAAGATGAATATGGGGTTTGGTGCGTATTAGTTAAAAATTTTGTATTTTGGGTTAAATAAATTCTTGACAGAATATTTTTTTTAGATTTAAACAGCGATTTAGATTGTCGAAGAAGGTATTCAATTATGTCTTATCGCAATTCAACGGTAGTGTCACCAAAGGTTAGCCAAAACCTGTTCCCTTCAGGCTACTTGCTGTTTTCAGCATGCGATTAGTAACGATTATCTCATTGGAATTTGCACAATTAGCAAAATAGTGACCAAGTTGGTCAAGGAAATGTGTGTTTTGCTAAATTCGGGTGATCGGACATAAATTTTATTTCTATTCTATTTCTATTTGCTTTGAATATATATTTTTTTTTAAATTTTTTTGCTATGTAAACCATAATTACTATTGTTTTAACTCAAAAAAATAAATAAAACTTAAATTATTCACAATTTATTGTTTGCCATTAAAATTTTGTTTACAATAGACATTTCGTTATCGAACAATGTTTGCAAAGATAACACTCGATAGAAGGCTCGATATCGAAAGCCATCATCTGAAGTTTTATTTGTTTTTGTTCGATATCGAAAATTTGTGATCTAATTAACTCGATATCGAGAGCGGTAATTAGACGCCAGACTCAATGAAAACGATTGGACAGCGTCCATAAGCGGTTACAGCCTAGAGTTTAGATACTTGAGATGGAAAATTATTCCGAGAGGCCGTTCGTAGGTTCAATTTTTCGTAAGTGCTTTCAGTTAAGTAAACACAATCGTTTTGAATTCATGAACTGCTCAAAAAAAATTTTTTCCATCAGAGAACACAGAAATTCGCCACGTTCGTTCGTAACAAACAACCACCTTGCTATTTCGATTGTAACTTTTTTTTTTTTGTTTTCGTGTAAGAACGCGTGTCTTTTGGAACTTGTAAAGAAATTATCTTGCACTCATTTTAGAAAAATGCGTCGGATGCTTCGGTGGGATATTTTCAATTCTTTGACCATTTGATTACCACTATGACGTGGATTTCGATGTTGTCGAGCCTTCACTTTTCGAACCATTTCAAATGATGTTCTGGTTATTTTTTTCGAATACCACCGTAGTGCTTGGAAATACTGCCTGTGTCATTATGACGACTTATAGTGCGATACACAACCATTTTATTTACATTGAGATGGCTCAGCTCACAAAAAATAACTGGTTGTGATTTTCCCGAAGAATATAACGTAATCACACCATTACCTTTGAATTCCATTTCGAATAACTTTTGTTCTATAAATTCTAGGTGCAAATGCTTGTGGTAGCTTTCAAACAATATAAACAGCTGTCATTGGCATGAATTTGAAACAGGTGGCATTATTGGTTTGCCAGTATTGCCTAACTGAAGTTGGTAATATTTTAATCGCTTAACCCCGTAATATGATTTGATTACAAACCGACTACTATTATGAGTTAGCGTTTTATATTATGGTCACCTCAAATAACATTTTTTTATTTTCGTGTATCGGTTAAGGCATATTTATTTATCAGGTAAAGTTAATTCAGCAGCTGCCCATTTTTTATGTATGAGCTTTTCATATTTTCAACGTCAAACTTCATCTAAAGCAAGTAGATTTAAGATTTAACAATCTGCTATTGCACTCGGTCACTCCTAAATGAGTCTGAAAACCCGTTAATCAGATCTCATGGAGCTTGTCATATTGCTTGTCATGAGGTCATCTTAGGTAAAGGAACTTAGAAGGTCTAGAAGAGTTTGTGTATGCTTAATAGAGCCTTATAAAGAGTCTCCTTAGCTATGCTCTTTACCGTCAAGAATCGTTGTGCAAGATTATGAGAGATAATGCTTGAGCGTAGACAATAGTGGATGAAAAGTTACTAAAGATCCCCGCCCAATGTATTCAGTAGCTGCCATACTCTATACGGAACGTATCGTTCGATGATTAGAACACAGTGAGTGGTGATTCACTGGATAGTCAAACTCATGAAATGTTGTACACACAGTTTTATGATCACCATGTATTCTAAACCAGACAAAATATTGCAAAAAAATATATATATTGTGGAAATTTGTGTGCGCGTTGGAATTAATGTGGCAAAAAAAACCCACATACTATTATTTTTATTGCGAATTTAATTTAAAATTTCAAAAACAATGACATTCTATCTGAGTGCTCACAATGTGACCAATTATAAAATAGTTTAAGTTCTTTAAAACTAAATTATACGAGGGGAAGTCAATATGTATTTGTAAAATAATATAAGACAACAAATAGTTTTAACAAAAATATCAAGTCGCAGAACGCACACACGACACAAAACGTTTTGTCGCGTAATTTTGTAACGTTTATATTTTAGTGGGGATTATAATTAAGTGTAAACATAATATGGTTATGATTAAAAATTCTTATCAAATTTAATCAAAATATGAACCATATCTGCAAATTCCCAAGAAGTCATTGTAGGAAGTTTTAGTCTTGCAGAAATTGATGCTCTAATGATCATATTATTTTTAATATTAAGCAAATGAGAATTATTCGATCATGACTATAATAAACGTATGTAGTTCGTGACATTTATTCGGGTTATATACGAATGAGTGTGTATAATAAATTCTTAATTGTATGACTTTTAGACATAACTTGATTAAAAACAAACAAAATTATGTTTGTACATCAATCAAGATACGATTTCGGTCCGACCATATTGCAGCTGTTATGGATGATAAATTTTTAAATTTAAAATGCAAATAAAAAGTTGTTTATCGCGGCCATAGGTTTATTTGAAAAATAAAAAACAAGAATAGATTGTTTGCTACAACCATACAAGTTTTACCATGACCATTATATTACTATCCCAACTATATCTAACTGAATTTGTTTCTTGTGCGTGTACAGCAGGACATAATAACGCTTCTTTCGTAGGCTGTCACAACGTTTTTTGTGTGATCCACCACTTTGTAGATGATGTTGATTGTATGTAAACTTTATTATTGTTTAAGAATCAACAAGTTATTTAAGAGAAAAGAGTACGAAAATTTGTTTTTTATCCAATACAAATAAGCTCTCGATTGGGTTGAAAAGCTTGCAAGTTATCATAAAAAACTTCAACTCTAATCCGCATTTTTGATTTTACCTCATGTGTCTTATTTTTGATCTTTTTTCTTTTGGATCAAAACAGAAGTCGTGAACATTTTTAAGAAAGTCGGTCTCTGAAAATATTTTTCTTAATAAATTTGGTGACAATATTTTTGCAAATTGTGTAAAATGGGAAAACAAGATTTTTTACTGTCATCATTTTTACTAGAAATGCAAATAGAATTAAGAACATCAGAGATGAGGGAGAGAAGGACCATGGAGCAACTGCACATCTGTTTAGCATTATAAAAAATTTATTAAATAAATTTAAAAATAGTTGTACCGTCAGAAATTTTAAAGTTTGCTCTCGACGTTCACTTGAAGCAGTTTTTCCAGTAATAATCAACCATATTCAGGTTGAAGTTTTCAACTGGCCGAGCAGTAGAATTCTCGGGCATAATATTAATAGGTCCAATAATTTTAATTCTGAGAATTGCACGTAAAAGTAGCCCCAAAAATAACAACTTCTGCATCATTCGTTTTGTCAAGTTGGTACGAGAAACCCTCGGCAATCGTGTGACTGATTCAGTACCTGTTTGAAAGCTTTTTGCTTTCTTGACGAACTCCTTTTCCGTTGCTTGACTGTTAGTTCCCTATTGTACACCAGAAATGAAAAAGCAGTCAAAGCAATTGATTTCTCCAGGAGGAATACCCTCGAAGAAAAAAATGTAGGAGTAGAATAGAAAAGTTATGGTCACGTTTTTTATGTATTATTTATGTGAATGCAAAAAAAAAATCTTCGATTTACTTGGGAAGAGAGAAAACATTAAATGGAGAAGATTATTTATCATTGATTGAATCACGCAATAAAATCGAGCACAAGTGTATTAATAAGAAATAGATGAATTTGGAGAAAATCTCAGATGAACAATTGGTCGAGTTTATCAATTCTGTTGAGAGCACAGATAAAAGCTCTGGAGGCGATGACAGTGTTTTTGATCGGACTTATGTTTTCGATAATATCGAGGACGATATATTGCCAAAGGATACAGAAAAGACCATAGCAGAATGCGTTCACAATATGGGTGTAGCTGAGATCACGGCAATAAATTTCTCAATGAATTTCAGCACAATGGATATACCATCGGCTTGTTCGACCTTCGCTGAAGATTCGGCAGCGATCGAAAATGCTTTTGTATTTATAGGCAGTCGTATTGCAGGGTGTAAGCTGCCGACCGATAACAAAGTAAACAAATAGCATAGATGATTTTGTGTAAATTATATGACATCATTCCATGGAGCCGATGTGAATATGGTGTTATGGAAGGATAACAAATGCGTCCGCTTGGCATCAACATACGTCGGTATTGAACGCTTCGCAAAAACAAATCCTAATGAATAACAATCACAGGCGCCTCGGTATGACAGGAAGCGTAAGAAATTCATCGAAATAAATTGCCCTCAAAATATCCGAGAATACAATGCTCACATGGGTGGAGTAGATCTTATGGATGGTGTCTTGGGTCGATACCATATTCGAACTAAGACCCGGAATAATATTATTAGATTGTTCTATCATTTTGTGGACATGGTCTCATCAAATGCATTCATTCAGAGAAAACATAAAATGGAGAATATTATTTATCATTGTTGTTTTTGAATCAGGCAGTAAAATTAATCAAAAGCGTTCTTATTAAAAAAGTTATTTTCTATTGAGATAATTCTTGGGTGCCCACTTTTGCACGCGATTTGAGGTTGAATTTTTGCCGCTCCACATTATTCTCTAGATTTTGCTACCAGCGACTTTTTTCAGCTCCCATGGAAATGGCTCGGTGGAAAGAGATTCGTCGCGAATAAGATGATTGGTTGGCTTGGCAACGGAACCCGATTTTGAAAGCCTTCTGAAATTTTACCATGCAAAAAAACTTAAAATTGTTTCGAGAGGCGCTGGATTGAGTGTATCGCGCCATTGAAAAATTAACCCAAATTTATATGCTTTTCCAATTTTTTTCTGAAAACTTTTTGACTTATCGGCTTTGTGGCAGTAATGTCAGTATTTCACAAAATTTCTTTCACTTCCCGTTTTACATAGAATCGAAATATGGTCCGAGAACCCTAAATGTAAGTAATTTTTCACTTCAATTTGATACCAACTTAACAAATGATCTAATGCTCGTATTATAATTTATTAAACTTTAAGTTTTAATTAAAATTTATAGACTACAATTAATATCTAAATAATTTAAAGCTTGTAATTAATTGAAATGATAATAATTAATTTTTCCCTTTGTTTTTCTTTGCAGGTATGTTTGTTTCTATCTACAATTTCTTAACATTGAACAGATTTTTTGAAATGTATGTAAGTGTTTTCAAATCAAGATTTGATTTTTTATTAATTACACACATTTTGTAATAAACACTCGAGAGTGTGTAAAATAATAAATGGTGTTTGTATGATTAAGTGTAAAATTCACACTGTAAATGTTTGCAAGACTCTTAACGCCAAATAGAGTCATGTTTATTTATTTTATTTTGTTTCTTTTCAAAAGATGATGATTTATAATTTAAATGTGCTGCACTCATTTTCGTTTAGACATGTGGGGGAGTGTTTCGTTTTTTTTTCGCAATAAATTATTGTTTATTTGCCACTGTAAATAAATATATTTTTATTGCTAAAAATATCGTTTATTTATTGAATAATTTATGCCTTTGGTGTGGAGAACATTAACATGGACATGTACTGTCACACGAAATTGTATAAAAACGGAGCCCTATTGTTTTCCGTCTGTCACCGGACATGTCCGTAAAACCCAAGGCATTCCAGTGATCATGTCCGAAGACCTCACTAAATAATTCAATCGGTAGTAGCGACATGTAGTATGTGCAAAGGACTGGGACTTAATCAATGCGAGTGAGTTATCGACTCGCACTTACTAGGAATTTCAAGTTGATGTGAACAGTTTCAGTTCACAATTCCAAGCATGAAAGTGGTTCAGCGGTTTAGTCGGACTTCTCGGTCAAGGAAATATATGTTGCAGGCATTGGAAAGTGTCACAGGATGTATATTGTCTCTATAATAACAAATATGAAAAATATAATTCAATAAAAAATTACAGGGTACCTCTACCTCTACCCAAACAAGTACGCACTCCTGCCCCATTAAAAATGGCATTTGATTTCAAACATTTTTTTAGAACGAAGCTACTGATAACGATTTTTGAACAAGGACATGACAAACGTGATCTACACGAAACAAATTCAAGTGCGCACACAAGTATGTTCGTTGCCGTCCACACAAAAGTGTGTCTACTCAAGACTTCATCTTAATTAGTGTTGGCAATTATTCGTGAAATTGAAAAATGTTTGTTCGTTCGAACAAAAATGAAAAATTTTTTTTCGAATTCTTCTAATAATTTTTCTTCGAACAAACAACACCCTAATGTTAACCCTGTCAAATAAAATATATATTTTCTTAAGTAAATATTTTGGTTAATTTTATTAAGTTTTCTTTGAAATACAATTTCAATCAAATGTAAACAAAATAAATTGTGCAATAAAATCAACAATGTAGTCGTATCTAACATCTGGCTGGTTCTAATAAAATTGTATAAATAAAGACCAGCGACACAAATTAAATATTAATTTTATTATAACAACTTGTGGTATTTAAAAAAAATTAGTGCACGTTTTTTCACAATTAAAAACAAAATTTTTGAAGTCAATCAAATTTATGCTGAATATATTTGAGTTTTTAAGGTTAAATAAAAGTAAGGGCGGACGGGCGATTAAGTATGATACGATTTGTAATAATGATATTTTTACGTATAAAGAAAGAGTTGCGCTTTAGTGTTGGGAATTGTGAAAAAATATTTTTGACACTATTGCATGCTGCATGGCGATGTGTAGGGTTGTAAAAAGCAACTACATTTGACTACTCAATACTTTTAGCGTTTTTTTTTCTTATTTAAAAATTAAAATATTTAATAGGTTAAAATTATATTTTATTATTACCCGTGTTCCATAATAATCACCAATTAACAAATTTAATAATCCATTAAAAATATCTAAGTAACCGGCCAGGCTTATTAGTTGTTTCAAATTGATTTAAAGGCGCTTAACTTTTTGTCAAAACCGAGTTGTATTAATTTAAAACATTTCAAGTAAAATTTTCGTATATATGTACATATGTAAAAGCATCTCTGAAAGTATTGAGTAGTTAGTGTTGGGTATTGAGTACCGGGAAACATATACGGTATTGAGTACTTGGTACTCACATACTCAATACTTTTACAACACTAGCATCGTGGCACACTGAATAATTTTTAGGCATTTTTTATATATTAATGCAATTTTATTTTAATTTTCACGTATTTAATTTATCTTAATTTAAGCGTACAAAACGGAGTTGTACAACTATCTCATAGTGGTTCCAATTGCAAAAAAAGAGTAATTAATCTGTATCTTTGGAACTTGCGATCCGACTACAAAACGATGTGTGTAAAAATCATAGAAGAGGACTTATTCTTTAAGAACTATGAAATTTGAAGCACCCTGTTGAAACGCACGGTGGACTACAGCGTGTCAAAGTTGACTACCTCGGACATGGAAAACCTTGTTGGTTCCACAGCTTTTACAAATTTTATTTGATTTCAATAAATATATGCTGGTTGTAAAGCTTATTAGCAGATAAAGAAAATACATTTCATCTCACAAATATTTCTTTAATAAATTCAATGATATTTGGCTTTGAATTTCTAAATTTTGGTGTTTCGCCTTGACTTTGCTCGCAATTTCGTGAATATCTCCGGTAATAGCAAAGGCAAAATTCAAAAAAATATATATTATATGATTTTTAACACAATCTCTGATAATATACAGAAAATTTTTTTTATTTATCTCAATTCATTAATCTCCAGCAGGTACTTAGTTCTATTACGACAGACGTATTTCGAGTTCGTCTTCGACATTTCTGTTCTAGATCAAAAGAATTCAGGACAAAAATATCGAACTCGAAGACCAAATACTTTCCGCTTTGTAATAAATCTAACATTCAGCAATAGTAATTTTTAATATTAATTTTTTTCAGGAGCATCTTAAATTAAAACTTAACACTAATATCACTAAATACATATCAAATAGCAAAAAAAGACATAATTATAGTAAAAATAAATGCAATGTCAATCTGTCTAAATTGCTATAAATACTGCTTTCTGTGTTAATATTAACTTGTAAATAATAAAACTCACTCCCAGCTTTTGTGTGGCTCCAAGCTATGTGATACTTAACCATAAGTTTGTGTCTAAAAATTTATACTCCTTGCTGTTGTGATAAATGTTGTCACTGTGTTAACAATAAGTTAATAAGTTAGAAGTAAGTTAAAAAAATTAAAAAAATATTCGGTGTTATAAAAAAATGTAAATGAAAAAAATTCTTGTAGTCGTGAAAAAAATCGAAGTCAAGCTTTTGAAATCTGATTGAAAAGTGGCTAAATTTTTACAAAAATAGAGCTTCGTTGTTCGACAGTTTTTTTTAAAAGTTTTTCCAAATTTAAAAGTTTTCTTTTTCACTACTTCCAAAGACTGGACTAGACAAAGAAAAACTGCAGTAGAAATTTTAAGTATGTGAAAGAGTGCACGCTATAGCCAGCATTGGACGAATTTAGAGAATTTTTTTAACGAAATTCTAATTAATCCCTTAAGAAAAAATAACGCCCATCGAGTTTTAAATAATTTTTACAAATTATATATACAATTAATCTGGCCTTTAATTGTTATCCGCGTGCTCAAAACTGTGGCCAGGAGAGCAAATATAAAATTTTCAAAATCATTTTACATACCTGCATAAAAACTGCACAAACTTTCAATTTTTAATCTTTATTTCTTTACCATGTATTGAAAAACATAGTAATCGTTTTATGTTTATAAATTTTTTAATGATATATAATGCTAGGAACACAACTGAGACGAACGACGAATTTTCGGCCGTGAATATTCGTCGTCAAAATTAAAATACATTAGTGTATATAAAAATACACACAATCATGGCGACGGCGAAATTCGTCATACATGGCGAACATTGCAATAGATTTAGTTCTATTTCTTACGCCGGCGAACGACGAACAATTCAATACCATGTGACCATTTTCGTTTTTAGTTTTTAAGTTTTTTAGTAAATAAAGTTTCTTATTACTTCAATCATTGTTTTATCGTTATTTTATAACATTTACAATAAATATAAAGATAATTAACTTAAAAAATTGGTTTTAGTTGTGTTTTTGTTAATGTTTCTTTTTTAAGTATGAATTATTTTCTTTAGTACGTTCACACTACCAGCTGTTATATAAAATAAGCAAACAAAATAAAATTAAAAAGTAAATTTTGGTAAATAATTTAAAAAAAATTGAAGCTAGTGAGATAATAATTGAAAATGTAAAAAACAATCGTGCCCAATCGTGTCTCCTCATCAATAGGCGTTCTTCTTGAAAACCTTTGTAATCTTTCCTTAACCAAAGTTAGAAGAGCATTAAACTTTTCAACATTCATTCTTGTTGCTTTCAGGAAGTGTTCTACATCCTTAAACTTAAGTTCTGCTAAACCAATTCTTTGGAATCCAAGATAGTTTCTGTTAATGTTTACCGGCCGTAGCCACCACCTTCTTCGTAATTGTTTACTTACAAGCAAGACAGCTTTCACCATGATAAACACTATATTAATTATTCTAATAATTTTCAAAAGATTTGAAATTCCTTGATACATTTTTTATTTTATTTCTTTGCACAAACAGTAAACAATAATCATCAATTATAACAGCTGTTATTTTTTCGTCGTTATTGTGCTTCATACGACGAATTTACACATCGAGTTTTCGCCGACAAATTCGTCGCGTTGGGCGAAATTCGTCGTTCGTCTCAGTTGTGTTCCAAGCATTAAATGGACACTTTTTTATGAATTTTCAAATCCAAAAAAGTTTATGTGGAGAAAATACGAATGGATAATATTTCAGATTTTTCAATCAAATGCTTATTTATTTTTGAAAATCACCACAAATTCATATAAAATATAAAAACATGTACAATTATCTTCCTATCCATTGGTATATAATACATGTATATTTGTGATTTAAAATTACACATAAGAAGATCACAAAACAGGCATCTCATGCATATCTGTGGTTTCCCTCTTAATAGAGATGAATCTTTGAGGTTATGGTTTGGTCCAAATCAGCTTTTTTCCCCATCTACTTTTTGTTAAAAAGAGATAACAATATAATGTAGGAATAAGGGAAAATAGGCAAAACAAAATTAAAGCATTTTGCAAGTTACTTCTTCTATCGATCATGAAATAATTCTTAAAATATTTTATTTTTAATGTTAATGTTAATGGTAATAGCATTTTTATTGCTTAAATTAATATTTTTCTACAACTTTTTTTATTGCGACAGAAATGAGTAAGAACACAAAACCCAACAACAAAATACGAAAAATTCTTTGATGATCATACAGTTTAATCTCAGCTTAAGGCACTTCAGAAATGTGCTAGAAAAACAAATTTCCATATTTATTGACAAATAATAAAATATATTTGCCACTCGTAGTTTAATTTTTGGAAAAAAGTGGTTTTACTTTCTGATTTCTATTTACATACGCTGGGACCGATAAGATAAAAACGTTTAAAAAAAATTAAAATGCAACAACATTGAATTTGTGCAAATATGTGCCAGCAAAATTGTTGCATTAAAAATAGAAGTGAATATAAATCAAATCTATATATAATTTCTTTTATTTGTTTAAGTTCTTATTGATAAGAGAATAAAATTTAAATGCAAAAAAATTATATATTTTTATCAATTATACTAGATTTTGTTGAATGTTTCTTCAGCTACTAAGTTTAACATTTTGTACAGGATGTACCAGACGTGTGCAGAACTTAAAAGTCATTTCGCTCGTCAACATGTCACGTGATTGAAGATTAAATTCGTTTGCTATTTCATTGTGCAATGAGCGTACAGCCAGCGGTCTACTGGGGTATATTTTCTTCTCATCAGCACTCTCAGGGCTTCGTTGAAGGCAAAACATCGGTGTCTTCACTGGGATTGTAATTCAAATAAAAATTATTCGATTAAGTTAAAAATTTTGTCAACAATTTTTGTTAATAAAATTTTTTAACGTTCATTCTTATTCTAGTTGTCAACATCGACGACACGTCAATACAATACCAAAAATTTTGGGCTTGTCTACTCGCTCTCGAGAACAATTTTGTGCTAGTGATAGTCTATTTCTATTCTCTAAGGTCTAGAAAATAATATGAGCCTGTCAAGACAAGCCCCAATTTTTTGGTATTGTACTCACCTGACGTCGATGTTGACAATTGGAATAAATATGATAATTTTTAGAATTTCGATCAAATAAAACAAAGATTAGAAATTCATTTAAATGACAACAGTGCTATTATTTTTACCGACTCTTTATGTACCTTCATATATATTTTTATTATTTAGCACTTGTTTATTTGCCTTCGGTTTAATTATGTCAAGGCACGACTCTGTTTATCTGTGGTTTAAGTAAAAAAAATTGTGGGTTAAATTTGTGAACACCTTTCAAGAACCAAAAATAAAACGAAAAGAAATAAACAAGAAAAAATTAACAAACTAAATTGTTGAACACGTTTATTAATTATTAAATAATAAAACAAAGCACAAAGTGGATCACAAATTAATATCAGAAGATAATTTTCTGGAAAGTTTTATAATTAAATTATTTAGTAGTTATTTTTGTTTTGTTCAAATAGTTTCATGGCGTAAATGAAACAAATATTTCCTTTTTTTCGTGCCACTTACCTTATTTTGATTAAATTATTTATGCATAGATGAGATGGTTTTTTATTTCAAGAATCTTTCATAAATTAAGGTGACAAAACAAAACATTTTTCCAGTTAATTTTAAGTCCAGTCAAACCGGTTGCTACAATGTTTGCAGCACTAATTGGTAGTCAACTGGTTCAAGTTTTTCGCAGGAATCGTTAATTGTTTTTGCACGGAAATCTTCTTAAAAAAACTTTTTGTAATCTAATATGGCATTTACACCAGCCCAAAATCAAGTAGATTTCAAGTTAAATCTCCAACGGAATCTATACAGCTTACACCGGGTTATTCGTGACATTTTTCAAGATTTCGTATCAGTGGCAAAAACAGTTATTGGAATTTTAATTTTCAAATGTCAAACACCATACGAAAATCATTATTCAAATGCGAAACAGTTGGCGAGCACACCCTTCAAGGAAAACCATAGTTGCATCACTTAATACTATGAGATTTTGAGTAGATTTTGTTAAAATCTAGGGACGAAGTAGATTTTGTTTTGTATGGGAAATCTAGTCAAAATCAACAAGATTTTGCTCGAAATCTTGCAACTAGTTGATTTGGTCTGGTGTAAACGCCATTCAAAGTATTTTAATTCATGTTAAAGTTTTTAACTCTTTATTAACCCTGTCGATACCACCGTACTCTAAAGTGCAAACAACTGTGTATGTATATATATGTGCATAAGTATAAAAACTAGAGTATCCAATCGGTTAACCAATTAATTAGTCACCGATTAACTGCTCGTTTAATTTAAATTTGGCTATTTTTGTTTAACGACTAAATCGTTCAATGTAAGTCGATTAACCGATTAAATAAAACGAAATGAAAATTTATAGCTTGAGTTCAAATCTGGTGATTGAATACTAAGAAAGTCAACTACAAGGCAAAAATAAATTAAATAAAAATGGAAAACTGCTTGATCTCAGAGCCAATGGCTTTGGAAAAAGCGGGAGAGTATGGAATATTTGGAATAATTAAAAATCAGAGATAGAATTTCGTACTAACCGAAATTGATTTAACTTGTAAGAAATGAATAAGTTGCACTTTTCGTATTCTAATTCGTTAAATAATACGGTTAAATAGTTGATATTCCCAGTCACTAGTATCCACCGTGAAAAGAGGTAAAATCGAACAAAAGAACGTTGATGAGATGGCGTAGCGACCTCGAAATCAGTACTGAGCCGCTCTGCTGGTCTGATGAATAAATTGTTTCAAATAAAAAAGTACTCTCTTAATAAAATAATGAATTTATCCAAAAATAATTTCTTAAATTAAAAAGAAATGGGTAAACTCAGATGTGAACTCAAGCCATAAATTTTGATTTCAATATATACCTTAAACAGTTCAACAATTACGTATAAATATTAGTGATTAAATAAAACTCTACAATTTTAATGGAATTCGAACATATTTTTTGTGTGTTAAATTTAATCTAAGAGAAATTATTAAAAATATTAGGAACTTAAAGAAATCAAGTGGCGTTGACTCAGGTAGTAAGCATGTTGACTACAAACCGAAGGACCGGGATTCACACCCAGCGTCAGACAGAGTCATGAAATAAAAACACCACGCATTTCTCTGATGTGCATTAGTGTGCCTTTGTGTCAGTTGTTGGCGGAAGGTTTCAGTGATACTAATTCCAATATAACATCAGAGCGCCCTCCTTCGTTGTTACTGAGAAGCACAATCAACGGCGAAGTAAAATAATTAATAAAGAAGTGGCTGCTCTACGAATAAAAAAAAAACGTGCAAAAAAGCAGAGTGGTAAAAAACGAATGAAGCTTCACCTCCTGTCATAGCTGTCACTATTCCTTTCCACTAGTTCCAGCACAATGCATTGCATGTGTAGAGGTCATTCCCTGAGTGCTGGTCCAAGATAAAAAATAAAAAAACTGTAGCCACAACATGTGATTTGTTCGACAATAAAATTTTAATGGAACTTAAGTAGCAATTTCGATAGAATGTCATAATGGAAGATTTTATATGTTTGGAAAAATCCCTGAAAAAAGACTGAGTAATTGGTTATACTCTATTATGAATTGCTTTAGATATCTTGCAACACTTTCAATAAGTGAAAGGATTTTTTCCAAGACAAGTTTTATTGTAAACTAAAGAAAAAAAATCGTTTAAAACTTGAAAATTTTAGTCAAATTATTTTTTCGAAAAAATTATTTTAGAAGATCTCCTTAAAATATGAAACTAGCTTATTAAAGGATCACAGTGGAAAAACGTTTTTTTATCCATTAATTTTTGAAAAAAAAAAAAAATTAAACCCCATTTTCTCGTTTTTTTGCATATTTAGATATTATTTTTTTAATTCATTAAGTTTAAAAAGATATTTTATTCTTAAAAATAAAAAATAAATATTACAAAATATACACATGCAAGTTCTTAAACGTTTCTTTTTTCGATTTCTTAACCCCTTCAATTCTTTAACTTTCTACTACGTTCCAATTTTTACTCCAATTAAAATCTGGAGAAAAGTATTTGACTAAAATCAATGATTTTTGATCCTACTAAAAAGAAAAAATACTCTTAAAAATTAATATAAATCAATTTAAACTTACACAACACAATTTCAACTTACACAAACAACGTTTTTGAGCTTAAAAAAAATAAATTTAGCTTAAATTAAGAAGATCAACACACCAGGGCTTGTAATAAACAATTTTTTCTTAAGGTCTTTCTTAACAACAAAAAAATTAAAAATTTTTAATTTGCTTTATGATGCTTTGTGTTCAAAATAATTTACAATTATTATTTTTAGATTTTGTTCTACAATAATTTAATCAGACAGCCACCCTTTTTCTAAAGTATTCTATGATCTTTAGCTGAAATCATCGGTATGTTACGAGTGTGATACGGTTTTGCTAATTTTTTTTTTAAATTCTCAGCGCCCTAACGAATTTTTAGGCTTTTTAAATTTAGCGTATTTCCGCCCAATAATCCGACTTCTGTAGATCCCCAAAACAGGCCACAGTCTGATGGCATCATTTGTTAATATTTCTTTGAAAACGAGGATGGCGGAGCCCATCAAATCTTCAACTGCGATTGCTGCTGATCGATGGCAACCAAATTGTTTGACCCTTATTGAACGGTACGGGATATAAACGTCATGGGGTTGCAGTGTATGTGCTCCTGCAATCCCTAAACTGTAAATTCATAGACCCATCATCAAATTGCTGAAAGCCTATTTAGCATTCTAACAACAATTTTCGTTAACATAATTGTTAACACAATTTCTAATATTCATATTAAGTTAATTAAATATCACGCTTTGAAATTGAAGCATATTATTACGAAATTTCATTTGTACATTCAAACATATAAATTATTTTACCACACATCTCCCTTTTTTTTTGGTATGTAATTAAATATGAATTAAGAAATTGCATTTCAATACAACAATTGCTTATTACAATGTTTGAACACAACTCATTTTAAAGCTTGTTAAATAATATGAATAAAACAACAACAATAACAACAAAAAACATAAAATTGTTAACAAACTCGTAGCAACAAATAATCTACACATTATGGCCAACAACTGCATAAATAATTACAAAATAAATATCTAAGTGTATTTTATTTCATTTTTGTTGTTTTTTTTTTTGTTAATTTTTTATTATTGTGCTGTGAAATATTATGAAATTTCTACTTTAATTCATAAAGTTATAAACACCTTTCGAAAAGTAAATTTACTTAGAAAATAAAACAAATAGTTTTATTAAGTCTATTTGTTTTCGTTACAATTGTTTGCTTCAAATTGTGAATAAAATACGCTGTAATAAATACTAGAAGGTGGAAAATTAGAGCCTATTTAATACCCTCTCCACTCCATTTACAATGAAAACAAAATTTATTTGGTATATGGAGGCTTTCCCTGCGGAAATTGTGTGCGACAGAAACGCTTCTAAAGTGAATTTGTCTGCGCAGACACTTTTCTGTACAAGATGTGTCTGATCTGATATGTTTTTTTAAAGAAAACGTGTTTCAGTAGAATGCCGTGTTTCAGCATATACTTTTTTATGAGTCTAAGCAGACACTTTTCTACAGAAAATTGTTTTGATGAGGCATTTCTATGTAGACACTTTTGTATAGAAACTATCTGATGAGACACTTTTCAATGAAAGAATTGCCTAATGATAGAATTTTGCTCTACCAAATGTGTTTGATGAAACTATTCTATAAAAAATCAGTCTGAGCAGACACTTTCATATAGAAAATCTGTCTGAACTTTTACTTTTATAAAGAAAACATGTCTGAGCATACGCTTTCTTCTGAGCAGATACTTTTCTATAAAAAGTGGTTTATGATACTTTTTAAAAATTTTGTCTGATGAGACACTTTCTCAAAGAAAATTTGTTTTATGAGACATTTTTATATAATAAATTTTCCATACACACACTTTTCCATAGAAAATTTGTTTGAGTAGAGGCAATATTTTGCCCAGACACTTTTCTATGTGTCTGAGTAAACACTTCTGTGTGCCTGATTAGAATCTTTTTTTTTTAATTTCTTCGAGCAGTAACTTTTTCAAAGAAAATGTGTCTGATGAGACGATTTTAAACAAAATGTTTCTAATGAGAAAATGTGTTTAACTGGAGACTTTTCCATAGAAAATGTTTATGACAGACACTTTTCTAAAGGAAAAAAAACACGTGTTCGTCAGTCGCCTTTTAATACAAAATATGTCCGTTTGACACTTTTTTCTCTGAAACTCTTTTTTTCTAAAGGAACAAAAACTTTTCATAAGAAAATATTTTTCTGACAGGCACTTTTCTTAAATAGAAACAAGAAAAAAGTGTCTAGAAAGCTTTAAACAAATATTAACAAAGTCCTTGAATCTCTGCAATACATTGACGGCCCAAATATGTATTTACAACATAATTATTAGCTTAAATAATAAAATATTTAAAATTCTTTTTCATAAACAAAAAAAAAATAAATACAAAAATGAAAGTGAATCCGCACGTGCGCTTTGTGAAGGTGCGGAAATAGATTTTGTCCATGTTTATGTTCGCAGTACGTTTTTAGTGCTTTTTATTGCTTGTGTGCATGAGTGTGTGTGTGTGTGCGTTTAGTATTTGCGAGTTTGATTTGGATTTGATTTTTGTTTACTTTGGTTTGTTTTATATACATATAAATGCAAATTGGACATCTAATCGATTTTAGCTGATTTTTAGTTTATTTATTAGTGTTTTTGTATTGCGACTGCTGTTTGTTTTTTTTTTTGTTTTTCGTATTAATCTTGACCCGGTAGAAAACGTGACCGCGCTTCTTATATATTGTCTTTGCACATTGAAATAATTTAATTACTATTTGTAGTTGTGTTTGTGTTTGTTTTTTTACTATTTTTAGTTATTTGTTGTTGTTTTTTTTTACTTTTTCAAAACAAACAAATTTTTGTGTAATTAATGTTGTGTATTTTTGCAACTGCGTCAAACAATAATGAAACATTACAAAAAATTTTGTCTAATAAGACATTTTGTTTCGAGTGTTAAGTATGTGCGGCTGGCTGTTCGTCCCCTAATCTTCAGTTCACCTTTAGCAGACAAACAGGTGACGAAAACTTTTCGACTTGTTCTATCTCAAACGATTAATGAAAAGTTATTTTGAATTAAATTAAATTAGTTTTTATTGAATACAATTGGGAAAAAAATTCCTTTTATAATACTAAATCTATAATCAACTGAAAATCCGCAGAAAAAGTTTAACCTATTGAAATACTTTAGAGTACTATAATTGGATTGATAAAATCATATTCATATTCATGTAGTTAACAGATCTTGAAGTTTCTTGTAAGCAAACAAAATCAGCTCGTAATTTTGCACATTCCAGAAGATATTTTTTGCTAATTGTAATTTTGTTAACAAGTTTCCAAAGTCTGATTTAATTTTGTTGAAATTAAATTTTCAATCCACGGCCTTCTTAACAATCATTTCCTAATAATAATAAAACATTAAAATTCTTTTTTTTCCCCAAATAGTTGACTTTGTTTTACTTCACTTCAGAATAGTTTTGAACTAGTTTATTAATTTGTTGAAGTAAAATTTGTGTTTATTTTTATAATTCAAATTAAAATTCGATTTTATTTTATTATATCGTTTTGTCAGCGACACAATCTATAAATGAAGAAAACCAAAACCTGAAAGTACCCGTCATACATACCAGCACATTCTTTTATTTAGGAGTTTGTTTCTTTTTTTATTGAAAAATTATACAGCAGTCTGCATAATTACGCTCTATATTGATATTATTTGTATTGTATTCGTTTTTATTTTTATATTGAAGCGAAAAAATAATTATATTTTTGTTATTTTTAGTCTGCATGCATGAGTTTTTGCTTTATTAAAATGCTAATCATGAAATTCGTTGAGGAGAGCCTCCATAAAATTGATGACTTATATAAAATGCAATAGTAGAAAAATCAAAAACAAATAACAAACAACAATTTAGGAACTATATGGAATTGCTTTATGTAAGAAAATAGTTAAGAAAAATATATAAAATTTTAGCCAAGACTCATTGAACAGGCTGAGAGCAGTGGTGGTGGCGAATTCAATTCGCCTTGTTATCTGCCTACCATCCTGTCAAAATCCACATATATGTCTGTGTGTATGTGTTAGTGATGTAACGAATCCATATTTTTAAGTACATGTTTGCGAATGCGAATATAAAATATCTAATTTGGCGCCATTTGTCTATGACACGATTTTGACGTCTGGAAAATAATATACGAGAACCTCGAATTTAATGATGGAAAATGTGGCTCACGCTTCAATAACTATAAATTAAACAAATTATCACACTACTATGGGTATTTAAATTTCCACAACAATAAATCACTTTCTTGTTTCACATAACCCAGGCTGAAATTGAAATTCTGCATTTCGCATTTGAACTACTCTACAGAATAGTTTTAATTTTCCGAGAGTTACTTGCATATACGAGGGCTCTTTCGTAACACTAGGGCTATTTGAATTAAAAAAAAAACGGCAAACTGGTGTTTTATTTTTCAACATAATCTGCCTTTAGATCAATACAGAGTGGACAGATGGTGAAAGTGAGAGAGCTTAATTATTTTACAACTCTGATATTGCGCCTCTGCTGTCAAGTAGCCGCATTAAATTTGTTGAAACTGTGTAGCCATTTTTCATTAATCGTTTTTACTTCGCCGCGCAGCGCACCGGCGATTTTGCTACAATACCGACGAAGGAGGGCGCTGTGATGTCCGCTAGCACGTGCCTGAAACTGGGCTCGAACCCACGCTCTTAGACATTATTTGCTTTGTGGTCAACGCGGTAACTAATTCGAAATTTTTATTTGGTTTTTCATTTAATTTTAATTTTTTGTTTTTATTATTTTTTAGATTTTTTTTCCTCATAAGCATTTTTGTGAGTGTGAGTTTTCGTAATTGTGACTAATTTTTTCCCACTCACATGATTCTGCATGAACATGAGCCAAAAATATTAGCTCGTGCATGAGTAAAATTTTTTTATCGTGAGCGTGAGTAAACAATTACTTACGTTCCCACCCTTAGTCAAGATATCTTTATACCTTTTTATTTTTCCCCAATTTTTGTACATTTCTGCTTTGTAATATTTTGTTTGTTGCTCCGTTTACTAAACTTGTCTGAATAGCTGACCTTTAGCCGGGTGAAAAAGTTGTGCTCCACTAAAATAATTCGATCCGTGGCCTCGCGCTTACGTCCTCTGCAGCAACAGCCCAAGGCCGGACACAAGAATTTTTTCATACGCGATATATCTAGATGGCAGTGTGAGACACATTCTCAAAAAGGTGAATACTGCTGTCCTTGGCCTCATACTGTGAAAAGGAACAATGAAACCACGAATATGTATGTATGTATGTAATATGTCCTTGAATGTCACTAACAGAAGGTATACATACATACATATAATACTTGGCAAATATAAACACAAAAGTCTTTCATAAAATCGATTAAACAAATACAAAATTAATACAATTTTTATTCATTTAATCTTTTTTAAATCACTTGCAAAATATAAAACAATTTGTTTGCTATTTCTGTTGCTATTTTTTTTTTCTTTATGTTCATAGAGAAGAGTTTTAAACTACAAGATACAAAAGTCATGACAAGGCGTGGATTTAAGATTGTATGCAATAACTTACTTTATTAGAAAGAAAACAAAACAAAAATAGACGGACTCAATAATACAATTTGAAGCACCGAACACCAATTCAAAAATGAAGTAAAAAATCTAAATTGTAATTGTATACATTTTGTACAAAATCATATTACTTTTTGTTTTGCGCAAAAAGAAACAGATAAATACACAACAATCATACATAAAATATAAATCTTTTTTTTTTGTTTTTCTTATTTGCATCAAAAGATTTATAGTAATGAGTAGTACGAATACAGTGAGTGGTTAAAGTAAATGGACATGTGTATTAAATATATAGAAAAGCTGATTTTAAAAGAAGTGACTAATTATTCTGGTAAGAAATAAACGAATTGAAAGAAATTATATTTTCGCCATTCAATTTGCGATTTTGTGCTTATGAGGAAGCAAGTGTGATATTTCCGATTTCAATAATATTTAATTAAGTTATACTTTTATACATACATACATATGTAAGAGAGTGTGTGTGTCCTCGATTCGGTTACAAAATATTTTCAAACGGGTAGTAGTCCGTTAGCATGAATAAAACAAAAAACTAGTTTTTTTATTTTTAAAAAAATTTCACTTTTAATTACAAAGAATGATAAAAGAAAGCCCTGAATATTTATTTTTTTTTAAATATACTTTGTTCTTCTTTAAAACATTGTTCTGTGTAGTACTGTTCTCCTCAGTAACTTTTTTAAGCGTTTGTTTTAGTAATGCCCGTACCTGATGAATTTGCCTTGGGACATCTGTCGTTTGATGTCAATGTGAGTTTTGAAATTAAAAATATTTACAATTTGGGACAAAGCCGAAATGTATGTAAAGATAAACAGATGAAACTTTGTACTTTCTTGTCAGAGCAACTGTCCGCTTACGAAAGCCTTTTGGTCAGAATTATTGGTGAGATCATGTCCGCGACCGGTCATGGGAGCATCTGTTTGTAGTTTGTTTGGTTTCCGCTATAATGATTCCAAGTGTACACTGTAAACTGTCCCCACAAGGGAGGCGTCTGCTTATTTGAGCTGTCCGCGAGTAGAGCTTTCACTGTGTATACATACACATGTACAAAGATGTAGATTAGATGGTTATCTAATGAAAATTAAGGTCATAAAATTATTTGATTTTTTCAATTCATTTATTGCATTAAAAGTTCATAACATGAAACATAAAAGAAAAACAAAAAACCGATAAATACGCATTCGAATGTGCATATAAAAAGATAAACACACAATGAGGTTATAATAAATACAACGAAAAAAAAAATCAGAAAAATGTTTATTGATCCTTCTGTAAGGAAGATTCAGGAAGCTCTTGAACAAAAATCTCTTTCAAACTAATTTTTTTTAAATAAATGATGTTTTTTAAAGCCCTAATCGGGCTTTTGAGATTACAACAATTTGTGAGCGTCGGTCTAATGTGAATCTAGTCATTGACATACAAAATCAACCACAAAGCAACTGTTCTTTTTAGAAAAGAAAACAATATAAAACAAATTCGAAGAAGTTTTTAAAGAAAAATTATAGAGGTTGTGGAATTACTTCTAGTTTACCATTTTTTAAATTACTGTTGTAGTTTTGTGGTGATAAAAATTGCTAGTGTCAGTTTTTGACAAATTTCAATGGCGGTTACGCCAATTACGGGATAGAAACTTGTAGTTGATTTACATACAGAGTTGCATATTTTTTCGTTATCGACACAGACGGTATGTATAGGATGAACCGCCAAGTTTTTCATACGCCAACGCTTTACACAATCAAAGTGATTATCTAAAAAATATAAATTTTTTCAGATATGACGAAATGAAATGAAATGACCGATATGTATTTCAATACTTTTCAAGGTCCTGATAATGGTTTTATATAAATTAAAGTGTAATTTATAAAAATCCTGCAGGAAAAACGAATACGAGAATTATTATTATTTTGTGATGTTATTTAACCCATTCAACTAATTTTTTAGTAAAAACACATTTCCGATATTAATTAATTAATTAAGAAACTATTTTTTTCGTTAACATGATTTTAACTAATTATTATTTTTTTTTTAATTCAAGAATATACGAGTATTTTATCAAAAATTTGTTTTATTTGCGATACATTTTTTTGTAATTTTTATTCTTAATTTTTTTAGTGTTTAAAAACTTTTATCGCAAGTTTTAAGTTGGTAAGTTTTAATTTTTGAAGCAGGAGAGATGTATATTCAGGATAGCTTTTGTAAGCGAAACCGGAAAGACAAGAACAAACCGATTTAACATTTATGTTTGTCTGCAGAAACTCGCAAGATCTTTGCAGGAATTGAACCTGCAACCGCCAGACTAATCGTCTAGAACACTAGTCTACGAGGGTCCCCCAACATTAGTATATTTTAAAGTCTACAATACAATGATTACATGATTGAGAAAAGCATAACACGTGGCTTATGAGAAACACGTGAACAGTATCCATCGCTAATTTATTTACAAAAATGTTAGAAGTAGCAATTTACCACGGGTCAATTAATAAAGTTAATGTGTGCATTAAAACCTGGTTTCTCACATCAAAATCCAACAATAAACCTACTATAACTTTAGCAATCATTTATTAATAAGGCCACATGTGTACCTGAACCCTTTTTGTACATTCACTTTTACCGCAGCCTACTGCTGCCACACTGGCTTTATTTATTATTATGTTTTTTATTTCATAAACTGTGATACACAAACTTTATTTTTAACATTGTGTATCTCATTTAAAGAAGCAAAACAAAAAGAATACTTAAGAAAAGAGTTATGCGATTGCGCGCATTTATTAGGTCATGGTCATAATACAAACAGAGACATGGAGAAGTAGAAAAAAAAACAAAAAATAATATTCAAAGATAAAGAAGACGGAGTAGCAACAAAAGAGCAACAAACATAAACGATATTTTCGGTTCACTTACTCAGTTACTGAGATCATCTGCTGACATAAAAATGGACAGACAAACAAACAGGCAGGCAGACGCACATTGTTGTTACCACACTTACAACAACAGCGATGAAAAGAATGTTAATTTTTATTAATTATAGAAAAATTTAAAAAATAACAAATAAAATAAATTTTAATAAACAATTCCCTTCTTTCAAGGCGATTTGTTTGCTCAAGGCGGCAGCAGCCGCGAACCAAAATTCACGGATGATGGATGTGTCAAACTCCATATAGAATGAATAGTGTTGTTTATTTTGTTTACATTTTTCCAGCATTCTTTATTATGAATTTTGTCATCCATTGTACACCAGAAATGCCTGTCGTTTTTGCATTGATGTATTTGTTCTTAATAACGTCGTATGTGTTGTGTAATCGTCTATTTATACAGTATTGTATTTTTGTTATTGATAATTTTCATACAAAATAGTATTATAATTATACGTTTGAATTTTCTATGTTTTATAAATTGTTGTATTGAGGCCAGGTATGGAAAACTTCTATTTGTTACATTAATTTGTAAAAATCTTTTAAATATGTGATAAGTAAACCCACAAAATACATTCTTCTTAATGATAAATATATACTTGATTCATTTAAATTTAATTTGCAAACCATTTTAATCAAAATTGTTTGTCGCGAAAAAGTTATTAAATATTTTGCGTAAAATTAGAATGGAAAATCTGGTTTAATTTCATGTTTTTTTTTTATTTGATAAAAGAAATTTGTTGTTCGACTTAAATTATTTACTCACAATGAATTGACTACATTGAATTGACATTTAAAATACGACAAAATGACGATACAACAAATTTGTCTGTTCACAAGCACATAAACAAATATCGTATTTTTTTAAACGATAAGCCATACGACTGAGCTTGTGAATTGAACAATTAATTGTTTTCGAATTCATGTAGCTCTTACAATGTAAAGGAAGTAATAAGAATTGTTAATTTTATCTTTACTTTCTTTTGTTATTAATTGATGCGATATTTATTCTTAGTAAACATGATGTAAAAATCCTATAATTTATTGCAAAGAAAAAAAAACGTCATCACAAATCGTTCACGTGTCGACAAACTAGTTAATTGATTTTTCTAGTTTATGGCCAATTTCACTTGACAATTTATTGGCTTTTGTTGTCATTTAATCATAATTGTTACTCTATTCCTGGCACTCTTATCATTATTAAGAGTAAATGTTGTCTGTTATTTGCCAAACGAAGAATATATTATATAAAAAAAAAGAAAAAATTAAAAAAAAACAATAATCTTATCAAAAATTCTAAACAACACAACTGTGCCCGCTTGACAATATTTTTACAAGCTTTAAATAAGTGTTAGATCTTCTCTCACTTTTTCTAAGAATTTCATAAATGTTTTTCAAAAATGTTTTGCAGAAATTCTACGTTTGTTTAAATTAAAAAGGAATAATAGTAGTAAAAATAAATAATTAAATAACTTGTATCCAATGAGTTGAGAAGAATGTGTGTGTGTGTGTATGTTAGGAAGTATGTTTGACTGATTGTAAAATTGTAGCCCGGTAGGTAATTGAATCAATAGGCAACGTGTTTGAAAAGAAAATAAAAACAATTAAAAAGGTTTCATCATTTAAGAAAGTGGAAAATAGATTAAAAAGAATGAGAAACGATTTAAATGCATACTCACACACAGATATGTGGGAAATATATCAGTTTGACTTGCTATCAAATGTCATATTGGAGAGAACTTTATTTATCATGTGCTTTAACCCTTAATAGTTATTAATGAATGCATTGCACAATGGGCTTGATCACAATATGGATGCCATCAAAAGAAGAGAAATTTTGCCTGCGTTTGCGTAAATATGTTTATTTTGATGGATTTTGTATTGTTGATGTCGATTTCGATTTCGATTACTTGGAAAGCTCTTGGAATGACGTGGCCCAATTTGTTTTTTTTTACTAAATACACCAATACCCCGGTTTGCGTCGTTTCGAAGATGGTCTTTTTAAAAAATTTCGAGGTTTGTACAAAGCTAAATAATAAAAACGGTATTTCCCGTTAAATCTAATGCAAATATCTATGTGAAGTTGTGTTTGTGGTGGTAAGTTGAAGATCGTTACTAGTTTCAAATTACACTTGCTGAAGTGAAGTTCAAACTAACAAAAAAAAATTAACACATCCATACAGATTTTTGGTTTCTACTATGAATTCTTAATTTCTAATTTTAATCTTAATATTTTGTTATGCTTTTGTTATATTTACGTTTTTCCCACGGATTGTTACACATGTTTTTTTTAATTGTATTTTTTATTGAAAAATAAATTTTTTGAGCTAAAATCATGAAGCTCGCAACCAATTAAATGAAAATCAATAAAAATGTATGGAAAATCATACTTCGGTTGTCGTAGTTTCGGTTTGAGTCGCATTTCTTCGTTTCCAATTAGCGACGCAGACCGGGGCATTTGTGTATATTTACTCCTTTATCCTTGTATATTAAATGCCTAGAGTTCTGTGCTACACTTTCAGTATCAGCATTTAATATACAAGGCTAAAAGAGTAAATATAGAATAGAATAAAATAATACAATATTAATGTTTTCAGATTTTTCAATTTAAAAAAAATTCGTTAAATACAAAAACACATTTATACATTTTGGTAATTAATTGTTAAAGAATTTTTCATCCTGAGGAAGCTGAACAAAGAAGCAGCGAAATATCGATAATAAATATGCATGTTTTTATATAAAAGTGACGTCAAACGCATTAATTAATTAGAAAATTGTCTATATTATTAATAGGCAAACACTTTTTTGAGATCCCTTTACAGCCGTAATACTAAACTGATTTTGGAAATGTAAATAATACGCTTGAGTACCTTTTTAGTACTAATTTATTTCTATAAATGTGTTTCCTTATATAGTAGAATTCCTTAACTATTTTATGTATTATAACTAACTAATGATATTTTTAAAGATAAGAGAAATGTGTGTAAACACTATTGATATTGCTAATCACTTAGGTCTAACAACTTGTATTGAATCTTTATTAAAATGAACCAATAAACTAAGATAATTAATTATAAATCCTAAATAAATACACAACTAAGTCTAGACCGTAAATATTTTGTAACTAAGATAATTATAAATACTAAATAAACATACAACTAAATCTATTGTAAATATATGTTCATATTTGAACAGGAAAGATTTATATGTTTTTAATGGGGATTTTAGATAGATGTGCACAATCTTAATTTTATTTAAATCGGTTTAGTATTTCGGGAGACATAAGCGTTTGAAGTTGCTAACAATACATGCATACTTATTACACACACAAAGTCTGTATGTGTGTTTGTCCAATTTCCTTTGTGTAGAAATGAGACGGAGTTTTTTCTATATCTATTTTGTAAAAAGAGAGAGATAAGTAAGAGAATTTTAAATTGTTTATTAGATTGTTTTTTGTTTTTGTATTTTACCGTGTATATTTATGTAAATGATTAATATTTAAATACTAGAATGCGGGCGATTCGCCGTTTAAAAAAAATACTTTACCCGCTCATTGATAATATGAAGATGTTTTTCTGCGTCGGGCGTTTTTCCAACTGTTTGAACGCGAAAAAACGAGTGTTGCAGACTGTTGTATACAAAATGTATACTATTTGTCGTGTCGTTGGAGTGATAGTTTATGCAGGATAAGGGTCGGATCGTGATCACTCCGCTATAGGTGTTTAACACTGGTGCCTAGAAAATCAAATACTCGTAATGGATTGCGTTAGGGAGTCATAAAACACCATAATAGTGCATTTTAATTTTAAAATAAGTACGATATATTGAGTGAATATCAACAGACTTGCCTGTCATGTTTCCCCGGACGTTTGCCCAGATTTTGTTAGTTCATTGAAATGGCGATAAATATGAAAGGACCTTCTGCAGAACATCAAAAATATATAAGGATCTGATGATAATATTTAACTTAAACATTATTATATTGTTTGGCTTGATTTGAGTTTACCCATTTCTTTTGATTTAAGAAATTTAAGTGAGTACTATTTGTAATAATTTATTATTCATTCTTAAATTAAAAGGAATGGGTAAACTCAGATTTGAACTCAAGCCAAACAATTAATTTCAATACAAACCTAAACAATTCAACAAATTACGCATAAACGTTAACTAAAACATTATTTTTTTACAAAATAAAAAACTTAAATAACTATTAATTTTTTCAAGCAATTTTTTTTCGAAAAAAAAATTATTAATAACGCGATGTGGGAGGGAGGACTGATATTTTTATATATATTATAAAAAAAAACTCTTAAATTTAAAATATAATTTAATTTCAATTATGCAAAGGTAAAGAAAAATTTAGGAAAATATTGAAAATATTATGTGTCTCCATTATTTTTCTCCACACTGTATACAGTGTTTTAAACACAACTTTTGCAATTTAAAATTCTACAGACAAACGTAATAAAGGCGTTATTCGTTGAAAAAATACTTTTTAAGCGATTAATCGAATAATTTGTATTGAAATTTTAACTTAAGGTGTATTTATTTGATACTTTTAACAAAAGACTAAACTTATAATTGTTTATTGCAAAAACTCTAATTCGAGTTGAAATTTTTATCATGCGATTAAACGAATAATTTCAAATTCTTATTCGAACAGCCGAACAAAAATTAAAAAAAAATTCTATAAGAATTTCTGCCTACAAGCAGTCTTGGCAAATCATTCGAATATTATACTAGATTTAAATTTTTTGCTCATTCGAACTGTAACGAAAAAATAGTTGCTCAAATATTCGAATAATTTTTATTCTAATTACAAAACAATTTATATAAATTATTGAAATATGTATAAAAATTATTTAAAAAGCAGCTAACTCGAAAATACAGGGGCGAACTGACGAACATTTAATGCGAAATAAATTTTTTTTTAATTTTCAAATCGTTGAATAAAACTTCCAGAGTTTGAAATGTTTAAAAAAGAATTTTAAAAGCAGACTAGTTTAAACATTTTCATAAATATTGTTTTGTTTAACAGCAGCAGCAGTAATCTTGAAACAAATGCTTAAAATTCAAAACTAGTTACGTATGTATGTACATTAGGGTGGGTCACTGATGTGTGAGAAAAAATTTAAGTTCTCAAATCATATTCGAACAGTAATATTTTTTGTCTTACGTTAAAACAAATAAAAATTGCTATAAAAATGTCACATCTTAAGCCCGCGCCGGAACTGCTAAGAATTAAGTATTTTTGAAAAAAAAACCATTTTAAAATTTCTGAAAACATTTTTGATTAAACTTGTAAAAAAAGTAAAACATTGGTTCTTATAAAACATAAAACAATAAAATCAGGAAATTATGTTAGTTATTTTTTGGTCACAAAATCTTGTTTACTGTCAAATCTGGGCTTCTCTCGTCTTGACTCAAGTTTCGTCTGTATTAAACTTTTATACTATTAATACTTCTGATACTATTTTCACAGTTTGCCTGAGTAAGTGAGTGGGCGAAAATTAGATTGTCTCTTTCTTGACACTCAACTACCGCATTATTTCTTCAGTAGTTATGTTCCAAAGAATTGGTGGATCGAAAAACTATTGATTCCAATTTATAACTTCAAAGTAGTAGTTACTTGCGTAAAAATTGATAGTCCGGACCTCAAAAACCCGAGGTTGCTTTTCAGTATGAGGTGAGGTTCGTGCTTCTTGAATTCGTCTGGCTGGCGGTTCTCCACTGTAAAATTCTATTTGCTTTTGTTAGTCATCAAGCATGGGATATTTTTCCTGGAGACCTGCCAACTAAGCGATCGTGGCAAATATTTTTGTAATGTACTTAAGCTCTCAAATTGTATTTCCGAAAGCTGGCCTTCAATTTGTGTAGTTGGTACTTGGCTATGGATAGTTTCTCGAGAACTTAAAAGTCGTTAGGATACAGTAATATGCTTTTCTGCAATACAATTCTAAGAAAATTGAAGATCAAAGCGCGGGCTCTTAAATTGATAATATCGTACAGGAGACAAAAATACAACATATTTACGCTATTAGAAGTAAATACGAGGCAAAAAATTTGACCCACCCTAATGTACATACTTCTGAATATGCAACAATAAAAATAATAATAGAAACAATATAATAAAAGAAACTATAATGACGCTAATAATAATGAAATAAAAGTTGAAGAAAAAAAATATTCATATAAAATCGACTATTTTGTAAGTTTAATCAGTCACTCGGTAAATCTGTTACTCAGTCAGTCCAATAGCCAGATCGACAAACGGCCTAAAGGCCTGCCAAGGAATTTTTTTTATTTTTTTTTAATCGTGTAGTTTAGTCAAGCAAACGAGTGGCAACAAATTAAAACAAAACAAAAGCAACAATAATTTAAGAAAAAAATAAAAAAAAAACTACAAATAAGGTGTTCAAACTCTTAACAACAATTGCAATAATAATAACAACAACATCATAAATAACTAACAAACAAAAATAAAGCCATGCTACTAAAACACAGTGGGCCGTTTTTTGAATGAATTTAACTCTAAAATTGCATGCGATATCTATGTAAATTTTTTTGCATTTTTATATTCAAAATAATTACACTTTTAGCTGAATACCAAAAAAATGTAAACAAGACAATAGTGACAATAGTTTCATTGTGACCAAAATCAGTACAACGCTATTTTTACTCTTTAATACAAACATTGGCGTGAGCAAGAGTATATAGAATTTTTGTTTACAGGCAAAGCCAGCTGTAGCGAACAGCGAACGATATACTGTCAAGCCCAATCGTTATTGCAAAAAATTCTTTATATCGCAAAATTATATTTATATATCGCCCTTGATCAACAAGTGGCTATTAACTCGAAGTTTTAATTTTTTCACTGTTCTACAAAAATTGCAATCTAATATTCATATTTACCTATTGGAAAAAAATCGAATTGTTTTGTTTACGTTTTGCTAATGAAGCGCGTGATTTAAGATTTTTTTTCATATACTTTTAATCTTAAATTAAAAAGTATTTTGCTTCTGTTATTAATTTCATTTACTAAATTTATTTTGATCAGCTTTATATTGAAAATTAGCTCAGACTTTATGGCAATTTCATCCATCTGCCAGAATTTCACCACACGATTTTCGCCTTCTCCGGCGAAATCATTCATGGTTTGCTGTAAAATTTCAAAAGTATTTTTCAGGCTGTGTTTATTGAGATTGGATCATCTTCTTAAATAAATCATAATGTCATCAGATGACAAAATAATTTTAGCTAAAAGGTATGGTCTTTTTTATTTCTACACTTTAAACATTTCATCGGAAGTTTTTACTAATTGTTCTCCGAAAGGTTGAGTGGGCAATTAACATGGCTTAATAAAACCTGCTTTGGAACAATATTCGGTTATAAAAATGTTTCCATATATAAAAAGATAGTTTAAGATTCGTAGGGATATTAAAAAAGGAAAAAATTCAGTCTACGCTTTCGGTCGAATATTATATAGAAATTATTTTTTTAAGATTACGAAAGAACTCGTTTTCTTAACCTTTAAATAAGAAAGAGTTTAATTTTCTGTGCCAGATATATTAGCGCAAAGTAAATGATTAATCTTCTTTCGATATTATTATTGCTCTCATTCGTTTGCTGGCTTCCAGATATATAGTTTTCCTTTTTCTTGAACGCACATATTAATAATGACCCCCGTAGACGACATGTTTTTTACATCTATCTTGTCAAATTTCACACTATAAAATATGTACATGTCGTGTGGTACCTTCAAAACATTTCTTCTGTAAAACTCATGTGCAAAGTCATCTGAAAAAATTTTAATTAGAGCGTGTTCTATTTTGATCTGTCAAACCTTCTGGCATCAGTGGTTTTGTGTTGTGATAGAAAAAAATACCAGAAATCTCCGCCCTGAGTTATTATTGAATTATAACTGCACACAGCAATTTTGTTACTTTTTAAATACATTTTACAAAAAAATGTCACCAAAAAATTCTAGTAAAACTTGCGCTCAGATATCAGGTGTTGCAAATAAACATGGTCAATATCAGACGTAATTGTAGATGAACGCTTGTGAGCTAATATGATAACAATTTTACAGACATGCATAATTAGATATGAGAAAGGTCAGACGAGAAAGGTAGGACTACGAAAAAATCATGTTTTATGGATATACAGTCGAACTTCCATAAATCGATCCAATTCGATTGGCAGTAGCGCTAAGAGAGAAAATAACTTACAATTCTCCTTCCACAACTCGCAGTTCTCTATTACTCGAACGATATTACATGCATATAAATTCTATATCTCGAAGTAATGATTTGCTTACTTATCAGCCGGTCTATTGCATGCATACACTTTATTGAAGTGCATTGTTTTGAATTTAATATATTTTTATTTTTGGGGGGTCTCATCTTAAGCGGAACGGAGACTGATGACGATGGTTCGCTGGAAGAAACTTTTCTGTAGCCTTCCAGAAATGATGTAGAAAATTCTTATCGAACATTAAATTTATATTTGCAAACAATAGGACTTTGAACAATTTACAGTAAATTCTTATTGAAAATAAAAGAAACATATTTTCAGTCACTAATTTCATAATATTTTACTTCACTTTACCTTACTTATTACATGCTGTCTTCATTAAGTGTCTGTTTTAAATAAAAAAAAAACATATTTATCATTTAATATACGGACATAATTGCAATAGTTTTTTTGCAACAAATAAATTCTATAACTCGAAGTCGCCGGAAGTTTTTTTTAGGGATAATGTTGATTCCAGTTATGGAAGTTCTACTGTATATTATTTTAAGTTTTATTAAAACTTTTTTCTTTGTCCATCATAATTTTCCTTTGTAAAAACAATCGCAGGAAATAAAAAAATGTTGTGACATTTTTCTCACTTCTCATGTTTTAAAACTCTTTTGCTTTTGTTTGCTCGGTTTTATTATTGTAACTATTTTCTCGTGTTCCGTTATATCGAGTCAGAGATGCAAAATGAAAATTTCAAATTTTAATTTTAAATTTTAAAATTTCAAAGTTTAAAAAAAGTGTACTTTTTTCAGTCCGATTGTACTTTTTATTTTTTAAATATTTTTATTAACAATTAACTAAAAACGTACAGAAAAATGCATTTTTACATACATACGATATGATTGAAATTCATTTATACTTAGTACTTACATATACATATATTATGTAGACAAAGTTAACAATTAAGAAAATTTAATACTTAATTCCAAAGGGTACACAAAAGACTATCAGTTGTTAAGATTTTAATATAAAATTATATTTTATGATATACTTCTTGTTAACAATCTCTTAGTCAAATCTAAATTGTAGCAGCACGAATTAGATGACTTTAGCAAATCCTTTGTTTGGATTAGATAGAGACAGTCGAAACAAAAATCCTGTTTCTCTCTTTTGTTTTTATTAAATTTTGAAACGAAAATAAATCTTTTCATATTTGCAGAAAAATGTGGGATGGATAATATTCCTCTTGCAATTCTTGAAATATCAGTAAACATCGGTTCATTTAGTTCATTTTTCATATCTGATACCTTCGTCCAAAACAAAACGTATTTAAGCAGGTGTTCTACTTTTTTCCACAAATTAGAGGCTCGTATGTCAACATTGGGGTTAAGATGTCACTTGTTATTGTAATGTTGTACCTGTTGTAGAATCGCCATCATCTGTATAATTCCGCCTTGGGTATAAAACAATTCACAACGAATGGTTAACATGGAGTTGCCATATAAAAAATGGGATAATGATGTAAAATACTTTCGTCTAGTGAAATTAAACTAGGAAAATTACGAAGTAGTACTAAATTAAGCTTGGGGATGCTACTGTACTTTTTACTTTCAAATAGTACTAAAAAAAGTACAATTGTACCAACTAATTGCATCCCTGTATCGAGTATACAATTTCTTTAACATTCGATTTATTATTAAGTGAATATAGAAAATTGTGTCGTCGTTATATCCGATTTTCGTTACAGCGAGATTCATTTTACCGGGCTTTGCCTGTATTATATTTTTATAATATCCCAGGTTAGTCTTGCCGAGTGTGAAAGTTTACATAATCATGAAATAAGAAAATATTTGTACAATTCTTCCCACTGTGCAAAGATGATTAGAAATCCAACTAACCAACAACTGTGTTTGTGTAAATAGTTTAAGCTTTTGCTTTTGATTTCTTCACATTACAGGTGATCAGACACAAGCACTCAACATGCACTTGATCGCACACGGCCGCACACAAACACGCACACATACAATCAAACATGCTATGGCAAACAACAGCAGCAGAAATAGCTTTATTAAAAATCCCCTGCGAAAAACAACAACAACTTTAATAACAAACATTAATGAACACACACACGCACGGAGCCTGCCACACAAACTTTTAATAAAAGTTAAACTCAAGCCTGCTCAAAACCCCTCTCGCATTTGCTTAACAACTACAAGTGCAATTAAACTTCAACAATAGCAACAACAACAACAACAACGACGACACAACACAACACAACAAAACAAAATAAAGCAACAACATTTTGATACAATCTGCATGTAAAGTGCAACAACTTGTGGTAAAAATGCAAAAACGAAAATAACTGGTTGCAACGTTTTTTTTATAATTTTTTAATTTTCGATTTTTCTCTGATTTTTTCCAGTTTTTATATTTTTTTTTGCATTTTTTGGTATTACAAGTTTTTACTTTTGTTTGTGCTGTTGTTGTTATTGGTGTAGTTGCTTTTAGTAAACAACCAATCAAGCTCATTGTTGTTGTTGTTGTAAGTTTATTTTTTTTAATTCTATAACTGTGTGTGTGTGTGTGTAAGTGCTTAGATGTGTGTGAATAATGGCAGAAAAAAGGGAAAGGCAAAAATGTTGTGTATGGTTTAAACAAAAATGAAAAATTAAAAAACAAAAGAAAAAACAACAACATTAAATAGCTTAAATTTGTTGTTGTTAATTATATATAAATATATTTGCTAATTATATAAAAAAAAATCTTTTTTTTTTTGGGTAAATTAAAATAGAAAAATGGATGTCAACATTAGAATAGAAAAAGAAATTGCTAAAAGTTTAAACTTTTTTGCAATGTTGAGATATTGATGAACACTGGAAATGCTGCAAGGGCTGTAAAATCTTAAATACATATCCCTCTTTTAAAGGAAATGTTCGCCACTTGGTCTGAGTGGAGTCGACACTTGGTGGTATAACTTCGGTTTTGCTTAATATAGTATAATATGAAGATATAATTGGCCTTATCACGATTGTCGAAATTTCCCCCTCGACTTCTAAAAGTTAGACTAGATTAAAGAAGCATACAAAATTATTTCTTCATCTAGTACACAATGCCGAAGTAGAAAGACGAGAATTCGGCAACCGTAACCCCGGCTAGCATTTGCAAGATCATTTGACGAGCGCGATTATTTCGCGACTCTTGTCAATCTTCCAGACTATTGTTGTAGAAAAATTACTTTTTGCTCCTCCAAATGATGCTTTGGCGAGTAATTCTGATGATTGTTGGATGAGTTAATTGTCGTTTAGCATTCTGGTGATAGTTAGGTGAATTATGTTTGCAAGAAAAATTGTTCGTTTGATTAAAGTGTTTTCTTTTAAATTGATAGGTATGTTTTTTAAATTAAAATACAATAAATACCGATAAAATTAAAATATAGATGTGTCAGAAGCTAAAAAGACCTAACTAAACAAAACCAAAAGTAGAGCAAATTAGTAATTCTTAAAAAATTGATTTCTAAAACTCGTTAAAATTATATTAATTTAAAAAAAACTGGTTGAAGGGGTCTCTTCACAAATAAAATTGTCTTTTAAAGTTAAAATTTGTGAAATAAATTTTTTTTTTAAGAATTCACAGCTAATAAGATAGCAATAGGTACGACATATAACAAAATTTATAAATTTTTGAAAAGTGGAATTATGCTTCTTAGCTTCTGATACATCCATATAATCATCCTTATTCTAATTTTAAATTGTAAATTTCATCATCGTTTGTCACTGTTTGTCGTAGTGGACGTCACTTCGTTATTTATTTGGCATTCTTTAACAGCCTTATTGCAACGACGACAATATATCGTTTTTTTAAGAAATCAAATAATAACACTAGTATTTCAACTAGCTGAATTATTTTATTATGATTTTTTGTGAGAAAATGTTATTTGTTTGTGATTTAAACGCCGAATCAAGTGATGAAGAAAATAAAAAAACTTATCCTAGAAGGAAAACTTCTCAGAAAGAATTCCGACGTCTACAACTTACCAGATGAAAATTAAGTATCGAAACCAAACTTTTACAAAATAACAGTTTGTTACTTCATAAAAAGGGTTAAAAATTACTTTCGACTAAATAAAACAGCTTTTAAGAATGTGCTGGAGGCTATAGAATGCGATTTAAAGAATAGAGTTCGATCTACACCTATTTCTAAAAAAATTAATTTGGCTACATTAAGGTTTTAAGGTCAGGGATCTTATCAACTCAACGTGGGAAATGATTTTAATTTGGATCTGCCACAATGCAGGCCAGACGTGACACGAGAAGGCATGCTATTGTTGTTGTTTTGCTGACTCTGTCACACAAAAAGTAGTAAACAAAGAAGTTGTTGTGGTTTTGTATTTTTAATAATTTCTGGCGCAATAAAAAGGGTTGTAGAAAAATATTAATTTAAACAATAAAAATAAAATATAAGAATTATTTGATGATCTATCATGGTTATCTTACTTTCAGCCACTTATTCGCTAATCTTCTTGCCGGACAAAGCGTATTTAACTCCGTTGCAATTTCTTCCCAAATAGCTTTGAAATTGCAGGGTTTTGTAACTCTACGAAATCCTACTGCAAGAGAAGGATTTTTTATCTACTCTTCCACAATTTTCTGGAACTGGTTTATATTGGTCACTTTATATTTTCAATTTTTTTCCATTTTGCTCTATATCTCTTTCAAATCACTTTTTAGTCGTTAAGAAAAATTGTGACGACAAAATCGGAGTCGTTTCAATACAATAACGCCGTTGTAATTTCTTATAGAAAGCCCAATAATAGCAAAAACTTATCGATAAAAAACGATTACGACAACTGGAATTTGAAAGCCGTCGACGAAAAACGTCGTCTTAATGGAACGATTACGACAATTAGAATAATGGTGAATTTATAATACTATCGAAAAAACACATCTAAAAGAGTCTTACACGATCCTTTTCCGCGCATCGTAGAAGACTCATTGCAGACTCAATTCAAAGCTGGTTTGAAATAAGAATAAAAAAGTTTTACACGATTCTATTGGGCGCATCGTAGAAGAGTCGCCAGCTTAAGTCAGTTTCTCCTATCGCGGAATATTCTTGTACTATCGCAAATGCTAGCTGAGAATAAGGCAGAATGTGTTTTCTAATTCCAACTATTTATGTATGTATGTACATTGTACATACTCGTATATGCATTAACGGAGCGTTAATAGTTTTTGTTGTTGTGTAGTGTTAATATACACTTTCGCTCATATAATTGAGTTATCGGTTAACCGATTTTGTTTGCACAAACCCGTATTCGAAAAGCGGTTTCTCAAAAAAGTTAGTTTTTGGAATGCTCTCGTTATAATATAAATCAATTGCAATTAAAGAACTGTTTAGGTTTAAACCTCTTCAAAAATGTCAGACCACGTTAAAGCTTAAGCAAAAAATTTGTTTTTCTATTTGCAAGTATATTAGGCTCTAGACTGTTTCCTGCAGTTAGTAACCAAAATAATATTCTGTAAGTTTAAGATATGGAGAGCTCAGAGCTGAAGTGCACCAAGTCACTAAAAGACAATTCGAAGATATTTTGATTTTCAGTAAATGAATTGACATAAATAACATATAAAATGAGAGCCATTGACTTGGGCTTATTACCATTTCCTTCGGAACGAAACACAATTTTTACTTAGTTTGTTACAGAACTAAATAGAGTTAAACTTTTCATATTTTATGACTTGGTTCACTTCAGCTCTGAGCCCTCCATATATGACAGAAATCTGATTTTATGTTATTGTATAAAATTTTCCAAAAATTTATATTAATTTGTATATTCTTATACCATAATTGTATGCATGAGCAACCCTAAAACTTGCTGCAATTCCGCAATGGAGGCATTTTATTTTATTTATAAAAATTCTTTTTAGCATAAACAAAATAAGAAAGTTATTAATGAAATTTTTCAATTACTAATCGAATATTTTTTTCTGTTTATTTTCAGGTATGTTTCAATTTTACATTCTTCATAAAATTGTAAGTATATTTTGAATTAAATTTTTGGCTTTTCCGAATTGAATCTCAAAATTATAAAATGTTTCATAGATTATTAAGCCATACAAAATTACATTTCTTTTGACTGCAGTCTTGTTAATGTACGTCCTAAGATTCATATTGAGAACGCTGCAGTATTTTTGGAAATCAACTCGCCTCAGTTTTATCCGTATAAATTTGATGTGCGGTAAAAACTTCCAAAGTTTTTTTCACATTGCACAATAAAAACGTCCTGTTTTGCGACTCCTTTGCGTTGATTCTCGATAATTTTAAACTTAAAGGACCGGGTTATTAAGGATTGAAATAACCAAGAGAGAAGTATAACAAATTCAAATAAACAATAGTGATATTGAAATTCCTGAATTTTAATTTCGAACCTTTATTTAATTACATATTGCTCCTTTATTGCAACTTAGTCATATCTCAAAAAGCGTGATATTTAAGTTAAGAATGTAGAATTGTTCGCCGTTTCGTTTTTCTTTTTCACAGAAAAAACTACGTAGTGTAAAACCAAACAAATGTGTAGTTTTTCTGAACATTTCTTACGTTTTCTGCACCGTAAAAGCTTGCAGTGGAAAACTGAATAAATCGTTCTCAATCGTGACAAACCTGCATTCAGTTTTTTATTTTCTAAAGAACAGCTTACACAAACGTGTTCAAAAATATACTATGAACGTTCAGTTAGAGTATTACTAAATGTGTGTTCAACAAATAAAAATACACATTAAATTTTTAGTAAACTAAACTAAACGTGTGTTCAAAAATAATCTATGTTTCGTTCAATATGCTTATTACTAAACACGTGTTCGGTTATTTATCGGACGCGTTTAGTGAATTAAATAAAATATTTTTATTTATTAATATTTTTTATATATTGTAAGACTAATACATATAATTTCAAAAAGTTTTGTTTGTTTAGAGTTTTTTAGCCTAAACACATCAGTAGACCTTAAACCATGTTCTTGAAAAGTTTCAAAACTCTTATCTTATACAAAAACTTTTAAAAACCCAATGAGAATTTCAAAAATTACAAAAATATGTATAAGTTCCTTTAAAAAAATGCAGAAACTAATAAATTATATTTTTACTATGCTGCGTTCAGAAATTTAAACGTATCATTCAGTTTTTTTTTACTTTTTTTAAGCAAATCATTTCGTTGAACGGAACATTTTACATTTTCTATGAGAAAAATTACTAAATATTCCATTCAGTTTTTCTGAATGACAGTTCAGCCAAAAATTAAGTAGATAGTTATAAAATATCTGAACAAAACATTTAGTTCGCGTATGGAGAAGCATACTTTTTACGTTCAGTAGAAACCAAATTTATATTTACGCTCTGAACGGTGCATATTAAAAAGCATCATAAGCGTTCGGTCTTAAAAGATTTTAACGCATGTCTAAAGGGCCGAAATACATAAATGTGTCTCCAGTCATTCAGTTTGACTTTTTCTGAACATTGTGTTTAGCTTCATCTGTTTTTTCTGTGTTCTTCTGTTAAAAATTCATACAAATATCTTGTTTATTCACCTCTAGAGGGGGAAAATATTTTTTTATTTTTCTATGGAGATGTGAGTAAATTGGAAACTTTAAACTCCTTTTCTGAAGAACGAGTTTTTTAAGATGTAAATTTTTAATAAAGAAAAAGGTCGTTATTTCCTTTGGAGTTAGATACTTGAATATACGATTGAATTTTCTCTCTTAATGAAAAAACTAAAGCACAATCATCTAAATAACGCCCAATTCGAAAACGCCAAAATCGAAAAACTAAATGAAATAACTTCCAAAAAATGTTCATACAATTGCATTTTGAAATAATTCCAAATTTTTGGAATTTATTTAATTTTTTTTATGTGAATAATTTCATTTCCTTTTTGAAATTTTTTCATTTCGTTGAATAAATAACTTGAATTGAAATAAATCCAGAAACATGTTTTTTGTGTTATTTCTTCGAAAAAACAGTTTGGAACTTATAAAATTTTCTTTTATTTAGTTCAGCCGGGCTCAAAGATTTTCTACTCGGAGGTATGTCCAAAATCGAATTCGCTTTCTCTATTTCCAATTTTCGAGCAGGAGCAAGGAATTTTTCTTCTGCAGTATATCCAAAATCGTCGTCGCTTACTAAGTACTTCTGTATTGGAGGGCTTCGGCCTTCCGAAAGTGTTTTCCTCCGCAGTACATCCAAAAACAGCTTCGCTTAGTACAGCTTTTCTGTATTGAAGGCCTTCGGCTGTGTGTAAGGATTTCCTTCTCTGAGGTACATATTTCTTTCTAAAGTATTTATGTTTTGCTTACTGCAGACTTTTTTGCATATATTTTGAATTTATTTCATATTTGTTAGGTGCTAATTCATTGGGAATTATTTCATATTTTCGGTTGAAACTTATTTCATTATGAAAAAAGTCTCCAAAAGAGCGACTTATTACATTTCGATTTTTATGATTAATACAATTTGTTTGCTATTTATTTCATGAAATTTTGATAGCACTTATTTATTTAGGTTCAATTTCATTGGGACTAATTTCATATCGCCACATTATTCTACTGTTCTGGTTTGTTTTGCGATCGCTTTTGTTCTTTAGTGAAGAGCACTTTCTACAATCTGTACGGTCAACTGGGACAGAAAATTTGTATATAAATTCTTCAGATAACTGAGTGCTACCTACTCATACGAATTTTCTACTCAAGTCAACCATCTGCATTGTGGACATCATACTTGAATCGTTCATCAATGTAAATTGATAGTTTTCAACTGCTTTTCTCATAGCTACATATGCAAGTCCTTATCAATTGCCTGATACTGCCTGTTTCTTTAATTTTTAAATATTAAAACACAACACATTCCTTAAAATACTGAGAAAAAAACATATTTTTTTAAAAAACCACTTATCAAGTAAGGTACTTTTTGGCATCAAAAAATTTTAGTTTATTTCTATTTTTGGAATAGACACAGCAGAGACGAAGTAATATCAAGAACACATTTTAGTTTTTAGCTTCTACAAAATGTTGTTTAAAGTGCTGTTTACACAATTCATATGCTCGACTCATTTAGAGTGAGTGATTTCTAAAAGATTCCATACGAGTTGTTCGTATGGATTTTATAAACATTATTTAAGTGATTTGTTTAATTCATAAAATACAGTAGAATTGATATAATTCGTACCGTTAATTCGAAAATCTCAATAGCGTACAACAAACTGTTAGTCCCTTGAAGAAATCACTTTAGTTCGTAAAATCTCCATACATTTTGGTTCTTTCGCTAAATCGTATTAAGTTTTCCATTAAAAGATTACATTCCGTAAAATCGTAGATATGTAAGTATATTGAAGTCTTGAATATTGAAAAGCACATACCTACCGAAATTGCATCCTTCTAATTTTATTAGTCAATCAAAAATAATAGCAACGTGTGCAAAAATCCTTCATTTAATAATAAATAAAATATTTTTTTCTTTTGATAAAATGTAAATAAAAAGCTACTCGAAAAGTTCGACCGTTAATAATACTGAGATCAAAATAAGGATCAAGTTCTGGATAAGTACCATTACCATCTCATTTCTAGGCAACATGCGAGCTTGGCAATATTTTTCTATATTTCTAATATGGGAAAGAATTATGTACATACATATGTCAAAAATATGGCCAATCCAACAGGTTGCCTAGAAATGAGTTTGTATTGTACCTATCAAGAACTTAGTCCTTATTTTGATATCACTACTTTTAACGGGCGAATTTTTCGGATACGAACTTTTGACATTATTTTAGCATTTACGAGTATGTATGTTTTTGTGCGGGTGTTATTTACAATTATATTTAGCTTAACTTTGATATTTGTAAAATATGTATTAAGAAGGTATGCGCCAAATAATTTTATCGAACAAAGCCGCGGCAAAGCTATTGCATAGCATTTTTTATCAACTTATGCCATTATAATTATTTATTTATTTTTTATTTATGCAGTATTTTTTTTCTTTGATATTAATTCAAGTTTTTTCTTTGATATTAATTCAAGTTACACTTTTTGAGCGTGGTGAGCGATAAGAATACAATTTTTTTTCTTTTATTGAATAAATGAGAAGTTAATATCGCTTAAAATATTATTATTTTTCTTACAATACATGTAGGTTATTCAGGAATTTTTATCATTGAATTTATTTATGGTAACTGAAATAAGAAACATAAGTTTGAGACTTGATATCCTCTAAATATCTGGAAAATACCGCTTAAAAACCTACGAATTGTCTGTTTGTTTGTCTATATCCTAAGTACGCCATTTTGTGTTTTCCTACATGTAAAAATCTGTTCTGTCAATACTGTATGTTAATGAAATCAATAGCATACTTTAGAAGTTAACATATGTATGCTAGGCGATTCAAATACTTTAAAAAAACAAAAGACTTAAGAAACAAACTTAGTGTTGGGTTTTTTCGCTACGAAATTTCTTGATTCGGTTGCCGAGCTCAAAGCCCGCGATAAAAGCTATGCAATAGCTTTAAAAAAAATATACAATCGAACATAGAAACTACTCCTTTTTGAAGTCGGTTAAAAATAGTGGAATATCAGCGAATACGAATATTCTATACATATAATTTAATTTAATTTTTAAATTGTAGCTGAAAGATATCAAATTGATTGCATAAAAGCAGCAAGTTTTTTTCTGGTGGCAGTACAAATTAAAAAAAAATCCAAATCGCTTCATAAATGGCGGAGTTTTGAGCGAACAAACAGTAAAGACAAAATGTATAAACGAATTGATAACCTTCTCCTTCTTTTTTGAAGTCGGTTAAAAATGTAATCAAACTTCTAAGAATAATTAGGTATAATCAGTGAATGTGCTTTTGTTGTAAATGCTGCCTATCAGCAAGTATGTACATATGTATGTCAGGCAGTCTGCCCGTCAATTGTTTGGGTGTTGGAAAAAAATATGTAAATTTTCTTATAATATATTTTGCTATTGTTGTTGTGGTTATATTTTTAATTCAAATGTTAACTAGATATTTACATTTTACATAATTACACACATATGTACATACATATAAGAAAATGTGAATCAAATTATTTTGTGGTTAGCAGTTTGATTTTTCTTGTTGTTTTTGCAATTGCTTACCACTGTACAATTGCACAAACCCCCCGTATGTTCACGATTTATTTAATCAAAGTACTCGAAATTTCTGTAAAATTCTACTAAAGCCCAACAACAACACAAAACACTCACAAAAGCAACAAAGTGTAATGAACAGTGTTGCCGCGGCAAGCAATTTTTTGTAGGGAAAAAGTAAACAAATGGAAACAAGCGAAATCAAAATTAAAATTTTTTAATTTTTGTTTTTTATAACAAATTTATATAATAATTTAAATTAAATAAATTTGTAGTTAATACAAACATTAATTAAAACATACTGACAAAATTAGTTTGCAAAATAAAAATAACAAAAATAAAATTAAAAATAAATTGTTGAAGAGAAATTTAGTCAATATATTTTTTTTCGGATTATTAATATTTGCTTGATTTCGTTTTTTTACAGTAGTAAATCCTTAAAATGTATTGCTAGTTTATGTTCTTTAAAAATTCATCTCTTCTTCTGCTTAAACTTTCTGTCGAATTTGCAAACTTAAGTGAATTTAAAAAAAATAATTCTAAATTTTCATGTTGGAATATTTTGTTGTTGTCAGTTTCTACGATTTTAGTATTTTATTATTTGAATTTGTGTTTATTTTTGCGATACAGTATATTTATAAGGCACTCAGTAGAATTCACGATATTCAATAAATTCTATAAATTAAATAACATACGCTAATTAGATGTGGACCTAAAGAAAATTAAAACACGCATTGTTGAATATATAATCCAAGTTACAAACTTATTAGATTTTATTTTCAGAGACACAAATGGTTCGCATCAAACCGAAGTGCAATAAACGAAGAAACGTGAAAAAATAGTCTTATTAAATTATTTGAAACATTTAATTAATATCTTGTATATTAAAAAGTGCAAATTCAGCTAAAATTCACAAATTGTCGTGTATAAAAATCTTGTTTATAGCCCAATTCGTCATATATCCCGCAAACAGTGTGCAAATAAGTACGTTTTATATAAGAAAATATATTATGCATACATATGTATGTACATATGCCCATCGGCATAATCTTTTATGTGATTCATTAAAATACTATATTTGTCACAAGATACTACATTACTGCAGAATATACACAATAAAGTAACTTCAAAATGTCTCATAGGCAGGCATGCATAAAGGTTAAAGGTCGAACACAATGATTTTTGCCGCAGCTGCCAAGATATCGATGAAGAGGAGAGTGTAGAAAACTTTCTGTGTCACTGTCCTGGACTGGAAAGAAAGAGAATGGCCATAATGGGCGCTCTTGAGTTCAGCGATCTTTCTGACGTCGCGAATATTGAACTTCAGCGTATTAGTAGCTTTATATTGAACTCCGGTTTATTCGACAGTGGGGACTCCACATAAGCAGAGCCCCCGTGGTATCACAATGGACCAAAGCGATCTAAGTGAGTCAGAGCTCCTGGTTGCCACCTTTACCTAACCTAACTTTTTTGCCTGCAAATAAAAAATATTAATTATCTGTATTATTAAATATTCATGAGGTATGCTAGCAGGCTTATACTCTACGACGACGGCGTAAGTAAACTTTTTTCTGTTTGTGTTTTTTTGCTTTTTACAAAATTTTATTTTTCCGTTTTTTTTTATAAAAGTGAGCAAAACCATTTTAAAAACCTCAGCAAACATAAAATTTGCTACACATAACGCTAGACTAAATTAAAAATTTAAAAGTCATTTAAATTTGTAATGCCAAAAAAGTAATAAAAATGAGAAAAATCCACGCATTAACTCATTGAAGTAGAATTTGCCAAACGGCAACGCTGGTAATGATTAATACAAAACAAAAACAACTTGTTAAGAAGATGACTGTAAAAATATCTCTTTTTTTTCTCGTACTGTTAATAACAGAGCCAGCCTGTGAATGATGATTTTTAATCACAGAAATGTAAATACTAGTGTGATAAGTATCAACATATGCAAGTAAATTTATGGGTGTTGCATTTGAAAAGAAATCTTTAAGCGGAAGAAGAGATTAAAAAAGAAAACGAATAAATGAAAGAAAATTGTATAGCTATGTGGGCTGGTTGAAAAATGTGACGTCATTAAGTGATAAAAAATATATGTATGTATGTACATATTTAATAGATACAGCAATGACAAGCAGCAAAAAAGAATAGAATAAAGTAAAAGTTGTTATAAACAAACTGTACCAAGTATGAGACTACTTTTAAAAGAGCTAGAGCAAGATAATGAATGAGTACCTAATTGAGTGATTTTTGAGAAAAAAAATTATGTATACATATGTATATGTAGCAATTTTTTATATAGTGAAGTGAATTGTATTAAGTGCTTTAAAAGCTTTTTCTTGTTTTATTTGAGTGGTTTTTTTCGTTTTGTATTTGCTAAATGTGTGATATTGTTTGTCTGTCATTTACTTTAACTCAACTGCTTTTAAGCTCAACAATTGGATTTTAGTACGATTCAATACTTACAACGTGACGGTTTATAGTAACTCCGCAGTCTATGCTGTTTTATTTAAATAGACTGAATCTATGTATATATTTTTTAAATCAACTTCAAAAATTATTGTAATTACAACTATTGAAGTTTTAACAAAAACAAATAATGTATTATTGCAATGATCATTAAAATAAAATATATATTTTTTTAATATTTTTCTTTAAATTTTGAAACAAATTCCTAAAGAATTTTGTGTTTCGTTTAAAAGAAAAGTCTTTGAAAATAGAAAATTTATATCAATTGCACTTGGCGTGTAAGAGTGTGTTAATGAAAAATTTCGCATCTACAAAAAAAATTTAAAAGCAAACGAAAAAGTGTAGAGTATAGAAAAAAAAGAATTTAAAAAGAACGCAAGAAAGCCCACAAAAGTAAAAAAGAAATAATTTATTTAATTAATTTAAATTGAAAAAAATAAGGGGAAATTTTTACAAACAACCAGAAAAAAAAAGAAATTTATATATTTTTTTGCAACCACGCCCCTGGTGTTTAAAATAAAACGTCAACGTAACCCCCCACCAACAAACTCTGAACAACATACGATATTTTTTATTTTTTGTTAAAATTTTGTAAATTTTTCACTATTGTTGTAATTTACTTACATCGTGTAGTAGCAGTTGTTGTTATTTTAAATAATTTCTTTTTCATCATCACTGGTTTAACCGAAAAGAGAAAAACCACAACAACAAAAATAAATTATTATTTTTAAAATATTTTCTTCATTCTGTGTCGTCTGACTCTGTGTGTGACGTTTTATTGCAACAGTAGCAAATAGCAGCAACAACAACAACAGCAGCGGCGGCAACAAAACAAGCAAGCAAAGCAACCTGTATGTGCAACCAGCCCCTTATGCCAATGTTTTAAAATACGGAATCCACAATAATCTTAACGGTTGGTCTTTTATCTATCTTTCTATGTACATACATACATATTTATTTACAATAAAATAAAATCAAAAAAGATACACATTTATTTTCCTACATGTCTGTACATTTACTAAAAAAACGAAAAGAAAAAAATATATAAAATTATAATGATTTCAAACGTGTTTGTGTTTAACAGAAAATTAAACAAATAAAAAACATTAAATAAAATATAAAACATATTTTCACTTTTCTTTTTTCTTTTTCTTATTATTTTTTTATTACATTATGTGTTTTTTAAAAATGAAAGCGTTTGCTTAAAGTTGTTTTTTTAACGTTTTGATTCAATATTTTGCTGGGTTATAGCAGCTAAAGTGGAGCAGATGTTTCGTTGTTGTTTTGAATTGTATTTTATTTGCTTTGTAATGATTTTTACAAGCTTATTGTACAATATGGTAAAATGATAATGTTAGATTTTATTAGAAAATTAACGAAAATTATTAAACAAAAATAAGAAAAAAAAATAAATAATTAGATTTATTTAAAGCTCAAATAAAATTTGATATTCATTAGAATATTAAGTTCAAAGATATGCAAAACTGTGGTTTTGCTGAATAACCGCGTATGTCTTGAAATAATTCTTTTCAGGAGAGTCAAAAGAGCTTCTATATAAAACTGGAGAAACAGACTATGATTTTTGTTGACTTTGTTTGCTTGACTTCTAAAATATTTGCAAGAATGCAATTAATTTCTTATGGCAATATGGGAGGTTTTTGCAATGCGAAAAGTGATTTGGAAAATGTTAAAATATGTATGTTTAGCAATAACCAGTATGTATGTACATATGTATGTATTCATGTGCTTAAACGAATTAGAAGCCAAGGAAATGTTTGTTCCAGACACAGGTCACCCTACAGATAACGCGACTATTCCATACAGGCATATAAAGTATGCTCCATAGAGGACCACATTTGCATTACAACGGACTAATCCAAAAACTACTTCATGCCATTAATAATAATACGTGGAATACTCACAAGCGCAGAGAACAAAAATTGACATATTTACTGTGATGACGATTTTTCGTATACTGCGCATATTTGAATAAGAAAAATGTTGTTTCAATAAACAAAAAAAAAAAATAAAGTTTCTGTGATGACGAGTTTTGTATATCTGATAAACAAAATTGTGTGTGTGCTTATTCAAAATATTTTTTTATATTTTTTAAGTTGCATTATTAACAAACACAGTATTCAAATCAACGTACAGCTTATTCGACTTTATTTTGTATTTTTTTAAAAATACTGTCACCAAAAATTAAATTTTTTTCTGTGCAAATTGTACGATCGTTAAAGCATGAATGAACGAATACTTTTCGTGCAGCAATAAGTTTTTGTTAGAAAATGACATGGTCCATGGGCTGTTCTAACTAGTTCGTTTAAGCTACAATGGACCATGTAATCCAATCAATATTATCTGCAGGTCGTTAACGCTAAAAACCGAATAGAATAGAATATGTGATATTTATAACAATAAGAATCGGGCCAATCAGTTCTGAAGTTGTTTAGATCCATGTAAAGAAAGAAAGGCCGGCCAAAGTGAAACCCAAAGAAAATATATTCGATTTTCTATATACGTTCTTAATGTTTGCGTTTGTAATTACTAAACTGTAAGAAACTTGTAAGAAACTAAACAATTTATTAAATTAAACACAAATAAATTGATTAAAAAATATAAATATTATTTAAATACAAAATGTAATAAAATATTAAAGATCTCTTCTCTCAATTCGTTTAGAGGCATATATGCATTTCTAAACAACTAAATTATAAAAATAAATAGAAAAATGAAATAAAAAAATGTTTTTTTTTACACACCGTAAGAACAATACGTAATAAAAATCAAAATAAAAACTTGACCTATAAAAAAAAATAAAACTCAAGTATATAAATAAACAAATTCCTAAAATAAAACTACGTAATCAAATACATTAATAAATTAAAAAAAAAATACATTAATTTATAAAAAACAAATATAAAATATTGTAAAAACAAAATCATTAAAAAAATTTTAAAAAATAATAATTCTGTAAAAATTATAACTAGAAAAAACTATGTGATCAAATACATAAATAAATTAAAAAATAAATAAATTTATAAAAGATAAATATAAAAAAAAATTAAAAACAAAATGATAAAAAACTTGTAAAGTTATAAATATAAAATAACTTGAAAACAAATTGATAAAGCAATATAAAAAATAAATAAAATGAAAGGTAAATTAATTTAAAAATTAACAATCTTAAATTTAAATAAATGTATAAATGGTAAATATAAAATAACTTAAGAATAGAATAATGAAAAATTATAAAAAAATTAAAAACGATTGACTTAAAAACAAAATTATAAAAAGTAAATAAATTTAAAAATAATAAATAAAAAATAATTTAAAAATTAAATGATTTAAAAAAACTAAATGAATTTAAAAATAATAAATATGAGAAATTGAAAAACAGAATAATGAACATTTTTTTAATATATTAATCGATGTTTTTTTTAATTATTATAAATTCTTAATCAAATAATAATTAAAAATCTTATAAAAATATATACAACTACGAGTATTAAAATAAATAAAACAAAAATAATAAATTGTATTAAAATTATAGATAAATAAAATTATCTTAATGAAAATGAATGACATTGGAGAAAAGTGAATGGAATAAACAATGAATAAGACTGAACTCACTTGGTAAAATTTTTCATGAAATTTGTTGTGTCTCAAGTGTAAATTTCGTGTGATTTTTTTCAATCTTATTTATTTCATTAACTTTTCCATAACTTCTATATGCAAATTAAAAAGCTGCATGAAGCAATTTTTATGAAAAATTTCATCTTGTAATTTTAGTATAAAAGAATTATTTATGCAACTAAATTAAATTTGAAATTTAAATGTGAAAAATATTTTATAAAAATATATGTGTATATAAATATGATTTAAAATCTATAAATATTAAAATTCATAAAATACATAAATATAAATTAAATAATTAATAAAATTTTTAGATAATAAAAAATAAATAAAAAGTAATTCCTACAAAACCCCGACTTCTGAAGACAGGGACGGGAATCGATAAAATAAAATAATAAAATAAAAAGTATGAAACTACGGCAAATCTGTTTAAATAAAGAAAAATAATGCCGAAGCTCTTAGAGAACAAACATTACAAAAAAATCCTACAAAATAATGGGAACCGTTCTATATTTCATTCCTAATCATCATAAAATATAAATTATAATATTATTGTTGTTGGAGATGTTTTATGTTTATAACAACAATGCGATCAAAATCGCATTAAATATTTTCAATTCGAATGAACCTTGCATTATTTTAGAAGTCAGGTAATTTAATATTAATGCTGATTTTACACACTATGTATTTTACTGTGTGCTTGTCAAATTTCCTACATTGTGTATAAAAGCAAAAAAAAATTTGCTTCAATTACAGCGAGTTCTATTTACAACTGATAAAACATCTGATATCAGCTGTTTTGCAAAGTCAATTGTTTTTGGCGCCAAGAGCATAGTATTTGTGATTCGGCAAATTTTCATTAAAAATAAAATATTAAAAACAAAAACATTAAATTTATTAAAATAGATTTTAAAAAAAGTATATATACTTATTCCTTGAAAAAAAAAATAAGTTTTAATTACATAAATACAATACAATACTGTTATGATCTATTATAGGTTATGTCAGATGAAACCAAAAACTCAATTGAGAAAGCAAAAAGTATAAACCGTTTGTAAATGTACAATTTTGGCAGACATGAGCAATTACAGATGCATCTTCAAGCTGACAAGCACACTGTAAAATACGTATGGCCTTATTCACAAAAAATTAATAATAAAGTTAATGTGTGCATTTAAACATACAAAAATCCAACACTAAACCTGCTGTAACTTTATTAATCATTTATCAATAGGGTCAATAGTGTGTAAAACCAGCATAAGCAAGCAAGTTTGTTAATGTTATAAAACGAATAGGAACGATTACAAAATTATATATTCTTCATCATCAATAATAATTAATACTGTTAAGAATTGAAAGCTAACAAAAAAGTTGAATAAAAAATCACATAGCGGCCTCCAAACACCGCTTGTCAGAGACACATGTTGTCAGAAAAAATCTGCTTTTCTTGAAATCCCTTTGTGACAAAAATAATTTGCATTCATACACTCACAATCCTGACTTAAATTAAACAAAAATAGTCAAGAATATGGTTTTAGGTCTACTGATATTGCATAAGCATTTTTATGCGATAGACTAGTTCAATCCGCAACAAATAAACATTTGAAATTATAAAATATATAAATATAATATTTATTATAAAAAAATTTATAGATTTATGGACAAATTAAAAAATACAATTTAAAAATATTTAGAAACCGTGTAGATATTAAATTATATATTTATATATCAAAATATAAATACCATAGAATTAATATCTATGTGGGTAAAATTTACTGAATTATGAAACATGTACTCGTATGTAAAAAGTAAAATAATATTCAATTAAAAATCGGTCTACTCATTTGTCATTTAAACTAAAAGAAAAATGAATTTTATGCTAAAGAAATAACTGAATCGCCTCCTTCAAAGTAAGTGATTTTTGATATAAATTTGTTTTTTTATTCGTACGTTTGAATTTAATTGAAAGTTTTAACTAAAAGCATCAAATGTAATGAAAAATCCGTATTTATTTGTAGTAATTATTTTTTTAAAATAAATGTTAGAATCAGCTTAAAAAAATTTTGTTTTCTTACATTCAAATATTTTATTTAAAAGTAGCTGAACCAGTATTACAAACACTCTGAATTTCATCCCACCAAATCGAGCATCAACTACCACTAAAATCTACTAAAACTTCCTTTGAGGCTACAACGAAAAATTCAATTCACAACTCGAATTTAATTCTTCGTATAAATTGGGCCTAAATGACATCTACGTTTTGATTATCATAAATAATAAGAAATCTATTATATGCAAATAATTTTCAACACCTCTACTAACAAAAACTACTAACTGCTAAAAATTAATATTTCCCACTAAACAAAAATAAGAACCACTAAATTTAGTGGTATCACTAATGATTACTCTAAATATCAAGTTAGTGCTCAAAAAATTTCCAAGACACACTTCCTTCCATTTCAATGAACAAACTAAAGTTTGACTGAACAAAAATATAATGAATTAAATTTAACTTGAATGAATCCTAGTCTTAATACACAAAGAAACAATTTTAATTGAGCAAAGAATAATCAACGAGTAACATATTTTGATTGAATTTATAGTTAAATCATGTACAAATGTGATAACAATCATAATCGTTCCACGAATTCTGACCATTATATGAAATATAAACATAATCTTGTCATACATGACAATAATATGGTGTAAACTTATTTTTATTTATTATAATTAAATAATTCTCAATGAATATAGTTTTTTGTTAGCAGCATAGTTTTGCGTTTCAGCTAACGATATATGTACAACTAACTAGCTGACCCTTGTCGGGCACATCAGAAAGGCTCAATTGTAGCCCCTCACTGTTATGCATACATACATATGTTATAGTATACATACAAATGTAGATTTCTTTTCTTTCTTCGAACAGCAGTTTCCATTTTAATTTCTTCTTATCATTTAAAAGAAAAAAATCTCAAAATTCTAATTTTAGAAATTAATTAATAATACTGTGTGCGGCAAAACTAAACTGTATGTAAGTATGTATGTATTTCTGTGCGTATGCAAAAATGTGTGTATGTATGTCAGTATGGGGGCAATACGCTATGAAAAGTGAAAATAAATAGCTTTTATTATTTTAATTAAATTATTGACATTAATTTTAATAAGTCTCTAATTAGAAGTGGAATTGAAAATATTAAATTAAAAATGTTTGCACACAATATTTTTGCAACTGCATACTATTTATGTATGTACCTATGCATGCATTTACATACATATTTATGCAAGAACGTACGGCTGTATTTATGTACATAAATGTAAAATGTATTTCGGAAGCCAACATGTGTCTTTAATTATTAAAATTTCTATTTCATTATCTGCAAGTGACAGACAGCGCAGCAACATTGTTTATAATTTTATTAGAACAAATAGAAAAAACCAGAATAAAAATTATTTCGTTTTGTTCTATTTAAGTGTCAAATCGTGGATAATCTTAAATATTTCTTTCATGACATTCTCTATATTTAATAGTATGTGTTATTATATACATATGTGTTTGGTGTGTGTGAGTGGTTGCTTGTGTGTAAGTGCTGTTTGGTCTGACATTGTGCATTGTGTCTGTTTGAATGGTGCTGACAGTCTAAATAATTTCTTTAATATGAGATATTTTTTTTTTATTTTTCACATCACACAAGATTTTTTTGTTTGTTGTTAGGCAGAGAAATTTTACAAAATTAATTTAAATGTTTAAGAAATAGATTTTGTATATTTTTTTTTGTAAGGAAAGAGCCAGGCATATCAATAAGGTAAATTTGACGGTGACAAAAAAGTTATTTTTTTTTGTTTTAAGCGGGCTGTCAAAAAAGCAGAGAACAAAATAAAACCAAAGATAAAAACAAATTGTAACAGAATATATTTCAATAACACACTTAACACGTTGACTGCCAACTACGAGATAACTCGTTTGATTGCGTTCCCTTCTAGGGTGCCAAATACGAGTTATCTCGTACTCACATTTATTAAAAACGAAAAAATATAGGTATATAATGAAAAAACTCATTCAATATAATGGAAAAGTTAACTCAAATACAAGATATAAAGTAATATTTTATTGTTTGTTCTTAAAATAATTTAATAATAATAACTATAAAACAAAATATTAAAGAAAGACTTACGAATTAACTCGTAGTTGGCCTCTGCGTAGCGATTTCTGTTACAGAAGCCAACTACGAGATAATTCGTACGACCTTTTTCTCCTAGTAATATAATGTGAAGAAATCAAATTGTCATTTTTGGCCAGTTTTCTGAAAATTGTCGTGGCAGTCAACGTGTTAAGTATCAGCTGACCTGTTGCATACACCTTCTTGATGTGGCTTGAGGAAGAGTATTTTGTAACCATAAACCAGGCAAATTGTAGGAAATTTGAAAGAAAATTTTGAAAAGGGAAACTATTTGCAATCGTAACTTTTTGCTTAGTTGATTCAGAATGTTATATCTTTTTAGTACAAAACAAGAAAATAAAGTTTTTTTTTAATTTTATTTACACACATGCGTACTGCTGTCAATATAATTTAATTATTAAAAAGCATTTTTTACAAATTATATAATAATGTTTTAATTGAAAGTTATTCAAAATTATTGATTTGAATTATTTTTATTAACAAATTATACATGAAAATCGTATTAATTAAGATGACACTAAAGCAGAATGTACAAGAGTTTATCTCTGTCCGACGGACGCAACACTTTCTCTGAAATACTTAACCACTGCAACTTAAAAATATTCACTCTTATTTCAGTTGTCAACATCGACGTCGGGTCTTCAATACAATAACAAAAAATTGGGGCTTTTCGAAAATTATGGACAACTATTGACAGGCTCATATTATTTTCTAGACCTTAGAGAACATAAATAGACTGTCAGTAGCAAAAAATTTTTCTCGAGAGCGAGTAGACAATCTCCAATTTTTCGGTATTGTATTGACGTCGATGTTGACAACTGGAAAAGAGGCAAGAGGTTATCAATTCGCTTGATTTTTTATGTTACGCAAATCGATCAAAAATAGACGTTATCTGATTTTCAGCTCATCCATAATTGCGCCCGTTTTCTAATCTGTTCGATTAGATCTTCATATTTTATTTATTTATTTTATTATAAATTTATAAAATAAATTGTGTGATATTTAACATCAAGCGGCCACGAATGCAGAGATAGCATTCAAGCCAAACTCAGAACTACCAGTAGCGGCAGCAATCAATATTGAAATCTCCATTTAAGTTCTATTGAAATTTCGTTCGATATCGAGTGACGTAATATGTCCCCTGATCTATGCTAATGTGCATTAAAGTGCCCTCCTTCGTCGGTATTGTAGGAGAATCATCGACGAAGTAAAATAATTCATAAAATTAGCTACACATCACCTCCTCTGTCAATGTCCAGCTTTGTCCTATCACAGAGTCATGTACCTAGGTGACTTGAGGTTGCCCGAACTCGCAAACCTTACGGAAGGCAAACTGAAAAGAATACACCAGTTTATTCGTAAATTGGTTTGGTTTAATACCCACCGCAGCATAGGATAGAGGAGAATTTCCTTTCCTTGTCCACATCAAGTATCACAAAGGGACCTATTTTCTAGATCCCAATGGGTCGGTCGCTTGCAGCTGGTAGCCTGTGCCACCTAACCTAATCTACACAGCTTAAACAAATTTAATGCGCCTACTTGAGACCAGAGGTGCGGCATCATTGCTATAACAAATTAGCAAAACGCGCCAGAGCTGTAAAACAATTAAGCTTTCTGATTTCACCATCTATCCGCTCTCACTATTCCTCTTCCACACAACTACTGGTTGGTAGACATTAATTCCTTTTGTTTTTAACAAACATCAGTTGTTTGTTTTATAGCAATAATTTGATGATAAACAAGAAAACTTAAAATATTATAGTTATTCCTATTATTTTATTGTTATATTTAGATATTATACTAATTTTATAGTAATAAAAGTTTGCTTGTAGTCGGAATTTAAAAAAATATATATATATTTTTAAATGCAACCATGTTTTCATTTTTATAGATTTTAATAATGCAGTGATCAACTGTAAACATACTTTGTTTTCTGTAACCTAATTAATGTTTGAAAATAGTGATAATTTGTTTTTTACAGCTATAAATTGTTTCAAAGAACAACATTTTGTTGTTGCGAGCATGTCACCCATAACCATTTCTCTGATTTCCGTGTAGGGAGTTGGAGTAATCCAAAACTAAACCAAATGTTTGTAATAATCGTGGTCTATTTATAATTGCGATATCCTAGGTCTGGACTATATAAACACCGGTTTGACACAAAAAGTACTACATATAATTAATACATACATCGATCACTCATGAGCAGTTTGTTCACAACGAGCTCGAATGCTTGTATAGCAATAAGTTCTTGTTTGTACATGATCCATGGATCCATTACATAGGACCATGTTGTATTAACTACACTGCAATTCAACTGCTTTGCAGGGTAAATAATATTTTTGTAAAGACATTCTTTCCCCCGTTTATTTCAAATATTTTGAAATTTTCTCTGCGCTTTTAAATATGCTTTTGTTGTGTGTAGACTTTACCTCATACATTTGCCTTAAGTGTTTTAGTTTTTCCACGAAAAAAAAATAAATTATGATAAAAATACATAAAAATAATATTTATTTGAGCGTAGTGTGGTTTTTTATTATTTTTATATAAACAATTTTTTATTTGTTCTAGATTGTCACATCAGAATTAAAATTAAAATTAATTTACTCGAAACACAAATGGAATTGTAGTGGGGGCTTATCTATATATTATATGAACTACATTATTAATTGATTTGTTCTGACCAGGGTAGTCAATTGATTAACCCATTAAATTTTGGTCGATTAATTGCTCGGTTGATTTAAAATTAACTGATTATGTTTAACAAATAAATCGATTATTTTTTTGTATTTTTATACAATTTTTAAATGTATTTGAGTACATATTGCTTCATCTCATAAAAAAAGGTGTGGGCAGTCAAATATTTTCGATAGAAAGCACGGAGCGTTTTAGTGTAACAATTTGTAATTTTATTTTCTGTTTTTTTTATATATCTTGGTTAATCGGTAAACCAAAATTAATCGATTACATAATTAACTACTCACCCATTTAGCCGATTAAACCCGATTATTTTAATACCCTTGAGCTGACGTTTGTATATTATAGAAACAAGAAGAGATTCGCTCTTCAAACTAGAGTGCATGCAGTGCTGAGTAAATAAGAAAAACATACAATAATCTTATGGCGTTTTCTTTTCTAAAAAGGAGTGCAAATTTTTTTTCCTTTTTTATTGAAAATTTGCAATGTAATGATTTTTCGAAATAGTTAGTTGATTAGAAATTATTTTTTTTTGTTTAAAGAAAACTTTGAATAGAAAACGGCATAAGTAAATGAAAGAAAGCTAAAAATATTAGATATCGAGCCCTTAGCGCCAAGTTATAGTAAACGACAAAATTTATAATTTTCAAGAGATTTTTTAAAATTATGTTTATATTGATTTACATTAAAATAGGGATCTCATTTATAAATATAAAAATGCCATTGCCAACTTGTTTTTTGTTTTTGTATAACGTGTGTTGAATTACTGACTCTGCTTTTATGTTGAGAATCAAAATTATGTGAAGTTTGCAAAAAAAATGTCTGCATTACTTAAAATAATAGCAGAGAAATTGTAACATGGTACCTATTTTAATGGCCGCTTGTGTGCCTCAATTGTGGACATAATCTTATATTTTTAGAAGTTATCAAACATTTTGAAATTTTGACAATTTTAAACTGCAGGATAAAAACTGCTTATAAAATTTCAATACTAAAGCAAGTGTTGCAGAAACTTTCGCTTATGATTATTTAACGCTAAAGGAAGGCCAATAACATAGATACGGGCAGTTTTGGACTTCATATTTAAATGATATTTGAAGGACCAGCTGAGTCGATTTAAAGTTTATTTAAGCCATAAACACTTCCACATCGCTCCTTTATTGTAACGTATTCATATCTAAAAAAAACTTAATTTTTGATTTAAGAATTCTTCGAATCGTTCTGTATGTTGTGTAAAAAATTCATACAAATATCTTGTTTACTCACCTCTTGAGAAGGAAATTATTTTTCTATTTTAAATTACAATCTTCAAACTCGTTTTCTGAAGAATGGGTTTTTTTCAGATGTGACTATGTTGCAATAAAGGAACGATATATTCTTGATAACTTGTTGTTGTTTGTGGCCAATGAATAATGAGCTTCTGTTGGCGTGAAATTTATAATTATTCTATCAATTTTAATATTTTATAAAATTTTTTTATATTCTAAAGCTTTTCATTTACTATTCTGAATTTCTCTCTGAAAGCGAAGCTTCCTTTGAAATTTATCTTAGGTTTTGCTAAACAGCTGTTGTTTGGTAAAACTATTTATAGTTTCATGATAGTGACAACATATTTTCATCGCAATTAATTAGTAACTTTTATTTAAGACTGCAGAACTAAAACCGTATTTAAGTGCAACTTAAATTAACACGAAAATCATCGAAATGCGTATTTAAATATAAAGTACTGGCCAGCAATCGTATTATTCTAAAAACAATATGAAGTTAGTGGTTTAATAAAATTATCATAATTTTTCTATTAGATGCCAAAATTCCAATACAGTGACATACAAAATTTATGTCTTCCATCAAAGTAAACCTAAAATTAAAATAAAAATATTGCAAAAATGAAATAATTTATGGAGGGGTAACGTAGATATTTCCTATGCGCATTTCACTGTTGCTAAAGCAGATCATCAGGGAAACTTACCCAAATATTTCTTAGACATACTGAAGATATTATACATACTAATGGCCTTATTCACAAACGATTAATAAAGTTATGGTAGGTTTAATGTTGAATTTTTATATGGGGAAACCGGTTTTAATGCTCGCATTAACTTTAATAATCGTTTGTGAATAAGGCAATAAAGATATTACACTCATTTAAGTAAATGAGGAACAAGGGAAAAATTAACATCAATTAATTTCAACATACACGGCAGAACAGAAACAACGATGTTTTTCGGTTGCCGCTGCACTCCCATCATCAGTGTTCATGTGTGTTTCCCTTGTGCCTTTCGAATATTGTCTCATATTCAATTCTTTCTGAATACAAAAATCTTACTGACTTAAGCGAACACAATAATTAGTTTATATTATTTTAAATTAGAGCTCCAATAGTTTAGCTAGCGCTGTGGTGGTCCTTCAGGCTGAGGGCTTAAGGATCGATTTCCAAGTTTCTCCAGAACAATTCACACTGCGTTGATATGCTCGTTGCATTAATTTGCAATATAATTTGTAATTATATTTTAAATAATTTTTTAAATCCAGTTAATTTTCTACGTAACTGTACTCTCCCCACCATTTTTAATAGCCTTTCAAAATAATTTATACACTCTCATACAAAAACTATTATAAAATTATATTGTTATAATCAAGTGTTTAGCCAAAAATATAAAGTTCTGTAGAAATTTGTCATTTTATTAATTGTTTTATATTTGTTGTTTTGACGCAAAATACAGAAGAAAAATTTATTTAATCTGTTTAAAATTTTTAATATTTTGTTTGTTTATAATTAAAACGAATATTTGCGAAAAAAAGAAGCAACAAATTTATTTATAATATATGGTTAATCATTTTCCAAAAAATTAAATATTCTACAAGGCAATTTGCGGTTAAGGTGGTTGTGACAAAAGATTCGAAAATATCGAAAATATTATTTTAAAAAAATTTTTTATAATAGAATAAAGTATTAAAATTAGAAAAAATATATATTTAGAATGCATATAATCGCAAGATTTTGCAATAACATATTTGTGTTTTGGGGGAAATAGAAATTTATTTGGTTTTCAGCTGCTTGTGCTGGTTTCGAAGAGGTTAGACATGTGTCAACAATATTTAGTTTGTCACGTTTTTAGTTTTATGCAAACCCATCGTTTTACTGTGCACAGTGAGGCCCCGTTTTACTTAGAACGCGTTGTAGATTTTCGTACGCATGAAAAACATAATAGAATTTTCACTGCAACGAACAGACACAAACTTATTAAAAATTTTAAATTAGATACAATTTAAAATGTTTGTTCGATGAATTTTATACTATTTCTTAAGTTTGTGTTACTTTGTTTTCATTTATTAATAAATATGTCTGTAGACATTTAAACTTGATAAAATTTATCCAGTTTAATCCAACGTGATCTCTATCGTCAAATCGTTTCTTTTTCCCTCTGTCACCCTTTTGCTGCTGCTGCTGCTGCTGCTGCTCTCTTTACAAATTTGTTGCAAGAAAATAGAAGCGCTTCAGTAAAATCCAGTAAAATTTCTTCAAACTATTATAATTTCTAAAGTACGTACGCGAATGTACTTGGAATTAGTTTAATTGAAATTTTCTCAAAGCAATGAAAAAAATAATAATTAAATGAATTGATTATTTATGAAGGATATTTATTTTTAGATAGTTTTTTTTTGCAACGATATTTTATAGTTTCTATAATTATTTTTGTTTGAAATAATATGTAGAACTTTCAAACAGGCGACGGAAGATTCATAGGAATTGTTTTATTAGTAGGGCTACCTGTAAAGCTTTGAACAATATCAAGCTGTAAAGATAAGTGTATAAAGACTAAAAATCCTAACGCGTGTTATGGAGCACAATTGACTGCGAGTAATATATTTAAAATTATTCACTCAAATTGCCATAAAATACACATATATATATAAATATCTACGCGCGGCTGAACGAGTTGGACCCAACTCTATTGTCCGCTATACATTGATGGAATGCTCCTGAACTGCGTTTTTTTCTTTCTTTCATGGCGGGCTAAAGAAATGCAGATTTTTTTTTAAATAAATCTTAACAACACCTTAGACAAAATTATAAACTAATATCTATACAGTATTATAAAAATTTTAATAAAATAACAACTCATAAATAAATCATATTTATAGAATACACTTTCTTAGTCACTTAAAGTTTTTGCTATTTTTAAACAAAACTGTACCCACACCAACATTTCATATTCAGGTGGTTTTTGTTTCTTCTTTTTTTATTTATGCCAAACAACTAACTAATTATAATAATTAAAACTTGGCTTTAAGATAAGAAAGCATTAAAAGAAACAATAATTTATCAATTAAATAAATAAAAATACAAAAAAAAAATAAATAAAAATAGACGGAAGCTGCTGCTGACTTAAATGCGCAAATGAAAGATCATACATATTTATCAAGGCTGTTAATTAATAACAAGAACTTCGTGAAAAAAATAACAATTTTTAAAAGAGAAGACAAAATTAAACTGGTAACCTATAATTATTTTTTTAAAGATTTCATAAAAATTGGTGGCACATTTATTGAATAAAAATTAATTACTTTTTTTTTTTCATCACAAATCTAAATTCAATTGAATTATTGAAAAAATTTGGTAAAAACCAGAAACATTGTTCAAATATATAAATTGAGATAATGTTGTTAGTTGTGTAACATAATATTCGTATTATTCGTCATTAACCCATTAATGCCTGACCATAGATCCGCTCGTACGATCTTAACTAAATTTGTAAAAATGTACCTGGTAGTCCGCAGAAGTTGTTTGGATTAAAACAAATTTACCTTACATACTCGAGATATAGGCAAGGGGTATTTAAATACCCAACAGGCTTTAGTGTGAAATTTTTTTAATATATTTAAAATGTTTTAAAATTTTTATTCTCGTTTAAATAATCAGGTTATTTATATTATATGACCGTTAAACGCCGAAAAATGCTTCCAACTGTGTTATTGTGTCCGTCTTCGAGTTTTATTATAAGAATGAGATTCACCTTTTGTTTTTTTTTTTTCAAAGTTGTTTGAATTTTTCATAGTTTATCTAAGTAAAGCAAAGTCTAAAGGTGTATCTCTGAGAACAAAAATGAAAGCTTTAACTATAAAAAGTGAAAAATTTAACTATAAAATGTGAAAATTTTAACCATAAAAATTTGAATAATTTGATAAAAAAAAGTTATTTCAATTTGGAGTGTTTTCGCACAATATTTCCATTGACGTCGATCGTCATTGCGTACTTTGGTCAACATTCATGCAAAATATTTGTCAAAGGAAAGCCAAATCGGTTTTGGTTACAATTACTGGTGCTTCGCGTCTGACGAAGCCTCCATGTATCAGCGAATTCCCTACGCTGGTGCATCAGAGTAGGATGGCTCATTCTTACAGTTAGGAGAAAGGGTGGTACTATCGCTCCTTTCGCATCTGGAAGACGCTCTCAAACATACTGCAATGTTTGACAATTTTTTTTACTAGCTATAAACTTATGACCCGCTTACCAAAGGGCGGGGTTTTCTCTTTTGTAAATGTATGATGGATGCTCCTTTGGTGACGTCAAAAAAATGCCTAAACAGCCTCGTGGGACGTCAGACTGTTGTTTTGATATGAACAATTCTATTGTTGCTGTTCGTTGGAACAATATTTCGTTTCGTTATACACTGAAATATTTTGTGCAATCAGTCGGTTAAGATATTCTTTATTTCTTATATTTTTTGGTTGTAACATTATTATAGAATTTTTTGAGCCATACACCGCGCAAAGTGCCAGTTGAATTTACACCCAGCTTTATGCTTCCAGGACTATCACAATGGAGCAGCTCCATATAAATCAAAAATCGCAAAGGCTAAATAATTGGTAAATTTAATTAACTGCCAGACCCATGATGTCACACGTATTCGTTCTTTCGTGCAATTACATTTAAAACAAAAACATAATTTTAGGATTTGTACGAAAGAGCGAATATGTGCGACATCGTGGACCTGGCAGTAAATAAATAAAAAAATATAAACTCACTTTATTTACGTCAAAATAATATTTTTTTATATAGAAAAAATTTTTTATAAGGACTGTAGAGTATTTAAATACCCATTTACATTATACACCGTGTGCCGAGCAGCAAGTGTTTTTACAAAGCACTTTTAAGAAGATTGAAAGAATAATGTTATTGATAGCGCATAGCATTTTTTTTCATCCAAAATGGGAGACCTTCCCATCGATAGCGCTTGTAGTGTTTGCGTTTTATCTGTATTAAGAACATTCTTAGAACAACTTTTCAATGTTAGACAAAGAAGTGTGAGTTTTAGATATTCATTGGTGGCCAGCCTTATTGAAATATTTATAAGGTTTGTTATTCAATCATTTTATTTTCACAAAATAATTCATTTTGTTTATTTTATGCAAACATCTCAACTGTTTAGCATGAATAAGATTTATTTTAGATTTGAAATTTTAATTTTATGACATGCAACATTTTTTTTTGTTGTGTGCTGTACAAATGATTTAATTAATTTTTTTTATATTGCATTCATATTGTGTTTCATTTGAAATGTTGAAATAAACATTACATTTCAATTGTTTTAAGCAAAACTATATTATTTAGAGTGCAGTATAATTAAATTGAAACCAGTTGTAGGTGGGTTTTATTCAATACTAAAAAAAAATAAACAAAATTAAATTCAAATCCAAACAAAATAAATATAATTTAATTTTTATGGCAAATTCAATTTTAAACAAAATATCTTTATCAGGCCTTTGCTAGTCAACGGTATTTTTGTGAATGAATAAGTGATTAAGCAATAAATATTTGTTTAAATTTCATATAAATTTTAATTAAAATACAAAAAGTGTCAAGTTCTAGACACCAAAAACAGTTAGAAAAGAAACAATTAAGTTCGTTTTTTTGTGTTCAAAAAATTAAAAAAAAAATCAATTACAAATTGTTTTATAATTTAATTAGTGCAAATAAAAATCCGAAAATGAAAATTATTTTTGCCAAAAAAATAAAAATCAAAAATTTAAAAAGCATGATATGGAAAACGATCAAAATGATTGTCCTTGAATTATCTCTTCGATATCTCCTTGTGATTGCTTTTTTCCTTTGAAAATTCAAGAATAATTATTATTTTCGTTCCCTGATTGGAATTTGTTGAGTTGTTTTCTAAAGACGAGAATTAGAGATTGTATTTGGCCAATTTATTTTAAGAAGTTTGCGAAGACAGTTGTTCCAGGTCTATTTTGAAGGCCACACATAATTTCATTTCTTGATGTTCTAGCTTGTTGCATAATGACATCTAGCAAAATATTAAATGGCGAGAGCACACATCGCTGGCGGACTCATTTACTGATGTTTACCTTATCAGGTAGTCCATTTTCATGCATTATTGTGAATGTTGCATTAATTATTTGTAGAATATTCATAAAAAATAACTTGTATTTGAAATGTACGAGTATTTTAAGACAAATATTTTATACAAATTTCCTTTAAAATACATTTCAAGCTCAAATTACTTTTCATGTGTCATTATTATTCCAATCGAAATTTGATTGAATAAAAAAATGTTAATTATTCATTTGCCTGATTAAATTTTATAATTTATATTTTCGATTATTATTAATTCAAATAATAAATTGTATAATTTAATGCTAAAAATAAAAAATAATAAACAAGAAATATAAAAATACTCTTATGCAAATGAATTGAATATTTTAAACATTTCGCTGGTTTTTTTTTAATAAAATATATTCAAGTATTTTAATAAATTTATTTTCACTAAAATTAGAAAGAAATTTGTACACAAATCTATCTGATTACGTTACATTTGATGCAGCGGCATTTTTTCGGCCAAAAATATGGAATATGTGCGTTACTCAAATTTTCATTTGTTCTTGTTTTCTCCTTTTTACAGGACATTCTATTTTTTGTGTAGAGCAGGCAAAGTAAGAAAAGAAAATAAACATGATCGATGATCTCCTTTATTCAAATAAAAGGTTAATATAATATTTTTAGTTTTGCTAAGAATTTTTGGTAATTTGTACCTGATGATCTGCATTAGAAATGTAAATAGGTACAAAATAATTCATAACCCTCAATAATGAATTTCAAAATATATTTTTTATTAAAAATTTTACTAAGTAAATAAAATATTAGTGAACTGCAAATTATTTATTTAAAATTTTTTGTTTATGAACAGTACGATCTTTATTAGTTGTTGTAATCCAAAGTGATTATTAGATTGGCTAAAGTTCGTAACGTTTTTTGTTTTAGTCAGAAAGAATTTGATATGAGACAATATTCCAAAGAGACAAATTAACATCAATTAATTTTAATTTACACGGCAGAACAGAAATACCGTTGTTTTTTCGGTAGCCGCTACACACCCATCATCATTGTTCATGTGTGTTTCCATGTATCCGCCACTGTTTAGGTGATTCGATTGAAAGTGGTTTAAAAATGTTTTTTTATACATAATATAACTCAAAAAAGAATACGAGACTTATTTGTATTGTGGTAGTTATTATTAATCGTTTTTAAAGCAAGCACAACTTCACCACTATTAATATTCAAATTTTACCACCACTAATTAAAGTTAAATTAACCCATTCTCACACGTTGGTTTTATCTCATGTGCCATTTCCCTTTCTATTTTTTTTTTTTGGTTTAACTTAAAAAAACCTTTTTTGGTTTGATTAATATTTAAGTACGTTTGTTTTTTCTTTGATCTAAAAAAATTTTTAGCAGAGATTTAGAAAGTGAAAAGTGACAGCTCAAAATTGATGCATATGAAATTATATGAAATCGATATAATTTACAATATTTATTTAAGACATTACAAAAGTGCAGTTGATTTGCTTGTACAAGGAATATTGTGTAAATAGTACAAATTATCCTTAAAATTTTCAGAAAGTGGAATTTGATAGAGATCTTAAAATTTGGAAGAATTCGTTTTTAGCAATCACTCGATTTAACCAAAATTTTTAACCGATTCGAGAAATAAATAGGAATTACTTTGACTAGTTTAATAATTTCCAAGTGACTGGTAGTTCACCTCATAAATATCTTTCGCTTTGTTCACGTGAAGCCAAATCCAAATTTTTTAACTCGTTGTTGGCAATTGCTGGCCTTTTACTCTAATTTCTTTAGGTTCGGAAAATGACGAAGAGCTTGTTTGCGACAGCCAGTACACAAGTGTAAATTTTTTGCTATCACTCGACAAGTATTTACATAACAAGGCGGTTTACTTTATCCAATATTATTTTACGTTTAATACTGTCAAATGTGCCTGGTTTTCGGAAATTGTTAGAAGTTTTCGTTTCTAGAAAAATTTTATAATTATACTGGCGGTCCCGTTTATGATAGAACAATTCACAAAAACTTGTGATCTGGTTATTATATATTTGTAACACCCTGTAAACCTATTAAAAGTATAATGAATTTTTTTCTCACTCATCCTGTGTTTCCGTAAATATTTGTCAGCGTCACATCAAGGCAACGCCAAAAAATAAGCTTTTGCCAACTCGCTGTCGACGACTATTTGCACTCTATTACAAGTCTGCTACTGTTCTTTAAGGCCTACAAAATAGCAAAAGAATGTTAAAAGCAGTCAACTGTTGTCGTCATCGAGTGGAGAAGAGCTTATTATTTTTTCTTGGTGTTGCTTTGATGTGACGTTGACAAATAGTTACGCAATAAGAGAGAATATGCAAGAATGCAAGAATGAGTTGAGAAAACCTGGCACTGAATTCGTGAATTAATTGGTCTTAAATTTTTTTATTTTTTTTTTGATTTTAAATTATTTTATTAAGAAGAGAATGTAGTAATCAGCTTTGTCTACTTTTTATAACCAAAACGCGCCATACACCTTCTCAAGACGCGCTAAAACGCGATAAATCATGGCGTTAACAGACATCCATAACCTAAACGCGCTATTCCCAAACGCGGCAAGTTAAATTTTGATTAAAGTCGATGCATATATTAGAAAAAAACTCCAATATTTATTGAAACAAAATAATAACTATCTATAGTACATATTTGTTTTTAAATTCATTGAGGTACAAAAAGTAGGTACTTACAACTATTAACAACATGTAGGAAGCTGAAAACGACAGCAAAACTTAAAATATTCTTTTGGCATATCAATACAAATTTCAATGATTTATTATACATAAAATTATACGCTGTAAAGTTAAAAAGATTAAATCAATAGCTCAGTCTTGTTTTATTTAATATTAAACTTTTAGGGCCTTATTACTTTTATAAATTATCAAATGTTTATTAAAGGTTTATGAAACAGTTTTACATACAAAATTTGTTTCATAAACCTGTTATACACTTTTGTTAAGTATTATAAATAAGGGGTTAATATTTTCATTGATTAAAAGCATCAATAAGGAACTTTTTAATATTATAAAAATAATAAAAAAAATACTTTCATTTACTCCGTCTGGCCCATCTTCTGGCCACAAAACCGATTGTATGTAATACTTCGAATTGTTATAGGATTCATTTAAAATTATTAACTACTAAAAACGTGCCAATTCAGCGCGTTTTCTATTAAATGCACAGACGAAAAACAACGTGTTTGCCACAGTTAAAACGAGCTAAATCTAGCGCGAAACGCGCTAAATTGGCAACGCTGGTAGTAATTGGTATAAAACGCGTTTGTTTACGTAAACTGGTTCAAGGGTGCAGCGGTCTCCTAAAACACCATAATGTTCCGCTATTTTGTGTTGTGGTGATAGTTAGCTTTTTCTTTGTTGCATGTATTCTTTAAACAAAAAAAAAACAAATTAAAATCTAAATATATAAAATAATTGAATTAATAAAAATTCAATTAACAAACTAAAGCATGATTTCATAAAAATAAAATTTGGATTAAAAACCACTCTGTTTCAAAAAATAATCTCATAAATAATTTATCATTTTAATCTTTTCAATTTAATTAAATTTTTTTTAACTCGTGCAGATTTAAATTTATTTTAGCTAATATTTTATTTTCGAGTAATTTAAAGTTCATAAATTTTAAAAGTTTTTTTTGTTTTTAACTCTGAAACTTCAACAAAGACGTCACTAACTACTTTAAGGAAAGAATTAAAATTTAAATTATTCTTATTCTGCAACATAAATTATTGTATAAAAAATCTATTTGAAAATAAAGTTGTTACGTTTTTGTAGACAATACGATTTAATTTCAAAAAAAATTTTTAAAAAAACTATAAAATTTGCATATCGAATTGCAAATTCTATCAACTAAAATTATTCATTGAATGATAATTTAAAATGTAGTGACAAAATATATAGAGATGACTAGTTAGAATAATTTGCATTTATTATCATTTAATTTTCCTGCGGCACCACTGTAAGTTGTGGCTGTTTTCACAAAAACTAAATAAAATGTTTATTTATTAATTTGCGCAAACGAAAAAAAAAATATATATATATATATATATATTGACACTTGTGTCACAATTTCTTCAAAACTATTGTGTGGAGAATCATACGTAAAAATGAACCTTGAAATTTCTAATTTCTTCGAGTTATGCAAGTTTTTTTTAGAGTTTGAAAACACTTTGGCTGTGCAAATAGTTTCATTCTTTTTTTATTAAACTTATTTTTGTTTTTGTTGTCATTTATATAATAAAAAATGTTATTTGTTGAGCTTTGACGTTGGCAACTTTGCTTTTTAGCTTTTTTTATTATTGTTTTTTTTTTATATAAAAAGTAAAATTAAAATATAGAAAAATAATCTTATCATTCTTGATTGCATTCATTGTATTGAATATGGGTTTTTTATTTAAAAAATTACACTCGGCCACAAAATCAAAGTAAAATCCAATGAAATATCAAAATTTCTTATTTATAAAAACAAGAATTATTTACATACACTGAAAAAATATTGCAAAATATTATAGTCAATTAGTTAATTTTTATTTGTTGTTTAGAAGAATACAATACAATTCAGCAATATATTTTTAATACTATTTTGCGGGTGACAACTGAGAATTTTTAATATTAAAAATGATAAAAAATGTTGGACATTTAAAATAACGCCGATCGTCAAAATAATGTTAAAAAATCAGTTTATTGAAAACAATCGATGCGAGTACAAAATGATTTGCGCAAAATTCATAGTGGACGAGCGAAGCTTGCGGCATACAAAATTCTTCATAATTCTTATAGATGATAAAATTATCTATTAGATGATAAAATTATCCATTATCTATAAGTTGTTAAAATTATCTGTAAGATGACAAGATTAGATATAAGATGATAAAATGATCTACAAGAATTGACTTACCATCAATCTCTCAAGAATTTGAAGTTCTTAAAATTTATTATTTTTACTACCAAAAAAATAAAAAAATTGGCGTAACTTTTTACTGATAAATTTTGTGCCCATTAGTTTCGACCAATGCTGAACGTACCGTGCAGACATTAAACGATTTATAATTTCATTTGTCATAATATTTCAATCACGTTTTTTTATCTAATATGTTTTTTTAAGTGTTTGAGATAAACTTACAACAATAAAGCTTCTTTTTTGTCCAAGTTTAGCAGCGCCTCTTATCAAACTCATTTCAAAATCTTGAATTTGGAACGTTTCCCACCACTGGGCTAATTACTAATATTGAAAGAAACTTTAAACATTTTTTAGTGTTTTACACTAATTTTACAGAAATTTCAAATTGCATTGTTATTAAAGATAACTTTACGAAGTAAACTCTTTTCTTTATATTCTTATTAGCAAGGAAACCAAATATACATATGCGCATTAAATATGCAGTAAAAAAATTAAAATATGCGCCAAAAAAAATTGTGCACTTAAGAAATAACAAAAATGGTTTATTTCAAAATATTTAGTGTCCCACCGAACGTTCTTGTTGGGTGTCAGAGTTTGGCAAAACGCTACGTTCGGTTGATATTCGACATTCGGTAGAATTTTCGTCGAACTTGTTTTTATATCATTAAAGGTACTTAAAAATGTTGCCGCGTAAAGCCTAGTACTCTGTTCGAATTTACGAAAAATGTTGAGCAGAATTGATTATTTCGTTTGAAAATTTTGACATTTAGCCAGTGGTGACAAAACTACGATTTAGAAAAAAAATCATTTTCATTGCCTTGAAGTAAGCAACATTGTTTTTCTTATATAACCCAGTATTTATTAAAAAAAAATTAAGTAAAAAATAATGAACAACCAAATAATATTAGGAGCTTGTGCTGCAACGTATTAATTAATGGAAATTACAGCTCTTGCGGAGGAGCTTTTTGAAGACACACATTCTGCAAAAAGCGTTTACTTACCTTCATTTTATATTATAAATATGTATTTACATTATTTTCCATTATTTTAATTATTTGTGCGCAACAAACTCAAAATTAAAACTACAATGACAAATCTAATCAGCTGTTGTTTATACTTTCGTACGAAATAAGTGATGCTTATATTATTTCGCAGTTGCAAAATATGCTACCAGAAACATTTTATAGTTGGAAAAAAATGCTGGCAGAAACATTTCGTACGCTTTCAGAAAATGAACAGGTTACAACTTCAGCAACATTATTTTGCATTTATTTCGCACGATTTTTTATATGGACTTTAGACAGCAGTTCGTACGGAATAATGTACAGAGTACCTACCACTTGCTTAAAATTTTAAAGCTCAAAAAGTACAACATTGCCAAAATAAAAAGTTTTTATGTTTGTTTTATTTTATTTTTATTAAATAAATAAATCACAAAAATTAAAATCGTTTTTATTCAGCAAAAAAAAGTTCGGACTCGGTCTGAACTGAAAACTACCGAAGTCCGGGCTCGGTTTCTTTTTCGGTCTGAAAAATCACATTCGCTTGCGGACACTAAAAATAATGTTTATTTTTTATTCAACAAATCAATAACATTTGCATTTCAAGTAAGATAAAAAATTAATATAAACCGAACAAGACACACAAAACAACTGAATAAAATACAAAAATTGTATTTCAATTTCCATAGAGATCACGCTATTTAAATTTCCAATTTGAGATAAAGTAAATTCTATCAAATGATTTTTATATGGTAGAAGTGTACGAGGGCGGATCAATAAGTCCGTGATTTTTTGAACTTCCCTCGTAGTTATAAGAAATGCAACACTGTTCCCATCAAGTACCACCTGTTAATAGACTACTGTCAAATTTTGAGCAAATGTCGTCATTTACTTTGCATTTAACAGCTGTTCAAAACATACAACATCGTGTATTTTTCTAAAAATGGAAAAAGTGAATTTCGAGTGCTCATTAAACATTATTTTTTGTTAAAAAAAAACTGTCAATCAAAGCAAAGAAGGTCTCGATAAATACTATGGGGACTCTGCACCATCGATTTCAATGGTAAAAAAGTGGTTTACTGGCTTTCGTTGTGGTCGCACAAGTACAAATGGCGCTGAACGTTCTGGACGGCCAATCGAGGTCAGTACACCCGAAAATGTCTAAAAAATCCACGATATGGTGTTGGCTGATCGAAGAGTAAAAGTGCGTGAGATTGTTGATGCCATAGGCATTTCATATGGCAGTGTGGTTTCGATTTTAAGTGATCAGCTGGGTTTAAGAAAGTTGTCTGCAAGATGGGTGCCGCGTTTGCTCTCAATTGACCATAAACGTGTGACAACTTGAATAAGATTGTTTGGAGTTGTTTAACCGCAATCCGAATTGGTACCATATCCGCCATATTCTCCGGATTTAGCCCCTAGTGACTACTTCCTATTTCCAAACCTAAAGAAATGACTCGGTGGAAAGAGATTTAGCTCCAACGATGAAATTATTGACCAAACAAATGCCTATTTTACGGACCTCGAAAAATCCTACTTTTTTGAAGGGATACACAAACTGGAGAAACGTTGGACTAAGTGTATTGAGTTAAAAGCAGATTATGTTGAAAAATAAATTTTTGTTTTGCAAAAAAAAACTGTGTCTCACACAGTTTTACACGGACTTATTGATCCGCCCTCGTATATACGCATTTGGGGAAAATTATATCATACGAATTCTCCACCTCTGCGTGCGGATGTATGTGATAAAGAATAAAATTTGCAAATTTAAAATTCTCAGTTGAATAAGAAGCATTTTACCAAATCGTTGAGACAGCGGCAGACTAGTTGATGGTGTAGCAGACTACAAGTCTGCTGATTAGGGGTTCATTTCCCACTAAGAGCACTGGATGTTTCTGTGGTTTGTGTTTGTTTTGTGATAAAAAACAATACTTTTAACAAATAATATATAATATATATAAATATTTTTTGTAATAATAGCAAAAATTGTAAAATTTTTAGTAGAAAATGCGTTACTTAAAATTTATATTGTTCTAACAAAATAAAGTTTTATTTTTCTTTCCTACTAAAAATTATTCAAGGTTTTAAAGTTTAGAAAATTTTCCAGCCACAAATAAGGAATAGAATAAAACCATAAAAACAGAAAACATGTTGTTGTTGTGTCTGACAAAAATGTACTTTGTTCCTACAAAAATCTTCTTTACCTTCTCAAGACTGAGAAATACAATTACATACATGTGAATATTAAAAAGGCTTTAGAAATAAATGTCTTCTTAATATAAGCAGACTTTACAAATGTTGTTGTTTATAAATATTTATTATATGTAGAAAACAAAAAAAAACTTTATACTTTGTCACCCTGTCCGTCCTTCTGTGCGACAGACGACTTATTTTTCATCAAAATACGCAGATATTTAAAAAAATAATAAATTAAAAAAAAATACTAAACAATCGTTGCGATTACGTGCCCGTCTCTGACTGACTATCTGTCTATCTGTCAGTCTATTTTTCTATGCGACTGAGTAACATTTTATTGTTGCCATTATTTCATCATTAATTTGTTGTTTCTTTTGTAACAAACAATACATATCTGTATGTATGTTTGTTGTTTTTATTTGTAAAAAAGAGAATCACTAAAATATTTTTGGTATTTTGTTTTTCACTTAATTTGCTTTCAAAAAAAAAAAACAGTGACAACAACAAATAAATAAAATTAGCAAAATTAACAAATTATATGTTTTATTATAATTTGTTTGTTTGTTCGTTTGTCTGTTTGGTAATTATTTAGTGGTTTCTTTGGTAAATAAACATGTACTCGTACATATTTGGTGCTTTTTTTCTATTTTTTTAAATTTTTATTTTCAGTTAATTCTTCTAGTCATTGTTAGTATGCAGGCATTAAAACGCATAATTTAATATATAAAAATTTTATCAAAGAACTGTTCGTTTAAAATTTGGATATTTCTGTGTTTTTAATTCTAGCGACTCTCAACGTAAAGAAGAAAAAATAAACGATGAGGGGAATACACAAAACTAGTATTTCCTATGGCCGACGCAATCGACCGTATTCTAGTTATAATTAATTAAACATTAAGGATTTACGTAAACAAATTTTTTCTCGAATAAAACCAAACTGGAAAGAACATGTACATATGTACATACATTCATAATTAATTCTCATATCATTCAATGAGCTGCAAATATAAATATAGAATAAAAAACTTCATAAAAACGGGTGTTATTCAATCCGAACTATAGAGTTGCAATCAATCCGGATTATAGAATACGCAATCAGCTGCGAAATTCTGTCCGGATTACCGAATATTCCGGATTAGTGGAGTCCGGATATCGAATTTACACTGTACATACATACATAAAGTAATTAATTATTATGTCCACAATTTGTGTAAAACTTTTTACTTGGCGACACTGTTTATCGTTATGACGTCAAAATTTGCTGCCACTGTTGAAAAATTAAATAAAATCTCTTGAAATTTGAGCTGCAAGTAAATAAAATGTGAGTGTGTTTGTAGAAAAATTGGAGGGAGTATTGAGTTTTTCGAACTTTACCAGCATGCGGCAGCGAATGATTCTGGTAGGGGCGAAAAAAAAATAATTATATTCGTGTATCGGCGTTTTGAAAGTTTACACATGAGTCTTAGTTTAGGAGAAGTTAAAGTTCTCCTTTTGTCATTTCATTATAGAGATTCGCCATAGGAAATCTTGTGGTCTTAACATTTTATGTGTCATGTGTGTTCAGCAGATTAATGTAAAACAGTAGGAGGAACATTAGTGTAAACCATTTTAGTCCCATAACTTTTCGGGTAAAAATGTATCCTTAATCAGGAATATAGTGCGTTAAAATGTTCGCTAGAATTTTGTTCTTTTCAAAAAAAACTATTTTATTGTCATAGTTTTTGTTGAAATACCCAATGAACTCTACAAAATGAAATTTCAGCTAAAAAATCAAAACAAATTAAACGAATTTTTAAATGTGCTCCAGTAAAAAAACTGAAAGTAGCAATTATATTTTCTACCTGAATTATTTGAATTCATTCATTTTATTTGTAATTATTAAAAGTTTAATCGAAATATTTAATTGTATTAATTAATTGTATTATTACCTAATAAAAGTATTATTGTTCCATTGGATCAATTAGGAATGTAATTAAATTTTATTGATATGAAAATCAAACATTTCATTATGAAAATAAAATTGAGAATTGTTATTAGCAGAGCAACCAAAAAATATGATATACGAGTATGTGTCAAATATTTTCCTGTACTCTGTTCAAACATATTAGTTAGTTTTACTTATACCTCTAAAAACTTTTTCAGAGCTCTGTAAACGATTTTGGAATGAACAAATAATGACTCCGTTATTGCTTTTGTAATTATAAATGGAAAATTAAATTTTCCAAAATATTGAAAACAGTAAAAATCACTATCAAAATGTAGCTATTACTGGAATTAGTCGATTCAAATCCCATCTCGATTTACAGAACAGTCCCATATAATAAAACAAAATTCATTGTCATGAAAAATATGCTTGAAAAGAGAGACTTTCAACCGAAGCAATTTACCGATTGACGACTACCTGGATAAAGAGAAGTATAAACACTAGATTCGGTATATCGAACTCTATTTTTTAAAATAGAAAATATATTTTTTTAGAGCGTATTTTTAATTTCTGGAGCATTTTTTATCACCAAATTTTTGGTTGCCCTGGTTTTTTGTATACATTTTAATAACCATAATTACAATTTTATTAAATAAGATTTATTTGTTACGAGGTAAATTGATTGATCATCAGCAGAACTTCAGTCATATTTTTGAAAAGTTACAAAAGTTGTACGCTGATATAAAAACATACCCAAACTGAATGAGAATTAGAATACATAAATACAAACATCAAATCTGTAACAAATATACTTTGTAGAGAAGTTTTTTAAGCTTAAGGAAAAAATAAGATTCTTTGCTTTTTCTTGAGATTATTGGAATCATTATTTTTATTCAATTTAACAAATACCTAAAACTTTAATCAAATGAATTAAAGTGCTTAATTGAAAAAAAATAATATATTCTAAATTGGACTATTCCCCACTGGCTACTTGTGTCACAGCCTCTGTAAACAGTACAGCTAATTATATCAATAGTTTTAAATTTTTGCACTAGAACTGCAGGGTTGCAATTTAAAAAGAACAACAATTCATTAGGTTCTAATATTTTTATAATGTTTTTTTTTAATTCCTTACTACGTTTATTTCATTTTCAAATTTTATCTCTTTTATTTATAAAAATATATATATTTAGTTTCACATATGAATTCTTTTCTTTATTATTTTTGGACTTTGCTTTCTTGCGATTTTCTTACACAATTTGCAAAGAAAAACATTGTGTTAATTAGACTAAAAAAGTGTAAAATACGAGTACTTAAATTTATAAATACACATTTCATTTATGAGGGTAAATTCTTCCGTATTATTTTTTCTTTTAATATTTAAAGAAAAAAAATTTAAAGAGATTACATTTGCTTAAAATCAAATTGGTTTATGCTCGAAATAGGACCTGGAGGCATTCACACCCTCCCTTATTGTGAATACGAAGCGAACATTTTGTTCATGTGAAAAAGTTTCCATGAACAGAAAATAGTGAAAAAATAAACAAAATAGAAAAATATAAAATTGCTGATTGCATTTTTCGGGAAAAGGAACGCATTTCATGTGCACTTTTATTCCCGATAAGGATGAATATAAAAATTTTCCCATTGTTTCGCCCGTTTCTTTTTTCAATTGTATTTCTGGCTTCTCAATGAATTCCATTGGAATACAGGGACTTATAAATATTTTAGCGATGAAAACTTTTAAAGTTTAGTTGAAAATTTTAACGGTAAAATAGAGTATTGTCAGACTCCCAACAAGAACAGAACAAAGTTTCTATTATTTTCTTAAGGCCAATATAAAAAAATTGTGGAATCTTTGTGTACGTCTGATCTTGCATCCTCATCTATATATCGTATCTATCACTCTTATGTTTTTACTGATCAGAGTAAAATTAAAAAAAAAACGTTGATAAAAATATTAGTCAACCTTGATGGAGATATCGGTCAGTCCTGACTTGTCAAACTTGACGGATATATTGGTCACTGCGAACTTGTCAACTTGATGGACATTTCAGTTGAAATAAAACGTAAATTTTTTTTCAATTCAGTTGTTATATTATAATTATATAAGGAAATCATATATATGTACAATAGTGTAAATATTATGTACAATAGTATGTTTAATCGCTTTGCAGCTTTTAAAAATTCACATTTAAATGTAAAAAATAAAATCAAGATGTAAAATTAAATATATTAAGCGTTTTAATGGTAAATCCTCAAAGCTAGAACCTCCGGCACTTAATTCATCGGCAGCCAATTTTTTTGTGTTTTAAGTTTAAGTTGATTTTCCAACTGATCTTTTTCTTGGCTTGCATTTCTAGGATAACATTGGTTTTGTTTATAACTTAGAAAACTAATTTCGTTAGTTGAATTAATAGTTGCAGTAAGTAGCGACAGCACATATTAAAGATGCAGTGTAATTTTCTTACCATAATGTCATCTGAATCAGCATTGATATTGATATCCTTACGATCAGAGCTTTCTTCACTTTCGTGCGGCTGATCATTGCTTATTGTTCAAATAAATTATTTATTGTAATTTAATACTTTGTTTGCTTTATGATCTTAGTTTGTTGCTAAACAATTATCAATGTGTAAAAATTAGGTCACTATTACTTTAATTCGCTATGCACAAATAAATGTCAATAACCGTATGCACATTTCATAATTATAAATATTTAAGTTAGCAATTTTGTTCCGCAAATGTATATAGGCCATTGTTAAGCTAGCAGTTTAACGACAATTTTAGTTATTATTAGTAGATAAGCACTTTTTACTTTAATTATTTTGTATAAAAAAAGTTAAAATAAAGTTTTCAATAGAGTTTTCAATAAGACAGTAAATGAATTAGATCTCTACCTCCAGGTTAAAGTGCTTGAGAGGATAACAAAACCTAACAATTTCTCCAGGTTAAAGTGCTTGGGAGAATAACAAAACTCAACAAATTCTTTAGGCTACATGTGCTTGTCCATCATGTCGCCATCTTCAACTGAAAGATTTATAATAACTGATATTTAAAGTGCTGCGGTGTAAAACAACTATTTATTATAATATGTACTTATCTTTTTGCTGGAAATCAATATGTCACAAAATTGTAGCTTCGACACTTTTTTCTTATAAAAATTGTTTACTGTCATAATCCCAAAATATGTGAGGAATGCAACATAATTGGTCAATGTTGACGGATTTTTCTATCACCCGTGACAGTCATATGTTTGTTCAAATGTTAAATTTCTATAAATGTATTAGTATGAAAATTGTATACGTATTAGTTTCGATCATCCATTTCTTGTAGGGCACGTATACGCTCACGTGAGTGTAGTATTTTCTTATTCTCACGCGTGATCAGATGCTACTTTCGCTTAATAATATACTTAAAATCGCGCCCTCATTTTGCAGTTTTGAAAGATGTGCAAAATTAAATCAAACAACCCTCGTGCCATATCTAAATTAATTTAAAAAATTTTCAATTTAAGCTCACAATTATTTTCTGTTTTGTTATTGTAAACAAATAAATATTTAATTAGTTGCAATTTCGAAATGTCTATTAGTATGGAATTTAAACATGATTTTCGTAAAATACAAAAATAATACAGTGGCGCTAATAAATATAAGAACACTTAAAAAATTACGAAAGCAAGTTCCAAATTAATTTTAAAAATTAAAGTAATCTGTCGTGTAAAGTAGACTTTATATTATCTAAAAATAAAGGACAGTACAGCTTATGGCCATAAGAGTACTTTACTTTTTTTTGTATATTTATACATATAATTTTTTTTAACAAACAATATTATTATTTTGGGTATCTTTAGGATATCTTGTGAAAATATATTTTTTTATACAAAGTGTATTGTTGTATATCTACTACTACACTTTAAATTTTGCTGGGGGAAACTAGTAAAAAAATATTTTCTTATAAAAAACATGTGCAAGAAAATTTGTTATGCTAACAGTGAGTAGCGAAATATCAAACAGCTGTGAAAAATAAAAACATGTGCTGGCGCTCGTTCATGTTATTTAAAAGAGAGATTTGGGTTTCATATGATGATTCAAAATTAAAAACTTACAGCACATTTACTTTCAACAATTAATGATGAATAAAAACACGACTGTAACGTCGACCGATAATCACTCTGAAAGAAACTAGACCCATAATAAAAACGACGACAGTAACTACAAATTTCTCATTAGTTTTTTTTTCGCTACACAAATCATAATTTTCAAGTTTCATTTAAAGAAACAATTGAACTTTATGAAAGTATGAAGGTTTATTTTTGTGAGAGTGAGAGGAATCTCCAAATAAAAGTGCTACGAAATACGCTCTCGAAATAAAATAAATTCCATTTAAAACAGCTACTTAAAATATACTGACTTCGACAGCTGATTAGCAGCTGATCTCATTTTGTTTACAGTTTAAAAATGATATATAATAATGTGCTGTTAGAAAGTTTAAAATTTGTGAAAATATAAAAAAAGAGAGCAAAGTTATTGAAATTTATTTGATCGTTTATTAAGTTGGCAATTCCGGAAAAATTGAAAAAAAAACGCAATGCCTCTTGTTGTTTTTGGTGTTGCAAAAACGAGTATAATTGATTAAATATACTCGTACTTTGCAACAACTCTAGACGTCTTCAAAATGTCAGTTTGTATGAAAAGTTACGTTACGTCGGATTTATGTTTCATCATTTATTGCAGTTTTTCAGTATTTTATTTTCGTCTTGCTGCTATTTTTTTTTAATGTCTTTCGTGTCAATTTAATTAAATTTTTGTTTTAAATTTGTTTTGTTTGTTTATTTTATGGTCTGCGATTTCCTTTCAATTTTGTTGTCATTAAGAATGTAGCGACTCGTTTTGGTTGGTTGATTTGCTCAATACAATATTCTTAAAATTTGTTTCAAGATGGGATTTTTTTTACATTTTCATAGTAAACAACAAATTTATTGAACAATAAAATCTAATGTTTCTTTAACACCCACATGTCGGAAACATTTTTGAAAAAGATCAAAATAAAAACATCAAAAATGACAGCAGTGAACGACCGAAGGCACTTTGTCAAAGACGAAGCGGGATAAAATTCTTAGCAAAAACAAAAATCACTTAAAATTATAAAAAAAAATATAAAAAGTGGAGGAAACAAACACCTGAGGGCTGATAAAATAACGTGGCGGCCATCAAAAACAGTGCGGTTATACTCTGCGTCAGAATTAATTATTTTGTTCTGTATTAATTTCTTAATAAAATAATTTTTAGAAAATATTTATTGTAATTAACAAATTCAAGCCTCGAACTCAAAGCTGGTCAAAAAACTTTCAAAACCTTTAGCTTGGCCTTGACGGATATTCTGCTTAATTAATGTCCAAAGCCGAATCCGCTTAATCGGTCGGACACTAACAATTCAAAAAATAATAAATAATAATAATTAGTGGCTTTATTCGCTTGTAATAAATACTATTTAAATTTGCTTATTTGCAGTTTGTTTAACTTAATTCTAATATTTAATAATGTGTTTGCATTTTCTTTTCTATTTTCATACAGTGCGGGACACTAGACGCACCCGATTCGTCATATCACAAACAAAGATCCAACAGAATGGACGTTTATCAAATTGACGATGGTTTTCATTCAGACGGTGGCACCGAAACCCCACCACCATCGCCCAGTTCCGGCTCGTCAATAGCTTCCACATCAGATCATGGCTCGTTGGAGAGCGTCGATACGGGTGGTACACAACGTTTGGCTGTGCTCTCATTCGAACAGGTACGCAAACTGCACAATGTGATGGATGAAAAGGTGGCCATACATGGACGTGGTAATTTTCCCACACTCGAGGTAACACTGAAAGATTTGGTGAATTTGGTGAGGCGCAAACTGGAGGCCGATGTGGGTTCCGGTGGTGCCGGTGTTATAGTCAAGGATATACGCTTGAACGGCGGAGCAGCTAGTCATGTATTGGCTTCAGAGGATCAGCCTTATAATGATCTGGATTTAATTTATGCCATTGAGCTCAGCTCACCACGTCACTTTGATCGTGTCAAAACAGCGGTACTGAACACATTGCTCGACCTATTGCCCGAAGGTGTTTCCAAGCGTCGCATCATGCCGTGTGCGCTCAAGGAGGCATACGTTGGCAAAATGGTCAAAGTGAATAATAATAACGATGGCGATCGTTGGTCGCTAATATCATTGGGCAATTCGCCCGGTCACAAAAATGTCGAACTGAAATTTGTCGATACCATGCGGCGACAATTTGAGTTTTCCGTCGATTCCTTCCAAATTGTTCTCGACTCATTGCTGCTCTTCTACGACTGCGCAGCCTTGCCAATATCGGAGAACTTCTATCCCACCGTCGTGGGTGAGTCCGTCTACGGCGATTTCCAAGAGGCCTTGTATCACTTGCAAAAGAAACTGATCTCAACGCGGCAACCCGAAGAGATACGAGGCGGTGGACTGCTCAAGTATTGCAATTTACTGGTGCGCAAATACAAGCCAGTCGACAAACAGCGCATCAAAACTTTGGAACGTTACATGTGCTCGCGTTTCTTTATTGATTTTCCAGACATCAATACACAGACCGTGAAATTGGAAGCCTATTTGCGAAATCACTTCTGGGGCATTGATGAGGAACCTTTGCAGTACCAGTACCTGGTGCATTTACGTGAGGTGGTGGAGAATTCAACAGTATGCCTAATGGGCCTCGAGAGACGGCAGACTTTGCTGTTGATACAGTCGTTGGCCGCTCAGGTGCTGTACAAGGAACAGCAAAAGCAAGTCCACGAACAGCAGCAGCAGCAAAAGCATCATCATCAGCAGCAACAACAACAGCAGCAGCAGCAACAACAGCATCAGCATCACCATCACCATAATCAGCAACAGCAGCAGCAACAACAACACCAACAGCAACAGTATCAGCAGCAACATCAACATTTGGTTGAACAACATACGACTACAATGACTATGGTGAATACAACGCCGTGTCAAACACCCCAGCAGCAACAACATCAGCAGCAGCAACCACACAACACACACACAATTTACTTACAACAGGTTCCACAAACGCCGCCCCAAACAGCCACTATCTGCTGTGCCATGCCAGCCACAACTGCTGATCAGGCCCAGCAAACACAACAGCAGCAGCAGCAACAACAGCAGCTGCCACAACAATCACAACAGCAACAGCAGCCAACCGTTCCTCAAACGGCTCAGGCCTCAGCGGTACCACAAACAATACAAATACAAGCTGGGCCGCCTGGCTTGATTTACGCCAATGGCGTCTACTATGCACCTGTGATTCCCACAACAATTTGCACATGCAATTCAACTTGGCTGAGTACGTGATTAAGTGTCTCACCCGCATTGAGCGCAATAACCGCAACAGCAGCGGAAACAGCAGCAGCGCCAACAACAGCAACGACAGCAGCAACAAAAACATCATATACGAAGGCAGCAACAGCAGCAGATATAATTTTAACAACAATAACACCAACATCAACACTAGCTCCGGCCAAGTTTATTATAGATTCCATCGTACCCTTTACCAACACCAGCACTTCACCCCTCATCAACACCACCACCAGCACCAGCACTACAACATCATCGTCATCATGTTGTTTACACGACGATCTAACAGATGACGCTCAACCGACCATGCCCTCTATGGCCGGTGACTTGATTTTAACTCACGAACAGCATGATTTTCATTTAGAAGGCAACATCGAAGATTTGCCTCCCGTTTTGATGCAAGCCAACGACAAAATGAAACTAACAGGCGAATTTGCTTATTTCTATCCGTACGATGGCTCTGAGCCTTCTCTACTCTTAATAGGTAAAGATTTTTATATTAATGTAACACCTCAATTAAGCTGATTTCCTTCCCCCGATCAAGTGAGTGAACAATCCACATATGAAAAGGAGCCGTCGGTATAGTCCTTTCACATATTATGTTCACTTGCAGATTATATTTAATCGCAGATATAGTTTTAAGTTTATGAGAAATAATTAATAATTGTTGTAAAAAGCGCTTTGTCAAATTTTCTTTCCCTTCTTATTTCTTTTTTTTTACAACTTATGTAAACAGGGTTTGAAAATGTAATTTTTCGTGCGAAAAAAATTGATTTTTTTCTCTTTTTTTTTTGGCCTTCTGCGTTTCTTACTATTTTTTCTTAACGTTTTCTAGTCGTTTACGAATTTTTTATATTTAAACTAAAATTCTGCTTACACAATCCGGACGCTCGTTCAGTCCGTCTAGAAAATTTAGTTAATTTTCCAGACTAGTGCTGATAGTTTGGCTTGTAGAAACAGCTTTTTTATAATTTTATTTTAAATACAATTTTTAATATTTTGAATTTTTTTAACAGAAAAATAGTTTTTAGAAATTCCTTATTGAAAAAAAACATAATTTTATTATAAAATAATATCCGCTTAGTAGACCCATTTTAGACAGACAAGAAGAGAAACTTGGCAAAGTCTTGAACTGAAGTTTGCTGCAAATGTGTATTTGTTATTGGGTTTTCTTCAAAATTGATGAAACTAAACTTTCTCTTTCTAAGCACCAAAGAAGATCGTTTGAAAGAAAATTCAATAAAATTTGTCAAAGTAAAATTTCGCTGTCTAAAAGGAGTCTTACTACATAGTTTATAGTTTGCTGTTTTTTATTTTTTTTTCTTAATTATAAATCAGTTATTTGTTAAGTCTTGCAATATAATTTTTCTTAAATTAATGTGCTTTGCTTTGTCTATTAAATTATATTAAACCCGCCCAGGATCATTTGGAAATCTTTGAAATAATTAAAAAAAAAATTTATTGATTACTAATAATAGAATTTTTCGTTCTTAAATATTTGCTGTCATTGTAAAAATTTATACTAGGCAGCTGAAGTTCGGCTGCTTTCCATAATCGATCTATTATTTAAATTTATTAAACAATTAAATTTAATTTAGATTTGAATATTTATTTAAAACTCAAAATGTATCACAAAGGAAATTTCAGCCCAATTTTTTGAAATCTTTTTTTTTAAATATATTTTAATAACTGGTTCACATGTTGAGAATATTTTTAAAGTAATTTTGAGTTTATGTTCTTAAGATTCGGTTCGAATTTTATTTTAAAGTGTTTTGTTTGTTGAATTTAGCTTAAGCAAGAAAATGTTTTAAAATTTATTTTCTTCGCTTTTTTTCAATTGTAATAGAAAGCGGCTAAATGTTGGTGGGGCTGTTTTTTTTTAACATAATATCGAAGTGGTATTCGACACCCTTTCCAAGTTCATACCCAATTTTGAGGCAATTGTATGTAAAATTTAATTTTTTCATATTTTGCTTAAGTCGTACAATGTTCACAAAACTATTTTTGTATTTTTTTCAATCAAAGTTTATATTTACAATAGCCAACGCTTAAAACCAAAAGTTGAGGTTACGTTACGTTTATTTAGACAATCCCATTCTTGTTTGCTTTTTTTTATTACAGAATTTTTCATTTGCCTTCAACGAAAGTGTTTCATTTCGTATTTGTATTTCAATTAAGTGTCTCAAAATGGAATTTTTGTAAATTAAATAAAAACTGATTGCGTTTTTTTTTGGAGAATTTAAAATTTTTTTATTTTAATTTCAACAATTAATTTTTCCATTCCATTACACATAAATATATCAGAAGTATTATTAAAAATTGTTAAATATGTGTATTTCTCATTTACTAAAAGACTGTCACATAACATAAATAAAAACGTAATTTTTGAGTTAAGAATGCAAAATTATATATCGTATCATTCTTCGTATTGCGTGAAAAATTCATGAAAAATTGACTAACAGCTGTTGGAATTATCAAAATTTTCCTAAATATGCAGACGAAATCTTGGCAACTTTTACTGCAAGCAGTTTTTAGATAAAAATAATTTGGTATTAGGATTTTTTTCATACCACCGTGATAAAAAAATTTATTTGGATTTAAAATGCACATGAAAATTTTTTTTTTAATAGAATTGCAATACAAAATATTATATTTTAATGCGGTTGTAGACGTTTAACTGTCTTGAAAAAACAAATAAGTTGAAGCTTACTTTAAAACAAATTTTCCTTCAAAAAAATTTATTAAAATACTTATTAAGTCTGCTTTATTATATATATATTTTTATTTATTTTAAATACGGCCGTAAATATTTATTCTAGAACGTTTCGTTATGAATTTACTTGCAAATTTGTTATTAAATTTTTAATGCTTATAAAGTAAATTGGCAATTCTAAATGTATTTGCATCAAATTTTAATGTTGGAATTTTTTTTTATTTAAAATTTATTTAAATTCTAGTTATATTGACTCAATTAAATTTATGTTCATTATAAGTGTTTAAAAAATAACATGAAGAAAAGCTTTTATGACCAAAAGGAAGGCGAGTTTATAGGTTATATGCTTCGGTGAATGGAAGTAAATTCGCCGTGTCTCTCTTTACCAAGCACCAGGAGCAAAAAATAAGCAATTATATTTTCAATGGCTTGAATTCTACCTCACCGATTTCATGTTGTTTAATTCGCCTTGACCAAAATTATTAAAAAAAATTTTACCATAAAAATTTTTATTCTATTAATTGTCGCATACACAATTTTTTCGAGCTAAAAACGCATACGGAGAGTATTCGAAACTGGTTTTAAGCATTCACAATAATTAGCCAGCTTTGAAGTTTTTTTTTAACTATTTTCATCGACAAAATTTTATTAATATGTTATATTTTCATTTTAGGGGTAAATAAGTTATAATTAATTGAATAGTTTAATTTATAGGTTCTTTGCATGAGAAAAGATTTTCTAATATACATATTTTTTTTGTCAATGTCAAATTCTGTTTTAATTAAATTAAAGTATTCAAATTTTATTAATTATAAATTAAAGCGGATATTGTTTTAAAAGTACCTTTTCAAACCCTGTTTTTTAATTTTCTTCAACATTTTACCTGCAGCTCATTTTTTTTTTTAATGTTTAAGCGGTTGGTAGACACTTTTAGACTTTTTCCAACAACTAAGTGGCAAAACTATAGTTTACACAAACAACTGTTAAGCGTTTAATTTTTCAAAATGATATTGTTTTATATATTTTTAAGCTTAAATATTAATAATTTGTTGTGTTCCCTTTGTTCTTATAATCTCAAATCTTTATCTAATGAGAGTATATAATTTATATTATTATAGACTTTAATTTACATATAAAAGAAGAAACCAGTAACAGCAGCAAAAACTATATCTGTTTATTTTTTTATTAATTTTTTTTAAATTGAGGTGTTGTTTTAAGTGAATTTTTTTTAGAAACGTTTGAAAGCAGAACTGATTAAAGCTCACTTATTATACAGGCTTAGGTGTAAAAAATATACTTACATATATATTTTTAATAAAAACATTTTTTTTATTATAAAACTAAAGTATAAAGAAAAAAGAATATTTAAAATAAACTTAATCGTGAGCAAATAAGGAAAATCTACATTAAACAACTTTTAACTATTGTTACTTCTTTCCAATATTATTTTTATTATTATTATTTTTGTTTTGTTTTATTTTATTTTTTTGTTTTAATTTAGAAATGATTTCTTAACTTTTCCTAATTTACTTTTAAATTTACTTTAAATAAAAAATGAAAAAGTTGAAAAACAAAATTTATAAATATCCAAAATAAATGAGGATCATATTAAGCGTAAAAGTAAATTTGAATTATTTTACATAAAATTTAAAAGTGAAATTCCAAAAAAAAAATATTTTGTAGCAAAAGCAAAGTTTAATTAAATAAACAAACGCCTATTAGAAAAGAGAAGAAAGAAACTCTGGAAATTATTAATTAAATATTTAAGCAAAATTGTGTGTCTAAAGATATTTATATAAAAGATTTAAAAATATTGGTTGTAAAACTTTGCTTCCATGTCCTTCAAAAAGTATATTTATAACATCAGGGATACGAAATTGTGTTTGCTCATTTTGTTAACAATTGATACGAAAGCAGATTCTTATAGGAGTAGACTGCAAAGAGCTGGTTTTGTTGTATTTAAGCAGTTTATCCAGGATAAGAATAAAAAAAGGCTGGTCATCTTTTAAAGAGAACTAAGAATCTCGATAACTTTCTAACCGCTTCAAAAATTGGGGGGAAGTTAACGTCTAGATATTCCATATCTTCTCCGTTAAGCTTTTGATTTTAACTAGACAGCAGCTATCACTCAATAACTGCTTGATTTAATGTTCTTTAATCTCTAATTAATTGTTGCCAATATTTTGAAGGCGTTTGAAAATTGCTCATCATCAAGTTACGCTTTTAATTCCGGGAGGTTTAATCTGCTATTCATATTTTAATGCGAAATAATTTTCTTTTCTTACGAATTGCAGACTAACTCCCCAGCATCCTTAAAAATTCCTAAAGGTCTTTGAGACGAAACCATTCAGGGCAATTTCCTGCATTAAAGCCTTTAATAAGACTCTATCTGTTAAATCAAGAAAGTTATTGAAATCCTAAAGTCTTCATGAGTTTACTTAACTCAGAATTCGGCTTGCATGTTCGAATCCCGCCAAAAATTCTGATCTGCTACACAATAACGTGTTAAGAAGGTATTCCTTCCTTCGTTACTACGCTCCAACATAATTTCTAATTGCATTTGCAACACTTAATAAATAAATTTATAGAAGCATCACAAAAAGATAATCTTGGGAAGCAAAGTTGTGCATCTACATATTTAATTAAAAAAAATTTTATTAATTAAGAAAAGGAAAAAAAATCACTTAAACAAAAAAGTCTTAAAAAGTCTTGATAATTTTTAGTAAATGAAAGACATTAATAAAGCAAAATTTTTATATACATTTAATTATATTGTTAATTTTTAATAAAGAAGAAGAAGAAAAAACAAACATATTTTATTATTAATCAAGAAAATAAAAACTACATAATTTTTTTTACATAAAAAAACACATTAACACAGAAAACTATGAAAATTTAAATAGAAAAAATAGAAAATTAAGAAAACGAAGGGAAAATATCTAAATATATTTTTCATAATAAAATAATTCCTGTAATATTATTGAAAAACTTAAGCAAATACCACTTTATATATATAAAATAAAATAACATAAAACATAAATAAAATTATAAATAAACATACATACCTAAAATATAAAATAAAAATTTATTTAAGAAAATTCATGTAAAATATAATTACAATAACTTTAATATTATATAATTTAAATTATTACACAAAATATAAAGAAAACAACACCCCAACCACCCCCTCTTTCACTACTCTCATTAAAATCGCCAAAACTGTTTGAAAGCATTTTTGGTTTTGTATAAAAAAAAAAAATAAATTTAATTATAAATAAATTTTTTGGTTAAATTTCTAATATTATATTAAATTAAAAATAAAAATACGAAGGAAGTCTTCTTTCTAGTTTTAAGTTCACAAAAGATTTAGGGCAACAATGTGCCCATTAAACAAAAAATAAATTACAAACAGCAAGTAAAATCTTGCATTTAAATTAAATAAAATATCTAAATTAAACATATTTTTAGAAAATATTTTCAAAAAGAAAAACAAAACTGTAAAATATCTACATAAATATATTAAAAAAAGAAATATTTTATTATTATATATATTTTTTTTGCTTTTAAATAATTGTAATTATAATTTTGTTAAAAAACAGGAAGAATAAAGTAGAAAGAACTAAAAAAGTGTTCTAAATGAATAAGAAAATGCTTAAAAAAAGAAGAAATTGCAAAGCAGCACTCTGAAACAGAAAAAAAACATCTTGTTCAAGAATTTACAATAATATTGCATTTATATGCCTAAAGAAAGCCTAAAGTATCTCTAAAACGAGCTTTCATTCATTTTATTTCATATAAAAAATATGATATTTTACACCATAAACGTTAGCACGGCAGAGTTTTTTTACGCGATTTATTTTTATCTTTCATTGTTATCATTATTTTACCGATGTCTCCGTGAGCCTTATTGAGGACCCACTGTCTCATAGCAGGTGTCAAACCAGTTCCCTATAGATGGCAGCGGAGTTATCAAATTATTCGTCTTGTAATGAAATTTTTTTATACCTTTTTTGTGAAGTAATATTAAGCGTGTCGTTGTAACTCAAGGCCTGATGGTCGTTCTCTGCCGTGATATATTGCACATTTTATTATATAACCAAATTGTCGAAATAAACACTGGACTGGAAAGTATAATTGTTTCTATAATAAGAAAAATTAATCATTAGAATTTGCCTTTACTCTTTCGATCTTTGCCTTTGTTGATTTATCCTAGGATTTTCCTTGAGGTTTCAGACTGCTGGAAGAAAGCTTCCCCTACCCATGAGTTCCAAAAACAGTTACAGTAAACCGGATATTTTAACGATTTATCGTTATTTTAACGTGTTTTCATTACACTAAATGCCCCTATTCGGCATTTCGATTCGAATCGAAATTTCCTCCGTTCTGCAACTTTGATATTCTGCGTTCCGTTTTTTACGATTGTATGTATTCTGTGTTACGATCGTAGCTACGTTGTTTTACATTTATTTTATTTATTACTATTTTTTTGTACTAAATTTAACTTTTTTTTAAGTGTTTATAAAATTGTTTATTTTTTGTGTCCCCATTTCATACGTTTCATAGCAAAACAGCTGATCTAAAAATATTCTTGTGTTCTTTGTCTTTCGATGCGGTGTTTTGTTGGAATATATTGGAAACTAAATTGTGTTTGAATACAACTCTAACAACAATACCAATATACTACTATGTTTTTTCTGTTACTTATTTCTTGTTTTTCTACCTTTGTTATTTCTTTCATCACATGCCATATAAGTAAGTGCTAATTGTTTTTTTTTTGAAAATTTGAGAAAATGGCATCTATGTTTATTTAACATACAGAAATTGAATGACACAAATTATGACTCGTGGAGTCTACAAGTGAAAAGTGTGCTCATACATCAAGATTTGTGGTCTGTTGTGTCAGGAAGTCTGACAAAGCCTCAACCAACATACGTTGACACCGCTCAATCCTTTGGTAAAGGCCATCCATATCCATTCTATCCGTTATTGCAGCAATTTCCTCACTGTGAATCAAGCCCAAATCCAAAAAGACCGCCTATTTGAAGGATGTTCTGGTCAATCGCCTTGTTGCACCACACTTCTCGTTGAAGAGTGCGTGGATCATCTCTCGATCCAACTAATTGGGCCACAGTGCCCTCACCCTTAGTATAGACTACACTCTGTAGTAGTCCAGAAGCTTTTCGATTACACCGTGAAACGAATCGCTCGTACCATTCACACAAGGCACCGAAATCGTTCAGGGAATCAGCTCTAACCCATTCCAATACGCCATGCTGTTCAGTGGCCATCTGGATCGGGTCTCCAACGAAAATTCCATCTACAACATAATTAACCAATCGATCTGCATTTACCCTAGCAATACAGATTTGTCTCATTCCTTCCGGACCGTTGCGTTCCATCGATGTCAAGTAGTTTCCAGCGACAAGACGTGAGAATCTAACGGATGGTAGCTTTTCCGGAACAAAGATTTGTCCCTCATGTGCGAATTGACCTATCTGCTCAAGGTAGATATTCAATATTTTGGGGAGAACGGTGAATCTCTTCTCAACCCCCCTACTGACATATTCAGTATCATGCGCTTCTACTACTTTTCCATTACTGCGGCGAGCAATGTGAACTTTAGCAACAGCTTGCGCTTCAACGACTTTGGACAGGTTCACTGAGTCCGTTTGCATGCCTGCGGGATCAGGTTGGATCTTGCCAACATTGTACAAATAATGTTTTTCTACCTTTGTTATTTCTTTCATCACTTGCTAATAAACGTTTGAACTGTATATCTATTTTCGATTTTTGTGTAACTGAGTGCGGGAACGTAGTCGAAATGCAGAATCGGGATGAATAATTTATCGTTATTTTAATCGATTTATTGTTAGTTTGGAGATTTATCTTTAAATTAACGATTTATCGTTATTTAAACTATCATTAATTTACCGACTTATTAATTTAACAGTCCTTCGGTGTATAGCAATTTATCACTATTTGTGCGTTTAATAGTTATTTAATCGATTTATTGGTAGTTCAATGATATTTTTTTAGATTTACGATTTTTCGAGTTAAAAAACTGTCGTGATGCTTTTTTCAGATATCCTGATTTTTGAAAACCACCATTCTTCATTAAACTAAGTTTCAATGAATAAAGAAATGAAAGCTAAGAAAATAATCACTCTTTTTGTGATTAGCGATTTAGTGGCAAAATACAGGGGCAAATTACGGCATCCGATATCGAACGAAATTTCCATACAAATTCAAAAAGTATTGTATGGGATTTCATTCGATATCAAATGCCATAATTTGCCCTTAGGTGGTTCAAAACAAGAGATGGTATTGTGATTGGCGTACAACGCTAATTGTTTTTCTAGTGGCGACTTTGACAACCACGGTACGTTACATTGTTTTTAACACTTCCGTCTTTCGCATCAATAAACGCCAATCACAATAAAATTGAATAAATTAATGAAAGCGGGAGGATAACCGGAACTAATTTTGCAATTTAAATAGATACAGATTGTGTGATTGAATAATTAAAACCAGCTTCTTATCATTTGAATATTTTAATTAGTAAATTTTGAACAAGATATAAAAATGTTCGTGCGAATAAATTATATTCTAACTGTCGTATTTATAAAAAAATAATATGGGTTTGAAATTTATTAGAAAAAAAAAGATTTTTTGGAAAATTATTCTAAAGTACATTCTAAATCCAGAATTTTTTTTGTGAATATAGCAGGAAATGTAAAATTAAATACATTAAAAATATTCTCTTTAGTAGGGATCGGTTTTAAAAAGAAATCCATTAAAAAATAATTGAAAATTATTTTCACAATTTGAAGAGAGTTCTTTTATTTTTTTTTCTGTAAAATTTACGATGGAAAAATACTGGCGATTTTATGTTTGTACAAATTATATTTACTAGTACAACTAGACATTTTTAAAAGAAATGTAAAGATACATAAAGCGAAAGACATTTTTAAAAGAAATGTAGAGATACATAAAGCGAAAACGATAAAGATAATAACTTATTGACGTTTTCTCCCACACACATTCAATACAACATTGAAAAGAAAAAGTATGGAAAAAGACAACCACGATACGAATGACTGTCATAGACGTACAAGGGCCAGTTGGGGGCTGACAATGCCATATCTGGAAAGGCTTTTTGGTTTCCCTAGAAATGGCAAAATGCCCTGTTTTGAAATGCTAATCTGAAGCAAATGGTTTTTTTTTTCTTTCAAAATTGTCCCTCCTTTTCGGCTTCTTTAGCGTCACTTATTCTTTGGAACACTTTAAAATATGATTTACATCTAAAGTTCTATTCCGTTTTTCTTTTCATTAATTTTTTTTTTTTGTGTTAAAAACAAAAAGATGTTTTTTTACTATTTTTACTTTGTTTATGTTTTTAATAGTCCTTAATTTTAAAATTATTACTTTTTAATATTAAATGATGCTTTTTTTGTTTACAGTTAATTAAGTATAATTAACAAATATACATATTACAACAAATACAACAACAAAAAACCAACAAAATGTCCCCAAAAAAATGTTAAAAAATGTTAATAAAATAAAAATAAAAACTTTAAAAACAAAAAAATATATGAAAATGTCTTTTTACTTTAATTGAGAGTTGAAAATATATATTTTCTTGAAAGTCGTTTTAAGAACTTTTGGTTTAATAGTGAAAAAAAGTTGATTATGGAACTAGAAATTAGCAACAAAGGAAAGAGTTAGGAGTTGTTAAACCATGGTTCGATTATCGAAAAATTGGGGAATTATTGTATCAACCATGACATGGAAAACCAAAAAATTTAAGTTTTTTCGTAATTAAATATTAATTGAAGTTTTTTTTTTTTTGACATTAATTCAAGTTACAGTTTTTGAGCGTAGTGACCGATAAGAAAACAAATTTTTTTCTTTTATTGAATAAATGAGAAGTTGATATCGTTTAAAAACCTACAAATTAAGATTACCAATTGTGAGCGTGAGCGTGCGCCCATTAGTAAATTTTTAGCGTAGTTTTTTCACTCACGCTCAATTGTTTTATACTTACATTCATGGACGCTCACGTGTTTGAAAAAAACAAAAGACTGAAGAAACAAACTTAGCGTTAGGTTTTTTTCGTTACGGGATTTCTTGATTCGGTCGCCGCGCTCAATGCCCGCGATAAAAGCTATGCAATAGCTTAAATAGTATAAGATGAGCAGATTTTTAGGACCTTCAAAGAAGTATTTGCTCATATGTAGGTTCCACATGTTATTAAAAAGCATCTACAGCCGTATCAATAAATAAGGATTTTAAATGTATTTAAAAAAATTTTATGACAGATCTTTCAAGAAATGCATACCAAATTCCCATTATTTTTTACGCACACGGTCCCTATAATCCGAACACTTTTACATACCAGAGTATATTACTTTCTTATTCCATAATCCGGACAGTATATTTGTTTTCGTTCGTTAATTCATGTGATGCTCTTTGTATACATAATAATAAAACTTTTGACTGTAAACGCGTTTACCTTTAGAATTTTTGAACATTTTTCTGTTGGGTGGCGAGAACGAAGGAAGTCTTAAACCTCTTGCATTTCTTCAACGCTCACAAACAGACTTAGATACAATTCCCAAATTAATTAATTTCATAGATCCAGGTGAGAAGTTTGAAATCATAGACGATTGGATTGAAATGGATAAAGAAAAAGTATGTAGATGTACAAAAAATCAGCTGATTCAGATGTGAGATGAGTTCAATTTCGAAAACTTTATACTGACATTTTGGAACTCTAAAATGAATTCTGATGAGTGCGCGTGAGTGAGTTAATTTTGTTGATTCATGAGCAAGTGCGCATGCATTTCGACAGTTGGTGAGCACTCATGAACAGGCGTACAAATCTATACGGTCAAAATGGAAGAAGAAAATTTTGATGTATAAAGTTCAGCTGATTCCGATGACAGCCTGTACAGAATTCGGAAGAATCTCAGTTTTTTTTCGGATAATACTCGTGTAATAACGTAAAATTTATTAAATATTTTTTTAATAAAAAAACTTATGAATAAATGTAAAATTTATTGAAGTTTTATTTTCAACAAAAGCTTATTAAAACTTTGCACAATGTAGAGATGGGATCGTGAGTAACATTTCACTAACGTTTATGCTCGCTCACGAGAAAAATATGTTACTCATGCACGAGCTAATATTTTTAGCTTACACGCTTATTAGAATGAATAAAAGGATAGTCATAATTATGAAAACTCACGCTCACGAAATACTTACAAAAAAAATAGAATAATTAATAAAATCAAATGATAAAAATTACAATAAAGCAGAAAAAATCACAAATCAATCACGCAAAAAATCTACTGATGCATGCTCACTCACGCGCAATTTTTTTATGCTCACATGAGTCAAACAAAAAACAGATCACGATCACGCATGATTCATACTAATCACGCGAGGGGTGCTCATCTCTAATAGGTATACATTCGTATATACACAGGCGAGCAAAAGTGTGTGAATATTGATCAACATAACGCGAAAATCTCTAAAGAATCCCTCATAAAAATGCAAACATTCCAGGTCTTGTTACTCTGTTATTACAGAATATTGTCATGCAAAAACATTTTATAAAAATAGTACGTGTTTACAAAGAAATTTTAAATGAAAGTTGTTCCAATACTTTTGCAGCTTATTGGAAATTTGAAAAACTGCTTTTTTTCTAATATATAATACAATAGTTTTTAATGTGGTTTGGGATTTTCTTCCATTCTTCTTGCATTCTAATTCAAAGTGCATTCATGTTCTTTGGGGTTCTTTCATGTCACAGTACAACACATGAATTTGGAACTCAATTCTGAGAATTGCAAGTGAAAGTATCCCCAAAAATCAGAACTTCTGCATCATTCGTTTTGTCAAGTTGACTGAATTAATAATTTAATGGTCATACGAATTTTTTTGTTCCAGGTGGATTTTTATCACTTTTTCTATATTTTAACACGGTTATATCTCGCTACTTGTTATTTTCATATTGAAATATTCAATGTTTTTCTGGTTTAAAAATATAATTATTAATTATTAATGCAGCCAACTTGACAAAACGAATGATGCAGAAGTTCTTTTTTCGGCTACTTTCCAAGTGCAATTCTCAGAATTGAGTCCCAAATCAATGAGCTGAATGAAAAATTTTGTAATGCAGGGAATCGTTCGATTTATGGACTCGGTTTACAGAGCAGGGGGCATTAAGAGTTAATATATTGGCCATATAAAGAAGTTATGTACACTTGAATTTTCTATAAGGGATTGAATATGAGCTGACTAAAGCAAAAACGAAATTTTTGACATCATTTGTGTAGGGAAAAAAGGAAAATAGAAATTAAAGTTTTTTGCTTCCGAGTTTGTCAAGTGTTTACTTTTATAAAAAAAACTAAAATCGGTGTCATGAAAAAAAAACAGATTTTATTTTTTTTGCCGCCTTCTCGCAAAATTTTTGCTTGTGGGAATTAAGGGCGGGCGCAATTGAAACAGATATTATTTTAAAGACCATTTTTCAACATTAAACAGGTAAGTTAATTTTCTTTGAAACTTCGATACTCTTCTGTTTTTGTTATTTTGAGTAAATTAAAGCCAGGCTGAACGCTGATCAGACTTTTTATAAGGAATATTATTGACCATTATATGAAATCCATATTTCTTAGGGATCAGTGTATTAAAAATGCGAAACTGCAACCTACTCAGGTCCATATTATTGCACCTGTACACACTCCTTTGTCTCGCACTCTGAACAAATGCTACAAGTTTTTAACATTTTAACGATTGGGAAGCATTTTGTAAATGGGTCGATAAAAACAGACTTGACGAACTTGTTTGTTCTTATTGTTGAAAGTTTTTGTTTTCTTTGCTTTAGTTTTCATTTCAATACGTTCAACACAATTATTTAGTACGAAAGAATGTAAAAGTAAAACAACAACAAAAACAAGGTTGTTAATTAAATTTACAATATGCAAATAAACAAACAAAAAAAAAAAACCTAATTATATGTCTGTTTTTATTTAATTACATTGTAGTTATGCACCGTAATCGTTTACTAAATGAAATGTTTAAAATTAACCTAAAATATTTATTTTATTGTTTAAAAGTAAAATAAAAAGTAAAAAAAAAATAATGGAGAATTTTTGTAAGAAATCAAAACCATACCAAAAAAGTTGCTGCTAAAAAACAAAATATGGAATCGACTTTGATCGCTTTATAAAGATATACAAATCCATCGTGATATATATTCTCTCTTCCTTAATTTCAAACGTGAACAAAACATGTTATATGCCAAAAGGTTTGTTCCTCTCATCATGAATAATTTTTTATCTTGTTCTTGTCACTTCCATTTCTGATGGACACAAAGTAAAAATTGTATATATATAAATATGTATGAGTGTATTGAAAATTTATTCAATACTGTGTAGAATTCATGTAAAGTTACAGCAGATATTATTTGATAAAATAATAAAGAGAAAGCTGTCAAGGATATAGAAGGATGCCTTTTTCAAATGCGATTTTTTGAGACTTTTTATTCAAGCGAACCAAAAATATTGTTTTTTCTTATATTTCAGAGATCCCTATTACACATTCGCCCTTGTTCTCTTGTCCACTTGCTATTGACAACAATTTACTTGCTATTCGCAGCGTGTTACAGTTCTCCAAGGCCTAGAAAATGGCAAGAGAATGATAAAAATAGTCAGCTACGATTATAATCGACTTTATGTTACGTCGACAAACAGTTACGCAATAAAGTGGAATTAATAGTGTCCTACCAGTTCGGCACTGCAATTTTAATTTTTGTGATTTTATTTATTAAAACATAAACATTGTTACTCTCTCTCTTTCTCTCTCTCTCCGACTGGAGGATATAATTCTGGATGGGAATTGGAAAATACAGCTGCCAGATTGCCGATTTATGGACCCGAAGTTTTAGAAATTTTTTCATTAGAAGATATTTTTTTGGCAAGACATTTTATAACAACGAATCCAGTAAGATCCTATATCACTCACAATGTGGCACTAACAATGTAATTGTTTCTGATAGTTGTTCTGTAAAACAGCAAAGAAATGAACTTTAAAAACGTAACTTCAACTTCCTAATTCGTGACGATTTTTTCCCAACTTCGTCTGATAACACTACGAGTATTTATAAAAAAAAATGGTCTGTTTTCCAGGGCACTTTCAACACCTTCGATTTATACGGGGCGTAAAGTGCACAATGCCTTCAACTATCAGTGAGTTTAATTATTTTTAATAGTGCATTTACAGCAGCTTGAAATTCTGTAGATTTCATTTAAAATCTTAATCAAAATCTATGCCGTTTGCACCGGGTTGTTCGTGACATTTTTCAAGAATCTCTAACTTCATACAAAAAATTATCAATAAAATGCTGGCGGACACACCTTTCAAAAATATATTATTGAGCAGCGTCATGAATCTAGAAAACAAGATTGCGCACTCAGCCGTACAAAATAAATTTCTACTGTACATCTACGTCATCATAGAATACAAATGAGTGTTTGTGGTAAAAAGTATAAGAGATTTTTGGTACGAGACTGGAAATATCTAAATATCTTCTAAACGGGTGCATCGATTTAAACAAAATTTTAAATGGACAGAAAAGAGATGCTGTCGAGTAAAACTTTTGAGTTTGATCTTGAAGCTATTTGAAGAAGATCATCCTCCGGCTACCAAAGTTTTACATATCGGCCTGCTGTCCATACACAAATGTACTTTTGTTTACAACGCATATTCTATGTCTACGTCACAACACAATCACACACAACGAAATAACGGACCTGCGCAATATTTTTTTCTTGATGCATGGAGCAGCGTAATAGTTTTTAGTATGATTTGGCAAAAAAAAACACAGTTGCATTACTGAGCACTAAAAGATCTTGGTTTAATTTCGTCAAAATCTATTAGCGAAGTAGGTTTTCACCCCTATCGTGAATAACAAGTATAATTTTCGTACCCATGAAATTTTTATTCCCCTCGAAGGGAAAATTGCTCTCGTGAACTTTTTTCTCACTCTCAGTTTTTATTGAATGTATAAAAGGAAATATTCTTCCCAGCTTGTACAGCTTACAAATTAAACAAATTGAAGTTTAATAATAAATAAATACACATTTTTGGTTATAAATGAAATGTTTTTAAATATTTTAGGTGCAGCGAATGATTCTATACCAGGTTATATGCCAAAAAGATGCATACTCTGCCCAAAATGGTTTTGTGGGGAATTATTTTTAAGAATAATGAACAGTATTTACTGATCTTATCCAAAAAGAAATATTTATAAACTTAAATATGTAATTAGAAGGAAAATGTTGAAATTACATAAAGTTTTTATTGATTTCACCTGCAAAAATTAAGTGATCGAAATCAAGGGAAAAGTGGAAAATCCCCTTGAAAAATATTATTGTCTCAACATTCGAACATTTTTCGCGGGTTTTAAAAGTTCAGTTAAGATATCGTCTTCAGTTATTCCACCTCAGAAAAATAACAAAAATAGTTAGCATATTTTTATAATATAGTCCTAACAAGCACAATTGTGGCACATCAAACAAATTTCATGTAAAAATATCAAAACTCGCAAGATAATCACAAAGTTACAGTTAAAATAAAAAATTTAATATTTACGATTGGAACATCAGGGAAAAGGATAATATTTCGAGGGAAAAAATATTCACGATAAGGGTGTTTGTTTTATATGTGAAATCTAGTCAAAATCAACAAGATTTGTCCAAAATCTCGTAAGCACCAGATTTTGGTCTGATGTAATTGCCATATAAAACGCACTACTCTTTTACAGAGCAAAACATTTTTGTGAAGCGAACACCATGGAAATGTTGAATTTTTTCTTGTAGAAAAGAAAACTCCATCGGGAATATAGAAACAATTAATATGTATATGTATATGTTTTTGTTTTTGATTGACAAAAAAGTCACTACATCTACACATTGAAGAAAAACACAACCAATTTATGTTTTGAAATAACCAAAAACGTCAACACTGGATACACGTGTCCACTAAAAACAAGTAATTTAAATATTTTTAAAGGTTATACAAGCAATAATGAAAAAGTTTCAACATTTTGTTATAAAACTATTTTATTTTTTTACCAATTTATGAAAAGCGTGAAGAAGTTGATCAATTCGTTTGTAGTTTTTGTTTAAAAAATGTTCGTTCGCTAAAAACTGGTGTATTCCATCACTTAACCGCTTAATTAATAAGTGATTAACTGTTTGAATAATTTAAAATTGGCTATTTTCGATTAAATATTAAATTGTTTAACTTATATTTTTGTAGTATTTGACATATTTTTTATGTGTTTAATTTAATCTAAAGTAATTAACCGAAACTACTAGAAGTGCTTAGAACTTGAAGAAATCAAAACAGTGGCCAAATAATGGCATTCGATATCGAACAGAATTTCAATAGAACTAACATAAATGGAAATTTCGGTCGAATGGCATAATGAACGATTTTACATGTTTAGAAAAATCAGAAAAAGGACTGAGAAATCGCTTAATCTCTATTATGGATTGTTTTCGATTTCTCTAACATTTTTCATAAGGGAAAGTATTTTTCTCAGAGATAAGTTGCATTAAAATTGATGACAAAGGTAATTTAGAGCCTAAACGTTTGAACCAAATTATATTTCTAAACGATAATTTTAGAATTCCGAAGACAAAAAGTTGAATTTTTTTTTTTAAATTTGTAGCCATGTACCCGTGTAGCCTGCTGTCGTGAATGTGTTTATATCTTAATTTATCTCGATTTTGTACTTGGTTATTTTGCAGTAGTGATATTTCCTCCGGCGACATCATTTATGTTTATTTTTATTTTTTATTTATATCAATATATTTTATTGCAAAAATTATACGTATGAGTACATAAGTTTAATAATAATTAAAAATTTTTCTCAAACTCACTAATTTCATAGAATTGACATTTAAAATACGCCAAAATTACGATACAACAAATTTGTCTGTTCACAAGCCCATAAACAAATAACGTATTTTTTTAAACGATAAGCCATACGACTGAGCTTGTGAATTGAACACTCAATTGCTCTTCAAAAAGGATATCGATTACTTCATTCTTATACTTTAGAATAAAATATATACTCGTATTACTTTTTCTACTTTATGTTTAACTTTTAAGAGATCGAACAATGAATATGTTCATTACGTTAAATAAATATGTATGTAGACTGTATTGAGAAAATAAATGGTTGGTGTCTATTAATTTTCATTGGCGATCATGGTATTCAGTGCTCCAATCCTCTTTCCATCATAGATCTCATCCCCATACAGTTACGATACATTCGTTAGATTTTAATTAATAACCAAAATGTTCAATAGAAATAAATTATATGGCAAAACAATGTTTGCCGATTTACTTTCTGAATAATAATAATATTACTAGGGTATCTAGAAATCAATATTAAACATTTACATAAATACATACGATTAAATACAAAAACAAAAAACGTTCTAAATAAATAATTTAAAACTCTGTCTCATTTCTATGCAAACGCAAATTGGACAAACACACATGCACACTTTGTTTATTTTCACTTTGAAGCTGATACATGCATGTATAACAATAAGTATGTATGTGTTAGTAGCAACTTTAAACGCTTACATCTCCCCTGAAGGAAACGTGGGGCATGTGTCCCCAAGTCACCAAGTGACTATTTGGCGTCATTATCACTATACGAAAACTTTAAAAAGGCTGAAATGAATTAGTAGCTTATTTTTAGTACCTATATATTTCAAACAACTGAATTATGAATTAGCGCGTTTTAGTCTTTTATTTATTTTTTTTAATTAAACTCCAAAAGTTAATAAAATTTACATTTTCATTATTGACATCTACTTCAGAAAAGTACCCAAATTGTAGACTAGAAATACTAAAACGTACTAGTGAACCACTGGTTCCAATGCCTACATATGGTCCCAAAAGAACTACCCAGTCAATAGTACCAATTTCAGTATTGGATTTTTAATGACACGCACATTTTAAATGTCTATAGTAAATAGCATTGTCTGGGGTATTATAATTCACTAGTACTGCTGACTGTGTCAATAGTAAGTCACTACAGTTTCACTATTGACATTTCCTGCAGGGTCCGTAAATATCGGAGCGATTTAAATAAAATTAAGATTGTGCACATCTATTATATAAATAGGCGAAGACAAATTTTTAGATCCCTTTTTCTCCTTTGTTTGTCAACCGATTTTATTAATTCTTTTACCAAATGGTAAACATTATTGAGCTTTAGTGAGGAATAAGATGCTCATAAAGTTGACACCACTACAAATGCTAAAAATACACACGTACACGCATTCACTTATGTAAGTATTGGTTCAAATAAAACCATAAGCAAATCAGTGAAAGTGTTTAAGAGTACATACTTATGTACATGTATGAATAATAACATTTTATATCTTCATATGAGTGAAATTGAAAAAGAAAAAAATATTAGAATTGAGAGAGATGAGAATTAAATACAGATGTATATGTTCGTTAAGTATGGATGTGTTAGCTTCAAACAAAAACTTAACAAAATAAATGTGTTTGTATGCAATTTCAATTTGTTTATTGCTTTTTCCATGGGGAATGGAATGAGCTATTATGTAGTTTTATCTCGTTAAATGAATTCAACTGGCGGTCGAATTTCGACAATTAGGCGAACTCTAGTCTATGTAAAACCCCGTTTAAAAATATATAAATTTTTCCAAAATCGGTTCAGCATTACGGCCGTAAAAAACGTGTTTACCTATTAATAATATAGAAGATAGACAGATTATTATGTTAACTTAACTATTCATTTAATTAATTTGTATTGAAGTTTAGGTGGACAACCTTCTTAAAAAAAACTATTGCAAAACTAGAAATTGGTGAAGAGGTAAAGTTAAAGTTAAAATTTAAAGGGAAGCCCCCATGGAGTAGTAGAGAGCGTATTAGACTTTTAGTCTGGGGATCGCAGGTTCGATTCCTGCCTAGATTGTGGGTGTTTCTGCCTTCGTGTTTTGTTTGTGTTTTTTCTTTAAAAAATAATATATAAAAAAACAGAAAAGGTTGGTCTAAGTGTAACCATTTCAGCAAAACCTTTTCGGAACTAATTGCCACACAGCCCTCGTTGTAATAGATAACTTGTATAACAGCAAAAAGTAAGTAAAACTTTTTGATTATATATTTTATATCTTTAATAAACCTTTTTAAATAAATATTTAATTTTGCAAAATTAAATAGCCAACAGACAATGGCTGTTTGTTTGGCTATTACAAGGAACACAATTTATGTTTGTCCAGAAAAAACAGAAATATAAAATCAACTTCCTCCTTTCTAAAACAAAAAAAAATAAATAAACACCAAAAATTAAATGCAAACAAAAAATATTATTTAGTACGACGAGTACGAATACGAATACTATTTTCCTCAGTTTGTATTCAGTTTTTTTTTATATCTGACTAATGAAAGAAACAGAAATAATCGTAAATTAACCAAACTGAAAAGACAACAACTCCAAAACAGCTAAAATAAAACAGTCAATAAGGCCACAGCCAGCAACTTATTATGACACAAATGGTGCTTCTTTTGCGGCATCTTCTTTCTCCTATCCCCCCCTCGCCCGCCCCATGTTTGTCTAGAGCAGAGCGGTAAATCTTTAATAAAATCACAAACCACAAACGATTTTTTACTTGCCAACAACAAAAACAACAATTATTAAGAAAAATCCCAGATGATTTTGTTGAATCGTGCTTATTTTTCAAGATGCGTCCGTTTCTCCATTTGTTTGCAATCAGGCACTTTTGATTTTCCACAATATTGTCCACTTACTGTGGGGATTTTATTAAAGAGAGAAAATTGTGTCATGTTTTACACACTTGTTTTAAAAATTTGTTTTTTTTTCTGGTAGTTGTTTGATTGTTGTTGGTGTCGGAGATGATCTGCTAAAAAAAATCATTTATCATGTCAAGATGTTTTAAGCCCAAATACAATATTTTTGTTAAACATTTCGGAGGGTCAGAGTTGGTAAAGCGTGGCTAACAGGGAAACAGGAAATAAGTTTTGAAAAAAGTGTTTTATGCGCAGTAAATATGTGGTAAAAATGTGAAAATATGCTCGAAAAATTAAGAAATATGCTTTTAAAAAGAAACTTTGAAAATAATGTACAGTACAGCCTCCCTAATCCGAAGAGATATATAGAGTCAGCTACTGTCCGGATTATTAGATCGCCCGGACCACAGTTAAGCTCAATACATATATAAATGTATATTTATACGGTCGTATTCATAAAAAAATAATTGGGGTTTGAAATGTATTTTAAGGAAAATATATATGATAAATATTTCTTAAAGTACATTTCAAATACAAATTACTTTTTATGAATACGGTCCATATAATTTATTTCCATTACAGAAAAGAAAAATAAGTACACATAAGGATTTATTTGTATTTAATTAATTTACAGAAAACACAAAGAAATGTACCCAAAGTGACCGAAAATATTAATTTTAAAGAATAAGATATTTTTGTTTTTATCTTTATGTAATTTGTCTGTTGTATTTTTAAATTCTTTAAAAAAAATAAAATATTCTTATCTGTAGCTCTATTTTGTTCAGCCCATAAAATAGATTTTGAAAGCAGCTCGCTTCCCTCTTTATTTGAGACTTTGTTTCGAGCAATCGGAAGAACTATCAAGTTCTCCAATATTTGTGTTGGCAATTACTGATTGGATTTGGGGAGCCCCCGTAGACTAGTAGATAGCGTACTAGACTCTTAGTCGGGGGTTGCAGGTTCGATTCCTGCCTAGACCCTGGGTGTTTCTGCAGACAAGCCAAAATGGCTTCGCGGTTTGTGTTTCTTCTTAAAAAAAAAAATAAATCGTAAGTAAATTAATTTTCATCACGTGCCCAAATATAGATGTTAGGAAACAGATATTAACGGAGAGGTTTTGAGTGGATAATATAGAATAAATGCCATTCATATCCTGACACAGTGGATCTCTGGCTTTTAATTGAACAAGAGGTATGTAGTCTTCATCTTCCCATTCGCTTTCGACGTAAAATTTTATCAGCAACTTGGATCAATATTCGTTTTGCCAATATTTTGCCAAGCAGAGTTTAGTAAAAATAAAACTGGATCTTTAATTAAACTAAAATATTTCACGCATTCTTTAATTCTGGCACAAATACTTATTTTGTGTAGTTGTAAAATTACGACAAAATTTTACTCAGAAAAAAGAACACCTGTCCGGACTATATAGGAAAAATTCCTAGAGATTCTTTATTATATCTTCAGCTAAATTTCCTGCAAATAAATTATTTTAGTTCAACAAATTTGGAAATTATTTCATAATGAAAAAAAATTTGGGCTTCATTTCAGAGAAACCCAAATATCATTTTAAAACTGAAATATGCAAAAAATGCTGCAAGGTGCAAAATATGCAAAAACGTGCAATAATCAGATCGATGCTCAAACTCACAATAATTTATCCAGGGGATCAGTATTTTATTTCCATTGCATTTCATATTTGCGGTTTCCCTGGTGATTATGTTTACATGTCTATTGTTATCATGAATAGCTGCGTCTGTCCAGTTTTGTGTTAATTTTGTGTTATTTCACCATGTTAAACTTTTTTTTTAAGTGGGTGTAAAATTGCAATAACGTGGACCAATTTTGATTAATTTCCAAAAAAAACTCTGCAACGCGTTGTAAACTTTCAACGTTACTAGCTTCTTTTGTTAGGGTGGCCCCGTAGGTTAGAATATAGGTAGTGCATTAGTCTGGGGTTTGACTTATGCCAATTACTCTGGTTATATATGCAAGTAAGCCATAAACCACTCGCAACTGACACTAATACCAGCAAATTTTTACCAACCAACTCGGCCAGAAATAGCTGAGGAACCAAAATTCCTTAAAACATACAATTGTGGTGATTAAAATAGGTACCACTGCTATAAATATCAAAAATGCCATCATGATAATCGCAAACAATTTAATATTAGTTTCATCGCTCTAGAGAATATTGTAGCCACCACTCCATGTCTTATGGCGATTTGTAAAATGTTCTCTCGCCTGTCAATTCACTTCTTTAACAATGGAACTTTTCAAGCTATTCGTCATGTAAGACTAATATCACAAAGCCGACGCTGCACAATTCATGTCGAAATTTTATTATTTATTTCAGTTGCAATCGCCTTAGATGACTTAGACTGTGTTTAGACGTGTCATGTCTTATTGACATGATTCTTAATTTTTCTTCTTTGAACTTTTATTGTTGTTTAAACAAATCATGTCATGTTGACGAGATTTACTTGCAAATAACTTTAGGCTTAAAATTACGAATGAGAAAACGAAACGTAATGACAGTTCATGCATCTGAGTACTCGTTTCCTTTCCCAGGGGTCTCGTGTTGCTTTTTTCACCTCACCATATCTTTTCAATGTGTTTCGGGGCTTAAGGTCATAAACAACAAAATCTTAAGAACGTCCAATTAAATCTGCTATAAATTTATAGAACTCAATCTGTTCCTGAAGCCTCTGAACAAGACTGAATTATTATTATATTATATTTAGATAACAAATAAAAAAATATTTAGTTCGACCTTAACTTTCAGAAGATGCGATTTTATTTATTTTTATTGGCCACAAAATTTTCGTAATTTTTACAAGAATTTTTCTCTGAACTCTAATAAAAGTGACTATAAATAAAGGAATTTGTACGTTGACAATTGTGTAAAACCTGTTCCAGAAACTTTGATAAATAATTATAAAAGTTTTCAAAATCAATAAGATTCTAAGTATGTTGTGACGTAATGTCAACGGGCTCAAGGCGTATTAACCAGCTGACAGCATTACGGCAGCTGATTTCTTTGTCTTGCTTATGCTTTTTATTTTGAATGTCAAAAAGGGTGCCTTTATATTTTTCTGTATCTGTTTTCTGTTGATGTTTTTGACATCAGCGATATAAAAAATGCCTGTTGTTCTTGTATTTTGTAATTGTTGTACTAATAATTTCATCTGTTTGATGAACGAGCTGAGAAATAAAATTAAGAAATGAAATTGATGATAGAAATAATTTTTGTGTGAAATATTGAACTGAATAGACGTGTTTTAATAATTACGAGTTCTTGCAACAATTAAACAAATTTTAGCATTTTTAGAGCTGCCCTATAGGACCCTCGTTTTCTTCTTATGACACTTGATTTTAAACTAATTAGTAATTACATGTACTTTTCCATGTCTGCCTTAAAAGTTGCATTTTTATTTAATTTCCCATTTTACCTAAAATAATTGAATTTTTTTTTGTAGTATTTTACAGCATAATTTAAAACAATTTGCAGGTTCCCACTGGCTTTTTAATTTTTCTCTACAGGCATTCAGTAAAATAAAACTTAACTGGTTTGGTTTTGTAACGAAATCAATTTTCTTTGTTCAAGTCTTGAGTAACGTCTTCTAAAACCGAAAATGGGAAATCCCTGTAAAGAAGTACGAATCACTTTTGTTTTTTTTTAACAATTTTGCTTAAAAATAAAATTAAAGTCAAAAGATTAATGGCGACTTCAATTTAGACGGTTGAAACTTGATTTTTATTTTATTCGTTTTATAAACAATCATTAATTAAATGATTTATTTGTTAAAAATGATTTTAATAAATGGCTTTGCACAACATACAGCTGCATATAGAACTAATAATTGTATTCAACGAATTTAGTTTGTGTATAAAATTTGTATATCCGTATTTGCAGCTAATTTTAGTTTTTAAACAAAGAATTAAATATAAAATAACACTTGAAGGAGTTGGCCAAAAATAGTATAAGCCCAATTGAAATAGTACAAAAATCATTCTCCAAAAGATTTTCTTATTTTCATTTAAATATTTTATTATTTTTATATTTAAACGCAATTTCTTTGAACGGCTCAAGTCGAAACTTATTATTTTAGCTTTAGTTCAATAGTTGAATTTACAAATTGCTTTTTGTTATTAATTAAAATTACTCTTATATGAAAGTTATATTGGGATGGACTAGCAAAACATATCAGTACTGATTAAGAGGTCGCTGCACCATTTGATAAGCATTTTTGTCCAAAAGATTAATTGGTTACCAGAATGAGTTAAGACTGATATTTTTATTGTATTTTTTTACAAACACAATTTGAATAATATTATGTTGAAGTTAATGCCGCTCACAATAATAGCATGAATTAAAATTATTTTTTTGTTACAAGAAAAAGTTAAAGCTTAAAGACGAATTATAAAAGATTTTTCAAGCCTTAGGTTAATAGTATATATAAAAAATTTATATTAATTATTTTTTTAAATATCAATATTTCGCCAATATCGTTGATTGGCTTCTTCAGAAATTAAATTTTTTTTTTCATTTTGATTTACATTATTTTAAAATTTTACATTTGAAAAAACAAATGTTGTCAAAATTAGAAATAAAAAACTTTAAAAAACAAACAAACAAAAAACGGATATAGTATTTTCTATTTCCTGTTTAATTTTTTTCATTTCTAATTTTGAAAATATTTGTTTTTTTCAAAAGTAAAATTTTAAAATAATGTATAATTTAATTTCCTGAAGCCAATCAACGATATTGGCGAAATATTGATATTTAAATTTTAAAATTTTTTTTTATATAAATTGACCTAAGGCTTGAAAACCCTTTTATAATTATTAAAAAAAAGTACGAAAAATAAGAGAATATTCTTAAAGACGAATATTGCATTTTATTAATGTGTTTTAATGAAGTCAAATATCCCGCAAGATGCTATTTTTATATTATTTTTAATGAATGCGCACCCATACTTAAAAAAATATTGGAATTAAAGAAAATGCATATTTAGCTTATCTGTTGGTCACGTTTTTTTGGGCAAATGTTTGTCAAGTGTGACCGTACCTTCAGAGTTCTTCAATAAATTAACTAACGTCTTCTCAGCTATTGCAAGAAAGTAATAACTGTTGTACTTATAACAAACCAAATTTACCAAGGGATTTACAAATAAATTTTGATTGAAATCACATCATTCTTTTGCAATTTGTAAGAGTAGTACAATTGTGAGTTGGTGCTCATATTTTGACTGCAACTGTATAAAGATAGATATTTTGTTTTATTTTTTTATTTATTTATTTATTTATTTAGTTATTTATTTATTTATTTATTTATTTATTTATTTATTTATTTATTTATTTATTTATTTATTTATTTATTTATTTATTTATTTATTTATTTATTTATTTATTTATTTATTTATTTATTTATTTATTTATTTATTTATTTATTTATTTATTTATTTATTTATTTATTTATTTATTTATTTATTTATTTATTTATTTATTTATTTATTTATTTATTTATTTATTTATTTATTTATTTATTTATTTATTACTATTCTATACACAAGACTTAAAGTCTCTTATTACAGTATAGAACGCTTGAAAGTTAAATATCCCAAATTAATATGACATACATACATGTGAATGATAGTTTACATTAAAAAAATAAATTGTTATAATAAACGAAAATAGCTATAATAAGCAAGTAATAAATCAATTATAATAAGCCAAATAATTCACATCCATACATGAGAATGGGCATTAAATATGTTTTAGCAAGAAGCGTTCTTATTCTGATTGCTGTGCAACATTGTGTCGGCCATAGACTTCTAAGCATGGAATATGCACGGCCACAAGCGTAATTAACGTGATTAGACCAAAACAGATTTTTATTAAAAATGACACCAAGATTTTTTGCTGAATCTACCTTTTTCAAACGAATATTTATGGTAAGATAAAAAAAATGTTTTCGGAATATGAATAAGTTTATGTGCCCCTATTGATTGTTCCCAGACTGTACTTATATATTTTTGCATTTGCACAAGTATTAGAGAAATAAATGTGATTTTATTACATGAACATTTTTTTTATATTCTTTGTCAGTCTTCAAACAGAATACATAATTAAATGGTGTCTTCAAAACTTTGATTTTATGAAGTTCTTAAGTTTTCAAATATTTACAGTGTTATTAAAATTTTAGAACAATTTAAAATCCAAGCGATGTTTTTTAAACTTTTCAAATTTTTTACGGCCGCATGGAAAAAAAAATTGATACTATATCGTCATATGAATTTATAAAAGCCCGAAGTTATATTGAAAAAATTACGGGACAAGCAAAAAACTCTCTAATGTGAAAAGTTAACTAACATTTAAAAATTTTTTTTTTCAGTTTAAGCTTATTTCTTATTAAGGAATATGTAAATTTTCCAAGAACATGCATTTTGAATTGGTGCAACGTAATCAATCAAGAAGTTGATTTTGCATATTTTGTAAATTAGGGCTTTCTTGAAATCATATGACGATAAGTAGTTTAAAAATTCATGTTGGTTAACAAACACTTTGGGCTAACAAATCTTTGTTAAGCAATTGTATGCAAAAACACTACTTAAATTAATTTTTAATTTCATAAATTTTTAACGTGAATACGTTCACCAATCAATCAACCACTTTATAGTTCATGAAGTACAAAAACGAATACAATTTTATCCGAGTAGTAAAGCAACTGGTATTTATTTATTATTTTGAAATAAAACAGCTTATTTTGTAAAATTATGAGATTTTAATGCGGTACAGTGATGTTAACTTGATTATTTCGATTTCCGTACAGCCCTAAAATAATTACCGTTTTTAGGTAAAATTGCCGTACCCAAAGTCTTCTACAAAAAATAATAAAATTTTGTTATTAAAACAGCTTTATGTTTGTAATTCAATATACAATTTGTTTAAGAAACAACAAAAACTTAAAGAACAAGTATTAATAATAAAATAAAGTAAATTAAACTTGAAAACTTGCAGTAAAATCAATGTACACATTTTTGTACAATTTGAAGCTTAGTTATTCATAAATTTGAATTAGTTTTATAATTTTGATATAGCAAAACAAAATGCTAGTGGCTGTCTATATAAGTTTTAAGACTTAATTTGATTGAATTATTTTTTTATGATCAAATGCATGTTGATTAAAATATAGAAAATGTTTGTCATTGAATTTAACATTTAAAACGTTAAACGATTTTGGGTGTAGAATTCCTTCAAGTGTATCAGTATTTTATTTTCGTTTTCTTTAGATTTATTATTGAAAAAATTCGTTCCACAGTATCCGAACTATGTGCAAAAGATATATAATATATAAACCAAAAAGTTTTCAAAAACGAAACATTATGAAATCGTCGTCTTTCTTCATATTGAAGACGTTTTTATAAAACTGCAGAATGTAATTGTTATCAACATCTTTCATTTGCCTTATAAGCCTAAATTCTTGTCTATCTCGTGAAATTGAACAGCTTCTGGGAAATGCAAAACTACAGAAATTATGGAGTTATTGGTATCGAACAATTGTGGATTTATACTCGTACTAATTATTTTTCAAAGATTGCTGTTGATTTGATTCAAAAGGAAATCTTTTTTTCTTGAGGGCTTCGTAAATCAAATTTTTTTCATTCAGTTTTAAGTTCAGCTAATTTGTGTGTCAAAATATCCATACCTGAAAGACTTTCGATTACTTTACCGCCTAGATATATTTTATCTAGCAGTAGGTGATTATCATCATCCTCAAAATTAAAATCTTGCCACAAAGTGCTGTCTAAGTTCTTAGAGTCAATAAAATTGCTTTGGATTGTTTTAAATGTCGAAGATATTCGATTATATAAAATATGGATTATCACTTGGCATTTCTAAATTTAAATAATGGCAACACAAACTCTAAAAATTCCAAATACAATTTCTTTAAGGGACCATCAACTATTTTTACAGAAATATGTTAAATATTTTACAAATTTTTTACTTTTTAATTGCTTCAATAAATCTATAAGGCGACATAAGTGATGCCAAAATTTTTTCATGCATTTATTGCACTTATAGAATTTAACTACAATTATCATTGTTATTTAGAATAGTTGTAGTGACATCTTACTTTTAATGAATTGTTAGTTGAAAAATATTGTATATGATGTGTAGACATATTGAAAAAAATCTTTTGGTATCCATCACTTAAACCTTTTTAAAATTACCGTATACATGTAGAAATTGCCTGTTTACCGTTCGGAAGTCTAAATTACCGTACAATACCGTAATTACCGTGCAAAGCCATTTATTACGTTTAATACCACTGATGCGGTATGAACTTTTCAACTTCACTCATTTGAAGAGAACAATTCTTATTACTTATTATGTGTAGGTAAACACTCTCATTTCTGTCTTCCCAGCTAGCATTATCGATCGTAGAAGAATCTTCCGCGATCGGAGCGGGTGATTAAGCTAATTAACACCGTCTGCGATGTTGCATTCCGATCAGCACAACGGGAGAAACTGCCAAGACGGCGACTCTTCTATATGAGTCGTCTACGATTCGTTCTTCGATCGAGCCTTGCATAAAGTCCGATTGAAATAACATAAATAACAAAACGAACTCGCTAAAACATCATTTACAAAAGTAATATACGATTACGGTGAAATAACAATCGTGCAATGATCGTCAGAATACTTAAACAACGATTGTGGAATAACTTAAAACAACACTCGTCCATTAATTATCAAAATAAGTCGTAAGAACATTATTTGGAAGAGCCAAAATGCGTAAAGGACGGTTCCCTCGTCAAACAATCGCCAGAATGACTCGCAAAAGCATCATTTGGAAGAGTAAGGAGTAGTTTTTAATGCAACAATCGTCTGGACGATTAAAAATAAGAGTCGTGAAATGATCGCGCTCGTTAAATAATCTTTCAATTGCTAGCTGAGTTTACTTGAACCAATACTTATATAACTGAATGTGCATGTGTATTTTTAGCATTTTAGTGGTATCAACTTTAGGAGCCTTTTATTAGTTTAATATTGAACTGATTTAAATCACATATAGCCGGGTCACACAACAATGTCTACCATTTATCTTTGCCTATTTATATAACAGAAGATAGATGTGCTTTAAGTTTTTTCTTTGTGTTTTTAATAAATTTTATAATATTTTTAATTTTTCATCACAAGAAGAAAAGAAAACCCATACACTAAGAGCTCAGGTTCCAATTATTAATTTAGGGTGCAGAATAAATTCATTTTTGTTACATTATGTGGGAAATTTTAAATGAAAATATAATATTTCAAATATAAGAACTTGAAATAGGTTTAACGTAGGATCGTGCTTACTTTAAAATGTTCAAAGAATAAACGTTTTCGTATATACAGCCAAATTTACAGCAGCAATGTAAATGGAAAAAAGTGTGGTACGTTAGTTTTTATTTGGTAGCTTATTTGAAAATAAATTGCTGTCATAATAATAATAATTAAAATAACACTGGAAAAAAATTTGCGATTTAAAGTATTTTTCGGCATATCGAATGGGCCTAACAATATATCGTTCTTTATACCGGGATTTATCTGTAATTGTAACTAAAAATGCTTCTTAAAGCCGTGTTAACTATTTTTTTTGCGTGGGCGAGCCTTATTGTTTAATTCATTTTATTTATAATCAAAATGTTCTGTGAAATTCATGTAAAAAAATTAACTTCAAGTTGGCAGTGCTGATGTGAAAAGATATTAATTATTAAAAATAAATTTTTTAAAAACTTTTCCGTATTTATCAGTGGCTCCTAAACCCGCACACAGTGCTTTAAAACGAAAAGCTTTTAGTAAAGTCTACAACCGCCAATAAGATAACGAGCAAAGTGTATTATTGCAAAATAGAAACTCAAAAATGCATATCTATAAAATAACTTAACGAGTACGACTACAGCAACAAAGATTAAAAGCAAGAACTGTGTAAAGATTTTAGTACTTCCCCCAGTGTTACCAGCATAATTTTTTTTTTTTTTTTTTTTCAATAAATAAATTCACAAAAATTATATATTATTTTGAGATTTTATTAGTAAAAAATAACTATAAACATAATTCATGAAATAAATCAGGCTGTAGAAGAATTCATAAATATATTTTAATAAAAATTAATGATATAAGTATATCCTTTCATATTCTAAGGATATCTTCAAAAATAATAATACTTTCTTCTTTATAATTGATTTCTTCTTTATTTTTAATGAAACTTGACTCAGAAAAGTTCCTTTGACTTATCGAAGTTGTTGGGGGAATCGACAGTGATCCATTATAGAGTAAATACCACGTACAATTATAAACTATTTTCTGGATTTGTACAAGGGTGTTTCCAAAGTAACGATCGTTACCGATTTTCGGGATAAAATTCCAGCTTAAGCAAATATAGCAAGAGGATAGCTTAATTTTTAATCTACGAAAGTTCAAACATCGGTAGCAACCGAAAGAATTCATGAAAATGTAATATCAATTCTTTTTTAGCATTAAAAAAGTAACATTAGTTATTTTATAAATGAGCAGTTTTTAAATTTTGGAAACAAACAAAACGTATTGTAAAATTTTGCACAGGATGTGTCAAGTAAAAAATCTCATTAAATTCTTCGAAATTTTTTTTTACCGAATGGTTTTACTTTCAAACCGAAGAAAATTAGTTACCAAAATTTTTTTTTATAAGCTTTATGAGTCCTGTTTTGATTTTTTTATATTGTTAACACTTCTAACTTGAACTAATCACATACATAAAACATAATCGGTTAATCGACTTAAAATCAACGATTTTATCGTTATTCAAAAGAAATAAATTTAAAATTAATCGAACATTCTGTTTAATATTTAAAACGCAATCTCAATCATTTAGATTTTTCATTGTCAAAGAGTTACAAAATAGAAAAAGTTCACATGTCCAGAATAAGCCGCAACGGTAATACTGAACAGCTCCCAATTAAAATTATGTGTGAAGCTAAAAAAAAATAACCGCAAACTCGCTGCAATGCGAAGCAAACAAAATAACAGTCAAAATACTAGTGACAAAGTAAAGTGGAGAACAGTGAAACGAGTAAGTTAACAAGGCATGATATTCGAAAAGCCTAATAAAAAGAATGTTAACAACAGAAGCTGTTGTTAAAAAGGAAACGTAAAAAGCAGAACGAGTATATACAATTAATAAAACAGTCAGTCGTTCGGTAGCGCGCGTTAGATAAACTTGTGAATTTTTGTGAACGAATCAAGTTGGACGAATACAACAAAGTAAATATTTAGTTGTATAAAAGGTTTTTTTAACTAAATGCAAAAAGAAACAATAAAAGATAAAGTTAATGTGAATAATTACAAAACATTTTTAAGTATTTTGTTTTAAATAAAGCCGAATAAATGAAAATTGTTAAGGCCAAGAGAAAAACTAAAAATTTAGTTTGAAGCAAGTAAAAGACATGATAAATAAAGTTTAAAGAAAAAACTTTTACCATTAAGTGTCTATGAGTGTTCATGCGTGTGTGTTCAAGAGTGAGTGTGTATGCGTATATATCTATATCTACTTAAAAGCCAGTTTGAGCAGATACTGCTGTGTGTTTTTTTTTTGATACATAATACAGAAAAAAAGATGGTTAAAGAAAAAAAACTTTGTAAATAGAAAAAATACCATTATAACGAAAAAATACCAAATTTTAATAGAAATTGCCTAAATTTGGTTGCAACTTAAAAATAAATTTAAATAAAATGTTTGACAAAAAGCTGTCCAACTAAATTTAAAGGTTAAAAACTTCAATCGCAGTTTTCTCAAATTTAAGAGAATTTAAAAGTTAAAGCGAATTTTTATAGAAAAAATAATTAAAAATCTTAAAAAAAGAATTAATATTAATTAATACCTACCATTTTCAAAGCACAAGTAAATTTGGTTTTTGTCATCAGTATTTTAAAAGAAAACCACAAATTGCAGCGATAATAAATATCATTGAATACAAAATAAAACTTATTTTTATAGTTTGTTGGTTTTTGTGCTAAATTGCAACTCGTTTTTAGAGGGTTTTCCAGTTTTATTTATTTATTTTTTATTTAAGTTTTTGTTGTCTTTTGGCATCTGAACTTTTTTGTTCGTTATTATAAAATAAAGGAGAACAACAACAACAACAATATATAACTAAAACAACAATAAAACTCTACAACAATATCAACAAAATGTAAGTACAACAAAGTAGAAATATGACAATAAAAAATAATAACAAAAAAATGTTAAATCGCCATGAAAGCCATTAAACTGTTTCCACTGTGAATTCGAATAAAAAATTTAAAATAGGCACTCGTATAAGGAAATATGTACATATATGTACATATATGTACATATATATGTACAATGTATAGTACATATGTTTTTAAAATCTTCATATAAGGTTTGTCTTATATGTATGTTGTTTCTCCCTCCCGTCTGCTATTTGTTATTGTTATATGTGGCAGCAAACATTTAGAGCATCCCGTTTAGAAATCACCCAGTTGGTCACGAGACGACTACCCCCCGCCATGACTGGCAATAAATTCATTAACACATAATGCAGCAAATGTCAAAATTATGTTTTGATCAATGAAGTCGCAACTTTTTCGTATCTGGCAATAATTGCGACAATAATTGTCAACAGTTTTTCGTTGACAATTATTGCGAACATAAACGTCATAAGCCGTTTGACATTTCCAAATAAGAGAAAAAAAAGAAAAGAAGCGCCATTAAACAAGAAAAAGAAGAAATTTTTGGCTAAATATATTAATAATATATTGAAAGATATTAAAAAGGGAAATTAAAAAGAAAATCTTTAATAATACGAGTACACATAAAAATTAAAAATTTCTTATTTAAGGATGAGTTTTTCAGATGAAAATTTAAAAAGTCTTTCAGTTTTTTCTTCTTTGTTAGCGAACCTTTCTCTTTGAAATTTTGTATATTGTGTGTTAACGTAATTACGATTTCACATGGCAAAGCAATAAGCAAAGCAATAAGCAAAGCAATAAGTAATATTGTTCCGTTATTCTGCCGTCGTTATTGCTTGATTGCCAACATATTTATTGCCAGTCAAGACGGAGGGTACACGACAGTTACAAGGCAATATAAAGCCGCAAAATACAGTGACGACAGCAATGTCACACGAGATCAATAGAGCGAACATGCCGCTCAGCCGTCAACGAGCAACTAAGGGATGATGTCGTCAGGGAACAGACCACCAATTCATAGCATGTTTACAAGCCAACGCACTTACCACCTAAAGCACAGCGTCAAGACCAAACGAAAGACGTTGCCGCTCCGATTGTCCTCAAAATAGTTTGATTAAAAACAAAACGTAGGAAGCCTTGTCGACGAACGAGAAGCAAAGATGCAACACGAATAAGAAATTTTGGGGGTTTCTGATGAGCACCTATTTTCGACGGCAGCGCTTTAACGTCTCTGCACTGATTTTTTACTGAACTTTACAGCAATTGATACTGGTGTATGCTAGCGGACATCACAGCGCCCTCCTTCGTCGGTATTGTAGCAAAATCGCCGGTGAAGTAAAATAATTAATAAAATGGCTACAACAGCTTAAAAAAAACACATTTAATGCGCCTACTAGACATCATAGGCGCTGCAACACTGATCTAAAAACTAACACAACGCGCAATATCAGAGTTGTAAAAATTAAGCTTTCTCTCTTTCACCATCTGTCCTCTCTCACTATCCCTTTCCCAAAGAAGGTAACACACCTACGGGTTGGTAGGCATACTAATTGCCTGAGTGTTACTTCTCTTTTTAAAAAAAAAAAAAAAAAAAAAAAGTTTAGCCGAACCCGAACTTTTTCTCATTAAATCTGAACAATTGTGCTTTTTTAAATTTATTTATTTAAAACCAAATAAAATTTCAGGAATTCATGACATTTACACATTCGTAAAGATGCAAAAATCAAAAGATAAATTGCAATTTAAAATAGCAAAACCATTTTATTAAAAAAATAATTACTAATTGTTTTTTCAATATAATACGGGAGTTCAATATAGACAGTATGCATATATATTAGTATTCAAAATTATATTTTAATATTGTAATGGTAAATAATCATTTATGCATTTATACCATGTAGATTATTTCTTCGGTTGGAATAATATTGTCCAGCAGCAATAAATAACTGCTCACTAGCAACACTGGTTGGTGGTGCTGAAAGGTACTTTCTGGTCCCAGCCTTAAAATTTAGAAATGGACTGGAGTTCCAATATTCAAATATATCGAGTATTCAAGTATTTCGAGGATTTAGAGGTTCAGTCAAATACACTCTTGGACTTCTACATGTGGTTGTGTATCATGTTTCTCCCACAAAGACGGTCTTTTTACTGTCGACTTTCTATTTCTCCTTGATTTATCATTTGTGATATTTTTTACCAGCTTCCACGTTTCCCCAATAATCGCACTGTCTTGTAAAAAATTATTTATTTCCATTTTAGATTTTTCAATCTGTCCATTTGTAAGGTATTTGGACCTGAACCGAGGGTCTAGAAACGTAGCAACACTCAAAAGGCTTTCTTCTTCTATGAATTGGAATTTCTTGACTAAACTCTCTTTTAATAATTATTTCAATTCAATCTCCGATTCGTTTTCATCTAGCCTCGACATAAGCATTTTGAATAAGGGAATTACTATGGCAACTGTTGATGCATCTCCCGAGATATCTAGTGTGGCTTCATAAAAGCATTCGAATAAATTTATGATTTCATTAATTGTTTTCCATTCTCTTGCAGAAAGAATATTCATTTTGCCTGTTATAATGGCATACAAATACAAATCTTACTTCTGTTCTAGCAATCTAGCGATCATTAAATAGGCACTGTTCCACCTGGTTCGGATTTAGTTCGGATGTGAAATGGTTGTTGACGTATTTTTTCAGTACATTTTTTGACATCGAAAGTGAGTATTTTTCAAAGCGAATTGAAGCGAGGATACCTGTTATGAATTGGCCTTGCATGATAAAGAAAGAACTTGTGTTATTGTGGCAGAAAGCCAAGCCATTGCAGATTTCAAAACAGTTCGCGTTATATTCAGAATCAGTATAGCATTTGAGAAATCGGATGTTGAAAAATGCGAAATTTGGAATTTTCATAGATAGCTATTTTTTGAAAAATCGAAAATCGGTAAAAATCGGCGTTTAGAAAGAACTTGTGTTATTGTGGCAGAAAGCCAAGCCATTGCAGATTTCAAAACAGTTCGCGTTATATTCAGAATCAGTATAGCATTTAAGAAATCGGATGTTGAAAAATGCGAAATTTGGAATTTTCATAGATAGCTATTTTTTGAAAAATCGAAAATCGGTAAAAATCGGCGTTTAGAAAGAACTTGTGTTATTGTGGCAGAAAGCCAAGCCATTGCAGATTTCAAAACAGTTCGCGTTATATTCAGAATCAGTATAGCATTTGAGAAATCGGATGTTGAAAAATGCGAAATTTGGAATTTTCATAGATAGCTATTTTTTGAAAAATCGAAAATCGGTAAAAATCGGCGTTTAGAAAGAACTTGTGTTATTGTGGCAGAAAGCCAAGCCATTGCAGATTTCAAAACAGTTCGCGTTATATTCAGAATCAGTATAGCATTTAAGAAATCGGATGTTGAAAAATGCGAAATTTGGAATTTTCATAGATAGCTATTTTTTGAAAAATCGAAAATCGGTAAAAATCGGCGTTTAGAAAGAACTTGTGTTATTGTGGCAGAAAGCCAAGCCATTGCAGATTTCAAAACAGTTCGCGTTATATTCAGAATCAGTATAGCATTTAAGAAATCGGATGTTGAAAAATGCGAAATTTGGAATTTTCATAGATAGCTATTTTTTGAAAAATCGCAAATCGGTAAAAATCGGCGTTTAGAAAGAACTTGTGTTATTGTGGCAGAAAGCCAAGCCATTGCAGATTTCAAAACAGTTCGCGTTATATTCAGAATCAGTATAGCATTTGAGAAATCGGATGTTGAAAAATGCGAAATTTGGAATTTTCATAGATAGCTATTTTTTGAAAAATCGAAAATCGGTAAAAATCGGCGTTTAGAAAGAACTTGTGTTATTGTGGCAGAAAGCCAAGCCATTGCAGATTTCAAAACAGTTCGCGTTATATTCAGAATCAGTATAGCATTTGAGAAATCGGATGTTGAAAAATGCGAAATTTGGAATTTTCATAGATAGCTATTTTTTGAAAAATCGAAAATCGGTAAAAATCGGCGTTTAGAAAGAACTTGTGTTATTGTGGCAGAAAGCCAAGCCATTGCAGATTTCAAAACAGTTCGCGTTATATTCAGAATCAGTATAGCATTTGAGAAATCGGATGTTGAAAAATGCGAAATTTGGAATTTTCTAAGATAGCTATTTTTTGAAAAATCGAAATTCGGTAAAAATCGGCGTTTAGAAAGAACTTGTGTTATTGTGGCAGAAAGCCAAGCCATTGCAGATTTCAAAACAGTTCGCGTTATATTCAGAATCAGTATAGCATTTGAGAAATCGGATGTTGAAAAATGCGAAATTTGGAATTTTCATAGATAGCTATTTTTTGAAAAATCGAAAATCGGTAAAAATCGGCGTTTAGAAAGAACTTGTGTTATTGTGGCAGAAAGCCAAGCCATTGCAGATTTCAAAACAGTTCGCGTTATATTCAGAATCAGTATAGCATTTGAGAAATCGGATGTTGAAAAATGCGAAATTTGGAATTTTCATAGATAGCTATTTTTTGAAAAATCGAAAATCGGTAAAAATCGGCGTTTAGAAAGAACTTGTGTTATTGTGGCAGAAAGCCAAGCCATTGCAGATTTCAAAACAGTTCGCGTTATATTCAGAATCAGTATAGCATTTGAGAAATCGGATGTTGAAAAATGCGAAATTTGGAATTTTCATAGATAGCTATTTTTTGAAAAATCGAAAATCGGTAAAAATCGGCGTTTAGAAAGAACTTGTGTTATTGTGGCAGAAAGCCAAGCCATTGCAGATTTCAAAACAGTTCGCGTTATATTCAGAATCAGTATAGCATTTGAGAAATCGGATGTTGAAAAATGCGAAATTTGGAATTTTCATAGATAGCTATTTTTTGAAAAATCGAAAATCGGTAAAAATCGGCGTTTAGAAAGAACTTGTGTTATTGTGGCAGAAAGCCAAGCCATTGCAGATTTCAAAACAGTTCGCGTTATATTCAGAATCAGTATAGCATTTGAGAAATCGGATGTTGAAAAATGCGAAATTTGGAATTTTCATAGATAGCTATTTTTTGAAAAATCGAAAATCGGTAAAAATCGGCGTTTAGAAAGAACTTGTGTTATTGTGGCAGAAAGCCAAGCCATTGCAGATTTCAAAACAGTTCACGTTATATTCAGAATCAGTATAGCATTTGAGAAATCGGATGTTGAAAAATGCGAAATTTGGAATTTTCATAGATAGCTATTTTTTGAAAAATCGAAAATCGGTAAAAATCGGCGTTTAGAAAGAACTTGTGTTATTGTGGCAGAAAGCAAAGCCATTGCAGATTTCAAAACAGTTCGCGTTATATTCAGAATCAGTATAGCATTTGAGAAATCGGATGTTGAAAAATGCGAAATTTGGTATTTTCATAGATAGCTATTTTTTGAAAAATCGAAAATCGGTAAAAATCGGCGTTTAGAAAGAACTTGTGTTATTGTGGCAGAAAGCCAAGCCATTGCAGATTTCAAAACAGTTCGCGTTATATTCAGAATCAGTATAGCATTTGAGAAATCGGATGTTGAAAAATGCGAAATTTGGAATTTTCATAGATAGCTATTTTTTGAAAAATCGAAAATCGGTAAAAATCGGCGTTTAGAAAGAACTTGTGTTATTGTGGCAGAAAGCCAAGCCATTGCAGATTTCAAAACAGTTCGCGTTATATTCAGAATCAGTATAGCATTTGAGAAATCGGATGTTGAAAAATGCGAAATTTGGAATTTTCATAGATAGCTATTTTTTGAAAAATCGAAAATCGGTAAAAATCGGCGTTTAGAAAGAACTTGTGTTATTGTGGCAGAAAGCCAAGCCATTGCAGATTTCAAAACAGTTCGCGTTATATTCAGAATCAGTATAGCATTTGAGAAATCGGATGTTGAAAAATGCGAAATTTGGAATTTTCATAGATAGCTATTTTTTGAAAAATCGAAAATCGGTAAAAATCGGCGTTTAGAAAGAACTTGTGTTATTGTGGCAGAAAGCCAAGCCATTGCAGATTTCAAAACAGTTCGCGTTATATTCAGAATCAGTATAGCATTTGAGAAATCGGATGTTGAAAAATGCGAAATTTGGAATTTTCATAGATAGCTATTTTTTGAAAAATCGAAATTCGGTAAAAATCGGCGTTTAGAAAGAACTTGTGTTATTGTGGCAGAAAGCCAAGCCATTGCAGATTTCAAAACAGTTCGCGTTATATTCAGAATCAGTATAGCATTTGAGAAATCGGATGTTGAAAAATGAGAAATTTGGAATTTTCATAGATAGACATTTTTAGAAAATTCGAAAATCGGTAAAAATCGGCATTTAGAAAGAACTTGTGTTATTATGGCAGAAAGACAAGCCATTGCAGATTTCAAAACAGTCAGCGTTATATTCAGAATCAGTATAGCATTTGAGAAATCGGATGTTGAAAAATGCGAAATTTGGAATTTTCATAGATAGCTATTTTTTGAAAAATCGGTAAAAATCGGCGTTTAGAAACAACTTGTGTTATTATGGCAAAAAGCCAAGCCATTGCAGATTTCAAAACAGTCAGCGTTATATTCAGAATCAGTATAGCATTTGAGAAATCGGATGTTGAAAAATGCGAAATTTGGAATTTTCATAGATAGCTATTTTTTGAAAAATCGAAAATCGGTAAAAATCGGCATTTAGAAAGAACTTGTGTTATTATGGCAGAAAGACAAGCCATTGCAGATTTCAAAACAGTCAGCGTTATATTCAGAATCAGTATAGCATTTGAGAAATCGGATGTTGAAAAATGCGAAATTTGGAATTTTCATAGATAGCTATTTTTTGAAAAATCGGTAAAAATCGGCGTTTAGAAACAACTTGTGTTATTATGGCAAAAAGCCAAGCCATTGCAGATTTCAAAACAGTCAGCGTTATATTCAGAATCAGTATAGCATTTGAGAAATCGGATGTTGAAAAATGCGAAATTCGCGTTATATTCAGAATCAGTATAGCATTTGAGAAATCGGATGTTGAAAAATGCGAAATTTGGAATTTTCATAGATTGCTATTTTTTGAAAAATCGAAAATCGGTAAAAATCGGCGTTTAGAAAGAACTTGTGTTATTGTGGCAGAAAGCCAAGCCATTGCAGATTTCAAAACAGTTCGCGTTATATTCAGAATCAGTATAGCATTTGAGAAATCGGATGTTGAAAAATGCGAAATTTGGAATTTTCATAGATAGCTATTTTTTGAAAAATCGCAAATCGGTAAAAATCGGCGTTTAGAAAGAACTTGTGTTATTGTGGCAGACAGCCAAGCCATTGCAGATTTCAAAACAGTTCGCGTTATATTCAGAATCAGTATAGCATTTGAGAAATCGGATGTTGAAAAATGCGAAATTTGGAATTTTCATAGATAGACATTTTTAGAAAAATCGGTAATCGGTAAAAATCGGCGTATAGAAAGAACTTGTGTTATTGTGGCAGAAAGCCAAGCCATTGCAGATATCTCAAATGCTATACTGATTCTGAATATAACGCTAACTATCCTAAAATTTTTCAATGGCTTTGCGTTCTGCCATAATTTTTACCGATTTCCGATTTTTTTTTAAATGTCTGTGAAAATTTCAAATTTCGCATTTTTCAACATCGGAAATATATGTTAAAATAGGTTTTGGGTTTTCGTAACTTTCCTCCTTAAAAAAATAACCCTCTTATTTAATTATGTGATCTTTTAACTAGTTTTTCAACAAAAAAAAATAATTGCGTAAATTTTTAGATTAAAAAAAAATTTGATTTTTGAAAAAAATGTATTTTTTTACTAATTTTGTTTTTCTTTAAATAATGTGCGGAATTTTTAGTACTTTTAGAACAAATCTCGACTTTCATTTAATTCTGTTAACTTAACAGTTTCTTAGTTAAAGCAATGTTAACTTAACAGCAAGAGGTACAAACGGAGCTAACTGACGGAGCTAACTTCACACCCATCATGCTACTTTACATATTTCCAGAGAAAGTATTCTAATAGTGTGAAATCGCTCAAACGAGGAGGCCACGTCATGAGTCAGTTTCGCGAATTGCGCGGCATACCAAATGTCTGCAACCTTACTGCCACCTTACAATTGTCGAGCCACTTTCCGTTGAGTATAACGTTCCGGCCATCACAATTTTTAAAGACAAATGGACTAATGATTCCAGCAATCCAAAAAGCACACCAGACGGCATCTTCTTCGGGACAACTGATTATTTCCTCTACCATGATAAGTACCAAATCTAATTGTTTTTTTTTAATGCATTTCACTTGTACATTTGTAACTTGTAGTTTTCAGAAATGCGCCCATGAAATTCATTTTTTAAATTGAAACTTCCGAAATTCAAATGGAAATGGTGTGGTTAGTATTGCCTATAATTCTTAAATCAAATTTATTAAATTTATTGGTGAAAATTAAACGATTATTTTTGCATGTTTTATTTTTAAGAGTTTTAAGTTACACGTGTATGCGTTTTCGTGATAGTGAATAAATTTTGTAGGTATTCACTTGTATGAGCATGCATGTGCATGAATATCTACTAACGATTTTTCAATTTACAGTAATATTGAAGAAAATATTGAACTATACTTAAGTAGGTACATCTGTACATGTTTAAGCATTTTTCACTCAATAAACGTAGTTTAAAATAATAACTACTAAGTACCTTAGTTGTTAATTTTGACTTAAAAAATTTACTGTACTAATAGACACATGTATATACATACACATGCATTAAAGTTTTTTTACCCCGAACTCCTTCGTCGGTATTGTAGCAAAATAGCCGGCGGAGTAAAATAATTAATAAAATGGCTACAACAGCTTAAAACACATTTAATGCGCCTACTTGACATCAGAGGCGCTGCAACACTGATCTAAAAACTAACACAGCGCTGTAAGAGTTAAAAATTAAGTTGTCTTTCTTTCACCATCTGTACTCTCTCACTATCCCTTTCCCAAAGAAGGTAACACACCTACGGGTTGGTAGGCATACTAATTGCCTGAGTGTTACTTCTCTTTTATAAAAAAAATTCACGAAACCCTGTTAAGTTCCACTCCAAACAAATAAATAAAAGTATTATATATTTTTTTTAAATTTATATATACATATGGGCACTTCCGTAGAAATATCTACTTTTGCCATGTTATTCTCTTTAATTGCTAGTACATACATATATATTTTACCAAATAAAGAATAAAAAAAAATCAAGTATCGTTCCAAATTTTATAGAAATCGGTTGTTCCGTTCGTCAGTTTCGTTGATGAAAAATTTCGAAAAAAGCGTTTTCTTTTAAAAACTTTAAGATGCTTCGTCAAATAGATTTCAAATGTTCACTGATTCTTGTGGACTTAAAGAACCACTTCAATTACTCCAAAATCTAAAATCTAAATTTCTAAATTTTCGGCTCCTTTCAGATTCGCTTAGAGGGAAGTTTTGTAAATGAATTCCATAATATATTTTTTTAGTGTTTAGGTTGTTTGAGCAAACGATCGATGACCAATACAGGAGCAGAGTTATCGCGAATTAAGTATAAAAAAGAAATAAAATAACAAGGGAGAAGTTAATAAATTCCAATCTGTACGGCAGAACACAACTACGTTCCTTTCGAAGGCCGCAACAACAATTCGGCAGTCTTTATGTGTGTTTCAAGTGTTCCGCCGCATTTTATGTGGATTTCCGTGTTCCTTAAAATACTGTTTCAAGTTCCACTGGGGGGCAACCGGTATATATTGAAGTAGGGAAGGTAATCGAACTAAAGCGCAGTTTGGAGTGTTCAAATTTTTTATTTTTTTTGTAAATGAAAGCTAATATGTTTTTGATTTTGACTAGATTTCCCATACAAAACAAAATCTACTTCACCACATTTTGACAAAATCTACTCAAAATCTAGTAGTACAGTGATGCATGCAACTATGGGTTTTCCTCAATTATACTGAAAAATAGTACGCTGTTCAACAACTGGCCAGCTGTTCCGCATTTGAATAATGATTTCTGTATGGAGTTTGACATTTAAAATGAATATTCCAATCAACAGTTTTTGTCTGAATTCTTTTGTATGGAGTTTGACAGTTGAAAATGAAAATTACAATCAACTGTTTCTGACATGGGAACGAAATCTTGAAAAAAGTTATGATAGATTTTGGTCTTGTGTGAATATCATATTATGGTAGTATTTTCTATGTTGTATTTTGTTTGGCAAGAATATAAATTATTAAAAAAAACAAACAAATAAACAACAACTTGAAAAATTATTATTAAAATATCTCGAATAATTTAATACATTTTAGTTGCCGCCCAGTCAGAATATTCAATAATCCCCCCTGCCACCTTTATTTGTATAACCTACATATATTCAGTATTTAGAGCTTTCAATAAATCGATAAACTTGTGTTAGACTTCTGAGTTATGAATTACAAATCGTCAGTCACCTAAAATTAAAAAAGCCGTAACTAAACTCTTCAGTTTTTTTTGAACGAGAAGCAAAAACATTTTAATTGGAAAAGTTCTAAAAAATAAATTACCAAATTTGAAAATCGAGCTTAAGAAATAAATATAGATTTTTTCTGAAATAAAAAGAATTTTAAAACCAAAAAGCATTAGCTACAACATTCATTATTTTATTTTTATAGAAATCGCTAAAACCTCAAGTTAAACCTTAAGTTATACTTTAGGTCGAAAAAGGCTAAAATAGAAACAAATAAAAAATGTCAAAAAGGAGTAAGTGATGAAATTGTCATTAGGAAATCAGCTTTTCAGAAAGTTTTGACGCTACCGCAAAAAGTATTGCCTATCTGACCATTTCTTTTTAGTAGATTTTGACATTTTTCATCAAGTCTAGCGAAAAGAAAAGTCATTATAAAAGATATTTATATTTTTATTTTGCTATTCTCAGTCATTTAAAGGAGTTTCTTTCTCACTTTTTTCCGCCGTAAAATGCTGAATTATTGAGTGTTTTTAGCCAAATTAAGAGCAATTTAAGGAATAAGTTATATATAATAATTATTATTAGGCTAAAGTTTGTATCGGTTTTAGTCAGGTCGAATTGGATATCAGATAATATTCTAAAAGAACAGGCGAAAAATTAATATACTGATATGAAATTTTAAATATTCAGGGTAGTGACAGAATCCAATGTTGTCGGTATCGGATTTAAAACGACTACAAAATTATACTTTTGTGTAACGAATTTCAATGTTATCGATTCTATGTTTAATCGAGAATTACGATCTGTTTTGAAAATAAAACCAATAACATATAAATTTATCGCACAAAAGTATTTTTTGTAGTCTTTTCAAATCCAATTCCGAAAACATGGTTTTCTGTGGCAATTCTGATTGATCGTGGTGATGTTGTGTTTGCTTTGAACAATATTTTGAACGATATTTTGCAAATAAGTCCCGTATGATTTTTCCTGTTACAATTTGTATAAATAAGATTTACAATTACCTTTAACCGAGGCACCTGAGTGGGAAATACATGGAATTACACATGAACACCTACTAAGGGGGTTGTGGAGGCCTTCGAAAAATAGCGGCGCTTCTATTCTGTCGTGCATATTTGAATTAATTGATGTTAATTTGTACCTGGTTTCTTTAGAACATTGTCTCATATCCAATTTTTTCTGACTAAACAAGCAATTTAGTTTGAAAAATAATCACATTAATAATAAAGTAAGAACTGCTTATATCATTAAATTATTATTTGCTTATAAACATGTTTTCTAATTTGCAATTTATTGCAACCAAATAATGTATGAATTATTGGCGGTATTCAGTGTTTGGTGCAAATGCTCTTGCGAAAAGGCAAATGCAAAATATCGTAGCTTTTTTGTAAAATCCAACAACAAAATACACAGAGTTGCCGTTAAATTTCACAAAAAAGCTACGATATTTTGCATTTGCACTTTCGCAAGAGCATTTGCACCAAACACTGAATACCGCCATTGTTTTTATTTCTTTAATGCTCTTGGTTTTAGTATTCAAAATTGTTAGCTATTTTTTCAGCTACTATTAAGCCACTTTTTTTTGTTTAATATTTTGTTATTTATTGTTGTGAGTTTTTGTTTAATGGAACTATATAGTTCTACTTTTTTGTGATCCTTTGTTGTGTTAGAGGGCTTTGAAACCATTTCATGCTTAAACTAAATAGCTTTTCTTCTAATATGATGGACTAAATTATTTTAGGTGGTGAGTAAACGGGGAACAAAGGAAGTGTTAGGAACATCAAAACAGAGTACGGTGCCACGAAGATGCCATTATTAGTCTCTAGAGGAGGCGAGGGAACCACACTTGACGTTCAGTTAATCAAGCCCTTTGATTTGGTATGGAGCATTAACAGGAAGCGCGCCAACTTGTTTTGGGTTCTACTTGGTATTTCCTTGTATCTCCTTTTTTATACAACTGGTATATTTTTTGCAGCTGCTCGTAGGTTTTCCTATTTTATTTAAAAGCAGCTCGCTTTAACTCGCTTAAGTCGACTTAAGCAGTTATTCCCCATTGCCACACTATTTTGTAGGTGGATACATTTTGTGTAACTGTGTAATAAAGAATTAAAAATTTAATAAATTTTTTTTTTAATTTTTATGTGGGTACGTGCTCTTTTGTTTCATGCAACGATATGCATGTCAAAACTTTCACATTACTTCTTCTAGTATTGCAATTAAACGCCGCAATTTTGATTTACTGAGTGTCTTAAGTGATGTTTCCACCCACAAACTAGATGGTCGTCATATACCACATCTAGAAAATTAAAAAAAAACTGACTGATTTTCGTATAAATTTTCTAAATATCTGAATTGTGGAAATTGAACTTTAATCTCAATTTAATGTTTGAAATCAACTTTCGGCTATTTGTAGAAAATTTTGGAATTTTATATTGTTGACCAGTGTTGCCAGTGGCACTATACAGAATTCTCAAACCGATTAAAGAATGTCTGTTTTCAGAAATACACACAAACTTTAAACTAATTGGGCTTGAAATCCTCACATTTCTACTAGTTAATATCTGACAATTGTTCTTTCTATAAAAAGGAAAAGTTTTTTTAGTTTGTTAATATTGGCAAAGACAAATAAAATATGTGAAAGTAAATACATATAAGTTAATGTCAGTAGTATATATAATAGATATAATAAGACAAACAAACATACTACAACATTTTGTTGTAATTGTAGTTTGTCATTACACAGCAATTTTTCACTCGCATATTTATGAATTTTACAAAATTAAAATATGAAAACAATAAAAAGGAAATAAAAATATTGCCATCCTTCAAATTCCTAAAAAAGGTGTATGAATTAAAAACTACAATAAATCATATCATAAAAAAATAACATAATATTTACATATACTACATACTTTGTCCCACTTTAAGCTCAAGATCATAAAACAATAAACAATATTTATGATAAAGAAACGAATCTGAATCTGAATAACGTTCTTGCTCAGCAGAAATTTCAATATGTAGTTTTGGTAATGAATACGTAGTCGTTTTTTTAATGGATTTTTTAACGTAACGAGTGGCACTTATTTACCTCCTTATTGTCTTATGAGTAATAGTGACTTGCTGATAATCAATAAAATAAATATGTATATGATTGTGTGTCAAATAACTTCCATCCGAACATGTGTGCCCGTGAAAATTATGCAACAGCTCATCACTTATCTTCAAAAACGTAGCGACATGGATTCGTTTCCCAGCCGAGGCAATAAACATTTCTCCTAATGCATTTTCATAATATTTGTTGGAATAAGTAAGTAGGTAGTTAATTGTTAGGAATTTATTTATTTAGTTTTTATTTTTTTGGCAGCAGATATTTTATATTTCGAGGAAAGGAAAACCTCATGTACACATTAAACTTAATTTACAACTTCAAAATCGCGTTTATGTATTTGATAGTAAATTAAAAGATCTCTTCATCAAAGATTTACTTTAGAAATGTTTTGCTTCATCAATTAAAAATGCTATATGATGCAAAAAAAAACTATACAATACTCGTAGTAAACAAACCATAAAAACTTTCGATGGACTTTTCCTTGTCTTTTAAATTAGAAATGCAAATGCATGTATTAGCTTTTAATTTAAATCGGAAACATGGAAATCCCCAAGCTAATATGAAACATTCATATTTTCAAACAAATATAGTTTGTAAAATAAACGTTTGCAAAACGATAATGTGTTGGAAATATTTTATTAAATTAAGAAAGAATTTGAAAATAATTATCGTTATAAGAATGTTTTTTAGATGTATGTATTTCGTGAGCTGTTTTTACGCCGCATGTCCAGCTCCTGCCAGATTTTAATTATTAGTTTGACAGCAGTAATTTTTCTTAGTTCATGCTATAATATAGATACGATAAATAAATTGATGAAAAAGAAACGTGATTGTAAGGGTGAACGAAGCCGAGCCTTCATATTCTTTTGTAGTTAGGAAATCTTCGAAAATATCTTTTAGAAAAAATTTTAATTTAAATTTTTAGGTTCCATGCAATTTTTTAAATTTTTAGTTTTCCAGAATTCAGAGACTTAGCAAAAATCCTTTCACTTATCGAAGATCGAATCGAAAGCAGTCTATAATAGGGAATTTCCAGTTTCTCAGTCTTTTTTCTGGGTTTTTCTAAACATATTAATGTGCTGTTCACAGAATCCAAGCAATCGAGTTAAGTAGAAAATATGTATGGGAACCACTCGACTCATAAGACTTTCAATATGCCATTTGAGTGTCATTTAGATATTTGGCTTTTTAACATTTCTAATAATTTCAGTTGAGCCTGTTAGATTAAATTAATCACATATAAGTCTATGTTGAGATACTAAAAAAATATAATACTGAATCGGTTAATCGACCGATTTAATCGTTAATCGATTTAAATTAATCGAAACTTAATCGGGTAGTAATTAATCGATTTATTGATTAACAGTTTACCGATTGAATACCCCCAACTAAACAGCATTATCATAACGATTGCCAGATTTGATGTTTCATCGTTGTTTGGATGATTTTGAGGCGAAAATGGGTTTTCTTACGATTTAATGACTTTTAGGTCACATTTTACGATTCTCTTGTAACATAATTATCTTCTAAAATATGCATACAAACAGTTTCATTAAGTTAAACAAACCCATGAATAGAATGGCGAAACGTTGAGAAAAAATGTGAAATAAATTGTTTTGTTTTATTTGCATGTTATCGTCGTCACGTATCTCCTGAAAAGTTTTCTTTGGAATATTGAGTCTAAAATTTCAATATTATATACAAAAAAATTATTAGAAGATAAGAATTTGCACTGCTTCTGGATCACTAGTTCAGGATCTTAGTTCCGGTTCACACGCGCAAACCTGGCGACAAGTCTTGAGTTTTGTTTGATTTTGTTGTATACGCGAATATAACTTCAGGACGACGTTATGTAAAAGAAAAAACTGACGATAATTAGCCCAAATAATACAAACAAAAACCGAATCAGAATTCGTTGTAATATTGTTTTACACCGTCACCATTAGAGTCATTTAAAGAAAATGTCACAAGTATTTAAAAGTGGTTTCAGTAACAAATCAATTTTTTTTGGTGGGTCAAACTCTTATCTTTGGAACTAGATCTATAGCCTTTCTGTCTACTTTTCCGGATAATTATCCTTTAAGTGGCCTTGTTTTGATTTAAAATATTCATCTCATTTTTAGATATTTCGATTCTGATTTAATTTAGTAGTTGTCCCTTTGCTGATTACAAAAATACATAATAAGACAGTTTCTGAAATGAAACATTCCACTTCAAATCGACAAGCTGTTGACTTTTGTATCGAAATGACGGATACAAAATCTTGGGCCCCAAGGGAGGAAGATTCCAAAGAATTTGATGGTTTTATTTTAATCCACAATTAAATAGAAATATTATATATATATATACATATACATATATGTATATTCAAAATAAAATTTTAGTTTTATTAAGCAAACATTAAGCACACATATATAATAGCAACAAGAATATCAAACAAATAAAATACTACGAAAGAAATATTAGTGAAAAAATAATTGAAAATATTAAAGAATAAACAATTAAATATGAGGTATTATTATTGTTAACATCGGCCCGGACCGCTTCTTTTGTAATACAGTACAACCTCCCTAATCCGGACACTCGCTAATTCGGACTATCGAGTAATCCGGACAGTTTTCCTCTGTCTGGACAAGTGTTCTTTTTGCTCAGTAAAATTTGCATAGCGAACTGCTTTCAAACGTTATTTTATGGGCTGAACAAACCAAAGCGACAGAGCAGGATATTTTATTTTTAAAACAATTTAAAATAGAGCTGACAAATTACATAAAATTCTTATTTTTCAAAATGAATATTTTTGGTCACTTTTAGTATGTTTCTATATGGTTTCTGTAAATAAATTATATACGAATGAATTCTTGTTTTTTATTTCGGTAATAAAACTAAATTATATACTTATATGTACATTTATGTATTATGTTTAAAATTTTATTTTAATTGTAGTCCGGACGATCCACTAATCCGGACAGTAGCTGAAACTATATCTGTCCGGATTATGGAAGTTGTACTGTATTTATTTTTTCTAAGCAGTAGGAAATCGTTCCGTTGCCGTTGCCTTTTGTGTTGCCACACTTCTTGTCGCACACAAACATCATCAGACAAAAAGCTGAAAAGTAAAATACAGCAACAACAACAGAAAACACGTTTACACAGGTTCCTTTTTGCTTTGCTTTTGGGTGAGTGTGCAAAAGTGTGTGTGTGAGTTTTTTTTATTGTACCTCCGTTTAACAACAACTTCCTGTTTTGAAGATAACGGTCTAAAGTTTTGTTTATTTGAATGTTTATATGTATTACATATATATGAGTGTTTTTCTCTCCATGTGTATGAGTATGATGTGGCCTTTTCTGAGAGCAAATATTTTTTTTAATAAAATATTTTACTTTTCTTGTTCTCTCTTTGCATTTCTTCTTTGGTGGAAAACAAAAATTATAATTGAATTTTATATGTAAAAGTTTGGATTGTTGTTGTTAGCTCTTGCTTGGCTTAAATTACTTTGTAGCAATTTTCTTTAAAATTTTTTTTTATGTTTGTTGTGCATACATCTGTGCATACATCTACATACATGTAGTAGATACTGTTTTGAACATAGAAATTTTGTTGCTGGAAAATTTTCAGGGACATGTGGGAGAATAAAAATAAAGAAATAATGCTGCAGATAAAAACAAAATCATGTATTTTGAGTTGCCTTTTTCGGTTTTCCACGTTTGTTAAGTGTCGAATTTATCTTTAAAGTATTGATTAGTTTGGCACAAAAGTATACAAAAATACACATATGTATTTATAAAAGTATATACATACATATTTTCAACAAGGAATGTTATAGGGAGCCACATGTAGCATACACATATATGTGCATACATACATACATAAGTACATATGTGCAATGCATGTACTATAGTTACAATTGAAATAAAAAAGGACATTTAAATCTGACATTCTCAAGGAAAAACTAAATTGTGACTTAAGAGTTCAATAATTTGCAGAGCGATGAAAATATCTTCACATGTGCGTAGATATCTACATATGTATGTATGTACATACATAAGTACATACTAACAGTATTAAAAATTAATTTAGAAACTAACTGAAGCGTAATTTACAATTTAAAAAAAATTGCCTTAATGAAATCTTTGGCTTTTTTTGAATTATAAAGAGAAATCAGCTCAATAAGCATGAATTTCATCGACGAAATGCCATAAACTGAATAATATCTTCAAGTCTTTCGCTAAAAAGTGGTTCTTAAGTTGGCTCTGTTTGTAAGTTTTTGTGGTGAAACTTTTTTTTTGCTTGTTGGCATATTAACAGGAAATTGTAATTGTGAGACTTTGATACATAATTTTGCATTTAAAATAAAAAAAAATTAAAATGTTTTTCTTTTCCATATCACAGATCAGAAGAAATGGGGCTTTTCATGTCGATCGAAGGGAATTTATAACAACAATACAACACATGTTTTTGGAACTCATTTCTGAGAATTGCAGGTGAAAGTAGACCCAAAAATAAGAACTGTCAAGGTGGCTGCATTAATAATTTAATGGCCATACGAATGTTTTTGTTCAAGGTGGGTCTTTGTCACCTTTTCTATATGACTATTTTAACACGGTTATATCTCGGCATACCGTACGAACGAGTATTCTTGTTAATTTCCATTCCATTGAAATATTCAATGTTCTTCTGGTTTTAAAATTGAATTATTAATTATTAATGCAGCCAACTTGACAAAACGAATGATGCAGAAATTCTTATTTTTTGTGCTACTTTCATGTACAATTCTCAGAATTGAGTCCCAAATCAATGAGCTGAAACATGTTGTACTATAATACAGTTTTAATCGATAGTGAATGTGATGAAAATTTTGTTGCGGAGTTAACATTTGTTAAAATGCGTTACGAACGATGTGGGACTTTAAAATGGCATTACCTTATTTGTCAACTGTCTTAGTTGTTGTCGATTAAGAATAGTTCATTGCATATGGTTCGAGACAGTTTTATAAATCATTTGGGTTGTCTGAGACCTGAGCACAGAAACTAATAGTCACTTTGGAATATCCCCATGCGATGCCAAAAAAATATGTTGGAATCACAATTGACTATGCTTAAGAAAGGATTTGCCTTTCAAAAACTATTCTCACAATATGTATCTACATATGTATGTATGTATGTATTTCTGTTGTGAGCAACATTGCGCTGAAGACGTTTTGCATTAACTCCATAACAGAATAGCAAATTTTTAGCGGGTTTAAAAAAATTTCTTTCCGAAATACAGAATATAAATTTTTATTTTTTTACTTTTCTCGAAAAAAATTCAACAATAAATGATAGTTTTTACCGATATTTTTTCGGTGAAAAAACCCAGTTAAAACTTTATTTATAGTTTTTAAATAAAAAACAAAAGTTTAAATTTGACAAAATGTTTAAATTATTATTAAATGTATCAATTGATTTTCAAAAGGCTGTTTGTTGTTGCAATAATCACCAATGAAATGCAGGGATATAGAAGACTGATTTACCCACAACAACAAACAACATTTTGAAAGTACAAATTTTAGTATAATTTTACCGATAAAAAAAATGTTTTTTGTAGGACCACGAATGAGGTGCTGACGTCAACATATGCAGCGCATTGTGCTGGAATTTGAAAAATAGATTATAGGAAGGAGAATAGAGTGTGTAGTGCTTGTGTGTTAGTTGTAATAAAAGAAAAATGTTGATTTAAAATTGAGACAAAATTAAAAACTTTGAATATTTTTAATAGTATTTCCCCAAAAGATTAGTCAACGTGAATTCATTTATACATATTCAGAAAGTTTTTCCCATATTCTATTAAAACCCATTTAAAAAATCTAAATTGTTGAAAAACTTTTTTCAAATTTTTTTTAGTTCGTGATCCCTAAAAATATATGTAGGCAAATAGATCTACATATAACCTCTTCTAGCTCATTTTAAGAGTATTTGAAAATTTCGTTGTCTATATTTTGTCACGCCCTGTGTAATTTACTTTAATTCAAATGATTGTACGTGTTTACGTGAACTTTACTGTCCTAACTAAAATTGTTCTGCTTTGGTATAAGTTCAAGTCCCGGACATGAATTTCAATATTAATAATTTTTCAAATTAATATTATTTTTAAATAATTTTAAAGTTATTTTTATTCAAAGACGGTCAGGACAAAGCCAATCATTACAGTAGCAGAACGAAATACTACTATCTTCGATATGTCAGGACACCAATTACAATCAGCGTTTATGTTTGTAAGATGGATTCTGTTACGATAAAGAATACAAGACTTACGTATAACTCCGATTGAGTTGCACAGCTAAACATAAGACCACAAAAATAAGTGAAATATGTAAACACACGCCCGATTTCCACACTGAATTAGTCTGTATTGAGCACAAAGAAAATAATACCAACTGATAATTAAAGGATTTTGATCTAACCAATTTCTCAATGTTGCGAAATAATGAATATTAAGAAATATATGTAATTCTTGTATACTTTGCCGTAACAAAATTTTATTAAATACTTGATATTCTTACAACCTTGTATTCACCTCACAAGTAGTAAAAATTACCAAAAATAGTGTTATTCCGTTCAATAGACTCTAGTATTTCAATAAAAATTATTTAAAAATTATAAAAACAAATATATGAATAATTATTAATTCTGATTTAGTCCGAGGTTTGAACTTCAGTCAGACTTGCAAAGTGTAATTTATTTTATATATATAAGAAAACTCGATTGCAAGTCGATCAGAAATAAATAGTTTTTTGTTAAACAAGCTCAAACTTGGAAGCGTTTTCGGCTGGCCTGCAGAAACACCCAGGCTATTGGCCATTGAACTCGCGAGCTTTACATCTCTACAGTAATAGTCTAGCACACTATGCACTACAAGTTTACAGGGCCACATAAATGAAGAAGTCTGAAACAACTTTTAAAAACAATTAGAATTGCTTGCATAAACACGCCATAATGTTGCTACAAACTCGTATTTCTACTAAATTTTTAAATAATTAAATCTATGATTAAAAGCTTCATGAGTTGCTTGTTAAAATTTATGTCAACTCATTTTAAATAAATATGAATTTAAATAGAAAAAATAAGCAAAATATTAACTAACTTACTGAGAGGTCTGTGAATAAAACCAAGAAAGAAGTTTTATTATTTTTTTTTTAGGCATGAGTATAATCATAAAACACACATAAAACCCGGTTAATACACTCACAAAAATATGATTAATTATACAACAGGACAATAACAAATACTAGTTAAATACAATTGTACATTCATTAACTTAGTCGTTCGTTCTCAGTAAAATATTGTTTGTAAAACGTTCTTTCTACACCAAATCAAGCAACAACACAATGTTGTGTAACCAATTTGCTGTTTTTCCTCTTTTACTTCAAGTGGTTTTTGTTTTCCTGTGAACCCCATTGTGTTTGCATATTAATAGATTTAGGTAACAATTAGGCCCATATTCTCAGACGTTAGTTAACTAATGACAGTGGTTTAACTAACGACTTTTCATATAAATGTCATTGGTTAAATGGCCATCATTAGTTAAATAAAGGTTGTAAATTTGGGCCTAAGAGAATGAAGGTTTACATTTTCATTTAATTTGTCTCACTTTAATCAAAAACTATTCTCAGGAAGTGCCAAAAAATTTTAACTGAAGCTTGAACCATTTAAATTTAGCTTAATTAATAAAAAAAAGTTAATCACACAAAAATTTAAAAGTTTTACTTGCTACAAGATGATTAATATTTACCTTGCATGGAAAAAGCCACACCAACTTGAAATATAAAAACTAAATTATATACATGTAGTCTTTGCTCCTTCTGGGTTTGAAGACACTGAAAATTTCAGGAAGTTCGATACCAAGCCTTTGAAACCAATATACAAACTCACATTAATTTTCCCTGTTGCCCATGTCTGCGAGACAACCTCGATGACACTTGTAAGACCACGACACATCCTCAACTTTGGCAATACGTTAATGCAATTATACACGGCTTTTTCGAAAAATGGACAGCGAAATCGTGCACGACACCGTGAGTGACACTGTCATGCAGAATGTTTTGGACGATCTTTATATACTCGAACATTTAAATTATATTGGATCTTAAAGCAAGATTAGTTTTAGAACACAACTAGTGATGAAGGAGTTATGTGCGAAAATAAAATGTTATTCTTTGTGAACGAAGGTGAGGTATAATGGGGACTTAGTGCGTTCTTTCCTTCCTGGTGTCATGTGCCTTTCATCGACTCGTGTTTTCAATTCTAAGTTAAAAGAACATCCAAATGCAATTGTCAATCAAGTTGTCTGCAACCTAAAGACAATGTCGCTTTTAACACGACAAAATCCACGTAGGTGTCGCTCATTTTGTGCTTAAACAATATTTACCGTCGACAATTTGAGACCATTGTCTTGTCGTGAACGTGAATGAAAGCTCTACAAATTGCACGCAGTTGGCCATCACTTTGTCCAGGCTTTATTCCAGACATCTTCATTATGTTGACGACAATAAATCTCGATATATGTATGAAAAATATCACTATTTTGACGTCATAAAGAATACCGTAAATCTGCAATTGCATTTTTTTCTCTGCTGTGGAGATTGAAATAGATTCAATATTTATCCCTCTCAGAAATTTTTATGCATTTTGGCTTCGATTTGTTAATTCATATTTGTATTATATTGTTTTCAAAAATTTAAGTTTTTTATCATATTTTCTGTATTTTTTGAATTTATAGAGCTTACTGAACCCTTATAGAACATGTATTGATGATTTATGGTTTTTTGATTGTTTTCGTAACGGAAACAAAAAAATTTTTAAGTTCTGATGAAACAATGGCTTTTCCATATTTAACAGTTGAAACCTGACGTTACATCTTCGCAATCTGTGTCTCATTTGCCAAAGCAGTTTTAAAATCCTTTTTTATTTGAAAATTTCATTCAATATTTTTTTATTTATTGCAATAACAATTATCAATAAGAAGCTTTTCATATTTTATATCCCAAAATTTTTAAATCTGATATCGAGATCTTCTTTGAAATTGAGGTACAATTTTGTATTTTATTCAATTGTTCTGTTTCTTTTTTCGTTTCTTGTTCTGTTTGCTTTATTTTTATATTATTTTATACACTCAAAAGTACAGAAAAATTGATTTAAGTACGGACGGATGCATCAAGATTTTTCACATGATTAAAGAATTTTGTACTCATTTTAAGAAACTCCTAAAGTTATCTCATTTTCGGTTTGAATAAAGTACTTTTTATTGTTATTTGTAATCAAAATTTTGTGTACGACTTGTACTCAAAGTAAGCAGAAAATATTTGAATTTAGTACGACATTTTTCTTTCTGTGTATGCAAATGTCATTGAATTGTTGAATAAAAAATAAATATTATTTTCAATTATTATTTTTGCTTATTTGTAGAGCATATTTTTACAGCATATATAATGCGCATATTTCCGATTTACTTGGTCATCGTATATCTTCTCAACTTTATTTTACAGATTTCAAATTATAGATTGTCCTGAAGACATCATCGAGCAAAATATCGTCTAAGACTAGTTAATCAACTGGTTAACTAAATATGTAGAAGCAAACACAAACTGATTTTTATTTATGCGCATATGAGTTTCGGTATGAATAAACGGATAATGTAAGCATATCTTTAGCATAACTGTAGGATGAAAACTAAATTCCTATTTTATCACTACGTAGTTCTTTGTTTTCTTACATTAGTTTTTCTAGCAGATCTTTACCAATTTCGTAGAAATAAAAAAAAAACGATTTTCCATCCCTGCCACCATTTTATTTCATTTCAGATTATGTAATTTGGAACAAGAGTTTAAATTAATGATAATTTTGCTAACTTGCTTGAAAAATTGTGATACTGGTGTTTTTTTCCAATAATGTGTCATAATTTTAGCATTTTTGTTTGTTAATTTATTTGACTTATTAAGATTCAGTTCCTTTAAAATATAAATATAATTATTTAGAATTTCGTTTCGCCTTGTTAAGTGGCACTGACTGTTACATACAAATTAGCCTAAATAACAATAACCATTAAATTAAACGCAGATGTTACATTTTATTAATCAAATACTTCATATTTAATACTAAAAAATATGCTGATGTCAGTTAGCATGCAGAGATATTTATTCATTACAAAAAGTATAAAAATATAGACAATTACATGTAGGGATGGGTAAGAATGACTTTATATTATATCCCTACAGTGGGACCTATTTAGAAATGTTCAACATGATAACTTTGCTAGAAATGGTAGCGAGAGTAACGATCATATGTTACAAATGCTCATGATTGCTCATGCGCGATCATACACGAACTTCTTTTTTCGGTTCATGCTATTGAAAATGCAAGTATTATATTAGACTCTCACACTAGAACATGTCTATTGATAACGAGGTGCTCTGGTCCTATTGTAACGCACTACTGAGGATGAACCAATGCAAGACTCAATCGATCTAGTTGTGTATCCCCACAGCCAAACCATCTTTCTCTTTAATAAAGAACCCCAGCTTAATAAGTTAATTCACAGATAAAACATCTTATATTCAGTGTTTAGTGCGTTTTGCATTGCAACTCCTTGCAAGTGCAACTATTTTGTCATTGATAGTGAGTGATATTTTTAAACAGCATTACAAAGTTTACTTTGACAAAGTCTTTTAAATTTTCTTTTAAACTTTGTCTCGCTTCTACCCATGCAAAGTTTACTTCGAAAAATCTTGTGTATTATATGTGTTTATTATTGTTGTGGCCAACTTGTAGTGTAGTAAACATTATTTGCGGACGACAATGATCTTTTGTATGAGATCGCACACATAATTGTATCGTTTGCGCAACAAGCATAAGAATTGATTACCTTCCGAGTTGTACAGACGACCGCAACGTCTATGGGCTGCTTTAAAATATTTTAAGTTTTGACTCATATCTGACGTTCAACCTTTTTTTTTTGTATTCAGAGACTTTTAGTAAAATCGTATGAAAAATATTTAGAGGGTTAAATCTTTCCTCGTAGTATTTACAAAAAAATCTGAACACATCTTATACCTGAAACATAAGAATTACAAGCTTTTCTATGGAAATTCACTATAACAATGTGCAAAATGGATGAGGGGACTTTAACTCCCCTTAAAATGAATCCCAGATAAAAGTATATTTTTTGGTGCCCTCTATCAGAATCAGTCGTTAGAACCTTGTTATTATTTTTTTGTTGTACCGTGTTAAGCATGGTACTCTGTTCATCATTTCGTGCAAACTGCTGCCAAAAGTCCATATAAAAAAACTCATGCGAAATAATTGCAAAATAATATGGCCGAAGTTGTACTCTGTTCATCTTGTGAAAATATACAAAATGTTTCTGGCAGCATTATTTTTTCAACTGCGAAATAATGTAAGCACAACTTATTTCATACGGAATTGCAAACAGCAGCTGATAAAATTTTTCTTGACGTTGTGGTTTTAATTTTAGGTTTGTTTCCCAGAAATAATTAAAATAATGTAAATTAAATATAACATGAAGGTGAGTGATTTTGGCAGAACGTGTGTTTTCAATGAGCTCCTCCGCAGCAGCTGCGATTTGCATTAATTGTTACGTTGCAGTACAAGCTCCTAAAATTATTTTGTTGTCCATTTGTTTTAATTTTTTTTTAAATAAACACATTTTTTTGTTTTCATAAGAAAAACAATGTTGCTCATTTCAAGGCAATAAAACCTATAAATTTGTTATAAATCGTGGTATTGTCGCCACTGATCAGTTGTCAAAATTTTCAAATGAAATAATCAATGTTGCTCAACATTTTTCGGACATTTGAACAGAGTACTAAGCTTTATATAGGAACGTTTTAATGCGTCCTTCACGAAATTTATTCGGATGTGAATGTGGTTGACCATTCTTTATAACAGGTATACACTGAGGCCATATGAGGTGAATTATTCCCAAACGTTGAATAGGTTTGAGCAGCCCGCTGCTGTTGTATCTCTCTCTCTCTCTTCAGTTCTAATTTTTGGCAAAACTAAATGAAATGGAACTACTCCGGGTATCATAAAACATTCTGACACTAAATGTTAAAACGCCAATTTTTTGCTGCCATTTAGAAACTTTTAAAGGTGTCATCCTAGTATTTTGTGAAATGTCTGTATCTGACAGTTTTATTCCACTCTTTTATTCTTTTTTATTAAAACTTTTTGTAATTTTTCGTGCTGAATTTATTTTTATTTTTTACAGCCTGCATTTTTCTTTCAAATAATCTCGCTACGTCTTCCCTTCCCCTCTGACCAAACACAATTAAGTCGTTATCCATTGACCAATAACTCTTGCTACAGAGAGTATTACTACTCTTAATATAGAACCATATACGAGTAATTTACCACATTTTGCAAATTTACTTTGTTTAAGATTAATTTCCGTTTGAAAAATGTAAAAAAAGTTCTTGAGTATTTTTAGCATTTTGCATTAACAGGTCGGTGCACTCTGGTGGCGTAATGCAATTTATTTTAAGAAAAACTTGTTCAACCAAAGATTTGACATGAACGGATATGATTTTAGCATGCTTAGCTATTATGGTTGAAGGATTAGCACCCTATAACATCATAAGTGGTTGTATAGATGACATTTATCGTTTGATCAGAAAACCAAAACTTAACGAGCCACTTTATGGCCAATATAGAGTACACATCCTGTTATTATCGATTCAAATTGGGATTGATGATGAGTCGTGTTATGAATTGGCGATTGGTACGTATTGTTTCCACAAAAAAAATGCACGTTTGACACTATGAAAAACTGCGGATGGCACGAATACAAAACTTTAAACAAATACAAACGTTCTATGTAAAATACCTACACTTATGCACACTTCTCATGTATACAGTGGATGAAAAAATTTTCACTATTAAAGGCATGAGTTCGAGTCAGGTGTATATAATCTAAATAATAATTACTGATTTATCATGTAACATTTTCCACATAAATATAATACAGTTGCAAAACTTTTGTTTGTCTAGGGTTTTTTAGCTAGTCGATATACATACATTCATTTCCTTGGTGCTAATGCCAAAGCATCAGTAGACCTTAAACCTCATATCTTATAAGAGGTTTGAAACTTTTCAAAAATAATACAATACAGTTGCTATAAATCCATAAAGACTGAAGTATTTAGGGAGATACCTTAATTTATTTTTAAACTTCAAAAAAGTTACTTTTCTCATATTTACTTAAGGTAATATCATTTTAGTTTTTAGCTGAATGCTGTAAATGCGATAGTTCAGGTGCTATCGAATCTGGGATACACTAGATACTACATACACTGCGTAGAACCTGACTTTATATCCTGCGCTGTTATTCCTAGAATCTCGTGGCTGAAAAATAGTTTCCTATGCTGATGATGTGGCATTCGTAGTTAAAGTAAAATTTATCTCTTATTTATGGGACATTCTATAGAAATGCCTCGGAGAAAGTGTCTTTGTCGCCAATTCTGGGACAACCGAACTAGTTCTTTTCTATGGTCTGTAAAATTGCTGATTTCCCATCCATAGTTCTAAGACAGACCAAAAAAATAGGATAAACAGTGCAAAACTTATTAAGACCTCATTAGTTTTTACTTTTCGTTGCCGTTCTGTGCTGTTCTTTTCTGTAGAAAACTTTCGGATGTGGACGATATAATTATAGGATTGAATTTTGTAAATGTACGCAAAATGCTTTTACTTGACAAAAATATATAAATCTTTAATAATTTGAATTAAAATAAAATATTCTGACTTTTAAAAGAACATTTTTAATATTTCATTCCAAAAAAAACTAATGCATACAAACTCTTGGCTGTCACTTAACATAGTATTCTATTTTCTACAGAATAGTCCGCAACAGAACAGAACGAAAAAGTAACAACAAACCACACATACCGCTTTTCAATTGAACAGAAACAAAACAGCTGATTCGCAACAGAACAGAACGTACAAACTAATTCTGCCTTTACTGCCTGTTTTTAGAAAATGAAAACAAAATTATGAGTGACAATTAATATTGAAAACAACAATAAAATACGAAAATTTGTTTTTGTTTTTAATATAAATTCTCACTCAAAATTTTGTTTTCATTTTCCAAAAACAGGCAGAGTGTCTTTTCCGCTCTGTCTTTTTTATAAAGAGGGAAAGAGAGTGATATAGAGAGATAGAGAGATATATAGAGATGGAGAGAGATAGAGGGATTGCAGAAGATAACTCTTGTGTCTTACGTCTGCCAAATGTCTTATGCTATGAGTTCGGGTTTGAGCCCAAAGATATTTTTGTTTGGGTTGTCATGGTGTGGAGAAAACTTCATATATCGATATGTTAGAAAATGTTCAAAGCATTGCTTCAATGTATATAGCTCCTGCTGCATGGATGCGTTATTCACACTTCTACCAGTGTTACCACAAGTCTAATAGGAAAGGAAATGGTATAAATTTTTACTATTCTTTTACGGTGTACCTCACATTGAAGTGGAAATAATACTATCAATGCAAAGTACTTTATAATCAAATATTAAGCTTAGTACTCTGCACACATTTGCGAAAAATGTGTGCAACATTGATTATTTCGTTTGAAAATTTTGACAATTAGCCAGTGGTGACAACACTACGATTTAGAAGAAATTTATCGTTTTTATTGCCTTGAAGTAAGCAACATTTTTTTTCTTATGTAAACAAAAACCATGTGTGAAAACAAATGGAGAAAAAAATAATTTTAAGAGCTTGTGCTGCAACGTATCAATTAATGTTAATTGCAGCTGCTGCGGGCGGAGGAGCTCTTTGAAGACACATATTCTGCAAAAACCCCATACCTTCATTTTATGTTATTTTTACACTATTTTCCATTATTTTAGTTATTTGTGCGCATCAAATTTAATGCTAAGTAAAATCTGATCACCTGTTGTTTGCAATTCCGTACGAAATAAGTGATACTTATATTATTTCGTATTTGGAAAATATGTTGCCAGAAACATTTTATAGTTGAAAGAAAATGATGCCAGAAACATTTCGTATGTTTTCACAAGATGAACAGAGTACAACTTCGGCCATATTATTTTGCAGTTATTTCGCATGAATTTTTTTATATGGACTTTTGACAGCAGTTCGCACGAAATGATGAGCAGAGTACCATGCTTTAGGGGGAAATTTAGACCACATCTAGCCCGCCTTCAAACTTAATCGATCCCCAGGCTCGTGATTCATGGAATAATGGAAATTCGGGTAAGAGACGAAGTATGAGATTTGACTGACGAATAAAGAAGCTGTGGAATCTGGAGCATAACCAGGCAACTTGAATCTTCCTATATCAAAACAGCTTCCGGATCACTGCAGCGTTTTCTCAGCGTAATTTCCAGCAATTGAAGAGGTGAGAGATTAGTTGAAAGTGAGTGTCATATCAACAGCTACCATGATCACTTACTCTGATAGTCGAACCGCCATTATGGCCTCTGAGAATAAAAACAGCCCTGGACTGTCGCTCATCTTTCAACGAAATGTATAAACAGCTTAATACAAGAAACATAATGATTCCCTTGCCCAGGGGCCTCCAGCAGAATACTGGCTCTTATAAACTTGTTAGACGTGCTACATTTTTACGGTTTCTACAAGAATTGGAATGCATTAGATTGCCACTGATCTCTTGCAAACAATAGTTTACAAGAAATGACATTTAAATTGCCATACAATTGTGGCATCTCCTCAACATGTCCTTCACATCTTCTCTACTGTCAATGTTCAGTGGGCACAAACATTGTACTGCAATGTGTTATGAGCTCTGCTTCTGAGAGAGACAGAGAGATTTTTAAAAGATCGTGACCAATTCCCATTCTTGTTCAGCCTCCGTTAGTATTTATGGCCTCATTGTAGGAATCCTAGTTACGGCTTTTATCTGCAAAAATGGCATAAAAAAGAAAAAGTGTTTACAGAAGGTCACTAGGTCGCAATTTATTACGTTTTGGAAATATATTGAGCGATATTGATTTTCGTCATACCATATCATAACATACTGATTTTCGATGTGTAAACGGTTGGACACCAAAAATTCAACAGAGTGGAAGTTTGACTTATGCCGTTTTCTTTTCTAAAAAAAATAAATATTTGTTTTAGTTTTTATAAAAAGAATTGCTATTCAACGTTTTCTGAAGACAAAACCGCTGCCTCGTAAGTGATGATACAATAATTTCCAATAAACTCACTATTTCAAGAAATCATTTAATTGCAAAATTCCAATAAAAATTAAAAAAAATGTTGCACTTTTTTTTAGAAAAGAAAACGCCATTAGTCTTCGCCCCACAGTTTTTGAGGTTCAAGGCAATCCTCCAACACTTTAGGAGCTCACTAGCATGTTTCGGAATAATTATTTTTAAATAATATTCGTCTGTAATTCATCGGTACTCTCCTCTTAATCAACAATGAATAACATAATACAAAATATTCCGATAAAAACCTGGTAATGATTTTCCATTAAGATCAACATACTTTTCCACACCAACTACATACCATCTGCATTACTTAATAGAAGTTATATAACTACATACTGGTAAATAAGCAAGTGAATTATTCTCTGAGTGGCGCAGTAGTCTGGCGTGCGCTTATCGTACAGACCAATTAAATTCTGAATTTTTGGAGTGTTTGCAGTGGCCCCATCTTGTTGGAACCACATCGCTGGCCTTAAAAAGTTTTGGAGCATGTCTCGATTTCGCTCGCCTTTTACAGTTACACCATTGCCATCGTTATCTTCGAAAAAGAATGGTCCAATAATTATTTGGGACGTAATTGTGCAACATACTGTACATTTAAGTGGATGTAATTGTTGCTGATGAATCATTGATTCGGAGGGAGAATTCCGCACATTAAAATGATGACTATAGGCTCGTTGAGTTTGAATTACTGATCAATGATGTTCAAAATAAAGTTCTATGATTTTGGTTCGCTGGATAACGTAGTAACCTTCCATAATTAAGTTTTACAAGTCATAAAAGGAAAAAAAAATTAACTAGAAAAGTTATTAATTTTTCAAATCCTTTCGCGACTTTTGCCCCGCCCTGTACTTTACATGTTTATTGTTATTTTAACTCATTACTTTGTCAACAATGTATTCAAGCTAATTTCTTTTTATTGCCCACTGTTTTAAAGCAAAAGTATTGTTAGAAGCAATTGTCAAATGTTAGTTTTATAAAAAGTTATTTAAAGAGATACATAAAAGACTGCGCGTATGTGATGAATTTATGAATCTGTTTATTTTATTTTTAATTGCTAAATATAAATTCTTGTATTGTTTATGAATATTAATGTTTGATTTCCGTTTAAATTCTCTGCCATATTTGCATAAAATAAAAAATTATAGCAAGCAAATAATATTTTAATGTACAACGAACTCTAGAGTGCGACGTTCACATTTACGGTTTCGCCTTCCCCAAAGCAATTGTAATTGTGGTAGAAAATTTCATAAATAAACAGACAGCAATAAAGAAAAAACAGTAACAAAAAAGCACTTTAGATGTTTATTTGCATTTAACTTAACTACACAGTAAAAAATAAAATTATAAAATCGTAATTAAATAATTAGATTAGATTTCTTTCAAATTGAAATTTTTTTATGTCACTTTCAACACTATCCGATTATTAATAAACAGAACTTTATTTTTTTATAATGGTGGTAGCGTACCGCCAAAAAAAATTAAACGAGTAATTAAATTTTGATTTCGGTATTTTTTAAAGTTGCTTTTTTATTTTTTTCAAAAGTAACTTGTGATGAATTTTTCAATTTTTCAAAACTTTTTGTAATAGATTTTCCCAAAATTGCAAATATATATTATGATTTTAGTAATTTTTGTTATTTCAAGAGATTTTCAAGTAGCTAAAATGCAAAAATATCTCCTTTTCTCTCACATGGCGACACATTTTTCCCAAGTGATTTCTATTAATTTACAAAAATTTTAAATTTTGTTTATAAAACATATTTCTGTGTATTAAGGATACTACTTAACTCATTCGAATTCATAAAAGCTTTTGCGAAACCGTTTTGTGCATAAAAGGGTTAAGACATGAGCTTCCAAACAGGATTCGAAATATGACGATGTAGTCAAAGATGTGATATAGATGGATAAGAAATAAAGTTTTTTGCCGAACGATTAACAAAATATTATTAAAAAACTATATTTTGTATGGGTTTCATGAGCGGTTTTGATGAAACTTGGCATTCGTGTTTAATCTAGAAATTATATTTATCAAATTTGAAGACTTCTACTTGGATAAGACACATTTTATGCGAAAAAATCGATTTGGACTGCATGGGCGTTCTGCGGTGGTCGTGGCCAATTTAAAAAATTCCATTATTTACCTAATAGGCCAATATAATGTTCTGCGCCAACTTTCAATGATCTAGGACCACTCCGTATAGTTTTTTTTTACAAAAATGTGTGAAGCCATCCCACTGTGCGCTGCATGTCGAAATTCATCAAAATCGGCCACGACTACCGCACATTAAACCCATATAAAATATAAATAAAGTTTTTTTTTAATATACTATTCAGGAAATTAAATTATTGCATATTTTGATTACTCTTGATGGTCCGTCCACATGTGTCTGTAATTTGAAACAGAATCCTTTTTTCGTTTTTATTAAATCAAATAACTTTTATAGGAAAGTTGTAAACTAAATTTTTCGCATGAAAGAAATACAGCAACACACCTCTCTCCCCCATTCATATAAAAATGGTGTAGATACGCTGCGGATTTTTATTTCAAGACTACGATTTCATATAATTATTTCTTTAAAACTTTATGTGTTTAATTGTTGTTGTGTAAACATTTTCTAAAGCCAAGCTGTTTTCCAAATATCTGATTACGTTAAAGTTATTTTTAAATCAATAAATTATTTTAAAGTAGACAAGAAAATAGCGGACTGGCAGTGACAGTGGTAGTGAATAAAAACAACAATAATAGTGACAGGGAGTTGGAGGCAGCTTCATAAGCTTTAGTAAAATGCAAATATTATTCTGATGTAATTGGAAAACCTTTTTGACAAAACCTTGTAACACTTAAGCAGAGATTTATTGTTTTTCTTGGATGGCTGGTTAAATTTCTCCATTCAATATAAACATCATGACGTATTTTGCTTAATTTTTTTTTTTTTTTTTGTTGCCACCTTTGAGATTTTATTTACATCTATTATCTTGGTTGAATTTAACTTAAAATATTTTGTATGCAGGAAAAAATATGAAAAATTAAAACAAAAAAAAACAACAGGTTTTGCAGGAGTAAAATCTTAAAGAACGGGTAAAATTAGTTAAAAAGATTTACTTCAGCAAATTTTTAAATTAAAAAAAATTTATAAATTATATAAATCTTTTCTGTAAACTGAAGTCGAAGGCTAAATGAAATAACGTCCAGTGAAATAACTCCAAATGAAATGAGACTTAAAAAAATGAAATAAGTCCCCACAATTTTTAATTAAACAAATGCCAAGAAATTAAATTAATTCGAAATGATATAATTTCCAATTTTTGTTTTACAAAACAATGAATCAACTGAAAAATGAGCTTGATCGTGACTGCATTTTTTTTTAACTATAACTAAAAATAGTAAAGATTAAGACCGCTCAGGGTACAGCGTATCATATTTAAATGGCAACATTCATTTTGATTGAACAGAAAATAAAATTAAGTGACACAATGAAAAGCTTAATCAATCAGTATCATTTATTTATACGCATTCAGGAGAATAAATGCAAATATTTGCTGAACCTCCATGATCAGAGTGAGCTTGTGATCCGAAAGTGATGCAAACAGACTATTTCTAATGATGTTTACAAATGGCTGTCATTGCAAGAAGCTGCCTTTTTTTAATGTATATTATTCACTGGGTTTGAAATTATGTGAATTATGTTAGGAAAAACTATTTTTTGGATATGCCATGAATGCTAACTGCTCCAGAATGCATTCATTATATGATTAACTGCAAGTTTTAATAAAATGAAAACAAAATTGTGACTGAGAATTAATATTGAAAACAGCAACAAAATATGAAAAATTGTTTTTGTATTCAATATAAATTCTCACTCACAATTTGTTTTCATTTTATAAAAACCGGCAGTAAGTTATTCCGTTAAAATTATTTCCACTTGTTTTTCACTGGCATATATGTAAATATAAATGAAAATATTATTTTACAATAAACTTCTTGACGTCAAATGAGATCAGTCAGGGATATTTTTTTTTATCAACTTTTAAGTAAAAAAATCTTCAAAAAATCCAACTAAAGTCATTACAAACTAATTAACAAAAGCGCGTCATTAATAATTTTTTTTCAGCTCAGCCAAGTTGATTTTTCTAATAATATTTGAAATATTTTTCATTAGGCTTTTATATTTTTATTTATTCAATGAATCATTTTGTTTTTTGTTACTTTTTACGGACTATCAATATATCTACTTTAGTGGAAGGAAGGAAGGAAGGTTGGGTGGTTGGTTACTTGTACGCTTCAGCAATGATTCAATGATTATTTCTGTACGTTTAAAGTGCAACCACTATGTACAAATTTGTTTTCATAAATAGATTTCCAATGGAATAAAATAAATCATTAATCAAATAAAAACTAAAAATAAACATAATTGTGGTATAAACAAAGAATTCATTTTTGTTTTATATCACAAATAGTTTTATTAAAGGTCGGCTTTTGATATTTACAGCGAAATTTTGCCGCCTTTGGGAGTGTTCTTATATAAATTAACGCACATGGGGTTGGTGAATGGGATGGGGGGGGAGTTTGTTGAAGACTCGTTACAGATTGAACATATTTTTTTTAATGCATTACTTAGGCGGAGGAGCCGCTGAAACGCCAAAAATTACTATTAAAAAATAAAATTATATAATAAGTGAACAGCCTCTTGATTAGTTTATTTTTTGCATTTGTGTACGAGTATTTTTAAATTATAATTTCTTGTCATGTCGTAATTCATTGTCATAATATACTCTAATTGTAGCTAATCATTTATAAATTAAATGAAATTATTATGAGCTCAATTAAATTTTAATTTAAATTCCTAATTCTACGTAAGACACAGATGTGATGGTTTGAAACGAACAATGCAGCAGCTTAATGTGTTTTTATTTTTATCCGATATTAAGCTGACAGCTGACTAATAGAACATATCATTACCTGAATATAGGAAGCCTATAAATAATTTTTTTTAATCGAGCTGTCTGCCCATTTCGATAGATTAAGGGATCAACTTGAAAATAAAATGCTATCTGAAAAAGAGAAGCCCCGCAGACGGATAAATAGATTTGAAAACTCTTAATAATTGTTAAATTCGAAAAAATTATGCAAAAGCAAGTCAAAAAAACATTGCAAAATTATATGAAATGCACTAAGAATATAAAACAGAATTAGTTGGTTTCTCAAAAATGTCAAGTTGCGCAAGACAACTGGCAATTTTGTAGGAAATCTTCTCCTTTAGTTTTATTTAACAATTCCTTTGTTGAGACAATGTGTTCTTATTTTGGCAAGAAGAACGTAAAACCCCGCCTGTTAAAAAGTACTCTCGGATGCCTATTGAGATGCTATAATCTACAAATTTCTAAGAATTTCTAGAGTTCCAGCTCTTGAGAAACAAGCTAAGCTTTCCACAAAGCTTAACCTGTCCTTCTTTAGGGACGGCCAAGGAGCCTTGGATGTCCTGCAAGTAGAAATTACAAACCACCTGGGTGCGGTCCTCCCCCTCGCCCACTTCTTTGTTTGATTTGCCAGCTCAATCCAGGGAGTATAAATAAGTCCATGTAAATTTACTACCTTTATAACAAGAAGTAAGCTCATGGCATGTAGGGCGCTCATTCACGAACTATGAACCTCGTTCAGGACGTGCAGTTAAAGCAGATTCATTAGAAATTATTGGCATGACCCACAATGTAGTTTTGAGTCACCGGCGTGTTAAAGTATGAGAAAAAGCTATCGGCAAGATTAGTGTCATGCATGCTAACAATCAAGTTCAGAAAAATGTGTTTCCACTCACCCGAAATCAACTAGATGTAAGTAAAAGTGTTTCCAACGCCCTGTAAATGATTTATGGTTCGAATTTTCTTAGTCAAATTGATGATTAATTGTTTTTTTTTATTTTCATAAATAGTTTTAATGCTCAAACTAAATAAATAATCAAAAATGTAATTTTTTCGAAATTGTAAAACACTATTGGAGGATGACCCAGGCATGGAACTTGTCAAGGCGTATTAAACATGTGAAATTATTAGTACAACAATTACAACAATACAAGAACAAGAGGCATTTTTTATATCGGTTCTGTCAAAAACGTCTACAGAAAAAAAAATAAATTTCGTCAGCGATGAATTATTGCTGATTAATCAGACCAATTGGGCTCCGTCTTTAAAACATCTTTAACTATTAGTGCAAGACAGAAGCTCCATACAATCGTGGACGAAATTCTCATTCACATGGCTGCGATGTCATGCAAGAGCAAACGAGCGACAGTGTCGCCGCTCAGCTTGTCATCAACGATTACATTAGGAATATTGTCGTCAAAAAAAATCAAAGCCACCGTGCTAGAACGCATTTGTCAAACACAATATTTATAATTTAAATATGTTTTTAAATAAATAGATGGTGAGACTGGAATACAAACTTCGGCCGACTAATTCAACAGATGTTTAGAAGTCCACTTACCTAAGCTACAGCACCATCTAAAAAAATATCAACACCAAAGAATTAATATATTCATTTGTTTGATTGAAGGTAAAACTTAAGACATCTTGTCATTTAACAAGACAAAACGTTAGACACTTTCGCGCAGGTTGATGTCAACGGCGAGTCGCTTATAAGCGGACGACGAAATGTTGAAGACAATGTCGTGTTCGACGATTTGCCTAACAGAGTAACTTTAACACTAATACAGGAAAATTAAACCATAGTCAAAGCAATGGATCTAGTCAAGCGAATCCAACCCCAAGATAGCGAATACAGTGAAATTGGCTGATAAGATTATGTCCAATATATCCCATCGATATAACACTCAGTTGCATACTTTTGCAATTTTTATAGCAAAAATACACAAGATGAAGTCCGAGGAATCTTACAAAAGGCTCACACGGTATCCACACCTATTAGCAACGGAAGCCTAAAGCTTCCGTAATCTCACTCCACGGTTTTTTTTTTATTTTATTGGAGAATGAAGTGCTATCAACCTGAAATTTAACGTTATTGGAAAAACTATATACAAACATTCATTTGCATAACTTAAAATTAACAGTTTGCAAGATATTTACTCGTACTAAAACGAAAGATTGCATATTGAAATTTTTTTTTAAATTTTTAATGTTTGTGTCTGCCTGTATGACATAAGTTTATATTTAAAATTTATTTTCAAAAGTTAAAAACTGTTTAATCATTCTCTAAAGTTTTGATTACATCTACCACGTTTCATTTAAAACAAAAAGTTTCCATTCAATCAAATTAAAGTCAAAAACGAAATACATGTTCGGTATCGTCTGTTAGCGTCATCGTAATTTAAAACGTTAAGCGTCATAAAAACATCATTCATGTAGGGATTTCAGAGTCATATTCTGAAGGGAATTTTTAAATTTACTTTAGTTATGCTCTTTAAACTTTCAATATTATAGTCAACAAATAATTAAAAAATTTATTCTGCTCTTTACATAAAAGAATTATTAATTAAATACTGTTGATTTAAGCAAAAACGTTAATTTATACAAGATTTACCATACATTTTTCATACGACTAATGCAAATGATTTATTTTAAATCGTGTCGAAAATATAATTTTTCAAAATCGTTTTTTCTACGCAACCCTGCGTCGCTTTTAAAATGACAAACTCCATCCCCGTGCTATCCAGCAATAGTTATTGAAGAGTCAAACTACATATGAAAAAATATAATTACAACTTTTAAAGTAACAAATTCGAACACCAAATCAAAGTAATTTATTTAAAGCCAGTTGTTTAAAAGCCAGTGTAAACTAGAGATGGGATCGTGAGTAACTTTTCACTCATTATCATTCACGCTCACGATACACAAATTTTACACATAAACCCTAATGCACGACTTTATACTTTTGGCTCTCGTGAGTGGAAAAAGAAGTCAGTCGAAACCACGAAAACTCACGCTCACGAAATACTTATGAAAAAAATAAAATAATTAATAAATAATAATAAAATTAAATGAAAAAAATTATAATAAAGCAAAACCCTTACGAAACAATTACGCTAAAAACGCAAATTTTTTTGTATTCACGTTGATGCACACCCACATGGCTGAAAGGTGATCATGCATGATTCACGCTAATCACGTGAGCGGTTCCCATCTCTAGTGGACACATAATATTAGTCTAATCGCACATGCCAGATATTCAAAATAAAGAGTAGTTTTTAATTAAATGTTATTTTTTTTAAACTTTAGTCGATCAAAGTAATTTGTATTAGGCTACAGTTCGTAACATGTTATTCGACAACAGTGCCTTGAGTAGTGAACAAAGTGTTTTTTTGCTCGCGGATAATATAATAATTAATATTTATTTTTGGTCAGAAAAGGAGGAAATTGTAATAATGGCCCTAAGAGTAATAAAGGTCCTACACAATGTACCAAGTGTTCAATGTACGGTCATGGAGCCAAAAACTGCAACACAATCAAGGTATGTACAGCTTGTGCGGTTAACCACGATTACGCTGATTGTTCACTAAACAAAAGCTCACCTGATGGCAGTATAGTGTACAAATGTCATAACTGTACAAATAAAAATTACAGAAATGCAAACCACAGGGCAGGTGATCCTAAATGCACGTGTCGTAAAGAATATTTGGAGATACGACAAGAATAACCGGAAAAACTAGAATAACTACTATGAGACATAACAATAGTAATAGACGAGAGTGATTTCCCGCAACTATCGAGCCAAGCCCATCATGGTATTTCACAAGACTCCCGGTTTCAAAGGAAAAATATGTTTTCTGAAGTTGCTAAAAGCAAAACACCGGATACCAATGACGAGTTGCCCAATGATAAACTATTGGAAATATTTTTTAATGTAGTGGAAGCATTGGAAAAATTTCAAATAAAGTTTGACCAATTGAGAGTTTTAGTTATGATGCTTAAACATGCCATATAAAACTTTTGTTGTAGACAATGTTCATGTTATGCACTGGAACGCACAAGGCATAACAACCGAGTCCGTCATCAGGGTTCATGTGTACTTTATAATTTTGAGAATTTTTTACGTTTTACTGGTTGCATGTTTAGTAAAGCCCTTTTTTAATTAATTGTGTATGAGAAAAGAATTATTACCCCTTGCAAATATTTAATAATACCAGCAATAAGTACGGATGCAAAAAAATTCTGAAACCTCTTAAAAAATCTCTAAAATTAGCTGTGACTCTTTTTGTAAGTATGTAATTATAGTAAATTACACTGATCTACAAGGTTTATGCCACACGGATTCTGTATGATAATTATTACTTTACTATATACCCTCATTGCATAACACAAACTAATTTGTTTCTGTCACGCACAGACTTGTTGTGACACCCACTTATGATTTTTTTATTTTCCGTTAGTACTACTGTACGTAGGGCTTAGTAGCATCAAGTTTTCATTTAAAAAAGCGCGAGGGCCTCACTCCAGGGGAAAAAATGTTGTAAACCCCCATCTTGTCGAGCCCACCAGAGTACTTTTACCACTACTACATATTAATCTAGGTTTGATAAAAAATGTTGCCAAAGCTATGGATCGCAACGGCTCAGGTTTTACGTACTTGAGAGAAAAGTTTCCCAAAGTTAGTGACGCAAAAATAAAGGAAGGAATTTTCGTCGGACCTCAGATCAAGGGATTGTTAAAGGATAACATATTCAAAGAAAAGTTAAGTTTGTTAGAGAAATCTGCTTGGACACAAAATTTTTTGGGCAACCACAAAGCAAGTAACTAAAAAATCTAATAGGAGAACTACTTTCGTCATATGAAGCAGTGGGCTGTAATATGTCGCTCAAAATACACTTTCTATACTCCCCCACGAATTCTTTCCCGAGAACCAAGGAGCCGTTAGCGACGAACGCGGCGAAAGGTTCCATCAGGATATTTCCAGCATGAAAAAACGATGCCAGGGCAAATGGAGTCCTCGAATGTTGGCAGATTATTGTTGGACACTTGCAAGAGACCAGCCTCAGGTCAAATACACCAGAAAATTATAGCTTTTAGTTTTAAAAAAAACATATTATCAAGTATAATTGTATGTAAAGTATCAATATTTTTTATGAAATATAAAATTCCTGTCCAAAAAATAAACTATGGGTGTCAGATTTTTTCTACCTCTATTTTCCACCTTTGGAAGTCAAAATAAATTAAGAAAGAACAAAAAGTTCATGTGACAAATAAAAAGTTAATTTTTGTCAATCAGTGTTATCTTTCCTACTTTGAATGAAAAGTATCAAAAACAGCCACTCCCTAATTTAAGTTTTAGTAAAATAAAATAAATTTTAAAAAATACAATAAAGATTTAAATTACAAAATCATCAGGCAAACAATAAATTATAAATAAAGTAAAAAAATTCTAAATAAAATTCGAATGAAAATAAACAAATTTAGCAATTCAACAAAACAATAAGTTTAATTCAATTTATTAGTTTCGAATTGCATTTCTATTGGAAATTGACTGACGGAATAAAGTGCATGACAAATTTAAAATTGCTACAAAAATTAGACATGACAACATGTGCTGGTTTTAGTTGTTGTTGGTTTCAATACAACAACACATAAATATAATTGATGGGTTTGGTTTTCCACTGACATTAAATCAATATTATTTGTTAACTGTCTAACGAAGATAAGTAGAAGTCTTTGTTGCATTGTAACGTATTTACTTGACGATATCTATTGCAGGTATGTTGTTTTAAGGCACCCTACAACACATTTGTATCTTTCACTGAATGAAGTAATAACAGCAAATACATTTTGCACTTCAAACTTTAAAATGCTCAAGTCGCGGGAAAGAATAGCCATTGAGCATTATCTTAAGAGGTCCAAGAAAACGACAAAATTGTAGTTATTTAGCACTAAAGTGAAGAGTATAAAAGGTTCGGTCTTGCCCTAACTAACGCCTTTATTTAATTACTTCCCATTTGCTTTATTACAGTCAAGCGTTTTGTTTCAATCACTTGTGACTTCAAATCACAATAATTATTGAATAAATTGTTTAGTTTTATAAAACAAATAACAATCATTATTAACAAATTTGTTTAAGTAAAATCTTTATCATAAAAAAAAATTGAAAAACATGAATATCGAGAATTTCCTTTAATTTGTTTAACTTGTAACAAATAAAAACTACTCGTATCAAAGGAAGTGAATACTTAAAAATAATTATCACACGTCATTTGAAAACATGTCATCTATACAAACGTCAAGTGCGTTTTGTTTGGCAATAAATACTTTTCTAAAGATGGCAATAAATCTACGATAATATTTTGATTAGATTAAAAAGGTGTTATGAGAGGTGATACTTTATATTTGGTTAAAAAACTTTGAAAAATTCTTGAAAAGAAATATAGTAAGATAAAACATGATTAAAAAAAATGTTATCTGTGCTGTTATTAATTAGTTCATTGTAAGGTCTGGTTTCCATGTCATATGAATACTTTAATGATATACAGTGGTGGTCAAAACATAAGCTAACAGAGTAGCATACAAAATACAATGCATTTTCAAGGACAGCAATTTTGTATAATATTGCGCTTTCTTCTTTAAGATCTAAATTTATTTAAATAGATTATAGGAGGCTTTAGCACTCACCTTTTAACAAAGAGTCGTTTCGTTGACAGCTATTAAACCTTGTTTTTAGTACAAAGAAAAAACTATTCCACAAAAAATGTTCCCTTCATTAGAGAACTTAATAGTGAAGCCGTTCAATATCGACTTATTGAGTCTGAAACTTTTACATTTTGTAAATCATACAAGAATGGTCTTGGTAAAGCTGGAAGATATCATAAAACGGAATTGAATTTTCTCAAAAATTCTAACAAAAATGGAAATGCCAAGTATTATGAAAGAAGGGGAAGCATTTCAAAATTCATAAAGTGTCCACGTGTTTGCTAATTAGTGTAAATAGGAGTCTAAAGGGGACACGTATAGCTGCTTCTTCCAATACCCAAAGCGGCTATAAAGCACCAAATTTTATGGGAATTTAAGATTAATCAAACAATTAATCATATAGCAATTAATCGGATAAGAATTACTCGTATATCAATTAATCGTTCAGCCTTTAATAGGTTCACATAAACATAAACTTCAAGTTGCGGCACATTTTTTTTCTTCCCAAAAGAAAAATAAAAGTATGATGGGCACGGAACCAGGGGAAAAAGAAAAGTATATTTGTTGCTAAAAGCAATTACAACACATTATAATTTTCATTGTTTTATTTCAATGTTATGGACGAAGTGCGTGCTTATTATAGAGAAAACTATGGAAAATTTTCTTTTCCATTTTCAAACAATTCAACATTGTTACAGTTTTATAATTTTGTAATATGAATGACGTTTTATTTAAAGAGAACGCAATATATCCGGTATATTATTTAATATTTTTTTGTCTCTCTAAAAAGCGAAATAGAAAAGTTTTTTTTTCAGCTAATACGTGTGCAACACGTAAATGAATTATTTCTGTTGCCACATCATTTAAAACGTGTGTGGCATATAACAATTTTTATTTCCGTCAAATGATCAGTTGTTAATCCATATAGAAAACACATTTATTGAAGAAAAATTTAATTGCTCGCTATTTAAAACCCACAATTATAAAACTATACTTGATTTTCACTCAACTAATATGTTTACTTAATATGTTTATTTAATATAAAAATGGGCGGCTGTTAAAATTTATAGAATGAAAAAAATGTTTTAAAAAAATATAAACTTAATTACATTGTAAAAAGAAACTTCCAAGGAAATATAAACATTTTATTTTCATTCTTATGTGCTGTTCAAAGAATCCAAGCAATCGACTTGAGTAGAAAATATGTATGAAAAATAATCGAATAACTGAGTGGTTTACATACAAATTGTTCACTCAATTCGATTGCTTGGATTCTATGAACAGCACATTAATAATAAATGTATTTCAAATATTGCTATTTACTATTTGTCTAACCAATTAATAATGTTTTATTAATTAAAAAATAACTTTGTTAAACACGTTACAAAAAAAATTGTTATTTCCAAGGCAAATAAAAAGGAAAAAAAATGCTTTTTTAAACGGAAAACTTCAACGGGGAAAAATGTAAATGCAGAAGCGTTAAAAAATCATACAAATTAATTGCTTATTAAAATAACCTGAAAAATAAAATTACTGCATAATAAGTTTTTTTAAATGTTATAACACAAAGTCATGACTAATCGATTAATTTCATTTTGGATCATACAAAATCGTGCTCAATTGATTTGAATAATTTACATTTTTCATAATCAAATAAATTTACTTTTTATATTTAATTTTAAATTCTTTTTTTTGTACTTTTTTCAAATTTATTGAAATTGAGAATCTTGTGCAAATAGTCTTGCATCGGCATTTGCGAAATATACAGAAATGCATATTTACTCAGCGTATGCAACACTTAATTGCAAACTGGCAGCAGAGAAACAGCATGAGCGTCTGGAAGACGACGATGATAAGGACTTCGCTTCGACTCAAAATAATTCGCAGAGCTTATCGGCTTCGAATGTATTTTGGTCACAATAGCGGTGAACATTTTTGTTTATTTTTCACTAATCAGGCATGTTCTACAAAATAGTGAAATGGAAATTTGAAAAGTAAACTTTTGATTTTTGATTTTCTGGAAGAAAAGAGTATATTTGTATTGAGTATTAAAATTCAAATGTAAAAAGTAGAAAGCAGAACATCAAAAATTTAAACTGTAGTGATTTCAATTGGATTCCACTTCAAAGTCGAATATAGAATATACTGGAATATTTTTTGTTACCCTTTTTTCTACTTTTTACAAAAAAAAAGATAAATAAAAACTTTTGTAAATTTATCATTCGAGATATGCCTCGATATCTTATTTCGAAGAATTTCGAAAAGTATTAGGTATTAGCTATACAAAATATAGCCGCCCAAAAATCTATCGATGAGCAAAAATATCGAATGCTTTCTAAAACGAGAAATTATCGAAATAATAATGTTGAATAAATGTTCACTAAAGTTTATTTTTTAATAGCTTCATAACCTTTTTAATTAGTTATAGTAAGTATCGTTCAAAATATTATCGACATTTTATTATCTCTACATGCCAATATGCAGGGTAGCATTTCTTACATCAGCTGAAAGCAGTTGTTATGAATTGTGAATAAGATCTATAACTATCTGTGAACTATTTTTAATTTCTGTTTTATTAGTTTCGACTTTGGTTATGCTTTCTGAATATGCGGCGTTGTTATTTTTAGTGTTGTGTTTTAAGAAAATTATTATTTCATTTCTAACTTATTTATACAAATATGTACATTATGCATTGTTTTCACGGTACGTGCTTCGCTCTCTATTCATGCTTCAATCCCTAATCATGAGCGAAGCAACTTTCTTCGCCATACAAAATTTTGAGAGCGAAGCACGAAAAATTCTATCGCAAGTTTATCTGAACTAGCTGTCAAAACCAAATATTATCAACACAAAATTATCAATAAAAAAAAATTAATTAAAAAAGTTAATTTTTTTTAACATAATTAAGCTAAAAAAGCAATGGATACAAAGAAGAATTTAGTAAAGCGGTTGTTTCCAGAATACCTTACAATTTTAACGGACCACAGAAATAATCAAGAAAATTGAAGCAAGTTTGTGAGTAGTTTAATCACCAAGATTCATAAACATGATTAAGAAAGCGAAGCAGGGGATTCAACTCGTAGTGGAAACAAGATATTAGGGTGGGTCGATTTAGCAATCGATACTGTGCCATCGATTTTTCGGTAGCTTTTGGCATGGGGAAAAACGTTCCACTACGACATGTCAAAAAAAAATAATTTTCGAGGCATCCAAATTTCAAATCTACATTAGTAATAGGCAAACACGTTTTTTTAGATCCCTAGAACCCTTTTACGGCCGTAATACTTAACTGATTTTGGAAAGATTTATATGGTTTTAAACGAGTTTTTGTATAAATGTGCACAATCTTAATTTTACTTAAATCAGTTTGATATTTAGGGAGCTATAAGCGTTTAAAGTTGCTACTAACACATACACACTTATTGTTATACATGCATGTATCAGCTTCAAAGTGAAAAATAAACAAAGTGTGCATGTGTGTTTGCCCAATTTGCTTTTGCATAGAAATGAAACAAAGTTTTAAGTTTTTATTTAGAATGTTTTTTGTGTTTATATTTTATCGTAATTATTTATGTAAATGTTTAATATTAATTTCTAGAATGCGGTTGATTGAGTCGGCCGCTGTATACTCTAGTTGATATAAAAATTGAGAAGAAATCAAAAACTTAAAATTTGGACGCCTCGAGAATGATTTTCAAGCTATCGATGGCACAATATCGACATATTTTTGTCCCTACAAATCGGCCCACCCTAATGTACATACTATGTATGTAACTTGAAAATAATTTTCAATTTGTAAGTTTTTTAAAATTTTTTGTATTGAAATTGTGATTGAATGAGATTTTATTTAAATAGACAATACTCTTGAAAAAGTCAACCATAAAACTGATGAAACGTTGGATAAATATGTAATAAAACGTTTTTTATTGTCATAAAACAAGTTAGGCCGCATTAGCTAAATAATATCCATCAACCAACATTGAAAATAAAAAAATAGTTTATTAGAATTACAAAAATGTAATTTTAATTAAAAAACTTTCAATTAGAAATACTTGTGCTTTGTACTACTTGTGATTTGTAATTGAATTGTTTCGTAAATCTTTTTCACAAGGATTTGTATGTCCAAATAAGGGAATAAATTTTATGTTGCGCAACTTTCTTAACTTATCCTACTGCAATATTAAGAGCCATATATCTAATTTCCTTAAACGGTTAAATATAATTTAAGTATTTTAACTATTTTTAACCTAAATTTGTGCATATTTTCACTAAATTTTTTGTTAAAACATTTCAAAACAGACATCGAGCAACTTCTGCAAACAATTGCATGCATAGAAATACATATTTCTCAACTTGATCACGACAAGATTGTGCAATAATGACATTTTTATGGTGCTTAAAACGGCAAGAATACCCGGGGGTAAGAAATAAAGCAAAACAATATGTGATAAAAATTTATAAAGCCAAAAACTAGTCAAATGAACTACAACAATGCATTTAAATGTCATAAATTATTTATGTGACCTGGAAAACTTTGATCTAATAATAATGATTTCGTCGAAAGTGCAGTTGACAAATAGCTTTTAATGTTCTAGAAAACAAAATGATACCATATAAAATATTAAATAAGTAAATGATACGACATGTAAAATTATAAGAATAAATATGTACACTGACATGCAAAACAAAGCGGAGTTGCATATCACTTGCATTTCTTTGAAGAAAACTAAATCAAAACAGAGAGATGGACAGAGAGAGAGAGAGAGAGAGAGAGAGAGACAGGCAGAAATGTGGATAATGAATCAGAAATGAAAAATTAAAACAACGTGACCAATCTTTGAAGAAGTGCTTTCAAATGTTTTCATACGCGGTTCAAAAATAGCGGAGTTTTGAAGGAACAAAAACAATAACAAAATATGGAAAACGATCGAACTAGCACCAGACCATCCCTGGAACTAATTTGAAGGATAACGCGCTCAAAAATTTATGGATTTTTGGTTTAATTAAAATAAAATGCTAAAACTCTTTCGAAACTCTTTGACAACAATTTCTCGTCAAGCACCAAATCAATTTATAAGAAGCGCACATGCTTACATAAACACACACACATTTACATAAACACAGACACACACATTTACATACATAAAACCATACAGGAATACTTGTAAAAATAGTTGCACTTGCTTCGTAGGACCTCAATAAGTCGAGATCTAATGAAAATCGTGGTGAGCTGAAATCAGTAACTTCCCATTTTTTATGGCGAAGAGTAAAAAAAAATATAAAATCGACAACCATCTTTATCGTAAAGCAGTTCGGTGTGAATAAACATCAAGCGTCACTGGCAATTATTTTTTAAGTGCAAACAGGCCCCTGTCCGTTATTGTCCTTCCAGAGTTTTGTGTCTAGCTCTCTTGATACCGAGTACAGAGTGCCGAGTTTTTCAGTAATCACATGCGAACAAATTGAAATAAATATACATTTATATTGTGAATTGGTGGAGTAACAAACGAAACGCATATTAATACACGAGAGAAATCAGTGCCTAAAGCTTCCTTCGATGAGAGATAGCGAATTAGCAAAGTCGTCTGTCCTTCGACTTGATCGTGTTTCAGGTAATCCGAAACAAAAACAGCAGAAAAGAAACTAAAAAATCGGTTTAAGATCGCGAAAAGTGTAAACAAGACCTAAAATAATTAATAGTATACGGCCCTGTTCCATAAATCATAAATCACATGATGTCAAAAAATGAATTGTTACTTATTGCTGGTTTTTGTTATTTTTTTCGCATGCTTAACATACACAAGATAACATTTTATACGATTCCGAAATCTTATAATTCATGCGATCTACAAAACATTAAGTTGGGGCCATTATAAATTTTTGGAAATCATGTGATTTAAACTTATCAGTTTTTATTTTAAAAACAAACACTTACTGCTTAAACCTTTTTGGCTGGTCTGCAGAAACATCCAGGGTTCTTGGCAGGAATCGACCCTGCAATTCCCACACCATCCACTAGTCCAAAATTCCTTTTAAGAGTTTAAAAAGAAAATATAACAGTTTATATTTTTTTCTTTTGCTTCTGCAACGTTTAAGTTTTAGTAACCACAAAAATAGTACTATTTTTTAAACATTGCTGCCACCCACCCTCGTAGTAATATAAAAAGCAGATGACTTAGTAAATGAAGTAGAAATGTACCGCTTGTTTGCCGATATCGAAAGAAAATATTCTTTCGCCCAATTGCATTTGAAACAAAAATAATTTCTAAAATTTAAAAATGCAATAATACAATAGTATTAACAAAATTGTACACTAATTAAAGAATGGCAAAATTTGTCTGCAAAATAATAAAAACTAGAGTACGCCTAGTGCTCGAAATTCGAACGCCATTTTAAAGGTATACCTAATTGCTTACTCCCTTCTCTGTAGAAAAAACAATAAACAAACAAAAATTGCATACAAGCCCGCACATTTATTTGGTTAATTTTTTGCTTAAAGCTTACACATCCATACGTAATGAACGTGTACACCCATATTTAAGTCTCATCTTTCAATTCTGATCAATGCACTGCTCTGACGTTGCATACAGACATTTAGGAAGGCAGTCTATCTGCTAAAAAAAATACCACACATACATTATCTAAAGCAGCTGTTTAAAAATATCAAAAAGAAATTCACTCTTAAAATAATTAAATACAGATGGGTGACTGACTTCCTTCATTAGATTCTATTTTTAACTGAACTCGAATGAAGTATTAAAAATTGCATATCAGATGCTCTTCTCCACTTTTAACAATTGAAATCAGATGAGAACTCAGTCATTGTAAAGCAGCCTTAAAATGTGTTTTGAAAGTCATTTTTAAAATAGCAGTTTAAAAAAATAACCATACAATTTACCTGCAAAAATATCTTTCAAAGGCGCTTTTGGAAATAATCTTTTGCTCATGAAAGTACATATGCATACATACACATCTCTCAAGTTTCGTAATATTTATGAACTGGTTCTCATAGGAACATCATTGATTTCAAAAGTGCACATACTCTTACGTTCGCACGAGTAGTAAATACATATACATGTTCCATTTTTGTATGTGATGCAGTGTTGCCGAATGGCGGGTAACTACCCGAATCGGGTGTAATTTTTATTTGCATGTGTAGCGCGTGGGTAATTGCTTTCAGGTGTAGTTCGCGGGTATTTTGAAATTCTTTAGTTTTATAGCAATATTTTTTATATATATTTTATTTTCGTCTTTCAACACTTACCACGAAAATATTAAGTACGTACGTAGGCTCAAATAGTTGAAATATATATCAAAGGCAGAGCATATATTTTTAAACTTTAAATGAATTTTACATTGGTATTGAAGCACATGAATCTTTAGCATTGTGTTCCAATGTCAAAAGGATTATCATACTTGAAAACTTTAGAAAATTTTAGGTAGAATAAATCAATGAAATCAAATAAAATCAAGATTTGATTTTAGTGATGAAATTTATAATATTATGGACATTGTGGATCCCAAAAATGCACAGTATTTGCAACCACAATCTTTATATTTATTCCAAAAGAGGCTTCCATCTTTTGAAATAAGCTTGCAAAAATTTGATAATGACTTATTAGATTTCGGTAAATGATAATTTAGAGCCTGAAATTTAGTGTAAAAAAGTGTTTCAACACAAAAATTCGCTTGGGGAAAATATATTTCCCATATTAGTAAAAGTAATCAACTTTATTTTTATTTTGCCATTTTCAAATGCTTCTGCTGAAAGGATATTTGGTAGCCTTAATAATTGTAAAACTGATCTAAGAAATAAATTATCGTCTGATACCGTTGCTGCAATTTTATTTACGAAAGAAGGTATAGAAAAAAATTTTTTGTAAAAAAAAATTTAAGTAAAATTGATTTTTATGTTCTTTTTCATGTAATTTTATTAATATATATTTTTTTTAATTACTGTATAGTATAAGAAATATTGAATTACATATAATCTATTTATTTGCTGTTTGTAAGAAACTCTTATGAAATAAAATCAAAACGTATTTTTGTTGTGTGTTTATCTGGTCTATATCCTGCTTTAAATATTTCATTTAATACAAGGTGTAATTTCATTTAAATTGGGTAATTTTGGCTCCTACGAAGTGTAATTTTAATTATCTATCTTGGCAACACTGATGTGATGTAAAGTTATTCTTTTCGAAATCAATGCAACATTATTTGACTATCTTTCAGTCGCAATGACTATCTCTTTGTCTGTCACTAATGTGTTAATGTCACTTATGTAGGTTAAATGCTTTTGCGTTTCTGCTTGTGTTTCTTTCCATTCATTCTCGCTCCATATAATTAAAATCTAAATAAAGTTCGTAAAATAATCACCTTAAAAAAATAACGAAGCAATAAAATTAAACAACAATTTCTTTGTTTAATCACGTAATTAAAAATATGTCTTTTTTTGCACTTTATGTGTGAGTGTTTTTGAGATTTTTTTATTGAACTTTTTAACAAAAAAAAAAATAATACACAATAAAAATAAATGAATAAAAAATCAAATACACATCCGTATATGGCTCATATGATTCACATGTTTGCATTCAAATTGTTCATTTACCGACTTTAATTGGAAAATGTTAAAAAAGAATATAACTTGCAAATAGGTTTATAGAATATAATATTTATAAATATGACTGAATTTTATTAACATTTATTTCGTATGTTTTTTTTTTGTTATCATAAAAATATCATCCATACACTTTGTTATCAATTGAACAAGCCAGCCAGCCAGCCAGCCAGCCATTCAACGATTCGAGTTATGAGGAATAACACCGATTCGTTCAACCATGTTAAATTTTTTAACCTGCCGTAACTCCATGAACTTATTCATGTGTATGAATGACTCTGGCTAAATGAATGAAAGAGTATGAATATGAAGACTTAATTACGAAGGTGCTAATAAGTTTGTAGATTGCTCTGAATAAAAATAAAAATTTAAATTTAAAATGTATTGTGGCATAAACATCGTCGCTTTTAGTTCCAACTTAACTGTGGCCTATTTATAGTTGCTGCTAAGGTTATTCATAGACTTTTTAGTTGCAACTAAGCGACTGCTTAGTTGTTACTAAAATACTAGTTTCAGCTGAAACTAAAATTAAGTTTTAAACAAATTATAATAAAAAGAAAATAATTATAAATATATTGAACCAAAATCCAGCAAAATCTTTTTGATTTTGACTAGATGTCTCATACGAAACAAAATCAACTTCGTCACTAGATTTTGACAAAATCTACTCAAAATCTCGTAGTACACAGTGACGCAACTATGGTTTTTCCTAAATTGTACTAAAAACTACTACGCTATTCAATAATTTTTTTTGAGGGGTGTGTTTGCCAGCTGCTTTACATTTGAATAATAATTTTTGTATGGAGTTTGCCATTTGAAAATTAAAATTCGAATCAGCTGTTTTTGGCATGGATACAAAATATTGAAAAATGTCAAGAAAAACCCGGATTTTGATAGAGATTTCCATTGAAATCTATTAAAGTTTGGTATCTTTTAAATGCAATATTAAAGCTTTTAGATTTACAAGTGCAAGGTTACTCATTTCAAACGGTTGACGATGATTTTTAAGCACAAATATTTGTTTAGCGTACATGAAATTTCATTGTTGATAGAATTTTGTAGTTTTCGCAAATAACAAAAAAAAAACAAACAAGCGCTTCTAATGCTTCAGACAACATTGAAAAACAAAAAAAAAGAACCGTTTCTTTCGCTTAATACATTTAAGACACTAATGAGATTTTAACTGAAAATAGATTTTTTTTATTATAGACAAGTGTATCTTTTGTCCATCATGTAAGAAAAATCGACTATGAATAGAAGGGAATTATAAGTTGGTAGTTAAATTTAATTTGCATTTTATCTAGTTTCAACTTAAAGGTCCGACTATGAATATGCCGCATTATTTGCTTTTTTTATTATTTTAGTTAATTTAAAAATATGACGCATTTTTTTACAGATTTGCAACAGAAGTTTAAAATATGGATTGCACATACTGGGTGGTTCCCAAAAAACTTATTAAGCAATGTATTATTTTGAAACTTAAAGATTTATTCTGTCCGAAATATTAACTATCAGCAGCGGACCAAAATGAGTCGCTTTATGCTTGAGGAACGCTGTAAAAAATTGCAAACATATTATTAGACATCCAATTTATCCGAAAAATTGTGTTATCAGCCATCTAAGCGATGTCATTTGGCTGCTTTGCCGCAGCGATTTGAGCCCTTCAGACTTCTTATTAAAGGGTGCCGTTAAAGACCGATGCTTTGCGAATAATCCAAAAACTATCAACACCGTCTATAATGTGTTGGAGAATTAGATTGACAGGATAAGCTATTGCGAATACAGCTGCAGCAGTTACATGAGTTAAACCGTGTTCCATAAATAATTTGTTATTTCTAATGCAGTCATAATAAACCAAAAGAAATTAAGCTGAGTTCATTTTAATTAATTTTTAAATGGATCCCTCCCTGTGTTTTTACCATCTGGTATATTAAATTAAGTTTTCACAAAAACTATACAGTCTATTTTTTCTATAACGAACACATTTTTAATGCATTTTTCTCTTTAACGAATTATTGTTTTGAGGTCTTCCTCTTCGTGATATATTTTTTTAATTTTAGTTGCTCAATAACGAATTACTCTACAATGAATTCGAATGTATTAAAGTTTTATTGTTCGCAAGTTCGTGATGCAGGACATGAAGAATTGCCAAGAAAAAGTGTTAATGACAAAGTAATAAGTTAAATTGCTGACAAACATATGAAGTACATACTTTTCACTGCTTGTGCTATGACGTTTTAATTCATTACTTTAAAATGGCGATATCATTAGAGGTAACTACTTTTCACGGGTTTCAAAAAATATAACAAAAATTATGAATCGTCCGCTTGGAATATTGAGCTAGTGCCTTTGAATGAATTGTTGCGTTTAATGTCTAGTGTTTAACTTACTGGTATCTTGCACAACTAGTTTATAACGCGATAAAAGGTTGTTTTCAGGAACATACACATAATTTAAAAACTCATGCTTTCGGCAGGAGTTAAAAATCTGGGAATATTTTACTTGTTTATTTTCTAGTAAGTACTTATATGACTACTTTCAAGTCATGCAGACGGTATGGAGTTTGTGTGAAAAAGTATGTTTTATCTTAACAGAAGTGATTATTAAGTTTTTTCTGTGAATATTGCTGCCTTATTTTGCTCTATATAGCGATTCAGTAACTTTTAACGATTCGTTAAAATGTAAATTACTCTACAATTTTTGTTGTTTGCACAAACATGTGGTATCTCCATTAAAGAAGCGAAAAGCACAAAGGAAAATTAAAAGAAAAACAAAAAAATGAAACACATTACGTGTTCCAATAGACTTAAGAAGCGAAGTCTTGACACTGCTTTCCTGCAAACTCAGGCTTCAGACCCAGACGGATAATATAATGAAGTAAATGTTAGTTGGGTCACAAAAAAACCACTGTAAACATTCTTAGCAGTTTTGGATTCATCTGAACTACCTCAATACTTTAAAATTCTGCCTTCCAAAACAAGTTTACAAACATTTTGTCATGAAATTTATTAATTTTTAACAATAAAGGCAAATAAAATTTGCATGTGTGCTACACTATTATTTATAAATACGAGTACATAAGTGATTCCACATGTAGGCGTATTGTTCTAAAACAACAACTTACATTGAATTCAACAGAAGGCGTGCTTCTATTGAACATCCGGCTCTTGTCGATTCGACAACAATACTAAAACAATTGCCGTTTGCATAACAGCACCGAATATAGTTGAAAATTATATAATTATCCGTTGCATTTATTTTATTGCTACGATTATCGAATCGCACTACTGTTCTGCCAGTAATATATTTTGTTGTGATGTTTGCCGTGTTTCCGACTCTCCCGATTAAATTTTTTTGTAGATGTCTACGATTTACCAAAGGGCAGGCACGACTCGAAAAATTCGACCTTTTTGTAAATATCGCAGTATTCAATAAATTTTTTTTGTTTCTACAAACTATTTTTAACTATTAAATTAATATTATTTTTTTCTTCTTTTTCAGATTAACTTCCATTTCTTTTGTAAGTATTTATATTGAATGTTTAAACTATAATACATTAAACAATTGCTGAAGTCTGTATCTGAACTAAAGTTTATGATTTGAAACATGTCGAGGTCTATAATAATTTATGCGAACAGTGAGACGTTTCGCAGTCAAAAGATTTTACTTTCGATAGATTGATATTTTGTAGTAATTTTTGGGGTCCGTACAAAAAGTGTAAAAAGGAACGCTGTTGTCTATTAATTTTCTACTGATTTTCTGGGTTAAATTTACAGAACCATTTTAATGTTTCATTTTCAAAGTCGATTTCGAAAAATTTCGCAAAATTTAAAATAAAATTTTTAGGCAACAGTTTTAAACTGCATTATTATCAGATCATTTTCAATTTCATTGGTTTCTATATACAGTTCTACATCAGTTCCACAGTAAACATCATTCAATGATAGATAATTTGCTTCTAATATAATCAAAGCTGAAAATCGGTAACAGCATTTGTTGCTAAAAGTTCTGATTATTATTGGACACACTGCAATCGGTGCTTTCATCTAATATTATTGAATACTAATTATCTTTACAAACGTTTTTAATGTCGGCAACATTTCCTGGCCCGATAACTTCTGTGACAATTTTTTTTTTATTCGTTTTCTTAACAATTTGCGAATCTGAAATACCTTCTTTAAGTAAGTTAGTTTTAAATGGTCAAATATTTGGAATGGCAAATTATACTACGCAACAAACATAGTCAAATTAATTTCCAACGTTTACGCTGACTGTTCTGTGGGGCAATCTGTGTTTTTCATAAAAACGCCAATTTTCCGTGTTGTTTTCTAAACTTTTTTTATTGTGTCTGTCACACGATGCATGGCACTTAATGTGTACTATTGTGCTACCCATTCTTTCTCTAAATGGAGCAAGGTGTGGTCCAGAAGTGCTAATGTATAAAACTTATTTAATTCACAGTAAAATTACTGCAATGATAAATTGCCTTATCAAATTACTAAAACTTGGGTGATTTCTTAAACGTACTAAATAAGCCATTGGTGTAGTATTGTACTTTTCAAGTTTGAATAGGACAAAAAAAGTACAATTGTACCAATTTTGCTATCCCTCATTTGAATAGTTGGATTAAAAATAACCCTTTACCCGAAGATGAATGCGATGAACAAAGAAAATGATGAAGAGCTCAATTAAACTGAAATTCTAGAGCCCAAATTAAAAAACGAAGATGTCATTAAGAACTTCGAAATTTGTATTAAATAGGCTCAACAAAATAATATTAGTGGCACAATATTAATGTTTTTTAGAGAGTTTCAAGAAGATATCCATTCCGAAAAACAGATTGTCCTTAACCAGCTTTTTAAGTAAATTATTTTTGTATTACAGTGTTTTTATGAATTTTTCCTTTTTAATATTTATTTTAAATTACTATAATTTTAATCAAATATTTAAAAAATACTACCGAAGTTTTGATTTAGTTGCCTTTTGTTCAATAGCACTTTTATCATAACTGCAAAAAATTAATAATTTCTGTCACTATTTTTTAAAATCCCATACAAACTCAATTTTTAAGTGCCCTTTCTTGTACCTGCACATTTAAGACAAAAGCCCAAAATTTTTGGCATTTTAAAATTATTTTCGTACAAATTTACAATTTAATTTACATTTGCAATTAAACAAATCATAACACAATTCGCAAGTTGTCATCATTAAAATTCATCTACTTTGTTTGCATAACAAGAATTATATTAGCTGTGTTCGAGTGCAGTAAATGAGTAATTACTGAGTAAACTGAAAAGTTTACTCTCAAAAAATGCTGTAGCACAAAAAAAAAATACGCGAACGGAAAAATTGTAAAAATTAGTAAGATTAAGGAAACAAGTGATTGCAAATCGATAAAGTGTTGAAATATATTTACACGTTAGACTACTCAACTCTTTTTCTTGTTGGTACTCGATGCAATATTTTAATTATAACACGAATATTTTAAGAAAATATGAACAAATTATTTTCTATAATCATTTCAATGTGTTTATTTTCATTTTATTTGATTTTTCTAATTTGTATCTGGTTAAATTTATTCAAAAGTATATGATTATTTGTTTTTGCTATTGACTACCCTAAAAGCAAGTGCAGTACTAAGTAACCATATACTATTTAGCATTTTCACAACTCTAAAGAAATAACAAAATAGCAACGAAAATGGCTTTAATTGGTTTCTACATTCCTTTCCTTTTAAAATACGTGTTCAACGAACGAATAGTTTAAAAATAATTGTTCTCTTATTATATAATATTATTTCAGTTCAGATTTTTTAAATAATTTTTTCACCAATTGTATACGTTTTGTTTCCTTACTTTTGTTTGTTTACCTTTTGAATCATATGTTTTTTGGTTTTACTACATTTTACTACAAGAAATTTCTGCAGTAAAAATTTGTAAATTCTCAGCCATGAACTGTCACTTTACGCTCTCAATTTGTGTTCTCATTTACTGTAACTGGAGTAAACGAACGCAATTTAGTAAAATGCAGTAAAGTTCAGTAAAAATTTTTAAAAACTTTTGGGTACTCGAACACACTTAATAAGAGAGTATTTGCCGTCGATTTTACTATGGGTCATCAACAATTGTTCCTGAAGTTGTAGACTGTGTTCTATTTTATCATTAAGCCGTTAATATGCTCCTGCATATTCCATAATTACGAACAAATTCCCAAAATATGATCATCCCGTTCAGAAAGTATAGATTTATTTATTTAAGATTTCTATCATAGTTCCCCCCGCTGTGCTGCGCTATTGACTCAATGTTGACTACATTTTATTGGAAACATCAAAGGTAAAGCCAAATAAAAAAACATGTGTAACCTGTCCTACGCGAAGATTTATAAATAAATATTGTTCAACATAATCGTTGTTATTAACGGTTGCTTTTTAAACCTGATATACCGCCCAGTTATCAGCAGTTAACACGCGTATTTGGTAAAGAGCAATTCTGTTCTGTTTCCTATCATTACTTAGTTTAGCTGCACTTTTTGGCAGGAATGCACAATTGCGTAAATACACATCAAAGCAGGAAAGCACATTTAAGATAACCGCCTTTTTGACTTATCTGCACAAAGAATTGTGCAAAGTTAATTGTGCAGCTAAGTAAAAATTACTGTATACATACATATTTACGGTCTTATTCATAAACGATTAATAAAGTTATAGTAAGTTTAATGTTGGATTTTTATTTGGGAAACCCGGTTTTAATGCACACATTAACTTTATTAATGGTTTGTGAATAAGGCCATTAGAGTTTTGAATAAAATCGACGATGCTGTAAGTTTTTAATTTAGTACTGGATATAACGAACAATTCAATTTAAGGAACAAGCCTGATAACAATTATGTTCGCTAAATCGGAAAACTACTATATTTTTGTATACATATTACACATATATGCATATAAAATGTGATTCCATATTAACAAATTGTTAAAGCAGTCTTTTAAATCTCTATTATATTATATATTGAATATGTGTTAATTGAAAAGCAACTAAAACTATTAAGTTCACGGTTAGTTTAATTATTATCCAGTGAACTTTGTGAAAGAGTACAGCTCAGCATATTTTAATTAAAAATTCAAAACACAAATAATGAAGTTTCAATCATATTATATTTTTTTTAGTAAAATGCATGACCATATATCCGATAGATACACACACATTATTAAATAACATAAAATGAGTTGAACAACATGTGGTAAAATAGAAATGAAATTTCCTTGCAATTTCCCTTAAATTATGCTGATAATTTTGTTTTTAAAATTAATTAAATTTAACAGTGTAACGATCGATGACAGTATTAACAAAATAATAAAAACAATTTAATCGTTGACACGAATCTTTTTGCATAAAACTGTCATCGCAATAAAGATTCAATTAATTTTATCCATGTAATTGTGTTTAATTAAGTCAAAAATGTCGTTTACACAACATTGAAAAATTAAAAACGATATTTAACGGAGAGGGATTTTATAAAAAGCTGGGAGGCAGATTTTTTTTAAGTTAACGCGAGGGATTATAAAACACAAATTCAATTCAATTGCAATCACATCAAAATCTTCAATACAGAATTTAAGTCAGCAGGAGTTCCTAAACTTTATCGTCTCTTCAAGCATTTGCTAATTTTTGTTTTGTTTTGGTGGACGTACTGCATATTTGATAATAATAATAATAATATGTAAGTATTTTGCAAATTAGTCAACTTTAATTAATAATGTATTTATTTATTGGTTTTCAATATTCCACAGTTAAGTGCAACGAATTTAACGATTTAATATTTTAATTAGTAAAGTAAATGTAATATTTGATTTGTTTTTTTAAATTAAAATTTATTGTTTAGTCTATGCCATGACAATGGAATAATCCCGTCAATAAGCCTTCTATCTCACCTCTACAAATTATTGACCAAAATTGTAACAAGACGTTTGGAAAACATATTGGACTTCTGTCAACCTCGGGATTCTTTCAACAAGCAGGATTTGGAAGTGGTTTTGGTACTAACGACCATCTACAAACAATTATCGAGAAAACTGTGGAATACAATAGACCACTTGTGTTGATATTCATTGACTTTAAAAAAGCATTCGATACCGTTGAACACGTGGCTGTACAGTACGCATTGCAGGAGTGCCCAATCGATCCAAGATACTGCAAGTTGCTTAGCAATATTTACGCAACCGCTACAGCAAGTGTCATGTTACACAAAAGTACTGGAAAATTTAACATACAGAGGGAAGTTAGACAGGGCGATACAATATCCCCTAAAGTTTTTACTGCAGTACTGGAATATGCTTTTAAAACTCTTGACTGTGACGATAAAAATACAGTTCAACTTCGACAAATCGGACGCATATAGTTTTAGGCTCGGTCGGATTAATGAGTTGCCCGGGTGGAAATATTGAAATAATCTAAGTGAATTAAATATGTACACACATACATCCATTGTACTATGATTTGTTAAAAAACATTAAATTATTATATTAAATTATTAAAATATGTAATCTAAGTGAATTAAATACAATGATTATTTTGTGTTGACTAACTTAGAATATCCTGCACATCCAAATTATTCTCCTCAGTCCACTGAACGCAAACTGAAACTTTAATTTGTCTAACCAGCCTAAACTCGCCGAAAAATCGTCCTTCCCCGTCATCTTTACATAAAAGAAATTGGCCTTTGCTTTTAAAATTTCTGAGGAAATCGGGATAAGATTGTGTCTTTGCTGCTAAAATCATGAGTAAAGCGCTTCCTCTAATCTGGATTTTCTGCTTTTTTCATAACTTTTCTATTTCCTAAAAAAAGTTAAATTACGAAAATGGTTTATTAAATTATTTTGGTTCAAATGTTACCGGGTCCATTATAGATATTCGAAATAAATTGTTTTGTCTTCTCCTTATTTTTTTTTAATGTCGCAAATTGTTGATTTAGGAAGATGGAATTTTTCGGCAACCTGCCTAATAGATTTTCCCTCATCAAGACTTTGTAAAGCATCATATTGTTTTCTTTACGGTTAGTGTTTTATGTCTTCGTTAATTATTTAAAAAACATTCACTTGGAATGGAATTAGACAAATACGCTTGCGAAAGAATGAACCGAAACTGAAGTAATGATAGTGCAAAATGTAAATCAAAGTATGAGTAACAAAACATGCATAACAAAATTTTTTTTTCGTATTGTAGAGATAAAAATTTTGAATTGTCGAAAATGTAGAAGTGACCGAATTATTGGAGTGACCGGATTGGCGCATGTCCGCACTGCCGAAGGTGTACTGTATTAGTATCAACGGCGAATATCTTAACCATCTACGATTTGCTGACGATATCGTCTTAATAACCGACAACCTACGCAATGCTAATGCAATGCCAGGCGTATCTTTAAGAGATCGCATAACGAACAAGAGTGAATGGCAGGACAACTAGATCGAATGAATGGCAATCGGTGGACGAAACGTTTACTAGAATATGACAAGATGAACAGAGGAAGACCACCGACGATATTAAAAGAGGCCCATGACCAACAGTGGACGCAAGCGGTTGCTAGGTGATGATGCTGATGAATCCTGAACGAAATTATAATTGATAAATCCATACCAGAAAATGACATAAATAAAGTGAGTTATGTATGACACTGCCATTGTAGTCGAGAAAGTTAAAACCTAGCGACATTGGCGCATATTGAGAAATCATAACCAAAGTCGTAACTAATAAAACAGAAATTAAAAAATAGTTCACAGATAGTTATACTCGTAGATCTTATTCACGATTCATAACTATCGCAGCAACTGTTTTCAGCTGATGTAAGAAATGCAACCCTGCATATTGGCATGTAGAGATAATCACTCTTATCGTGAATATTTTTTTCCTTCGAAATATTTTCCTTTTGCCTGATGTTCCAATCGTGAATAATTCCCGCGAAAAATGTTCGCAAGAGAAAATAAATTCCTCTTATCATGAATAACATTTCTGAAAGGAATTTTTCCACTTTTCCCTTGGTTTTGTTCACTTAACTTTTGCAGGTGAAATGAAAAAAAAATCATGTAATTTCAACATTTTCCTTCTAATCACATATTCAAGTTTATAAATATATCTTTTTAGGACAAGATCAGTAATAATACTGTTCATTATTCTTAATAATATTTCCCACCAAAATCTTTTTGGACAAAGTATGCATCTTTTTGGTATATAACCATTTAATTTATAACAAAAGATGTGCATTTCTTTATTATTAAACTTGATTTGTTTAATTGTAAGCTTTTCAAATGTTCTCTCCTTTTATACATTCACTGGGAACTGATAACGGGAGAAAAGTTCACGGGAGATTCACGATAGCAATTTTCCCTTCGAGAGAAATAAAAATTTCATGGGAACAAAAATTCCACTTGTTATTCACGATAGGGATGAATAAAATGTCGATAATATATTGATCGATACTTATTGTAATTAATTAAAAAGCTTAAGAAGATATTAAAAAAACAATTTTTATTCTTTAAAACATTTATGCAAATCCTAAAAAATTTAATTTTTTGTTCACAGTTTGTATATAAATCAATTAAAATAAGGAGCTGTAAAAGTATAGTTATTCAATAGAACTTTCTAGACCAAAAACAAATCTCTAGTATAGTTTTTTTGTACAGATGTTTTTTTGTATGCAATAGAAATCAATCAGCTGTTTGAATGTGTTAGTTAGTTATCATTTAGTTACAGCTTCACTCATAACTAATTGCAAACTTTTTGTGCTGAAAGTAACCAACTGTGAATAACTTAAATAGGTACTTAAAAAAGTTAACACTTAGTGTTAATTTCTGAATATGCGACATTGTCGATAACAAGGTGAATGCCGCAGGATTTTGTCTACTACACGCTTGCATCCATAAATGAAGCGAAAACAAGGGATACTTTTCGTTTTTGTTCATTTCTTACATTTTCTTGAAATTTATATTTTTGTATTAACATTTATAGTCCGCAGACGACTCAAGGCGATGTTGTCTGTTACGAGTCTCTGCGTTAGCGAGACATTAACCAGGTGGCATCAGAACGGCAGCTGACTATTTTTTGTATTGTTTATATTTACTTTGTACTTCGAATTTGAAAAAGAGTGGCTTTATCTTTTTCTGTATCTGTTTTCTTTGTTTTATTTTGTCAGAAACAATATAATAAAATGCCTGTTGTTCTAGTATTGTTGTACTAAAAATATTCCCTAGTTAATACACTCAAAAGAAAATCAATCCATCCGTACTTAAATCAATTGCAAGCGGTGTTAAAAGCACGGTAATCCGAGATTTACTTAAATCAAGTACAGAAAGATTGATTCAAATACGAACGGATTTAAATGTTCAATTTAATTTTAGAATTTTTTAGTTAAGTTGATTCAACATTTTTCACGTGATTAAAGAATTTTTTACTCATTTTAAGAAACTCCCGGATTGGTTATCTAAAGTAATACCATTTTCGGCGTTATTAAAGTACATTTTATTGTTATTTGTACTCAAAATTTTGAGTACGATTTGTACTCAAAGTTAGTTTAGTACAGCGTTTTTCTTTCTGTGTACGTCTTGGATGATATTATCTGTTAAAAGTCATAATACACGGACGCCTGCGACACAAAATCGGCCTCTGTCATCTATTAAAGTTTGAACATTTACTTTAAAAATTCATATTTATGACACCAAAGAAAAGTAAGCAAGTGTCATCGATGGCTTAACGTTGACAGCGTTTGTCACGATTTGTGCCAAAAAGCTGACCAAAAAGGCAAAAATGAATTTAAAGAAATCTTTAAAACAAAGTACGCAGCTCGATACACAACAACATTTTACATCATATTGTAAATTTTAAAGACTTGATGTTGCGATTTGTTGCACTGCTGAAGTCAGGAAAGTGAAGAAAATTACATGAGCTTTTAATGTTTTTTTTTCGGTTTCAAGATGTTTGTATGATATTTTTTTTGTGGCTAAACGAATAAAGGACTACATTTTTTTTAACTGGAATTGTTTTTAAAAAGCTATTTTTGATATTTAAAAAGGATATTATTTTAAATATAAATTTTGAAACAATTCGTTTAAAATTTTTAAAATAATTTTTTTGCAAAAAAAAAAAGAAAAAAGGTTTTTAAAAATGAAGGTAGCAAATGTTTTATACCACAATAAAATGTAGAATCTCTAATTTTAGACCAAAAAAAAGTTTGCGCAAGTTTGGCCATTAATTTTAGAGCTTTTTTTCATTTTCAAATTTAATTTTTTTGCTCTTCAGGCACTTCTTCAAATACTTTTTTGACGTCCTAATCTTTTGTGTCTATTGAATTATTGATTTTAAATCTTATTCACGTCACTTTTAACACTTGACAATGTGATTACCTGCCTATAAAAATGAATTTGCAAAATGCTTATTATCGCTAATAGTTATAAGAGAGTGTCCCACAGCCCCATAAAACAGTTTTTATTTATTTGCGCTCTATACATCATTATTTGTTATCTAACTAGAATAATTTTTAAAAGCATTAATCTCTAAAATTAGATTAAAAAAAGAAAACATCGGCAAATGAAAAATACATGGGTCACCCAGGTACCAGACTACTCACTAACTTATGTGTTGGAAAAACATAAAAAAAATCCGCCACTAGATTTTTTGTATCAAATTACACTTAAAACAATGAAAAAACTCAATCTTCCAATTAAAAAAATACGTTTAATAATTTTGCCCAACTTTTTGGCTCAAATACTTCTCTTTGGCAATGAATCACTATGACGTTCGCCACCGGGTGACAGTGTATACACATACATATGTACATACAATTTTGTTTTGACGCAAAACATATTCCAACAAAGAATTATAAAACAACTAGGAAAACAATTTTAAAAAAATATAAAAATAAAAACAAAAGCCTTTAGTGCAATTAAAAGCTTAAAACCAACACACGTGGGTGTTTATTAAATAAAGAAACATTTATCTTTTATATAAAACGCCAACATGTCAATTGCTGATGAATCCCAAGAAAAGGTAATTGCACTTTTTGTTATTCTGTATGCTTTACTTTTGAAAAAAATAATTTGATTTAAAATGCTTTACACTTGTGCTTAACACGACACTTTGCACAACACTTTTCTATTCGTAAAAAACAAGTGTGACAAACAGTAACTATTTCAAACCTGTTAACAGAAAGATCAATAGCAATTACAGCAGAAATGGAAAATTCATTTGCACTTTTATGTGAAAAAAAATTTAAACTAAAAATAGGTACAAGCACAAACCCCTCAGCCTTTTTGGCTTAAGTCTCAAACACATTAATTAGACTGCGCGCTACACACCAAGCCGACTACAAATGCCGTTGGCTGCATTTGGGTTCATCAATATTGCGTATTGCATTGCTTATGTTTAGCATATACAACACTTATTTAAGTTAACTCACAATTAAAAAAAAATTAAAGCAAGAAGGTTCTTGTGTATGTTAAGCAAAACAGTAATTTTTTTTTTTGGAACTTACAAAGTAATATTACACATGAAACCCGTTTTTCCACACAATATTCCACGTTATTTTTCGTTTAGGGCACTGCTACACGTTCAATATATGTAACCCGGCCTATAAAAAGGTGGTTTATGACTCAAAAAAAATTTTAACACTTTTTTTGAGACGCTCTTTCACGTGGTGAAAACTAGAAAGTCCTAACATGCTTAGAAGTGTACTAAAAATGTAAAGAAAGCAGAGCACAAATGAAACAAAAACAGAATTTTATTGAAAATCCAGAATCAAGATAATAAATGGAATTGAAAAATTTTAAAACAGGATTGAACGCTGCAAAAACGATTTTACCAAAACAAAAGCTGTTTTGCACAAAAAATATTTATTTAGCAGTATTAAGTAGTTTTCTTCGTCGCTATCCTTGTTGAAACCTTTGAAGTTGCTCGATTTTTCGAATCTCCTTCTGGAGATGAGGCTTTACGTTTTCTTGATTTTTTTATTGCAGTTGAAGTCATCGCTCTTTATATACACACACATTTATGCTCTTTTGCCTTTTTTGGTTGCCTTTTGGGCATGACTGTTCACAATGCAAAAGAAAAACTATTAAGAAACTGACGAAATGCATTGTTTATCTTTAACAGCTGTTTCTCGCAATTTCTTTTTTGAGTCATAAGCCACCTTTTCATAGGCCGGGTCACATATGTATATCGACTGCGATTCAGTATCGCGATATTTATTGAATGTCTAGCATGCAGTATTGACGCAAGTAATGACGGCTCACTTAATATTTTGATATCCGGAATATGAATCGCAATCCAAATATTACAATATATTGAACGTGTAGGAGTGTGCCCTTAAATATTCATATATATTTTTCTAATTTCTTTTGGTTTTCAAAACGTGAAATAAAATACAAAATCATGGAACACAAACTACTACATGGTCTGACGTTTTATGTTTGCAATAATTATTAACAAAAATTTGTTGACAATTATTGCAACATATGTTGCCAACACCATCAATGAACTCAATTTTGTGATGTTTTTTTCTGCCATATAAAACCTCTCACTTATTTTATTTTATTGTATTAGCAGCATTAGATCTGCTCATTATCGTTAACGAAAATATAAATTAACCATATTTGGGTACACCGACAACGGTGATCGTTTGTGCAGCCGTTACGTCGTGAGAATAATCGTTCTCATATAAACGTGTGTTTTAGTTTTGACAGATTGTGGTCGGCAGCATGCAGTCTACTATGTGTTGTAAGCATTAAGCGTAGAAGCACAAAAAATCTCGTGTGGTTATTTTGGTTTCCCATTTTATAATGAATAGACAGACACATGTCGCATTAACGCTTGCAAATTGTGAAATATTGAAAATACTCCAGAAAATGCTCAATAAAATAACACAGTACAACATTTTTCAGTTCATTGATTTGGGACTCAATTCTGAGAATTGCTCGTGAAAGTAGCCCAAAACTATGAACTTCTGAATCATTTATTTTGTCAAGTTGGCTGCTCAACGGCTGCAACGGTATTATATTTTCCAGTGACGGCTCTCATGTACATACATATGTATGTATATAGTAGAAATTTTTCTGCGAAAAGTGTATGAACATTGGATACTCAGATTGCGGCACTTACGCGCCAGTCGCGACGGCTATGTGGCCGAAATCATATTCAAACCTTATTATGACATAAAATTATATTTCCAATAATGTTTGTTATTGATATTAAAAATATGTTTTTTTTGTGTTATTTTAATTTAAAATTGTAAGTAAACCTTCAAAAACAAACTTACTCCATTCGCTCACAAACAAAAACTTAAAATTGTCAAAAAAGAAGTCATTGAATACACAAAACCCAAATAAAAATTCTGCACTGAGTATTAAGCTCGTGCCTTTGAGATACATGATTGTTGTGTTTGATGGCAAGTGTTTTTCACACTGATCTATTGGTCAAGTGTTTGATTACGCGCCAAAAATTTGTCTTCCCACATACAATTGAGAACAGGTATCACATTCCTTCGCCAGGTGCAGGATAGGGGCACGCTATACTACTGCGCCACCCAGGAAACAAATTCCTTGCTTATTTGCTAATAAGTAATTCTAGAACTAGTGCAAAGTAATGCAGACGGTATGTAGTTTGTGTTGCAAAGTATATATTTTGTTCTTAATAAAAAGCCATTACTAAATTTTTTCCTGGGTTTATTGTGTTTATACTATTTAATATTAAAATTTTTGTTTAATTATAAGTTCCCCAATTGCATAACGTTTTAATCGCTCATCGAGCTTACTGACTTCTTCAAAATAAAAAAGACTAAAGTTAAAAAATTCTCACTCATGACAAAAATCAGCTGTTTCATAGAAGCAGCTATTTCAATAAAAACATAAAAAAGAAATAATTTATATCACGTAAAAATTTATTAAATAACGGCGTAGTATAATTTATTTATTTAAAATTAATTAACTCTGGTTAATAACTTTCTGCAAGAACACATACAGACACACATACACAAATACATAAATATATATTCTGTTTTTATAATAAAACGTAATAAACGAGTAAACAAAATAACAAAAAGATTTAGTCATCTGTTGTTATTTGGTTAACAAAAACTGATGACAACTTTATTTTGCATTTAAAAATGATTTCATAAACTGTTTATTTGTTTTTTTAATTTTCCTAAATCCGGCAAACACATTCAGCTTTATTTAACTACTTTATTTTTATGAATCGTATTTTTTTTTAAGTTTCATACCAATTTCACTAATGTTTATTTAGTTTATTATGACTTGTCTTCGAATCTCTAAACTAAATACAAACTAGTGATGTAACGAATACTCGTATTCGTATTTTCGTATATTCGCCTATTTTCGTATTCGTCGTATTCATCGATATATTTCGAAAATATTCATGCAAATAAACATTAGATAAATGCAGTTCAAAAATTATGATTTTTTAATAATTAAATCAAGTTCAAATCTGAATTTACCAATTTCTTTTTGATTTAAGAAGAATGGATCGGTATTGATTTCGAAGTCGCTGTACCATCTCATCGGCGTTCTTTGTTCGATTTTACCACTTTTGACGGCTACTAAAGGTACGGTCGCACATGCCAAATATTTGCCGAAAAACGTGACCAACAGACAAGCAATTTGCATTTTCTTTAATTCCAATATTTTTTTTTAATATGGGTTCGCATTTATTAAAAATAATATAAAAATAGCATTTTGCGGCATAATTGACTTCATTTTGTGATATAAAAACCAAGTTAAATCACACTAACCTTAAGCAAAAGTAGTGGTTACGTTTTTTGGGCAAATGTTTACCAAGTGTGACTGTACCTTAAGAATATCAACTATTTAACCGTATTATTTAATAAATTAGAATACGAGAATTATTTCTATTAATTTTTAAAATTGTACGAAATTCCCGTCTCTGATGATTATCTATTTCAAAATTAACGCAAGATTTTAATTTTCCGCCATTTGTGCAGTAAAAACAATAAAACAATTTGACAGCTGACAGTTTAGGGTTTGTAAAAATGAGGCGTTACAGGACAGACCAAAGTGGTTTCATTTCATATCTCAAAAATAATGAAAAATTAATTTCTTCGTTTTCTATTTAATTTAAATCTTACTTTATTTCTGGGACACTTTTTATTATTACTCAGTCGCTTTTTCCAGCGCCATTGGCTGCTGAGTTTGTACTAATTTTTATTAAAAACTTATATTTTAGCTTCAAATACGGAATTGGCCCCTGTTCCTAGATTTGGCGTCCTAAACAAAGTTAATAAATTCCACTATGACTGTTAAATGTTTAACAGCACTCTGTTAAGTATATAAAAGAGCTCTGTTAACTGCAAAAATAGCACGCTAAAATTTTTGCTCATGTCCATGCTAGTTAAATTTAAATTTATCTTCACACACATCAAACACGTTTATATGTTCTTAAACGGGGTTTTACATAGATTTGCACAATCTTAATTTTATTTAAATCGGTCCGATATTTAGGGAGCTATAAGCGTTTGAAGTTGCTACTGACACGTGCACACTTATTACGCATTCAACACATGCACACTTCTTACATTTCAAGCTTCAACTTGAAAAATAAACATTATGTGCATGTGTGTTTGCCCAATTTGCTTTTGCATAGAAATTAGACAGAGTTTTAAGTAGTTTATTTAGAATGCTTTTTGTGTTTGCACTTTATCGTATGTATTTATGTAAATGTATAATATTAACTTCTAGAATGCGGTCAATTGAGTCGACTGCTGGATACACTAATTAATAATTCACTTACCAGGTTGCAGCAGGGCTACAACAAACACAACTGAGCCACAAACACACAAAGTAGTGGAATTTGTGTACTCCAAGAATATAGAGCGAAAATTAATCAACTGACGCGATGCTGACAGCGCGTAAATAAATTCGCTTTGGCCTTTTGCGATGCGATGTGTAAATAAGTGCCACACCACTAAACATTCGATCGATCGCAACACGGTGGCGTGACTAAATATTTCTCGTATTTTTATTTATTTACTTTCCGCCACGTCAGATGGCCGGCGTCACCTATTCTATTGCTAAATGTTCTACGATAGCTTTTTGAATTAAGAATTATGTTGAGGAAAGGCATCTTCAGTATCACTTTCACTCGTAAGAGTACCTTAAGGCACTCTTCACAAAAGTTGTACTGACGCACAATATATAATTTTTTATATCAAATAACCTTTTTTACAGTTTCTAAAAGGTGTAGCAAAATATTTTTTAAAGCTTCGAAACCTCTCAAAAGCTCTTTTTATATCTTTTATGATTATTTTTGGCAAGTCTGTGCAAATGCAAGCAAAAAATTGTGCAGTTGCATGTCATGTTATCAATTATATCAATTTTAGTATTTTTGAGTTCCTCGATCGTAACGACAATTTCTTTTCTTACAGAAATATTTATCTTTATCATTTGGAAGTTTGGTTTTTGTTAATACAGTGTTTTTATTAATAATTTCACAGGGATGTCTCAAAGCACTCACTAAGCGCCTGTCCCACAATGTCGAACGAATTCTTTCTTTCATGAAATTACATCTTTCATGAAACAAAATTTTAGAATTTGTTTTTCTTTTAAATGTAATTGTACGAAAGAACGAAAACGTGTGTCATCGTGGCACTGGCAGTAATGTTTCTCTGCTTATTTTACGGGCTTCCAAATATTTTTTTTAAATCGGAGGCCCAAAAACACCATAAAAAATTATTCTCATAATATTTTCGCATTTTTTCTTAAGCTGTGCATTAGAGGGCTAATATCTTGGATCAATCAATGATGTTGTTGACGTGATAAACACAATTTAAACGTCTAAAACTGAAAATTTTCTACTGTATTGTAACTAACTGATTTATGGGATGAATTAAAGTAATTAAGGATATTTTCTTGTCGAAGCAAAAAAGCTCAAGTTAAGGTTAAGAAAATATACCTAAAATTAAAAATGTGAAAATCGCCGGCCCTTTAATGTCGGTGAAGTGAAAGAATTGTCAAATTTCGAAAAAATATTATCATCCATTCATCGACTACAAAACACATGAAATAAAAACTAATTTAAACAGATTTGAATTACTTATAAATAGTTGTGAAAATATTCTCTATAAAAACCCTTGAACTGCTTTTTAAAAGCGCAAACAGAAAGTGAGAACAACCAAATCGAAAAATAAAAACGTTCTGTAGAATAATTCCAGTGAAAAGTTAATAATTTCCAAGTCAATATGAAAAACAACAATCCAACTTGGAGTCCATTATGAAATACAAGAAAGTGATTTATTGTGATCGACATGTTAATATCGATCGCAGTATGATAATTTCTTCATTATTCAAGCGAAGGGGGACTTTTTTTCAATTAAATTTGATATGTGTTTTTTTTGCAGACGTCGTTCATAATCGAGCCACAGACAGGTTGCGCTAAATTTCAAATCAAATATTCATCTTCGTATTCGCGAATACTGAAGCAGATATTCGTTAATGGTTAAAAATTGATATTCGTTACATCACTAATGCAAACAAATGAGGTTTCATTTCATGTGCAAAATTTTGATGATTCTATTTTGAATTGTCAAAGTCGTTACCCAAGTGGTTGTCATAACATAACGAATAGAAGTCATGTGAAATTTATTTAGAAGTTTAACTATTCTGAATGACATCTGTCGTCTGTTGCAGTTTAATAAGTTGCACAGTGGGACGGATGGTAAATAAATGGTAGCTTAATACCGATGCTGTCGTAAGCAAAACTAGCTAAGCATTTGGAACACGTTTATATATCCTTGCATACAGCCTCATAGCGTGCAGTTATCCTTTTGAAATGAAGCCCAAATAAGTTTTATGTAAACATCAACTGTATTTGCAGTTCATTTCGAAAGGATAACTACATAAATACTTCAATATTAAGTGCGTACATATCGTCAGCTTAAATCCAACAGGTTATTTAATTTTTAGTAGCCAAATTTTAGAAAAATGAATAAAAGAAAATTTACTCAAACCCTAAAGATAATAAATACCTTTAAAAATGTTGAGTGGGTGTACACCAGTCAGTTTACAGCTTCACACCAGACTTATATCAAGTATAATAATATTTATTTGGTAACCGATTCTTAGTTCACTTTCCTCGATTTGGTGCGCAAGGCTGGGCTGGGTAATTGGTTTTGCATTTCGTGTCAACCGAGAAAATTGACGTTAATTTTGTCTCTTATTGCATAAGTAAAAGACAGTAAAGTACAAAAAGTAAAATAAGAAAAACCTGAAATCGAAGTTTCTTTCTGACAAAAAATGTTACGGACTTTAGCCAAAATAATAAATGTATGTGAGATAAATTTCGAAATTTATAACCCTAGACACAAACCATTCGCATTAACAGAGCTATGTTACAATGTTAACATAGCGCTGTTAAGCATAGAAAAACTGAGGGTATCTATTCCAAATGGAATCTTGACCACATTTTTTGACCAAATGGACAAAAAATAGAAGGTACAAGCAGCTAATTCTATTGTTCTTATAAAACAACAAACATTAAACACAAACATGTATCGAAACTTTACTTTCTGACACACACAAAAACTATAATATTCTTTAAAGGAAGAATCTGAATTTCCAGCTACTGGACATACCTGGGCAAGAAAAAATGAATGGATTTTATAGATTTTATGATCCCCTAAGACACCTAATAGTCAGAAAAAGTATCAGCATAAATAGTAGACATTGAAACTGAATCTATTTTATTTTGTTTACAATCTTTATACAATTAACTAAACCTTCAACAACTTTTTGAAATTAGATATCCAGGCATATTTCGAATAATAAATTTTCTATATATTTATTCAAGATGCCTGCACAAATTGTTTTGTCAGAAATTTAATAAATTTTCGAATCGTAATGCGGAGCTAGAAACATTGACTATTGTAATAAAATACAAACAAATTCGTCTATTGAAGCTTTATCTTCATCTGAATCAAATACATTCAAATTTACTTCAATAATATCTGCTGATGTCGAACGCGTCTTTTCCATCCGTTTAACTATTTCATGTGACAGTAGAAGATCATTACTTTTTGATTGTACTGTGCAATAATCGTTTCATAAAATAAAATTTTCTTAATATTTTCATTTTATTTTATGCCATTTGAATGCTTTTTGCTGCAATTTTGCAAACCTTTTTAATGTTCGCTCAAACTTTTATTGTTTTATTTTTCGTTTCTTAAAGTATTTTTTAAATAACTGCCAGTTTAATGTTGCCACTGATTATTCAACTAGTTAAAATTGTTTATTTTCTTTTGCTATTTAAACATTTAATTGCAACTATTAGAACTAACATTAATGAATCATTATTCTTTTTTTAAATTAAAAATCTTTTCTGTTGCCTTTAGTTTAAATAACGTTTTTCATAATTATACAGATTTTTTTTGTAATGAGACTTGACAGCACGTAGGCACGCTACAGTTGTAAATAAGAACAATAAAGTTGGACAAATGATTTGCCCCCAAAAAAGAGTCATATTATTGTTATTTGTTTGTAGAAACATGCCAATTTTTAACGGGAATCGAACCAGAGTGATTGCCTGACACAGTCTTCACTAGTGTAGTGGAGACACCGTATTTGAACCGTTTTCATTATAAAGTTACAATAGTTTACTTTTAGTTGACATTCTATTTGTATTTGCAAGGTCAAAAATACATTAAACAGAAATTTTTTTAAGCAAAAATGCTTACAGGATCAGTAGCAATGTGAAAAATTCGCTCATTAGCAGCATACAAACGCTTCGTTTCACATCGACTTTGCCTTACGCCAATCTAATTAATACTTTTACTCGCGAATGCTTGCATTCCTTCTTAATAAAAGCAAAAACCGCAGGAAAATATTTTAATTTATATTTATAACATTTTATGTGACAGGCAAAATTTTATCTCATAATGCTTGCAGGTGGGTGGGCGAAATATTCGCGCACAGTACATGCGAGCGGTTATAAGTTCCTTTGTTTAATTTTTGTGCGTTCATTCGCAAATTTATTTTTACAACTAAACCTTTATACTCATATATTTACATTATCAAGGTTATATTAAATACCAAGTCACCATGTTCACCACTTTGTTGCACTCTTCCTGCTCTACTTTTTTATTTAGTTTTTTTTTTCGAAGCCAACATGCAATCATTATCTTGTGTAGCAGTCATGTTAAAGTATCAATTCGAAAATGAAATAGTTATGTCAAACCATAGTCGTTTTCGAACCGCTTTTCCACATCACAATTACGTTTTTCGAAGTATTTTATTTCTAATTTTGTTTCTATTTTGGTCAATGCTATTGCTATTCAAATGTGAACTAATGTGACTATGGAGGCCCAAATACAAGTATATATTAAATTATATATTATTTGGGCATTGTTAGATTTTTTCAGTCCCATATATTAATTATAATCATGTCTCCGCTTTGCAATTGAACAACGTTGGGAAATATTGCAAACTTATTATTTGGGATATCGAATTTGGTCGAAAATTTTTGTTATCTGTCGTCATGGCGATGTCACTTGAAAGTCTCGGAGCCGTGCTGGAGCCCTTTAGACTTTTTAATGTGAGGTGCCGTTAAGGGCCGATGCTATATAAAATTTAATTCAGAAACAATCCACACCCTTAAGGTTAAGAACGTTTTAGCCGTTCGTGAGTTATCACCAGAAACCATCAACAATATTTTGGTAAATTGAACTGACAGGACAGCAGTCACATGAATGTAATCGTGTTCCACAAATAATGAGAATATTTGTTAATTCTAATAAAACTATAATTAGCGCAAGGTGTATTTAACTAAGTGACAGCATTAGGAAAACAATTACAAAAATACAAGAACAACAGGCATTTTTATTTGTGTAGTTTCATTGCGTATGCCAAAAACCTAACCAATAAAACAATAGAAACAGATACAGAAAATAAGTAAAAGTATTTTGTATGTATTTTGACATTCGCAACGAATAGTCAGCTGCTGTAATGCTGTCACATGTTAAATACACCTTGAATAAACCAAAATAAATTAAATTTAGTTCATTTGAATTAATTTTCAAATGGATTCTTGTAAAGGGTGTCTCAAAATTTATAAAAGATTTAAATTTTCGGCCATTTGTTCAGTAAAGTGTTAAGCACCCCATACACGTTTCAATCTAATTGGCAACTGAGTCGGTTGTTGTCCAAATCAAGGCCTTGTCCAATTGATTAGTTTGGCAGTTGTCGAATTGGTTGAAGAAAAATCAAAAGATTATGATTTTTTCAAGTTGGCTAGTAATAGCTTGTTTCCAGTACGAGTTGAATCACCTGCTTCGCTTTCTCAATCATGTTTATGAATCATGGTGTTTATACTACTCACAGACTTGCTTCAATTTTCTTGATTACTTCTGTGGTCCGTTAAAATTGTAAGGTATTCTGGATACGACCGATTTACTAAATTCTTTGTATCCATTTTAGCTTATTTATGTCAAAAAAAACTTTTTTAATTATTTATTTTTAATTGATAATTTTATTTTGATAATATTTGGTTTTGACAGCTAGTTCAGATAAACTTGCGATAAAAATGAGAGAAGACAAGACTTTTTCGTGCTTCGCAAGTAGATTCATATTGAATTTCGAGTGTGTTCGTGTCTCTTGATCAGCTCTCAAATTTTATATTAGTAGGTTTCTTTTGCAAAGAAAAAGTTAAGTATTTCGTTAATTTCAATGAATTTTAAATAAAAAAACAAAAAATGACATGGGTGGAAAACATGGATGATTGTACATAAATTTTCCAATTGCTCGAAGAAAATCCAGCACTTTGGAAAATACAAAAATTCTTCGTCGCTTTTCTTTTCTTTCGTCATCAATGCATTCTGCAATAGCCATTACTGCAATTATTTTTTTTTCAGCCATTGCAATAGAAGTTTTAAATTTTTAAATTTATAATTGTAAAGAACATATGAATTTGACAATTAAATGAAGATCTTTCAATTCAGTTTATGAAGTGTATGGTCAAGAATCAATTCAATTGAAAGGCAAAATTGACAACTGAATTGAAACGTGTATGGGGTGCTTTAGTATCTCAATAAACCAATTTGACAGCTGGCAGCTAAGGGCTTGTAAAAATGCAGCGTTACACGGCAGAACAACGCGCTTTCATTTCATTGAAAAATATATCAAATATAATGAAGAAACTAAACATTTTGTTTTCTATTTAATACAAATCTTGCCTTAGCTTTGGGACACCCTTTGTTTGGACCGCCCATTATATTATATTGTTATTAGGCATGCTAAACGAGCAGTCCTCATATCAGGATTTTCGATATTGCATAAATCCCAACACACGGATTTTCTTAATTTCAAATCTCGAGAATTTCAGATTTTTGGATAATAAATTGTAATTTAGAATAAAATTTCAAACATTTTCAATAAGGAGTGAGTAATATATTATTTGACAAGTAATCTATTATTCGCAAAAGAAAACAATTTCTTACACATCATTAGTTTCGTATAAATAGCTTAAACAATTGTTTACGTGGTGTAAACTATAGTTTAAATCTTGGTAACTGTAGTTTACATGGTGTAAACTATTTTTGAAATGTGTAATCTATTGTTTGCATGGTTTAAGCTGTTGCTTACATAACTTGAACTTTTGTTTACACTGTGTAAACTATTATTAACTACGGTAAGCTACTGTTATTATAATGTAAACTGATGTTTATGTGGTGTCTAGAGCTGTTTTTATGGTGTAAACTACTATTTACATGGCTTACACGGTGTATACTAGTGTTTGCATTGTGTAAACCACCGTTTAAATGAATTAAGCTGCCGTTGGCTTGGTTTTAAACTTTGCTTTGCCTGGTATAAACTATTGTTTACATGGTACACACTACTATTTACATGATGTATGCAATTGTTTACAAGATGAAAACTACTGTTTATATTGGAGAAAACTATTGTTTACATGGTGTAACCTCTTGTTTGTATTGTGTAAGCTGCTATTTACATAACTCAGACTATTGTTTACATAATGTAAATATTGTTAAACGGTGAAAGTTATTGTTCATATGTTAATTGCTATATTTTACATTTTGCAGACTTTTTTGCACGGTATTAATTTTAGTTTAAAGTAAAGTGTAAATTAATGTTCACATAATGTAAACATTTATTGACATAATGTCTAGTAGTAATATTGCTTAACACGTACATATAAATCTATGTTAACTGGTACCAGAATTATATTTTACATGAATACGCAGTTGTTTGCTTGAAACAAAATTAATGTAAATCTATTTTCGTCATTTACTATGATGTCAACTAGTCGCACAACGTTCTTAATCTCGTCTAGCAAACATTTGTATATCATTTATTGTTATAATTTGTTTTAAGCATGTAATTAACATTTCTTTCAAGGCACAAAAACATCTCTGAAAGAAATTATTCTTTTGAAAATATTTTTAAGCTCTCATGCAAATTTAGAAAAATATACTTCATTTTAATACATATTTTAATATGTTCATGTTGGTTGTTGTTATTGTTGTTGGTTGTAATCTAAAAAAATCTACTAGTCAAATAACACCACCCTTGGGAACACTTTCTTTTTAACATCTATGGTAGTTATACTCGTATTTGTAACACATACTGCTTCTGCCTGGTAAATTAAAATCATTGATGCACAATTTAAATGGAAATCATTTTACTTTGGATGTTCTATACTCACATTTACATACTTACTCGTATATAGCGAAGATATTTATATCGGTGTATGTACAAACACTGATGTACGAAATGTTTGCAATGTTTGAATTGTAGTCGAATAAGAATCTTGCATTATGAAGATGAAATATGAATTGTTTTTCTCAAGCTATCCTTTCATATTCGTACTCGTATCTTCCAAAAATTACTTTTATGAGAAACGAATTCTTAATTTTGTTCAATTTCTTGTAACCAAAGTTAATTTGCCTTTGGCTAAAATGTAATAAAAATACATTCACACAGTAACCAGTTACCATTCTTGCCTTGTCCAGCCTTCTTATCTCCCTATTTTTTGTACAAAATTAAAATGCATTTTCCCTCTATTTTTTGTTAACAATAGAAACAGCCCATTGTTAAAACGTACAAACTCAATCAGATAAAGAAATTGTTATGACAAAAAAAGAGCCTGCAGTTTATTAAAAACGAATAAATGATTATAGCTGCGTCCATTCACAATGTGGGTGGATGTAATGATGATTGCGAATACTTTTTTATTGTTTATTTGCTTCAATTTGAGTGTTCCACTTACTATGGCTTTTATCTAAAACAGTGTTAAACAAATAGATAAAACTGAATAAATGAGAACGAATTGCGTACTTTTGAAAAGATGAAAACATCCGCTGTACTCCTGCTCTGTTGAAAGCTAACAAGCTACTGAATGAAATTTATTATTTCACTCAAGTATGCTGTTATAACCAGGCGGTATGAAAATATTGGCAGTAAAAATTTGTTGCTGTTATATGTAATTCAGAATAGACTTATAATTACACTGTACAACAATTTAAAATTCTGATGATTCTGATGTCAGCGCTTTGAAAAATCACATCGGAATTTTATTTTAGAGACGGTTGAAGTTTCCCAGCTTTGGCCTGTATAATTATATAAAACTATGTTTTCTTTACATCTGAGGTGTAGGGTATATTCAGCAACTTTGTATGAACTGTTATGCCAAATATTTTTATATAATATGTTAACCCTCTAACTACCCCTTATAACGACATTTTTGAATTTGTTCTAATAAACCGTAAAAAACACCCCGAAAAAGGGGGATGGCAGGGAGAAAATGTTCTACAAAAATGTTCGCCATAAGATATTATTATATACATATGTCAGAGCACACCAAAACCCAAAACTCAACACAAACACCAAAAACCAATCAATTTCAAGATTGCCCTTTAAGGGTTAATTTAGTTATTATTCACGTATCTAGTTCATTCCATCTCTGACGAGAAGGTTTGACACTAAAATATCGAATGCCGAATCGACAATCTTGAATATATGCTGCAAGAACAGGCCAAAGTGGGGAAACTTTAACCGCTTCTAAAATAAAATTCCGATGTATTCTTTCAAAACGCCGACACATGTATATATTTTGGTCTCCTCTACCAGAATCAATCGTCGGAACCCCTTAATTTATTTTTCGTGTTGAACTGTGTTATTGTAAATAATAATGATAATAATTAAATAACGCATATTTTTTTAATTATTTTTTTCATTGACAGCTGCGCTAAATTTTGAAATTTCCCAACAGTCTTTTAAATCAAACTTCAACATATTTTTGCTTATTATTTACTTACGTTTTTATCTATTAAATACTTTGTTTTTCTACAAATTGATATTTTGCTGTTGGGTTTTTTTCTCTGAGACTATAAAAACGTTTAGCTTATTTTTTAACACCAAAACACACACAAACGAATTGATATCTTAGAAGTAAAATACAGAACTAACAGAAAAGCCTACAAATAATTGAAGGAACAAAAGCTAAAAAAATCGCTGGTTTGTTTTATAGTCATAATATGATTACAGGTAATGAAACTTTAAATATTATGGTTATTGATATTATAGTATTTTTGCATAGCATTAAAACTTTGTTTTAGTTCTTATATCTTAAGCAGCGAAATAATATTTCTTTGCTGCAATTTAAACGTATTTAAAAATACTTCAAAATATAAAAAAAATTACTTAAGTTTTTCCATTTACCATCAACGTATAAGTAATAATTCATTCTTCATACGTTTCGAATTTTAGTTACGTTGTGTGCAGAAATTGCATAACCCATTTTATTTAAGCAAAAAAGGTTGCATATAAAAGAATTTTTACAGAAAACAAAAGATGATACTTCATTGCTTCAACTATAAATAATGAAATTATTATAAATACAAAATCATTCATACAAAACTTCTCACACTCTAAACGATAGATACAAACATGTTCTATTTAAAATAATTAAACAAAATTCTAAAGCTTTTGATGATGAAGAAAGAATTCAATATAAATAAAATGAAAAAGTAAAATGTTGAATAAAAAATGAAAAACGTTGTATAAACAAGATTTTCTTGTCGTATGTGCCAGTTACTTTAGTAAAATGTAGTCTTTGTAAATTTTTGTCGACTGAAATAGAAAATAAAAATGAAACAGAAAAAAAACTAAATGAAAAAAATCATACAAAAAAAACATTGCTGACATAAAAAGGATGCTGAAGAGGAAAGGTGTGGATGATGTTTTAGGAGAAATGTAAATTTTAATAGCACACAAAAGACATGTGAGCATTTGTTGTTGGCTGTACAAATAATTCAAACAGTGCTGCCAACTCTTAAAAGAACTAAATTAGGGAAACAGCGGCCAATACATTAAGCAGTAGTATTCATATTAATGTCGTTTTGCTTCATACTATTCAATAAGTAGTACAGTACTTTCACAGAAAATATGACCCAACTAATTCCACTATAAAAACGCATGTTAACAAAATGTGCAGCAATGTTGTCAATAAATTACACATTATATTGCACTTTCCTTGGTTGTAAAATAAAAAATTAAAACTTTTTAATTTTTACCACTACTAATACTTAAAGTTTTATTAAAAAAAAAAAAAAATTAAAATAAATAAACAAAAAAGTTTGTAATTAAAAGTACTGGCCTAAATTATAACGCGCATTTAAAAATATTCCGCAATGCGAGAATTTAAAAAGTATAAAAAAACACATCAGGAGAGCATAAAAATGGCAACTCTGCGTAAAAAAATGTTACAAGTAATCACATGTACTCATCCATATAAATTAATTCTGATTTTACTCTACAGCAGATATGGAAAATACAGACTTCAAAATGTTACAAAGCATTTAATTAAAAAGAATTTTGTTGCAATTTAAATTACATTTCCTTTAGTATTTAGTGTATACATGAATGTAGAATGATATACCTGGAGACAATTTTTTATATATTTTTAATTAATTTCTTTAAATTCGAACAAAATTTCAACCTCAACTCACCATTTTCGTTGACAAGTTTTGAACTACTGTGTGTCAAGCTTTAAAGACCACAATGCTGGCAGGGTGTTAAGTTTTAATTTTATGTTGTTATCAAGCTTTGGTTTTTGTTAATGATTTTTCTGCAAATGTCTAATTTAAGAACTTTTTTAAAAATGACTCGAGAAACATTTTCGTACATCCATTAGCTTTTTAAAATAATATGCAACAACTTTAACCACTTAATTATCTTAATACATGTAGTTTTAAATAGAATCGGCAGGGCTTAAAAGTAATATAATGGATTAAAAATCAATAAGCTGTTAGAATAAATTAAAAAATTGTCGCCTTTTTTTATAAAACAATTTTATTTAGTATGCATAATATCGATCATTACTTATTTATATTAGCTTCAGATGAGGAAAAAGTACAATTGTTATACTGCAGTATTTCGTAAATTAATATGTACAAAGAAAAAAAAAGAAATACAAAAGGATTGAGCTTTCCAGCCCTGCTCTTCAGCTACAAAACAAATTTCATAGATGCCATTTGCAAAAATTCATGAGAAGAACAATATCCATGTATACTCAACCATACTGCACACTGCTAAATATAATGATATTGTTGTTGGCTTGTTTGCTTGTTTTTTACTTAACTGCACTTTTCACTGCATAACTTAAGGGGCTTGCTAAAAATATTGTGTTGATGGGCTTTGTTGTTGGTTGAATTTTAAATTTGTGTTTGCAATAAATGTCATGTTGAACAAAACAAAAAGGCAAAAAATGATTTTCAAATTCCATTTAACATGCAACATTGATAATTAGAAACATGTAAAGGAGAAAACAATTTAATTATGTAATTGAATAAAGGAGATAACAAATAGTAAATTAACATATTTAAAATTGTAAAAAGAACCTAGATATTCAAACGATAAACGAAATAATTCAAGAGTTAATCGCTGTTCCTTTATCAATTTAACAGTGGTTCGCACAAATACATATGTAATGAAATGTACAGTTGGGCATCGATTAGTCTTAATAATCCCTACCGGAAGCATCCCATATAATCGCATTTTCCGGTTAATTGAGTAACTATTTAAGAAAAATTTATAAAAAATAAATTTATAATTATTATGTATGTATGTATGTAATTATTAAATGAAATGGTTTAATGGGTGCTTACATTCATATTTCTTATTGATAAAAGCTTCTCTCGGATGCATTACCCTTCAATGTAATTTAAAATATTCTTATGGAGAACGCAAGCTATTCTCAGGGGAAATACTTTCAAAAATGATTTGTATTATATCCATTTTAAAGATTTCTCATTTGTAAAAATTGTACCAGATACACATCTAGCGAATACTTCTTCGTCTTCACTTTGCGGATTCCATTTCGTTTTTCAAACTGGCGTAGACGAATTTCGGTTCACGTGCGCTTTGTTGTTGATTCCAACAGTTACGTCTTAGAAATGGCTTGATGAATTGGAAAATGAACAGCTGATTAATGTAAACAATTGAAAATAAATAAAAGTGATGCAAAAGATATAATTTAAGTTTGCTAAATTAATTAGTTTGGCTTATACTAAAAAGTATAGACAACACAGTATTTGCAATGGAGTTTTTCTCGGAAGGAATTTTCCATTTTTATTTTAAAATCTGCATCACAAATTTAATATTCTTCGATTTACCCCTAAGCATTTTTCTATTTGAAAAAGTGATTTGAATTCTACTTTACGCATCAAAAAATATATGTGTATATTCCCATTAAAAAATTTCTCCACTGTATGACTTTCATTGAAGTGCACATGCGAGTATTTGTGGGTGTATGTGAACACGTGTGATTAACGAAAAGTTAGTATACTAATGAAAGTGTGAAATATTTATAGTGTGAAATAATTTTTTAAATAGCCCTGTAGTTCATTTAATTTGTTCTTTTCATGGGAAACTCGTTACACTCTTTAAACGAATTCATACTTTGGCAGATAATTTTTCTTTCCTTAAGGTACATTTTCGCCACTATATTTTCAAAGTTGTGTAGATAAAGGAGTGCAATTTTATATTACAGTAGTTCCCGCAAAAATTGCTGGAAACAAAAATATTCGTATATATTCTAGTACAACAGTTTTACTTAAATGCGCCCCGCTTAAATAAATCATTTTAGGGAGAGAAAATTATATATAGATGAGCAAAATCATTCGCTTAAGTGCGTTTTTTTTAATAAAAAAACTATCTGGGTTGACGTTTTTGAAACTAAAATATGACAACAATAAAATAAGAAATTAATAAGGATAGATAGATATACTTATGTATTAGATATGATGTTTATTTATGCTGCTTCGTCTTACTGTCGAAATCCAAATAAAAAATATAAACAACATCTATTTATAGAGTTTGACAGTTACAAATAGCAAATATTTTGTCCCATATATGCGTAGACCTTATTAATCGGCATTGGAAGAATGTAAACAAAAAGAGAAAGAAATTAATTTGAATTTGTTGTTAAAATTGCTTTTTTTGCAATATTATAAGCGAAACCCTGTTAAAATAAAACGCGAAATTTCAAACATATTAAAATGAGTGGAATAAAAAAGAAAACTTAAACTTTGAATGGAAAAATATGATTAATAACAGATTCTAACAGCCTGTTCATCGAACGCAATTAACTAAAACAAAATGTAAAAATATAAACGTTTTTCCTGTTTGGGTTCATGCAACCAACACGAATGTCAAGCTTTTAAACAAAACACGTAACAACTGGCACATTTTTTTGGTCTGTGTATCGCGTTTTTAAATGTCAAACAGCTGTGGAAAATATAATTAGACAAACTAAATAAAAATCAAAAAAAGAATATATGTATGTATGTATGTATAAAAAAATTTTTGAAAATATTAATTTAAATGTCATACAACGAACAATTGAAAACGTGTTGCACAAACTCTATTTGTTACGTAGTCGTTAACGTTTCGTTTTATTTTTGACGCGTTCCATAAACAGGATGTAAAGAAAAAGTATTTTTGTGTCGTATGTATGTTTGTTCAATATTATCCGTAAATAGAATTATTCGAGGTTTTTTAAATGCGTCAATTGCGCATTTATCCGAATTTCCGATAACATTTGTTGAGAAACTTGAATGAGAAATAAGAAAAGTTATTTTTCCCTCTTCATTTTATTAGATTCACAAAAAATCAATTTAATTGAAATCGATCTATATTTGCAGAAGTTAAAAATCCTTAACCGATTTTCAAAACCGAGTTAGTTGACCTGTAGCTCATGTTGTATATCAACAGGACAGTCAAGAGTTTTAGTTTTTAAGATTAACTTCTCGTCAATGAGTTTTGTATACAACATTTGGATCCACCAGGTTATATTACCATCCCCTTCATGACATTATATACCAATTTTTTTTGTAGTAAGTACGAGTCCTTCCTACTAAAAATATAATGGAGGATGAGTACTGAATTTTATAAACATAATTATCTTTTCAAACATAATTTTCTTAAGTAAATGATGTTTATATCTAAATGTGTCCCATTGTATGAACGATGGATTCTGATGGCGTATCCTTGGCTGATCTAATTTGAAATTTCCTGTTTTCTTTAAATATTATTACACTAATTACATAAAAATATTTCCATTCTTTATATTCATTCATTTATTTTTCGAAACGTAAAACTGTTTAAAAATAAAATTTATTAAAGGACAAATAAAGTTTAAAGTTAAAGTTGCAAAAAGTGACAACGGTTTCTAAATTTCTGTCGGATTCCATTTAAAGGTTCATATTTACCACGATCTTTAGAGTGTTTAAATATTTAGCTAATATGTATATAATCCTATTTTATATAACTGTTATTAAATGCTTTAGTCACTAGTGAATTCATCACTTCGCTAGTTAAGCGACTGTTTTTTTCTCGCACTGCAGGGTACGTGTACAATTATTTAAAGTGTGACTACAGGAAAATTTCAAATAATAAATCAACTTTTACACTCTCATGGATAAAAACAATTTATAGAATTTTTTTTAACAGAAAATTAACAGTTTTAATTTAACGGAAATTAAAAAAATCGTGAACATGAACAATTTCAAGTGAGAAAATATTTAATGATAGCAAGCAAACACATGAAAAACTATTTACATGATGAAAACTTTTTAAATATTTATAAAATATTTAAAGTTTTTAGAAGCTTTCTTAATCTGGAAATTTAAAGAAAGTTTCATTTTGGGGAACTAAAAAACAATATAATGTGATTATTATTTAGAACTTTATAACTCGTATGTCGATTATAATACAAAGTATTTGATACTATACTTCAGTTCGTAACGTTTTTCTTCAGAAAAAACTGAACATGAGGCAACATTCCCAAGAACAAAGCAAAAGTTAAGGTTAATTAATTCGAACCAAAGCGGACATAACAGAACAACGTTACGTCTCAATCTCCACCATCAGTATTCATGTATATTTCATGTCAGATGGTGCCGGTTCTAAGTATATTTAAGTCTTTATTTATATAAATCCTTTAAGAAAAATGTATACGAGAATTATTATTAAACAGGTTGCACTGTGATATTCAAATCTTTCATACTTACGAAATTTAGACTAATATCAATTTTTTTGCATAAAAAATAATTGTTTGACATAAACAAAATCCAGGGAGATAAAAAAAATATATTTAATAATAAACATTTTATTTCATAAAATACAAACAAAATCTCTTTATTATGTACATATATTTTTAAACTTATTTTCAGAAACATAAATCAACATGCGACTGGATACAAATTCAAATGAAGATTTCAAAGCGTTAGGGACAACGTTTTGCGTAAGTTTTTGTTTAGCTTTAAAATGCTGTAAAAAGTTATTTAATTTCTTTCTTTTTTTTCAGAAAATTAAACCTGAAAACTTATCCACCTGGGGTGGTTCTGCCAAACAAGATACAAGACTGCCAATAACGGATTATTCAACTTTAGGAGGTCCTCGTCACAACTGCAGTCCCTTTCCCATATCCCGTGATGTCAATAAACGTTTCATTTTATGGTATTTATATTTATTTCGCTTTAATATTTTTACCAATTTTATAACATTTTTGTTTTTAATTATCTTTTTTGAAGGGATGGTGACATTACCACACTGGAAGTGGATGCCATCACCAATACAACCGATGAGACTTTAACTGAAAGCAATATTATATCGGAACGTATTTTAAATGTAGCCGGTAATCAATTAAAAGAAGATTTAACACATAATATAAGAGGTAATTATGTGTTGTTATTTTATATATGAATTATGAATTGATATAATCTTTTCTTTAAGTTAATTCACAATTAATTAGCTTTGTGCAGGCATATTTTATGTATTAAATAACAATAAAATTGAATCAACCATTTAGCTTTTCTCCTGTGCACCGTTTTAGCATGTTCTCTTTTTAAGTCTTTAGAGCATTCTACCAGCTTTATTTTTTGGTAACGAACAAACAAAGTTAAAACAAGTATCCCTAAAGTATGGCTTGAAGCTCTTCGCAAAAAAATTAGCATGACAACAACAGCAATAACAACGCATGACTTACATGCATTGCTCTAATGGTAAAAGTGTCGTTTTTTTTATTGTTACGCCATTGATATTTCTATTTCGTCCTTCACAATGGGCCTTAAAAATCATAGTTCTAAAAGTTCGTTACATCTAGATGATGTACATACACACAGACCTCTAACACGGTGAACCAAGTGAAGTTTCGTTGCGTTTACAGAATGTTATTTCATGATCCGCCATCCATTTTTAAACGGCATTAAAGTTATTAAAAACTGAATGTAAAAAAATATATATAGAACTTATTTTTTTATGTTTGTTTTGATGTTATTTGAAAAAGGAGAATCAGGACTATTACTAGCAATTATTTTTATACATATATTTAAAAAAAAGGAAGATGCCATAATGCCTTTTCAAAAACTTATCCTTCAATATCTTTTGAATTGAGGACTTACTTAACTATATATATATCTGCCACACTATAATTAATAATAGAAACCATATTTTTGTAATGCAGCTTATGTTCACAAAACTTTGTACAATTTCAAAGGCATTTGCTTGCAGATGCGCACAATCTATATTTTATTAAGATCGCTTTAGTATTTTGGATGCTATAAGGATTTAAAGTAGCTACTAATACATGCACAGTTATTACATATACACATATCGAAGGCGTATTAATCAGGTGGCAGATTTACGGCAGCTGATTTCTTTGTGTTGCTTATATTTTCTACATTGAATGTCAAAAAGGGTGTCTTTATATTTTTCTGTGTTTTCTGACAGAACCCATATGAAAAATGCCTGTTATTCTTGTAATTGTTGTGCTAATAATTTCACCTGTTTAATTCAGCCCTATGCTCCTTATAGTATTGACGGGATTATATATATATAATACGTCTTGCATGTATCAGCTTCAATTTGAAAAACCCCACCAAAAACCCGACTAGTTCATACACGCGTGCTTGGACTAGTCCGTAAATGACCAGGGAGTTGTCTAAGACTACTCCAAATGCATATAAAAAACATGGTATTTTTAACGTTTCGATTTCTTAGAGCTGGACCATATAGTCCACCTTTGCATTTCATAGGACTAGCCCACAAACTGATCAAAGTCATTGATACATAGACCACTCATTAGTAATTTGTTTGCTACAAGTGCGATCGTGAAAGCTCGAAAAGTTGTCGTATAGGAATAAGTTCTTGTTTGAAAATGACTTGACTGTATTACATAGGACCATGATGTAACTAGTCCGTTTCAGCTATAATGAACCACGTATCCCTATATTATCTGCAAGGAATAAGCAAAACATGCATTTGTGTTTGTCCAAATAGTTTTTGGAAAGAAATGACGACAACAATGAGACAGAGCGTTTTCTCTACTTTGGGTTTGTGGAATTGTGGAAAAAGCGTAGCAAACAAAAAAGAGTAACTGCCAGGCCCACCACGATGTCACACGTATTCGTTCTTTCGCACAATTACATTTAAAACAAAAACTAAATTTTATAATTTATTTTTGTTTCAAATTTATTGTGTGAAATAACGAATACGTGTGACATCGTGGGCTTTGCAGTTAATTCATTTCACGTTGCTAATTATTATTTTTCTAAAGTTCGTAACGTTTTTTTAAGGCAGGAGCGCACCCGTACCGTACTGTATCAGCTGTTCGTCTATGTTATGGGAAAAGCAATACAAAAGTTACCGAATTTAATTGTACCGTAGTTGCAACATACCAACCTGTATAAAATAGAAATTTCTAACGTTGTTACGTGACATTTGTAAGCCGGTGATGGGCTGTTTCTTTGGTACAAGTTAAGGGGGTATTTCCGCTCTTATTTTTTGGTACTTTTTGATAATAATATTTGTGTACTTTTGACAAAACAACTTAAAATAATGTATATTTGCATATATATGTACATACATATCGTCACATAAAATGCAAAACGGCCTACCTATTTTTTCTTAATTTTCCAGGAGAGACAAAAAGCTTAATAAAAAGCAAACTATTGTGATCAAAAAAAATATTTTTTGTAGGTAGTATCATTAATAAAATCGGAATTAATGATACTATGCTGAAAAAGATAATATTTGTTATCATAATAGTTTGCTTTTTATTAAGTTTTTTATCTCTAGTGAAAATTTTGTTATAATGTAGATAGGCCCTTTTGCATTTGATAAGACGATATACATGCTTAGATGTATATAATAAACAAGTACATATGTTATATAAATGTGATATGTACGTATATACATACAAAATAATTTAAATGTTATCAATTTTTTTTGTATGCACATATAAACACTAATTTGTTGTTTATATTTAATATTATAATTTTATAATATAAATGTGAAATAATAAATAATTTTTATATACATACATACACAAAATAAAGTTCTGATATCATTTAAATATCTTAGGTACTTTTTCTGCACAAGTCACCAATTGAAAATTTTTAACACCCATCACTGTGTTGTGAACAGATGTTCCTTTTTCCTGGCAATAAAACAAACAATACGGTACGCTACGGTACGGCTACATCAACGCTCGGCTAACGGGGCCTTTAGTCAGAAAGAATTGGATATGAGACAATATGTTTTGCCGTGTAAGTTGAAATTAATCAATGTTAATTTTTCTCTTGTTCCCTTGGAATATTGTCTCATATCCAATTCTTTCTGAGTAAAAAAACGTTATGAACTTTAGCCAAATAATAGTTACTTTGGATTACAAGACACTAAAAAATAATCATTTTAATAAGTATTTAATGGTTTATTAATTATAATTAGAAGAAGGCCGATTGCGATTGTCTTCATGATTGAGCTGATCATAAGCAAGATATTTTGAATCATAATGCACACGTACTTGAGCGTACACGAGCTGTAGAAGCACATGTACTCGTACATGTATTAAACTAGATGAAAATTCACTTACTCGTGTGCATTTCTACGGATTTTATGGTGTATTTGGGATTGTTTGGGTTGGGAAGCATTTGCAAATTGTTCAATTCAACTTATTTAGATGGCACTGAGAGTGAATAGAATTAGAAGTGCCTTAGTCCTAGTTACCCTCGTAGAAAAGTTCAAAATTATTTTTTTTATTAATTACTTAAATAAATTTCCCATTTACAAAAATTTTATATTAAACTACTTACATTTGTATACCTTCATTTCAGAGTGCCGCACTGGTGAAGTACGCTTAACAAAGGGCTACAATTTACCCGCTAGTTATATTCTGCATACAGTGGGCCCTGCGTATAAGGAAAAATTTAAAACCGCAGCCGAAAATACTTTACATTGTTGTTATAGGTGCGAATATTTTTTATAAAATGGTATTTAAAAATTTTAATAAAACTCCTTTTTTTCTAGAAACGTTTTATGTAAAGCCAAAGAACTGAATTTAAAAACTATAGCTGTGTGCAATATAAGTACCAATCAGAAAACTTTTCCAGCTGATCTAGCCGCTCATATTGCATTAAGTATATCAAAGATTTTAAATTTTATGAAAAAAAAAAATTTTGTTACATGTTATCTTTGTGTTGCAGGAACTGTACGTCGTTATTTGGATAAATTTACAACACAAATCGTGATATTTTGTGTTAGTCCCCACGAACGGGGCATATATGAGGTTTTGGCTCCTCTCTATTTTCCACGCGATAACCTTGAAGAGCGTAGTGCTTTGTGGCAGCTGCCTAAAGATATTGGCGGTGAATATGGTGAGCCACAGCATCCCGATCGTCAAATACGCATTATACGCAATCCACAGCACAGTGTTTTAATGCGTCATCAGGGTAAGTTGTTATAGGAATCAATGAAACAAACATCTATATTTATAAGAGTGATATATGGAATCTGCTAAAGTTCTTAATAGTACTGACCAGTGGAACCTCTGGCAAAATGAATGTTATTGGATTTACAACTTCTAAACAACTGATTGGGGTTTTCCAAAGCCTTGTTGTCGCCACTGCAATTCATTCTTTTATTAGCTGCTCTTGCAACTAACACAAAATGTTCGTAAATCACTCGGCAATTTCTAGTCTTCCGATCAAATTGGAACTTATAATTAGAAAAGTGGCCAGTGTCGCGCCCATGCCAAGTAAATATTCTTTTCAACTACTTCTACTTGAACGATTCTTGTGAAACTTCGGGCACACATTAAGTTCCTCAGACAATACAAATACAACTCTTTCACTACCCCTTAAAAGGTTTATAATGCGATCTTCATTTGATCTATAGGCAACATTCTGATCTTATATTATATATTTTCATGAGTTGTGATGGGCTTGAAACCAGAATCAAGATTTTTGACAAAAAGAATAACTTCCTAATTTTACATTTGTAACCTCAGTTGGTTCTCCTTCTAATTTTTCATGCATATATATTAACAGGAAAGTGTTCCATTATATTCCATATCATTCAGACAACAAATTAAGTAGTATATCTTTCATTAAAAATATTTCTTTACAAGCGTCATTAAGAAATGTAACAACAAGAGATTGTATAAACTGATAAATAAAGTATTGGCACAGAACAAACAAGCACACTAAAAATGCAAAATTGATAAGATCTAGAAGAGTCAGAAAGAAAGGCTCCTCTACTCTCTTCACTTTTCTTTGCGCCTTTTCTATTAATTGTTGTTGGGTTATTTTGTTTTGTCGTTAAATTGATAAGATTATAACTTGAACAAAAAATCAGTTTGAGGTGTTGAAATTGAATGTGGAACGAGACAAAGTTACGTTCAGTTTCATTGAATTTTGTAGACAAAAAGCAGCATTATTTTTTTTAGTTTAAAAGTATCGGTTTGTAATTATTGACGCATTACAAAAAGTTAAAAATAGTGGTCAAGTTTTTGAATTTTCTTGCTGAATTTCTTGCAAAGGAAAAATCATTGCAGTTCTTACACGTAAATAAAAATTTATCATGATATAAGAGATGCATAATTTGAATCAATAGCTTATAAAAAAAAGAAATATAAGAAGTTAAGTGAATGAAGTCATGTATATTTTGGTAGTTAGCAAAAGGGTTTTCGCTAAAAATTATTTACGTGCTAAGTTAATAAATTTACTAAAGAATAATGTTCGCATATTCGACAAATTGGAAGAGTTAAGTGTTTGAACTCATTAGATCTTCAAACGAGGTAATTATCAAAAGGTTAGCGCCAGTTTGGTGTTACAATGGGGAGTATTTTTGCTACCAGGGTGCTTATAGGCATAACCCATTGCAGCAAAATATATTTTATCTAGATTCTAGAAGCTTGCAACACGAGTAAAACCTTTAGTTATAGTACTTTTTAAAAGTTCAGTTTATTGAAGGGAAAATTGATACCGAAGTAGATAAGAATAAGGTCAAATATTTTAGCAATTAAACTATCAAATTCAATATTGTTTTACTCTAAGTATTTTAGTAATAAGGAGCAATCATTTGCTGGGGCGTCTAAAATATTTTTAAATTAAAACACTGGAAAAATATAATAAGCAAGTATGCTTAAATTAAATCGATTTCGCCGTAGAAGATTCAATTTTCTGCTACACAATGAGTTAATAGTTTGAAACTAGATATCGTATTCAAATAAAACTAACAATTGTCTATACTTAATAGCTATTTAACGACTTAATAGTTTGTAACAGATCTGTCAAATGGGGTGATAAAGGGTTAAAGAAGGTTCTACAAAGCTCGCGATAAGTTGTTAAAAACAAGTTTTAATTTGTTTATCTTATACAGGGAGTTAAATGGTGTCCAGTAACTTTCGAAGCAGCCTATATAAACCTCCTGCCTTAAATCTATTCGCACAAATTCCATACATACGAGTGTTGTGTGTTTTATAACAAAAAGTTATTAATTTGTGAAATAGTAAATATTTACTGCGTCCTCTATAAGACTTTGTTGCTCCACTTCCTTTTATTTGTTTTATAATTTAAAAGATAAAGTCAAACAAATGATTCAAGTTTAATCAAAAGTTAATAATTTTTTTTTCAATTTTGACTACTCATGTTAATAAAGAAATAAAATAATGCTTGCATGGCATTATATTTTAAAGAATTAATTAAAAAATGTATCCAAATCTGATAAAGTTTTTATCAAATCGTTAAAAGATCCCCATCTTAATCGATCGATCAAATTGCAATACAAAAAGTTTAAAATATACAGAATCCCAAAATATAAACATGAGAACAAAGTACAAGTACCTGGAACTTTTAAAGCACATTTTCATAAAGTCCAAATCAATGCTCTGTTACTCACCATTATTCCAGTTGGCGACATCGACATCACGTCAAAACAATACCAACAAATTTGGGCTAGTCAACCCGTTGTCGGAGACAACTGAAAACTATTGGCAGGATCATATTATTTTCTAGACCTTATAGAACAGAAGTACACTTTCATTAGCACAAAATTGTTCTCGAGAGCACCAATTTCGAAAAATATTTTAAAATATATTATTTAAAAAATCAAACTAAAACTGTTTCAACACTAATTTGAAGCATTACAAAAAAGAAGAAGGACCGGTATTATTGATGGAATTAATATTTATATGAAAAACAAAACCAAAATTTCAAAAGTGTGATTTAACTTGGTTTTTATATCAAAAAATGAAGTCAATTATGCCTCAAAATGTTTTTTTAATATTATTTTTAATAAATGCGAACCCATATTTAAAAAATATCGGAATTAAAGAAAATGCAAATTGCTTGTTTGTTGGTTACGTTTTTTTAGGCAAATGTTTGCCAAGTGTGACCGTACCTTTAGATATTTAAAAAAAAATTATTATCTGTGTATGTAATAATGTTTATTATATGAAAACTTTCAAAACAATTATACCGATTTATTCAACTGCGTGTTGTATTTCTATTAAATAAATAGTTCTAACAAGCGTTACAAAATATTCAGCTTTCCAATTTTGTAATCGAACGATATGGCAGCACCTCTGCATTGTACCCCCAGCATATGCTACACATTTAGTTGCTTTAGTAGTTAAAATCTTTTATTAATTGATCGAACAGTTGGAAAAATTTTACACAAACAACAAACGTGGGAAGAAAATAACCCAACAATCACAGAGTCGAACATTTTGAAAGAAACGAACAGAGACCATCATTTGCGAATTTTTTTAATTTGGCCAATATTTTTTTAAATTCCTTTATGTATCGTGTGTATAAGAAGACTTGAGAAATATAATATGTAACAGTACAGAAGTTTAAGATTAAACATTGCACAATTTGTGCTGAACGACCCCTGGTTGATGTTTCTGGATTTTCTTCCAGCCGATTTACTGTTTTACATAGACTGCCTGTTCGTCGATATCGAAAGAAATATTTCTTTCGAATTATTAAATTTGAAACCAAAAAAATTAAAAAAAAAATTTATATTTAAAAAAAATTTAAATTAAAATTTTTTTTTTAAATGTAATTATACGAAAGAAAATTTTCTTTCGATATCGGCGAACAGCAGTAAGCATCCACTCCGCACATTAAAATGTCGACATGAGAAAAATAAAAACAAAATTCAATGATTTTTGTTCGTTGTTCTATTGTGTGCTGCTTCATTTGGAATTTCCCAATTTTTCTTTGCACAAAACTTAAACCAAAGAAGCAAACAAATTTTAATTCAATATGTTATAAAGCTTTTACACTGTAATGTTAATCTTGCGCCACCCTGTATGTATAAAGGTACATATGTATATTTAGTCCTATAATTCCTCTTGGTCTCAGTGATCGTGTTACATTTGCATGTCTAGATAATCTAAGGAATCATAAACTAGTGCTGCGGCTGCCAATTTTTTCTCCAATCAGAACTTAGTGTAGCATACTTCTCGACAACCGATTGAATACGCTTCTTTCTTATAAGTTGGTCGCCAGAGAACACTCTGCCGGGAGGTTATCGTGCATACAATGGGATCAGAACGCTGATCTGCAAGTCGATTTGACTGGGCTTACTAAGGATCGTGGAAACACCTTGTCCTTGACTTAACATAAGCGCGTTAAGAGTCACAAGGGATCGCTTTAACCCCTTTGCTTTAAGCGTTCCTTCTCCCCATTATAAAATTATAATCTTAATAATAATAAAGAGTATTCTTGAGTAATTCTTAAAATATTAAACGAATGCATATAATTGAAAATACATGCACTGCAAAAATTTAACATACCATTTATAAAACGCATTAACTCAACAAGGCATAATACAACCTTTACTAAGTTATTTTTAAGAGCTTTTTACCTTCTCACCGGTTTTATTTGATGTTAATTGTTAGGTATATAAGGTAAGGACATGGATATTTTAAAGACCAATACACTTTGATTTTTTCCGCCCTATAAAGAGAATGTGCTCTGAAGATTACAAAAGCAATTATAAATCTTTTAAAAAATTATCTTATTTACAAAAGCAAAAAAAAAAAGACGAACGAATTTTATCTGTCATAAGTTATATTCTTATCACAAAATGTTTTTAAAATCATTTTAAGATACAACGAATATCCTGCACTCTATTGAATTGTATTTCCTCTTCAACTCAGATGCGAATTGATTTTTAGTTAAAATATTTTTGACAACAATAAATGTCTGTCACGGGTGCGATTTTGACTCACCGCTCTATTGCCGAACTGGCTATTTATTATGCGCAAGTAACTAACAATTTTATATTAAAGTATATCGAAATAAAGGCATTTCTTACGGCGAATAACAACATATAGCATAAAGCAGAAATATGGGCCGACAGTAAATTAATTGTTGGATAAAAAGAGGATCGAAAAACTGGAAAAAATACATTGTGAAAATTTCAATTAAAAAAGTATAAACAACAGCCATTGATTTAAATATGTACGTATGTGTATACGTTTGTGGTGCCAAAATGTAGTAGAGGAGATGGAAGGTGGTTCCATTCCAGTTGACCGGAAGCTATCTGCACAAAAATCATTCATATATACCATCGAAGAAAATCCTTTGTTATGCAAACAAGTGAAAACGGAGTTCCAAAAATGATATATCACCGCTTTTACAATATACTTTTGATAATTGGATACTCCTTAATATGTCTTTTGATAGCTTGATTTTGCTTGCCGACATTATGTGATTTGAAGCTGCACATATACTCTTTAGCTGCAGCTATCGATGGTTTCGTAAATCTAGTAGATTTGTGCGACCAATCTGTAAACACTATTGCAACAGTAAGTAAACTAATGCCGTAGTTGCAGAACTGTCAATTGATTGCATAAATAAACTTTTAAGGAAAGAATGTGCTGCCAAGTGATAATTTTCCAGCGCTAACTATTCATTATTTCACAGTTACTGCATTTGCGAATGTACATTGTATGTACTCTTTTGAATGTGAAAGAAAATTCATTGAAAAATACAATCACCATTTTTCCAGTTGGCGACATCGACGTCACGTTAACACAATAACAAAAAATTGGGGCTCGCCTACCCGTTGTGGAAAACGTGACGTCGATGTCGCCAACTGGAATAAGGGTGATTATTTTACCCCTTGTTATTTTGAACTATCGGTTAAGGCCGTGACTGACTATCCTACATAATCGTACGATCTGCCAATCATGGCATGTGTGCTAAAAAAGTATGGTAGTGTGGACTAAAAATGCAACTGTGTGACAGATTTTCTTGACAAGTAATGCGATTTGGTAAATTTTATGAAAATTTTCATAAAATTGTAGTTTTCATACGATCAGACTAGTATTAATTGTTAACCAGCACCAATAATGATAATATTTTAACTTTTTCTTTAATCGTTATATAAATTATATTCACATTTTCTATTTTTAAAAGAATGAGAGCAAAGTATTTTTATAATAATAGATTGCATTTGTATATACAAAAAAACAAACAGATGTTTTTGCACAACGCCATTTCGAAGCGATTTTTTAAAGTCGGTTAGACTTATGTCAGGCCCTTTATTTGAACGTTTTCTCTAGTCTTTTGAGTTTCAAATTATCGAGAGTCGACTGTACAGTTTTAAATCGTTCTTTAAATCGAAATTTTTACAGCAGATAAATGTGAATATTATATTGCAATTCTAGCTTTGGATGTTGTGACTTCAATTACAAACTCAAGTCGGAATATACACTTTTTTTTAATGGATTTTTTAGATGAAAAGGCCAAGTAAATAAGCTTTTTTTGTGATTGGATTGATATTTTATGTTCGTAAATATGATGTACGATTATATATCACGAAATTATTAAAAAAATTAAGCTTAGGGGCAACAAACCAGTGGTGAATCTGACAAATTTGGATTAAGCCTTCATCAGATTGTTTTACTTTTTGTGGATTGAGCTATTTTATATACATACGAGTATGTATATGCACGTACATATATAGACTAGATCAACCCACAACAAATATAACTTTTTGAAATTGAATTGGGAGAATATCTCGAGTAATAAATTTACTAAAGAATGTCACTACTAGACTTGTTCCCAACTTGGGAACATGTAGGAATAAAATTGAAAGCTATTGTCTTGATTAAAAAATTTTGGTAAATCTAATGATTTTTAATTTCACGTTTTTTATTTCGTTCTTGCAAGAAGGTGGTCTCGAAAAAGCTCACCTGTGATCTCGTACTTCCGGTTATTTTTTAATTTCTGCATCGCTATTCATAAGTGATTTCATTAGCAAACTATGGCAGTAAAAATACAAAATATAAAAATATTATTTCTGTTATCTTCGAAGAAGAAACTCCTTTTGTATAAATTTTTAATGATTTGTTTCTTATTAACCTTAAATACCGCTCAATTAAACAGTCTTTACACTACTGATAACAATTCTGTCGCACCAAGTAAATAAAGAGATGACGTTCCAATCATGAAGATGTGGAAAACTGCTGCTTAACGTTAATACTTGAGAAAACAAAAGATTTCTATGGCAGAAGCTATTATTTCAGTGTGTTATCAAATAACAAAGTTTTTTAAAAAAGATCACAAAAACGTATCTTAATGTCCACACTCATACGTACATACATATTTTTTTAATGTCTAAAATTCTACTTTTAACATTTATTTCGAAATAAAGTGCGGTGGTTAAAAACGCTTGTTGTTAATATAAAATTTTCTTAAATTTAAAATAACAAAAGTGCAGTGAACAAGATGATAAACGATTCTTTCCAATTTTCATGTAATAATTATTTTTATATATTTTTTTTTGTTTATTGTAAAACAAAAGTACAAAATGTGTTCTTAATATGAAACCAATAAAAGTGAGAAGAATTTTTCAAATATTCGTAAAAGCAATTAGATTAATATTTGCACTAATCTGAAAGCGCAAATCAACGGGCAATCTTAGATAAAACGTTCATAAATGACACACGACATCTAAGAAACTATTTCTTTTTAACTGTGACTAAAACAGCAAACGCCCAATTGCAGTTCGAGTACGATTCTCTAACTGAAACAATTTATTTTTGTAGTCAAAACAAATTGACTTGCTTGTATTTAAATTATTAATTAATAAAATGATTTGTTGTATATATTGATAACCTTCAGCACAGGAGTGGCCGGTAAATGCCAAAAAGTTTTTCATAACAATTGTACTTCTACTTATTCTTATTCGAATTATTGACTATCAGTGAGTCCGCGGAGCAAAATAAGTCGCTTTACGCTTGAATAACGTTGGGATATATTGAAAACTGTGTCCCTCTAACAAAGAAGGTAACTCACCAACTGTTTGGTAGGCATTAAGTTAACATTAATTTCAAGGAGAGCATATTAATGTTCCCTTCGGAGACCGCAACACACTCTCATCATGTGGTCATGTGTATTTCATTTATTTTACCACTTTTTAGTTGGGATGTGTTGTGTGCATATTAAAGTATTTTTTATACAAATCAAGTGTGCGAATAGAATACGAGAATTATTACTCGTTCAGATAGCTGTAGCGCAAATCGAAATTAAATTAAAAAAATATATGTGTACATATTAATTTTAAACCAACTCTTGTGTATTTTCATTTATCCGCCTTCCTCTTGGTTATTTGAATTCTTATTATTTTGATTTTTGGATTATTTGACCCCTTGTCCTTTTGAACTTTCGGTTATGTGAACTTTTTTTCTTGTCCCTTGAACTTCTTATTATCGAGAGCCCAAATGAGTTAAACTTAAGATTTCTTTGCTATTTTTTAAAGAAAGAATACTTTAACTTTCAGGAAATTTAATAATTTATACAAAAAGGTATGAAAATCAATAGGAAAGTAACTGCTAAAAATGTATAATTTTTAATCAATTAAAATCGTATCACTTGAAAAACAAATTTAGTAAAACAGGTTTTGATTAAGATGATTTGATGTTTATACTTAATTATCACTCCAACTTCGTATTATTACTAAATTTAACTTATTTCACTTTATTTTGTTTCACTGCAGCTGACGACGACTCTGATAACTGTCCGCAAGATTTTGAAGGTGGCGGTTCAGATCTCGAATACGGTCTGTCAGATTTAAACGGTTTAAATCTAAACTCATACAGTGGCACCATGCAATCACAAATACAGGTACATTATTTTTTAAGATAAATATTAATAAAAATTTATTTAACATTATTCTGAAAGATAAAAAGAAAAGTTTTACAATTTCCCTTAAAGATAAAAAATCAAAACAAAATTTCGCACTGACACTATAATCGCAATTAAACAAATATTTTGTTGAAAATTGTATATAAAATTAATAAGTGAACAATTAATTACGCAACGTTAAAGTATAATATTTTATATTTATATTTTTAATTCAACTTAAAAAAAAAGGTATCTACAATTTTAAAATTGAGGCTTGTTCTATAAATCGAGGTACGATTTCTAAAAATATTTTTAGCAAAAAGGCAGACTTTTTGTGATATCTTTTCCTGCGGTTTTGCTGTTTAAAATATTGCATTCGAACTAAACTTTAAATGTGCGATATTTAAAAAAAATGTCAATCTAAAAATTATTTTTATTATAAGATCGCTGGATTCGAAGTCACTCGAATTACAGTTCAGACCCATTTATTTGTATATATATTTTTTTAATCAGTCTATATAGACTGGCTAAAAAACCCTCAACAAACAAAAGTTTTTGAAAATCTTTGAAAGATGATATCGAGGCAATCTCGATTAATAAATTTAAAAAATAATCTTTTATATTAAATTTTTCTATGTATAATAACAAATTTGTTCACAATTTCATTTTTAAAGGCCGACTTAGATCGCCAACATCTATTGGGCACCCGACCCAGCAGTGGTGTGTTCGAAAGTGTAATTTCTGATGGCATTGAAGGCATAGAGCATCAGGAAAGGTAAGTGGTTTTTAATAATTTTAATTCCTCATTAGTTATTACTACCTGGTATAAAATGAAATAAAAATGCAACAATTACATTGTTTCGCCATGAAATTAAATATGTACGAACGAGTATTAATAAAAGCGAAATCTTACTTAATAACTCATTTAATCAGTACGTCATATTTGTGTTTAGTTTTGTTTTAAAAAATATCATAATTTAGTTGTTGTTTGTGTTTTTAATTTGTTAATTTTTATTGTTATTATTTGTCTGCATGTATTTACGCTTTATGATTTTTTGACGAATATTAATTTCAATTTCCACTGCGATGGAAAACGTCGTCATTAAGTTTTCGATTTCAAAACACATTGAAAAGTTTAAGTTTCATTATGACAGGCGGATTGCAAATCTCTTATTTATTTAATTTAAGAATATAATAAAAAATTGCTTAACAGCTCGCAGATCACAATTGATAATAAAATCAAAATGATTGAAAACGCAAATTAGCGTTTTCGATTTGAAAAAGCCAAAACGAAAACGCTGGAAATTTGGTGTTTTCAAACCGCTAGTGTATACTAAAGGGATATGGCTTATTTTATTGAAACCGCACTTTAAACACAAAATGAAATGATGCACAATTTAAATTTAATATGTTTTCTTTTTATTTGAGGTAAAGCTTATAACAATTTTCCACGATTTTAATTAAAAATGTGCAATTTAAAAATGTTCTTTGAGTTTGTCAATTGTTTACTTTTTAACTTCTTTTGATTGTAGCTTTTTCAAAGCTAATATAGAAAGTAAGAACGCTGTCGGCATTTTAATTTAAAATTTGTTTATTTGTTTACGTTGTTTTATGAGAAAACATCTGTTTTTATTGTTCGAACATAGCTTCGAAAAATAGCAAAACGCTAGCAAATCGTAGCGATTTCAGAACAGGTCAAAATGGGTTTTGCGTTTTTAAAACTGTATGCTGCGTTTTTCAGAACATGGGCGAATAATCTCATCAGTTTTATTTTAAATACATCAAAAGAGATTAAGTTGATCTTAAAAAATAATGGTACACTCAAAAAAAAGAAAATCAATCCATCCGTACTTAAATCAATACGCAAAATAATGATCTTTTAAGAGTCTCGGAATGGTGCCGTGCGAATAGTGTTAAATTTAATGCTCGTAAGACCCAGTTTTGTATCCTTAAACAGATGTAAGATCAATCACGCTGCTCCATCTGTAATAATGGATGGTGTGGGTATTGAGGAATCAGAGACTCTTGATGATCTTGGCATGAATATTAAATTTGATGTTCGATGGACTGATTGATTATCTAAAATAATTTCATTTTCGGCTTGATTAAAGTACATTTCATTGTTATTTGTATTCAAAATTTTCATTACGACTCGTACTCAAAGTAAGTCGAAAATATTTGAATTTAGTACGGCGTTTTTCTTTCTGTGTACGTTCTTAACTACTAATTCGATTACAAAATTTTGTTTTATGTTGGAAGCGTCATAAGATTTCAGAAAATCAAATTCTTGACCACTCTGTTACAATACACAATGAACTACAGGGTGTCAAATTCAACCACCTCAGGTATTAAAAACCTTTTAGAGCTCGTAACTTGTACAAATATAAATAGAATTTAATTAATTTAAATTTTTTACAAAACTAATAAAAATATCATGAAAAAATTATTTTTTCATAGTTCATAGTTTAAAAAATATTTGGTTTTGAACTTTAAAATATCTCTGTTTGAGCGCGACTTCATTTGATATTTCGCAAATGTCTTTGGTAATAAAGTTGCATTTGATAAACGAACTTGAACCTGACTAAAACTATTCATTGAAATAATAAAAGCAAAGATTTTTTGTTACAATGGACTTAATTTCAATAATAAAATGGGTTTTAAAAAAATTACCCTTCAAATAACTTCGCACTGAGGGGGATCATCGATGTGTTCAGATTTGAAGAATTTTTAACTGTTTTTTATAATTAGAAAATCAGAGTTCTAAGAAAGATTTGAATGAAGAAAATAATTTTTAACGATTCGCAAAATGAACTTCTTTTATGTTTAAATTAATGATTATTAAAAAACACAAAATAAGCCATACCCCGGGCAATTTATATGCAAACATTATGCGAGAGAAGCAAACTTTTAAATCATTATTTCTCTCCTGCTAACACGCGGGAGATTTTGTTAACGCAATCAAATTCCGTTTTGCAAAAATACAACTAAAATGTATATTTTTATATGTACATAAATTTAAAAGAAAAAAAAAACAAATATATTTACTTTCGATAGCAATCGAACTCACTGAATATTAAAAACTATTTTTCATGGATCGTTGCATGTCGGATGACGATCTTTGTTGATTTGAAATTCTCATCACATTTTTTATACTCTTTGCCCCATGTTGCCCATTGATATAGAAATGAAGATCGTGTTTTAGTAATTCACAAAATGTTTTTTAGTTTTCATATTTAAGTTTAAAGTAAATTGTTGTTTTACAGAAATTCACACTTAAAATAACAAATGCAAACATTTGTGCGGGTATTGGGCTAATTATGTAAGCGGGGCAGCAGTACAAAATTATTATTTTTTATAATTTTTTATCATAACTTATATTTTTAATTACAATCGAAAAAACAAAATAAATAAAATATATTTGGTTATAAAAAAATTCTTATATCATTTAATTTTATTTTTAACTTTAAATGTTGCTTAAATTAAATTGGTGCAGTATTATTCAGTATTTCTGTATCGCTGAGTTTGCATCGTCGTATGTGCATAACTTGTATATCTTGGAATACACTATTCTGAAAACTTCCATATTAAAAATTCAATCGATATCGTCAACTTAAAAATAAGTTTGTGACTGCACGCAAAGAAAAAATATAGCTGAGGCAACCGTAATCTAAGAACGAACTACTATCATTAAATTGGTACACACATTCATAATTGAGAGTGGAATATTTGAAATATATTTTCTTCTATAAACTTCTCAATACACCAAAGCTCAAAATGCAACGTGGACGCCAGAAATAAGTCAAAACTTAAAATCTGTTTAAGAGTTACTGCCTGTTCGCCGATATCGAAAGAAAATATCTTTCATATATTTAATTTTAAAATTTGTTTTTGTTTCAAATATAATTGCACGAACGAAAATTTTCTTTCGATATCGGCGCACAGGCAATTAAATTCGTACTTTTTTAGACATTTTAAGTCATAACTTTTTTCTAACGTTCGAGTTGAGTTTGGAGCTTTGGTGCCTGTGAAGGCTGATGGTAGAATTGTATGACAAATATTAGAAACTTTTTCAATAAAGATCAAAGAAGGCCCATTCAGCAAAAGTTCGAGGGTTAAAATGTTCCATTTAAATGTTCCTCGTGTTGTTTTACACGAAACTGCTGAATACATTTTATACTTTAAGCACCACAAGCTTAGTAATGTGCAACCAACAGCATGGCGCGAGCGGCGGAATTGGCAGTTTAACTCCCTTCTATCAAAATCAATCGTTAGAACTTTGTGCCTTACAGTGTTAGTTATGGGTTGAAATAAAACTTTAATACATTTCTAGATGTTTTTCATTATATATTTAAGCATTTAGTGATTATTATAAGAGGTTTATATAATTAATTAGCTTAGAAATATCTGAAAGTTTTCTCTAATTTTACTCTTTTAATTAGACACGGCAGTGTATAAGTATAGAATATAAATTATTTTGTTCTCTGCTCCACTGTGAACTATTCGATTACCTTAGAAAATGAAAAAATAAAAAAAAAGAACTTTCAGTAAATTTACTTCATACGGAGATACAACAATTGAATGATGAAATGTTTCTATAATGAAAAAAGAAGCATTGAGAAACTATTGAGGTCATGCCTTTATGACGAAGGCAACTAAAAAAGCAGGTACCATGGCTGACGTCACTATTCTCATCCTATCAAATAAAAAATATGTATAATACGAGGCAATCAATGTCGTTGCCTGTGAAATAAACCGGAGAAATAAATTTAAAATGTATTACGTACATGGTTACGTGTGCAGTAGATATGAATATATTTAGATAGTTTTAAAGGACTTTTTTTGTTTGTATCTCTTTGCCGCTGTGATAATAAACGTTGAAGACACGCGGGAGGAAGCAACATTCAAGGGTTGCACTTGTGTACATCATGTTTCTGTAGAAAGCTATTTTAGTAACAAGTTAAATTAAATTAAAGTTCAGTTACGAATTTCACAATTGTTTTGTTGTATTCGTTTGCTATCATAAGTGCTGTGCTGTGTGTGCTATCCTGTGCGTTAATACTTTACATTATACTTCTCTTAAATTATTTCTTTGAAATAAATAAATTCCGCCCAGTGGTGGTTTTGTGCTTTAAATTTTTAGATGATGGTCTTTTTCTTTTAATAGTTAGCAGGTGTCAACATTCAACTAATTATTCAAATATTTACCTGCCTGAAATATGTAAACAACACGTTTGAATGTGTAACGGCTAAATGCCGTAAAATAACATTTTATTTATAACGATATCGGTATTAATAAAATGATTAAGTGGTTTTATAAAATTTACATGGCACAAAAATTTTAAAATATAAATGTTCTCAGGAAATATTTTGTAATACTTTACAGCAGGTGTTAAGGGTATGCAGACAAAATAATTAAATTGTTGCATAATAAAAAAAATTTAAATTAATTAATGAAACCAGATTCTTAAGATGAACGAAGATGAAGATTTTTTAAAATTGTGATGTGATTTTTTTACGATAAAGTTCCTTAAAAATTATAGCATTTGTCTACGTATTTAGATGAACTGTTTTAAGTTTAAGTTGATAGGAAATTTTTGATTGAAGTCCAAATCTGATTTTATCCATTTATTTTTTCATTTAAGATATTTTTTTAAAACTTCAAATTATTTTTATTAAGCAAGTAATAATGGAATAATTTATTCATCGGACTAGTCGAACGGATCAGAACTGATTTCGATCTCGCTAAAATATCTCATCAGCGTTGTTTGTTCGATTTGACTAGGAATGTCAACTATTTAACCGTATTATTTAAAAAATCAGAATACGAAAATTGCTTCTTCATATTAATTTTTTACAAGTTAAATCAAATTCGGTTAGTACAAAATTTCCATCTCTGGTATATATCGGTTGCTGTGATCAATCTGTTATCCATTTATGTTTACTTGGCAGGAAGATACAAAACTATATACATATATATTTTTTTTATTTTTCAATTGCTTTCGGTGAAACCTCCAAGCCCCTTAGAAAAAAAGGACCTCAAAGTATTCGAAAATATCAATTATTCAAGAGCAATTTACGATTCAATTTTATAATGCCGTGCTTTTTTTGCAATTTAAATTATGTTTAAGCAACCTTCACGCAATGTAAAAACAAAAATAAGAAGCTTTTTCAACATAATAAATATTTCTGTAGACCTAAATTTAAATGAAAACAAAACAACACAAAAAATTCTCATGTACAACGAAAATAATTTGTATATAATTTTGGCCATTGCAATTTTAAATAATTATTGCGGTGGCCTTTATCGCTTTTAAGACTTGAAATAAAGCATAAAAATAAATTAAGTATATTCACATTAGAAATTATATTAAAGTCAGGGATGGTAAGTGCAATACTATTGTATTTTCTTTTTTGTTTTAGGTTTGTTTCGAAATAGTGTTGTAAATGTAAAAATTACTAAGAACAATTATTCTACTATTCGGCTTTTCCAATTTTGTGCTAGAGTTATGAAATAGAATTACATATATACCCCTTGTATTTTCCTTTCTGTCTTTTGGACTATAAAATCAGATCTGCGACAAGAAAACTTTCGTACCGTGAATCTAGTGTGATTACTTATCTTTGTAAATTATTTTCCTGCTAGTGCTGGCATCATGAGTAAATATTTACTCCCGAGCAAGCAGGTTAGCGCCACCAGCTTGTTTTGCAACAAGCGCATGCGCACCCCACTAAGTGTGAAGATGTAATTAGCCGCGATCATAAAAACTCACGCTCAATATATACTAAGATATGCAATGGTCCAACCGATTAAACTCGATTAACTATTCAATCAATTTAAAAACTACTTTTTTCGATTAACGGCAAATACAATTAATTTGAGTGGATTAACCGATTAAAAAAATTTTATATTTTTTGTGGTATTTAAACGTATTTTTTATGTTTAATTTAATTCAACTAAATTAACTGAAATTATTAGAAGCGTTAAAAATTAAAAAAATCAAAGCCGGACTCGAATGGCATAATGGAAGATTTTATGTGTTTAGATTAACATATTGCTTTCGATATGTCCAAAATCTTCTTTAATTGCCAGGATGTCTCATAATTCAAGTTTTATTAATGACGTAATTAGGTAAAATTACACGTTTTTAAACGTTTTGAAGCAAATAATTTGCAACTAATTTATAAAAGTATCTCTTACTACTTGTTTTTTTTTTCATTGTTATATATTTATAAAATTTTTTTCAAGAATATTTATTGCTAGTTTTTTACTAATAAATCCTACAAAATAATAAATAATTTATATATTTTTATTTAGTGAAGTTCATTAATTTATGAAATATATTTATTAATCGGATAAACGATTAATCATAAATTAATCGATTAAACCTAAACCTCAAATAACTAATTGAGCGGTTAATGGAATAAGACAGTAACCGATTAGCTGAATAGACCATTCAGTAGTCAGGAAAAATGATTTTTTTACAAAATCATTTGTTTAATTGCAAATCGATAAAACTCTTCATTCATCTGCATACGATTCAGTACTTCAGTTGGTATACGCCCTTGGGGGGATTTGTTTTAGTGAATACGTATGAGATGAACTGCGGCCTCCCAATAAATGAGAAATGTAACGATCTATTCAAATCTCTTAGTTCTTAACTGCGCTCTGGTCTTGCCAAAAGTTTTTTTTAAAGAATTGAATAATATCCTTTTGTACTGCAAAATTTGGCAGCTCTTTTTCAGGAGATTAAACCTTCTTATCGTTCGAGTACTTCTTTCCATTTTATTTCAGATAAAAGTGCTACTGTTTTTATTTTTACTCATAAGCTTTAAAGGTGGATTCAGCCACTTTCTATGTAGTTTGGCGTCTCTATTATTGAAAGAAAAAGAAATGATTTTGCCCGGAAAACTCTCAGCTTGAGTTAAATTAATTTTTATTTTTGTTCGCTCAAAGTTGAAGTGTGTTTCAAAAGCGCGTTCATAGCAATTTTTTTTTATATATTAGTTTTTTCTATAAATTTACTTCGCAAATAATTTTGCTTTATTTAGTTCATTAGCTGCACTTTTCTACATAAATTTGTCACAGATTTTTCTTTCTTATTTACATTTTTCATATGGTAGCTTTATTTTTCCGAATTATTTGTTTCAAATGAGTAGTGAATCGAGTTGCAGAAAACCTTCAGTCAATAAACTTTTGTCCGAAAAAAATGGGTTAGTGGTCAATTCATATTTTATAATTTTATAAATTAGCATTTGTATCATTCTTATGTTGGTAAAAATCCTGATGGGAGCCTTTAGACAGATTCTTCTTTTATTATTAAAGATTTTAAGCAATGTTTGCTTTCAGTTTTACTTAGATTACCCAACAAATTTGCACCGAGTTCCAGGTTTAAATTTAAGCCATAAACAAAACTGTGACACCAAAACTACCGTCATTTATATCTGGCTGCAATCAGGGCACTCAATTGGTCTGCAAACGTCACTTGTGGATTATCCAGTACTCGTTTGCCCTCACTAAGATGTGATAGACTAAAGAACCTCGTCTTTATTGAAATAAAGTCACTTCTAGTTACCATTGGTGGTACACAGTACGATTGGAAGCATTTGGGAACTTTTGGATTTACTTTTAGATTTGCTCTGCAGGAGCTGATTCGACGAATAATATGAGGAGTCAGCTCCAGCATCCACTATATAGATATCTGTTCAATTGCTTCCTCCAGGATCTGTACTGTTTCGGGGATGTACCATCGGCTGGCTCCATAAATTTTGTAAAAACTTCTTGATGATTCTTCAGAAACTTAATTTCCAGGATTTCGTACTACTGTTCAGGACATAAATTGGCAATACAATTGGTGTAAAGCCTTAACACAACCATGGTCCGAGTCTAAGGGTTTGTTGATCGATTCTTTTGATAGTTTTAGGCTGTAAGAAGTTTTTAGCATTTTCCTTCCAGGTTTATGATTTTAAATGATTTACTACAGCTTCGCTCTAATATTAGCCATATTTTTATAGGGCCTCTGCAATTAAATATATAAAATTTTTTAAATATTTTTTTTTGCTTTTTCGTTTTTACGGCTTTTTGAGATATATATTTTTGATATCTTCAGTATAATTAACAAAAGAAAAGTAAAATGCATTTTAATTTTAATATTATTTAGAAGAATATACGACTCATAACATACGAAATATTAAAAAGGCATCCATAACAATTGTTTTACGTTCAGTACCATTTAATAAAAACAGTTTCCCAAGCCTGCCTAAGGTGTACTTTTTCTTTTGAAATTTCACCACAATTTTCATATTTATTTAAATTATTTATGTGTTTACATACATCCATCTGTAATTTATTTTTAGCCAAACATATTAAAAATATCGTTTCGAATATGAGTTTCATTGATTATTTTAATGGAAAATTACGTTTAACTCAAAAGCGAAATTTCTTTGGCAGACCTTGAAAATAATATTAATTTTCTCCGAATAAAATCGAACACATGGCTAATGTTTTTTCTTAATTGGTTATACAAATTTAGTGTGTATAATCAAAAAGTAAACAAATCTTTAACAGAAATACTGCTTTTAAAATTAATACTTTGTATTATTTATTAAAATATTTTTTTCAACGTAAAACTAACAAAATGCGGATTTCCCTGATAAACAAATGATAAATATGCTTTTGCTATAGAAACTTTTTTTTACATCTTCTTCATATTTTTGTTGTTTATTCTGCAAATATTTCGAGAAATAGGCATTTCTTTCAAGTCTCTTATCTGCAGTTGAATGAAATGTTGATCTTCAATTGTCCGTATTCGTATCTTAAAACAAATTGTTGTGTTTGTTAATACAAATACGGATAATTTGTTAAAAACAATTCATAAATTAAAGTTAATAAACATAAATTTTGTTGACATTTTTTGAAAGTTATCTCTCTTGAGTTCCACTAACGTATCACGTGTAAGATACTTTTTACGGTGCAGTATTATTTCAAGGCGCGCTATGAGATGTTTGCACAAATACTCGTATGTATGCGTGCCCATTCTGTTCCTGAAATATTATCTGGATATTGGATATCCTCTGTATGGACTCTCTTGATAAAAGGATATTCCTTTGAAGGATAACCGCCATTTCGAGGAGTTTAAATTATTTCCCGGTGGCTACAGAGACACTATTGTAATGAAAATCTATCGATTTCTAAAATATCGTTTTGAAAACATGTGATGAATTTCAAACGATTTTGAGAATAAATTTTGAGTGAAACTCTAATTATTAACTTGAGGAAAGCAGAAAAGACAATAAAACACAAATAATGTAAAGGAAATTAAAAAAAAATATTTAAAAATTTATTAAAACAGATTTTAAAAATATTCACAAAATGAAAATAATGAGCACATTGCAAACATGCCTGAGAATGTACAGATCTTTTAAAATTATTTTATGAATTTCCGATTTTTTTAAATTTTCAGGTTTGTTTTTGTAAAATGCAATGGTGAAATCTGTTTTTTTAAAAGAAATTAATAAGTTTTTTTTTCTACTCTAAAAGTTTTTTGGATTTTTCGATTTTAATTTTTCAAATTCAAAGGTTTGCTAAAACTTAGGTGAATTTTTTATATTTTTTTATCATTTGAGAGTTTTTGTTATTTAGATAAAATGTATCGATTTTTTTTGTTAATAATTTTTTTTTTATATTTTACGAGTATTTTCTTCTTAACAAAAAAATGTTTACATAATTTTGCGCTTTGTTGGACAGATGTATGGACTCTAATCGGATTGGTGGGAGTAAATTTCAAATGAGACAATTTCTAAAATATGCTTTTAACAATAGAGGTGTTGAATATTTAGTTACTTTTCGGGGTGGGAGAGAGGAAGGTGAGCTGAAAATATTAATTTCCCCTTCGCCCTGGTTTTGGGCCGTATTATTTATTATTAGTATAGAAGACCCGGAGCAATGTGTATCGTATTATCTTTTGTGCAGCATGTTATATAGTAAATAATAGGCATAATAAGTAATTAAAAAACCGGTCAAGTGAGCACATGGAGTACTCCGTCCCACAGAACAATATTTAATAGAGTCGTGTATCTCCTGAACGAACTAGTCCTATTGAATGACTCTGTCAAATGGGCTAGACAGAACGCTCACTGTACTGAGCATTTTGTGATAAATTCTGAACGCTTTTCGCTTACATCATGAACTTTTGTATTATTTTTATGTAAATTTCAGTTTTCCTAGATATTACGACTGTGTTGCAATATGACGACTGTGTTGCACTCAAAGAGCGATACATTCTTCATCATTTCCAAAAAATGATAATTTCTACAAATATTTGAACTAAAAGTACATACATAAATAACGTTTCAGAATTTAACCATTCTTAATGGGCGTTTGTATTGTTAACAATATTATTCTGTTAATTTTAAGACTTGATAAACAAACAAAATCGAAACACGCAAAATAAACAATAAATGCAGTCATCCACAAATTTACTTATTATTTGACGTATTTCCTTGTGATGAATAATTTGAAAATCGTATTCGAAAAAAAATTGTATATTAAAAATAAATAATAGAACAACAACAAAAAGAGCTTTAACAAAAAAGGAAGCGTGTGCAGCATGGACAAAACAACAAAAATATTGTATTTTGTAAATATAAATGTGTACATAAAATACAATATGAATAACTAAAACAAAATAAAAACAGCAAAAAAAAAGAGAAAGAAATAATGTAAAGATTTTTATAAAAAAAATAATATTTGCTCACTTTTTGTTGAGAGCAAAAAAACTAACGAACACGACTGCGCTAAGAAAAATTAATACAAAATTCATACTCAAAAATTGAATACAGTGGGGTTTGAAAAGCGAAACAAAATCAGAACAATTACAAAAATAAACTACAAATGTGTAACAAATACTGCACCGTACAAAGCTCAGCAATGGGAAGTTTGAATTTATAAATCACGAGAGTGTTCTTAACTTCCCTCAATGAACATAATTTTTAAAAATTGGAAAGTTACTGATTTTTCTCCGATTTCCGAAAAACTACTTTTTAATGAGATCTCGAAGGGACAGAAAGTTTATGCAAATGCGTGTTCTTTCCTTTAAACGGCTCATTAGTTCTTACTTTTTGTTGGCGTTCTGTGACGTTCTTTTCTGTAGAAAATATTTCTTACTTACTTGTTCTGTCTGAACTTTCGGATGCGGACTATTTAATTATAGGAATAACTTTTGTAAATGTTGCAACATGTTTTTTATTTGATAAAAATATATAAATCTTTAAAAACAAGTATTAAAGTAAAGTTTTCTGACCTTTAACGCAAAATTTGTAATATTTCACACCACAAAAAACACATGCAACTCTTTGATGTCACTTAACGTTCTATTCTAATTTCTACAGAATAGTCCGCAACAGAACAGAACGAAAAAGTAACAAGAAACCACACATTCAGATTTTCAATAGAACAGAAACAAAACAGCTGATCCGTAACAGAACAGAACAGAATGTACAAACTAATTCTGCCTTAAGTCTGAAAACGACAAGACCGAGATATTTCTGTGAATAAATGTATCTGCTTTAAAATTGCATATTTTTGTGTCATATCGTATATTGCATAAGCATCAAGATTTAAAAAAATATTTTTTTTGTTGAAAATTATTTTTCGAAAATCGTTCGCCCAAACCTTTGTGAACTTTTTATATTACTTTTTCTACACTGAAGAAAACAGTGTTAAGTTGACCTAATATAGACTAGGAGAGTTTTCTTAAATATTTAAAATAAGTATATATAGTCCACTAAATGCAGCTTATACCTCTTAAAATGTAACGATCTTATTCACAAAAAAAAATACTTCGGAGGTATAAGAGGCATTAGCAGATTAAATTAATGCCACGACTGCCATTAATGGTCTGTTGAATTCAGATAAAGGTATGGCAAAATTTATCTTTTCAATCAATTTTGAAAATCCCTGACTTTAGAACTTTTAAATAACGGAGAATAAAAATGTGTCTTTATATGTAATATTTTTTTATTTAGAAATTAATTTTTATTTGATAATAAAATAGTATGTATACATATTTAAGATAATTTTTTAATACCAGATCAAAAAAAGAGGGGAACTACAAGTTTGAAATGTGTATCTGTGTGTCTGTACGCGCCATTGTAGCTCCCAAAAAATTTTAAGCCGTTTGGAAGTTATTAATTGTTTCGTATTTGAACACTTCTGAAAGAATAGAAATTACACATTCTATTGCCATCTGTGTGGGGGACGCTTATAAATTGTTTAATTTAAGTTCCTTATTTATATAGACCGGCTCGCAAAAAACGTGTGTTTGTTATACCTCCAAATTACAAATTAGTTTGTTTTATAACGATTTGGATCCAGCGATAAGCGTTTCTAAAATATGTTTTTTGATACTTTTTTTAAAGTTTTGGTATTTTCTCTCAAGGCAAATCTAAAACTTAGTACATCATTTGAAAGGTCGTTTCAATTGTCCATAAAACTTGCCGTATTTTTACTATTACTTCTTTTTATATGATGTCTGCCAATACAAAAATTTGCAAGAAATTACGAAAAGGACACTTCCAGACATGGTCACAAATGATCATCGCTAGACCCATGATACAATAATACAGGTAATTCTAATAGCACAGCTGACTTAGTAATTTTGAGAATGTGTGCGTCACACAGCCAACAGATTTTGACACAAGCGTTGTTTGTTTCTACCAACAATATGCGTGTGTTAGTAAATTTGAAAGAGATTATGAATGTGTGCGAGAAACAGACAATAGATTTTGACATAAACGTTGTACGTTTCTACCAACAAAATGAGTGTGTGTTTTTGGTGTTGTCATTTGTTGTAGAATCGCTAGTACCTTTAATAATTGTAACATGGCTCGACCCCCGAAATGTTTCGGGAATCATTGTAAAATAAATAAAGTTCCTGTAACTGAGCATGACAAAATAAATCATGTACATACGTATGTATGGACGTCGAACCAGCTTTCCCGCAGTGTCTTATCTTATTTTATTCTAGTTAAATATTTTTTTTCGCTAATTTTATCTGCAATATAAACGTCACTATCAGCTCCAAAAACGTAACTAGTTGGCAACATTTATTGAATCAGTGATGGAGAGCAACAAAAATAACAATAATAACAGTGCGCATTTCAAAAGTGTCTTGGCACAAACGGATGCTCAAGAAAATTTAGTCGATAAAACACTACGATTGTAAACGGTCGATTTTATTTAATTACACAAGTAAAATAAAATAAAAAACAAGTGAAATCAAAGAATATAATTTTTTTTTGCAAGAAAAAAAGAGAATTAAATTTAATTATAAATTTCTTAGCAGCAACAATAAAAGGCGCTAAATGTTTTTATTATATAGATTTTTTTAAGCAAAACAAAGAAATAAACAAAGTAATTCGCGTATTTTTTGAAAACAAAAGCAAAGTGGATTTATGGTGGAAAATTAAAGGAAACGAAAATTGATTGATTTAATAGTGATTCAATACAAATAACACACTTCCACCCCTTTTACACACTCAGACACGAAATTTGTAGAACACAATCACACAAAATACGTAAATTGTAAAAAATAATTCAACCAGACAGACCACCGTTTTTTTTGTAGTAGTGACTCAAAGTCAAAGAGCTTAAAATACGGGCTTTCAATCAATAAATTTACGTTTAAAGAAAACAAACCTTCACAAAAGTACTTCCTTAAGATTATGACCATGGTAGAGGGTATGACTTCAATAGATTTGGGCACAAGTCCCATGCAGGAAACAACAAGAGACATCGGCGAAGTTTTGCAAGATGAACTCGCAGAATCACCAGAGGAAAGGTCAGTATACTCGTAGTTGTCATAGAAAATTGCTTGATAATTAAGAGAAAACTATTTAAATATATACATATATATTTAATACAATAATTATTGATTATTTTCCTATCCTTTTGTACACTGAATAAAACTAACGTGTTGGTTCTTGGCCTATTGCATTTTCCATTATAGTTAAAAAAAATATTCGCAATTCTTGCATTTTAAATGAACTATTTTATTCCACATTTATGTGTGTACTTGTAAATTAATTAAAATCCTCAAGCCATATAAAAACTATAAAGCCTTCTTTCATAAAGGTTAGTGACGTCATTAGAAATAAATTTACAAATTAAAATTGACATCATTATTGGCCAGTCTGTCTGTCTGCAAGCCTGCCTGCCGCCATTAAGACATAGTTTTCTTTTCATTCTTTTTACGAGTATTATCAGTTAATTGTATTTTTAGTGTTTTCATGGAAAACCGCATATGTCTTAAAACTAACATTCTCAGAAAAGCCAAAAGAGATTCTTTCAAATTATTTATAAATTTCAGCAGCATCACACAAACAATTTGTTTTAGTCTATAATAATGAATTTTCTTAATGTTTATAAAACATTTATTAAATTTTAATCTTGGAAATGTTTTGAAAATGCGTATTTGAACAGAAAAACTCTCAAAAAATAAATGAGAATTGTACGAATACGAGGGTGGATAAATGCTTATAATTTGTGCTAACTGTCTGCAAACTCTTGCAAAAGTAATTAAAATGTTAGCAAAACTGCAGAAATGTGCAGCAGGATTGTCAATTCGTGCATAAAGAAACATTTGATGTGCTGCCAAGTAGTGCTTTTCGAGCGCTAAACATTCATTAATGCGCAGTTAATGTATTTATGAAGTTCCCCGAGTTTTGCAGGCTTTATAGATCCCTATTGCTTTCGTTAATATGTCTTGAGACTTGAAATTCTCACAAGATGTGTATTACAATGACCGCTATAACAACAAATACTAAAAATATAAATGAAAGGGTGTACAGAAAAGACAAATACACATGGAAAATTTGCACAGGGTGTGTATTGCCACTTCAATGGCAATTTAAAAATATAATTTAAATAAAAATTAAAAGGTGTATGAACAACAGCTGTTGTTTTTGACAGACCTACATACATATATTTTATGAGCCTTAATAGAGTACAGAAATACGCAATAGGTGTGTAATACTATTGTCGCTTTAGCAAAACAAAAAGAACTCAGTTTAAAATTAAAGGATGTGTAGAAAAGAACTGTAATTTTTAAAAAGACAACAAATAATAATAACAAATTTGAGTTAAAAATTAACGGGCGTTCCTGCCCAAACAAGTACGGAGCCCTCCGTGCATGAGCCGGACTCACACTTGGCTGATGTACTAATGTACATTGCTATAAAACATAATTATAATTATGTTCTTTGTGACATGTTGTGAATGAAAGGTGAGAAAGAGAAAGAGTAACAATAAAAAACCAACACTTTTACTGTTAGAGTAGCGCACATTGGGATGCATTGTTATTGCTTAGTTGTTCTTACAGCCTGTTCATCGAACACAATTAACTAAAACAACGATTAAAAATATCAACGTTTTTCCTGCTTGGGTTCATGCAACACGAGTGTCAAGTTTTTAAAGAAAACACATAACAACTGCCACATTTTTTGGCCTGTGTATCGACTTTTTAAATAACAAACAGCTGAAAGCAAAACGAATAGAATAAATTATTCGCTGTGCAAAAATATAATTAGACAAACTAAATAAAAATTCAAAAAAATATATAAAAAATTGTTCAAAATATTAATTTTAATGTCATACAAAGTGCAATTGAAAACGCGTTACATAAACCCTATCTGTTACGTTGTTGATGTTTTCCAAATAAAGCTCAATTTAAATTTTATTGAAAAAATTTTTTTATCTGGTAAATGTGTGTTCATCTATAGTATCGAAGCTTCCAAACGGCTGAGCCGATTTGGATTTAAGTTTTTGAATTGCGACTTGATTTTTGGTTCTGGAAACTCTTTTTAGCCTCTTGAATTTTATTTTAGTAGAAAAAAAAATTAGCAATTTTATTTCAAATATTTTATAATCACAAAAACCGTTTGAAATAAAACCATTTAACATCAGCATCTCAAAATCGACATAAATAGACATATTCAGTTTTTCATGAAAACCTACAATTTATGGGTCTGCTCTGAATCTAAAATTGTCTATAGTTATTTAATAAATACTGTTGTTGTGTTCTAAATTAATTTTGATATTTTATTTTTATTATGTTAAATTATAACTTTCTGTCACGAATTTTAAAATAATGTATTTTGTTTTCTTTTATAATTTGTTTTGTACGAGTATATTTAGTAAAATTTTAGCAAAATATTTGAAATGAAAAAAATATTGTGAGAGCTACATTTTGTTAACTTCTTACCTTCACATAAAGTTAATGACTTGTTTAATGTTCTGACGAGTTAATGTGAATAATGTCATTTGGGGGATTTTATTTTACACATTAGATTGTCTCAATGGACAGCATTTATTTTCTGGGCTAAGTTGGACTACAAAAGTTGCATTAATGTATTTTTGAGAAACTAGCTTCCTCCTCATAAACAACATCATAATGAAATAAATTGAAATTGACGACGAACTATGACATCAAAAAGATTTTTGGGTATTCAAATTAATTGTAATTATATTAAAAATTTAAATTTTCAATTGATTCACCGCTTGTTTTAATTGATCTCATTGTTCCTTTAAATCAGTCTGTCAAGAGATTTTAACTCGAAATACTGTAAAACTGGAATTAATTAAATTTATTATTCGAGACAGGTCTCGATATCTTTTTTCAAAGAATTCAAAAAAGTTTTGTTTGTTGAGGGTTTGTAGCTTGTCTATATACAATCATTTCATTGGTGCTTATGCCAAATCATTAGTAGACCTTAAACCATATTCTTGAAAAATAAAATTCGGAAAAAATCTCGCAATTGTGTGTATATAATATAGTTTGTGTTTTACATTATGCCACAGCGTTGAATTGAAAAAAAAAAATATTTTCGATTTAAATATTTGCACTTTTTTAATTGATTTAATTATTCTTTTAATTAATTCAATTAATTTGTTCATTAGTTCGATTAATTTTGTAATTGATGCAAATAATTTTATAATTAATTCAATTAATTTTATAATTAATTCAATTAATTTTATAATTAATTCAATTAATTTCTAAATTCAATTAATTTCTAAATTAATTCAACTAATTTTTTAATCAATTGAAATATCTTGTTTCTTAACAATCACAAAATGATTTTGGGTGACCAAAAAATTAACAAAATGTAAAAGGTATTTAATAAAATAATTAGAGATACTCGTATATTTATTTGTTGCCCGTTTGACGATTGTATTTGTGGCCTGTAACTCTCAATAATATTTTGAAGGTACTGTTGCATCAAATGCCTGAATAGTTAGGTTGACTACAAAATAAAATAATAATTAAGGTTCGATTCCAGTCATCGACGTCATGAATTTTCTTACTTGCATTAGTTAAAAATAATTAAGAACATTGGATACAGCGCATTAAAAATTAACACATCGGAGGTCCTGTGACACACTGCTATAAAAATTAACTAATTTTTTATAAAAATTTTTAAATATTTTGAATCAATTTTTAATTAATAAAATATTGTTTTAATATAAAATCGTATCATTTTTCCCATTAAACTGTTCAGTCAATACTAAAAATTTCGTGAAATTTAATTTCCTGAAATCTGTTGGCGAATTACGGCATTCGATATCGAACATAATTTCCATACAAATTCAAAAAAAAATTTAATTGGATTTCGTTCGATTATATTTTTAGTTTTTCTGTATACAGAAAAAACTATTCCCCAAAAAATATTTAATATATATGCTCACTCATATGTATGCCACCATCGCAACAAACCATAATGATTTAGAAATCACTTGTAGCATGCTTACGAACATAAGCCTCAAGCTTCGAAAAGTATTGTGGATACCGTTGTAAAAGGCTTATTAATAATTGTTTAATAGTGAAAAGTGAACTCTCGCGATAATATTGCTTGTATGTAGTATGGAATAAGCATATATTCTACTCGTATTTTTGTAAGCTTAGGAAAATAACCAAATAATGTTTGTACACTAAACTACGGCAGTAATTTCTTTCATAAAAATTCTATTTTTTATTTCATAAAATAAATTTGATTTTTTTGTTTTTTGTTGAAGAAATAAATGGATTTGTTTTTGTTTTAACCAAAACAGAGTTGGAAGAATAATTTTTTGCTTTTCACAAATTCGCCCTCTCCCGCTCCAATAGAATAGACTTACCTTTAACTTTAAAACACTTCACTCTTCGACTAAAGCACTAACACTGAAAATTTTGACAGATATTGCGAAATTCAAGAACGCGTCAAGTAACGGACATCAATCACAAGAACACTTATAAAACAATAGTTTGCATAAGTCTTTTGAAATTATATTTGTTCAGACGCCTATTATGAGAAACTTTCGATTTTCGATTGTGGTCGAATTAACCGATCGAATGAATTTTCATTTGATATTACAGCGCATATTGGATGAAAATAGCGTTAATATGAATTTCACTTAATTCGATTATTCACAATAGTGCATATTTATCAGCTGGCACTATAAATAAACATTGTCCACGACTGAATTATGGTTCAGTGATTCCTGCGTGATTTCCCTTTTTTTATGACTGAAATTTTGTTTAAATTCCTTTTGCTAGCTCACAACAATGGAACAAAACCCTGTTCCATTAGAGAAACGAGCTTTTCCAAATAAAGTTTTACGCTTACAACCTTAGAGCCTGCAGGAAATTAAAATAAAATATTTTATAACTGATACGAGTTTTTGTAAAAAAAACCAAAAACAAATTTGCAAATAAGTTTTACTAACTGCCATACAGCATCGACAGCAAAATTATGTTCGATTGAATATTGGTTGCACAACGAAATTTCCGACATTGCTGCCAGCTCATAATACGAATTTGACATTCGATACTCAATATTCGATAGCCAGCGAAGATCGAACATCGAATGCAGTTCATAATAAGGGCCCAAATTGTTATCTGTCATGAGAAGCATTTTGAAACACTATTTAAAAACTGTTACCTTGTTTGTACTTTAATGAGCTTATAATAAGTATGCTTATAAAAATTTTTAGAAAATGTCTTGTGATAAGCTTGTTCTACAATAATTCTCATATGGTTGATACTAATATTACTATTTGTAAGTATTTCATATTTTTTCATTGCCAATCATTGATTTCTACAAACCTAAAACTTTATACACTAGCTCCTCGAGAAGTTACATAGTTTTAATATATTTCATTATAACTTTGAACCATGATTATGATTACTCATTAACATAATATGTTTATGTTTATATTTTGTTTTATATCGAAAAATATTATTACCGACAGAATATAAGATTCGTACAACTGGATTTGTTTGATAATAACATGATTTGACTTCAACCATATAAGGCAATCATATTATGATTCCACTATATAATTCAATAGTAGTTAGTGTATTGTTCTTAGATTATAGACATGTTTTTTCTTTGTGTGTGATATAAGTTTAAGCGATTTTTAAATCAAAATCGATCAAAACTGAAAAATCGATTTTTTTAAACATTTTAATTCCAGGTCACATACGTACATACAAATGTATGTGAATCTCCACTGTGGCATCAGTTGTGTAGGATGCAGCGCCGTTTGGCTAAAGTCCCATTATGTCTTTCACATCTCTGCCATCCAATTGCAATTGCTTTTCAACGTTTGCTTCTTTTATGCGTGGGGAGGGGAATCCACATTTTAATAATAATATTATTTGTATTTGATTAAAAAAAAACGGAAACATTGGCAGAGCAAAAAACATTTGCTCGCAACGCTTTATTATCTGATGCTTTAATTACGAAACTAAAAAAAATAATTAAAATAAAATTATTTAAAAATTTCCAGATTTCAACGGAAAGTAATTTTAATCTCCCATATTTAAAATGCTAGTAGTGATTTTTTCAATATTTTTATTTACAGTCGCACACAAGTATTGATCTATTTCATTTAAATTCTGTTAACAATAACAATTAAATATTATGATAATTACATGTTAATATTTTTCACGGTTCTTAACTATTTAAATGTTAAAATAATTATGAGAGGCGTGTTTATATGCGCGTGTTTCTTTTTTGAGATTTTTGAGAGAGAATTGAGTCAGTAGAAGTAGTTATTTATTCAACAATTTTTAAGGAATTAATTCGGATGAGAGAAATGAAATGCAATTTAGAAAACCTAGAATGCTGTTCAGACAAGTTATATTCAGATTAAAACTTATAATGCTGAGTACACACAAGGTAACAGTAAAATTTGTCTTTTATTTTTTCGCCTCGAATATATATGATTGATTGTTTTGTGTTGTTAATGATTTTGTTCATTGATAATATAAGTACAAAGAAAGTTTGTTTGTTAAGCACATCATACACGTTTCAATTCAATTGTCAATTTAGTCTTTCAATTGAATTGATTCTTGACCATACACTTCATAAACTGAATTGAAAGATTTTCATTCAATTGTCAAATTCATATGTTCTTTACAATTATAAATTTAAAAATTTAAAACTTCTATTGCAATGGCTGAAAAAAGAAAAATAATTGCAATAATGGTTATTGCAGAATGCATTGAAGATGACAGAAAAGAAAAGCGACGAAGAATTTTTTTATTTTCCAAAGTGCTGGATTTTCTTCGAACACTCGGAAAATTTTTCTACAAGCATCCATCTTTGCCACCCATGTCATTTTTTGTTTTTTTATTTAAAATTCAATGAAATTAAAGAAATACTTAACTTTTTCTTTGCAAAAGAAAACTACAAACATTAACTTTGACAGCAGATCAAAAGACTCGAACACACACAGCACAATCGAATTGAAAGACTTACTAGCCAACTTTAAAAAATTAAAATCTTTTGATTTTTCTTCAATTAACTCGACAACTGCCAAACTAATTAATTGAAAATGTAAAGTTGCCCGTGTGTACCGAACAAGCGAAACTGATTTCGTTAACATCTTGCTTTAACGGTTGCCTCATGTTTTCTTATCTTTATAATATTAAGTTTAAAGACTGATTTCTTTTAAAGGCACTTAAATGGTTTATGAGATTCAGAACACTTTGGCGTTCAGTTAGAAAATATAGAGTAAAATTACTCCTTTACGGAGCAAAGTACCATGGACCTCATGTAGAATCGTATAGATATCTCTTGTATGGCTCGCTGGAAGCGTAGGCAGGAAGTTCAATCCCTTCTCTTGCAGCTCTCGAATGACTATTGACCAACTGATGAATTGTTTTACTTTTTTCCAAAAGATTTATTTAAAATACTTTTAGCCACTTCTCGTTTTTATCCCCCGACTAAAAGGACGGGTGCTATAACTTTGTATTCTGTGTGTCTGCCGTCTTCATCGTAGAGCCAAAACTGCTGGATCGATTTTGATTTTGTTTTATGTGAAACGTGACTTGAAGAAGTTATCGGGAGCTCTCACGATTTTTAATTTATAATTATAATTGATTTTTTAACCAACTACGATTATATGCTTTTACGTCTTTTCCCTCAGAACTTTGTTATTTATGAAACTATTTGCAAAGTTTTCAATTTGTTTTTTATTTATTTTTCAGATCAAATGTCCGTCTATCAGTCTATCTGTTCGTACTTCTGTTTTTGAGCACTTTATTGCCAAAATTATTGCTTATCTTATTGTCGTTAGTTCTTGAATAAAATCTATATTTAATGTTCTTGTAAAGTTTTTTTCCTTCACGTAGTCAATTGATAAATGGCCGTTAGCACGAATTGATTGGTTTTGAACACAAATTATCATTTTAATAAAATAAAGAGAAATCATTCAAATAAAGAGTATGGTTCTAGTGAATTCGAAAAAAATCATTAATTGTATAGAGAAAGTCTCAGGCGAATCGAGGGATATGATTATTATATTATTTGCAAGTATTTTATTTTCATGTTTGTCTCGTTGGAATAAGTGTAAAAAATGTTTTAATTTTTTAAATTTTACTGCTTGACAAACTAAAACTAAAAATCACTACTATTTTTACTAAATCGGTTATAAATAAATGAAGCACTGCCGTAATCCAAGGGAAAAATTTTAAACTGCTGATGAAATTATCTCAACAAAATAAATAATACAGCAAACGAAATTAGAATAAGATATACAAGCATCCGTTGAATAAAACCGTCAGATGTTATCAAATAACATCATGTAGATAAGAAAATATTTAATCACATGCAGTACAGAAATGCAAACGAGACAAGAAAATAATTTAAAGAAATAAGCGTGCTATATTCCGCTAAGTCGAATTGAATATACCCTTCACTTTAACATCAAGTAATAATTATGCTCTAAGAAAAAGCTGTTGCTTTATGTGCACGATGTTACCCAAAATTATGCGAAAACTCTTTTCAATACAAAATTTTCAAACAGATAAGCTTTCCGGTAAGTTTGGATAGCATCTTGATCGTACCGAAATACACCTATTATTTTTGGAAACAATTTCTTTAAAACGGTTTTATTATTTAGCGAATCTAACTTCTTCTTAGGTCTAACGAATAGTATTGAAATCTTATAACTTAATCTAAAGAATAGTGGCTCTCAATTGAGAAACATCAAGCAGATTGGATTCCTAGCTAAGCCGGCTGGCAAATCCGCTCTTTTGGCCTTGTTTCTGATTCATTTCTCGTAAAATAATCGTACTCCGTTTGGTTTGGAACTTTTAAAAATTTTACATGGATATTTTGATTAAGTGGAGCTCCAGTTAGGATTCTAAGATTTTTTCAATTATAGATACTCTGTATAAAATCGTTACTGGTATCTCTTGCCGTGTCCCAGAATTGCATTACATTTGCCCAAATTGATTTAAAAGCTTCTCTTACAGAAGAACTTTTTTGTCGCTGCTTATTTTGGATTGAGTGATGCTTAACTTTTCAGACTTGACCCCCCACAATGCATTGAGATTGACCGACCTTGTTTTTGTAATCTGTCACATATTTACTGTACTTTATCCTAAACAGACGTCTCGATAAATGCGACCCAAGTTCTGTGGTATTACTAGGAGGCAAAAGATATTGAATTTTATATGTATTTTAAACCCTCATGACGAACTTTGTCAAAATCATATCGCAAAAGGCATTTCTAACTTTAAAAATACACACAGAAGGTTAAAACATCTTAATAGTTAAAATTTAAAAGAGTCTTATCTAAAGTTTTTAACTATAAAGACTGTAGATTAGTGCTTTCCTGCATTTCATATACTGATAAAGCTTTATTAAGTTTTTTCGTCTGACACTTTAAAATCTGTGCAACTTGGATTTATTTCATGAAATTTATAAATACTAAAATATAAGCAGACTGTGTATGAAATAAATTATATTTTTTTATTAACAAAAAAGACATGAAATCGACTCGTACTACATATTTATGCTCAGACTTTTTTTCTGTGTAGATAATAATTTTATTTACAGTAAATTAACTCGACTGAGTTTTAATTTGCGCACTAATATCATTAACAGAATAGCGTGAATATATCCGTATTAAGATTTCTGGTATATTTCTTTTTTAATAAAATATCTCCAATAAAATTGTGTTTTGTCTCAATTTGTGATCTTATTTACTGAATTTTGTGCAAACGAACGCAATCAAGGCGGATTAAACAGGTGAAGTTATTAGTACAACAATACAAGAAAAACAGGCATTTTTTATATTGTTTCTGTTAAAAACATCTACAGAAAACCGATACAGAAAAATATAAAGGCACCCGTTTTGACATTCAAAGTAGAAAGCATCAGCAAAACAAAGAAATCAGCAGCCGTAATGCTACCACCTGGTTAATAATACGCCTTGAACGCAATCTAGTAAAAAATTTTTTTTAAATATTTGTACATATTGAACAGTTGTAACACATGGTAATACAGTGGACTCTCGGTAATTTGAAAATCAAGGGGCAAAACAACAAATTCAAATAAGCCAGATTTCAAAACAATAAGAGTCTGGAAACTCTCAAAATGTTTGCCTTTTCAAGAGAAAGTTTTTACATTTTTCCTGGAAGAACTTGAATTTAAAAATAAACATTATTACATACACTCACAATATTATTACAGTAACGGACTGTACGTTATTCAAGAAGTAATCCGTTCAGCCATTTTTAAGAGAATAAAATTTTTAAAATTGCAATTTCATTTTTAACTGATTTTAACATTCATTCAAAAAATTAAGGACATATTAATACGGATTTTCGGTTACATTCAATATTGTCCGTTGTTTTCAAGTGCTGTTTTTTTCTTTGCTTTGCTTTATTTCATTTGTTTGAGATTTCTTCTCCTACATAAACAAAGGAAAAATCTTTTATTTTTACGGGCTTGAGTCAATTAATTTTTAATATTAAAAATTAAATGAACTTTTGGTTCAATTTAAATGAAAAATGAGTAGACCGGTTTTTAAGTGAACTTTCATTTATTTTAAATTACAATTTCAGTTAATTTTACGTACAGAATATTTTGAGTGTACATAAATATATCCACTTTATTTTATATTTATGTTTTAAATATCATTTTAAATTTCAATACAATTTTATCAGACATTGCGCGAAGCGAAAATGATTTTGATTCATATAAAATTATTCAAAATCTATCGAATTATCATTATTTATTTCATACATTATTCAAATGCTTTTGAATGTAAAAAAATAAAAGACTTTAAGGGACGCGTCTTTAAAATTGCTTGTTTGGAAAAATATATATGTACAAGAAAGATCGAGATCTGAGTTTTAAAAGGAGTAATTAAGATTTTCAAAAACTTTTGTTTGTTGCGCAATTGCAAACTCCTTTCATTTTACTTGAGATCTGATAGTATGAAAACAAAATGTAATGGTACGTTAGATTTTTTGACAGTCGCAACAAATCTCGTTAGATTTCTTTCACACAAAATCCAATGAAAATCTTAAGCTTAAGGCCCTTTAGAAATATTTTTTATTGTAAAATAAAAAAGAAAATTACAAAATTTAAATGTTACAATATAAATGCATCAAAAGTTTTTAAAATAAATAAATTGATTTGTTTTATTTTTATATACATGTAATCAAAGCTAGCAATTGGATTTTTATAATATTGCATGATGCTTATGTCTGAAATTGTGTATATTTTTCGGCTTAAAACCTAATCAAACTCTAAGTCTCATTATTGAAAAATATTTCAATTTTAATTACAAAATTTATAGTATTGTTTGTCGGCCACGTCTACATTCGAGCGAGCGCGACACAAAAGTTGAAAACTGTTCGCACGTTTATGTATTTTATTTTTTATCTAATCTGGCATGTTATACATCAAATGAAAGCTTATTGTCTTTACTTTTATAACATACAAATACACTTATAAAAATGATTTTTCTAGATAAACTTAAAAAAGTCGGGCGTAAAACTGATTTGTCAACCGACGCATGGTTGACAAATTTTTATAACCTTTTTTACTGCCTGGCCCACGATGTTGTTCGATATCGCTCACTTGTGAAATTACATTTAAAACAAACACAATTTCTAAAATTTTGTTTTTGTTTTAAATGTAATTTCACAAAATAACGATATCGTTCGACATCTTGGGCCAGGCAGTTAATTTAGTATATATTTCGTTACTGTGCTCGTTATACATAGTTCAAAAGATAAAACCGATTATATTTTTAACTTTGTATGCGTGACCGATAACAAATTTTTTATTAATTTTTTTACATTTTAAGGCTATTTAAAAATGTCTAAACATGTTACTTATTTCATGGAAGAACACAACTTTAAAAAATCAAAAATTTTAAAGTGGCACCACTGAAATATAAGCAAATCAGCTGTTTACTGTGTAGCTGTCGTTTTCAAAAAAAAATTAAGTAGCTGACTGCAGAGCGACATTTGTAGTCGTGTAGCGGTGTAGCCTGATGTGGTCAATGTGTTTAATGCTTTATATGCATGTTCTTTCGTCTTACAGTCAGCGTTGTCATATTGTAAGATTTATCTTTTTTTGCAAGTTTTTTGAGATGCTTAAAGTTTTTAAGTTTTTCTTCTCAAATAAAAGTTTTTTTTAAATTTGTATACACTACAATATTTCTTTAAAATAATTTTTTAAACTTCGCTATTTTTCGTTTATTTTAAAAAGCTGTTCAAACTTTACTTAAGATAATGTTCCCCACAATGCTGATACGAAATTGATTTCACAGAATACTGTTTGAAATTTTATATGGCATTTCAAAAAGTTTTGATTTCCAAAACCTTTTTCTTAAATGTGTGGAGGCCTGACCACCTGTCAATGTAAATAATATAAAAAACAAATGTATATTTATGTGGTTCTCTGCCAAATGTAATTAATATACAAAATATTCAAAAAACAGATAATGAATGGCTCGAACGTCTTCACTTTGACTTTTCGAAAATTAATCTGTTGAAAGAGCGAAACATTGAAAAATTTTTGGGGAGAAAGTTTTTAATTTTTTTTAATAGTTCATGCGGCTCTGTCGGTTCCTAAATCCACAACCAATGCAGAGCGAATATTTTCGCAAATTAATTTAAATAAAAGTAAAATAAGAAATAAATTAAAAATTTCAACATTACATATGTGCATTCTAAGAACTAAAGACTTTTTACAAAATAAATAATAGCAATTGTACAAACTTCGTTTCATTCAAATAAATGCATTTAAAATTTAATAAAATAATGTACGACTGATATTTTTTATAATACACATACATATGTATGTACATACATATACATATGTATGTTTTATTAATAAAATAAAACTAAAAAATACACATTAAAGTTTTTACTCAGAAATTTTAAGATTTCCAACAAAAAAAAAAATATGACAACACTGCTTGCAGTGAAGGGCTTAAAAAGATTTCTGGTTTCTAGATAATTTTTATGTTCGTTAGAAGGAACGGTGGTTTTCGTGCAATATCAGTTGCTGTTTTTGTCTTCTTTTCATCCACTTTATTCAACGCATTGCAGTCATTTATTTTTTTAATCTTTTCAACTAACGTCTGTCGGATTGATAGCTGCGTTGTTTTCTGGGTCGCAGTATATTGTGTGATGACGCGTCTATAAGATTTATTTTTATTTTTGCCAAAAAGTGCGGTGATTCATTCCAATAGATTTTATAGATTTAAATGGATTTCGTGTTATTTGTTCAATACACACAAATTTAAAAAATTTAATTTGTTAATAATGAAGTGCTGTTACCGGTTTTTTTTAAATATTAACTGGAGCAGCAGAATATTTCATCAATATTCAACAAAACATTAGCACGAGTACAATGCTCCTTACGAGTACATCTACTTAAATTTCACCTGCGCACTTGTGTTAAATTAGATGACTGTGTTTCTCGTGTTTGATTTTAAGAAGAAAGAAAAAATAAAACGTTTTCACTTAATTATGACTGAATATGGTACATTTTGCCAATGTGATCACAAAAGGCATGTTGCACAGTTTTGTTTTTAAAAATTTCATTACATTTGTCGTGCAACTTTAACACTAAAGTCATGAGTTTAGCAGATTTCAAATTTAGTATTAATTAAAAAGATTGTAACTCCAAAAAAAAAATCGTGTTATGAAGAAATTATTATGAAAGTGTCATATTTTCACCACTCACCCAAATAAAGTAATCTTAAACTTTATTTAAGAAATTAAAAGATTAACGTCACTTAAAGTGATTGACTGAAACAACCATTTTGTGAGAGCTTTGAAAAATTATAAGACATCGTTATATAAAATTATTATTATTAATATTATTAAAATTATTAGTTATATAAAATTTATAAAAGTAATTTAAATTAGGCAAAATTTTGTGGCTTTTTATTCAGAAAGTAGTCGATAGTCAGGCACTAATCCAAAGAGCAAGGCACAACATAATGTTGTTTACGGAGGCACCAATACCTCATCAGCGTTCATATTTATCACTCACTTTATCACTTATGTGGCTTTGATTGTATATAAATATAATGCTGAATTCTTGAAGAATAAAATATTTGTTTGACTCATTTGTTTTGAGAATGGTCCAAGTCCATTTATAAAAAAAATTAAGCAACTCATATAAATTTTATTATAAAAAACAAACTTGATATTGGCATATACAATCGTAATATTGTATAACATACTGATTGTTAGAGTCCGACCGATCGTTCGGATTCGATGTCGTGTTGGGCAGAAAGGTACGTTCGAAAACATTTTTGCCGAACACCGACGTTTTCATAATTTGTTTGTACACGTTGGTATATCATCAAATATAAGCAGAAATAAAATCCTGTAAAATATTAAATTACAAAATATACTCGTACAACTTTTGCAAAATAAAAGGACTTTATGTGTGTTATTTTTGCTTTTATTAAATTTAAAAAATCAAAAAAAATTTATATTATTTCTGTTAAATAAAAAAATCCGGTTTCGAGTTCCGGAGTTCAATAGGGGTCACGATAAATTTGATCTTTTCATCTTGATCTTATTACAAAGATTTTCTTGCAAAAATAATTTTGTTCCTTCTTTCTTTAGAAATATTTTGTAAAACAATTTAAAAATAACACATATGATTTTCATTAAAACGGAGATGTTACACTTTTTCTTAGAGAGTGGAAAACAATTACATATTATGAATAAGCCTCAACATATATATCTAACGAGTATCCAAGCTTAATATGTATTTTAATTAAGCACTGGATAAGTTCAGTAGATACTTATTTAGTATATAATATTTCATTATGAATGCGACTGCAAGTTTTCGAACTTATTGGTTTAGTTGAAAAAGTTATTTGATCAGGCTTGAGTTCGGGGCTTGAATTTATCAATTTAAATTATTAGTTTCGAAATTATTTTATTAACGAAGTAATACAGGAAGAGCTAATTTACACTAGAGCCGAACGTGGCAGCACTGTTTTCGAAGGTTGTCAACACTGCCACTTGATAAGCGTTCATGAGTTTGTTTCTCCGCATTTTAAGCGGATCCCAATAATTAGTAATAACCAGGGAAACCGGAAATATGATAATTAAAAAGTTTTTTATGTGCATTAAATATGAAGTAAAAAAAGAAAGGAAAATACACTCTAAAAATTCGAAAAAAATATAATCTTAACAAAAACAAAAATAACATGTTTGAAAACACAAAGGCATATATTTTTTATTCAACAGTTCAATAACATTTGCATTTAAAATACGTATTAAACAAATAAAATTAAGAGAACAAGAAGCAAAACAACTAAATAAAGATTATACATTGTACTTGAATTTCTGAGAAGATCTCGATACTAGATGTGGGATCGTGAGTGACTATTCTCTCACGACCTTTTATTTTTGGCCTACGTTCATGCATGCTCACGCGAGTGGAAAAAAATCCAGGCACAATTACGAAAGCTTACGCTCACGAAATACTCACAAGAAAAAACTATAAAATTATATAAATTTCAAAATTATTATTATTGAAATCCGATCCGTTCTGCTAGCCTGATGGATAATTGTTCTAACATTACTTTTTTAATAAATAATAGTATATAAAAAACTTTAGTTTGTTGAGGGTTTTTAGCTAGTCTATATACAAGCATTTCATTGGTGCTAAAGCCAAATCATCAGTAGACCTTAAACCTAATTTTTAAATGTTTCAAACCTGTTTACTTATACAAAAACTTTTAAAAACTCAATGAGAATTATAAAAATTACAATAGTATAAGTATAGCAGGCTTTGAAACTTATTCAAGAATCCCAACAAACAAATTATTATATTCGAAATGAATCTATTTTATTTTCTTTACAACCTTTATATAATTAGACACCCTTTGGGTAACAATGAAAGTATTTAATAAGGAAAAACGGAAAATAAAGTCCTAACTAGGTAATCAAACTGAACATGTTTAACAGTAACATGTTACTCGAAAACAGCTGAGCTGACAAAAACCGTCTTGTCAAAAAGAAAGTTGCTCAAAAATCACTCTTTAGATGGCGAAAATGTATCAAATCATTTTTCAACTGATAAATACAGAAAACAGAAAACCCATCTGTTGATCCGAATTAAAGAACGGGGTTTTGGTTCCGCTGCAAAAACGTTTATAAACATACTACAAAAAATAAATAAAGTATAAAAATAAAGCGGCCTGAAATATGCGTAAAATTCTATAATGAGTAAAATATGCCAAAAAAATGCTTTAACAAGTCGATCGCAAAATGCATACACATTTCTGAAACGGCTAAATATTTGATCTCAGTGTGCACAGCTCGCACAAGAAAAAACATGAAATTGCATATTTGCGGTTTCCCTGGTAATAACAAATGTATACACGAATTATGTATTGATAACGAATACCAGAATTATTTACTTATTCTGTTTTTTTACGACGTTCTTAACAAAAAAAAGTTGCTTAAAATAATAATTTGAATTTTCAACTTTAAGCCTCGAACTCGACCCTGTACGAATAACGATAAATTATGAAAAAATTTATTTAAAATTTGTATCTTCTTTTGACGATTTTAAAATAAATTAAATGATTTTGAAATATGTTATCGTTGCACTGGTTTTTTTTCGTTACTGCCACCGGCTTAATTGTGTTTACATGGATGTGAGCTAAATAATTGTTGTTTAAATGCAACAATTTGAAGTTTACAACACAAGCGAACAAAAATCTGAAAAAACTAGTTTTTTGAAATAATTGCATATTTAATAAAAATTAAAATTAACTTATTACGGCGGCAACCGGATTTCGCACAATTGCCTTTATTTGGTTAATTTCACAAATATGAAAAAAATTAATACATAAAAATCGTTAATTTATCTGATCCAATATTAATTAAGAATCTCAATAAGTAGAAAGAAATATTAATAGTAAATTATTGTTGTACATCTATATTTAGAAAATTTGATTTCAATTGACCCAGTTGCAGCATAACGCTTGAGTTATTCATTATAATTTTTAATAGGAGCTTTTGAATAGTTTTATTTTGACATAATAAACTTCAAAACTTCAATTTACTTTTATTGATAAGTTCTAAATATATTGAAAAAATATAGTTCCAATGTAAAAAAAATATTAACTATGAAATTTATATTAATCGAGATTGCCTCGATATCTTTTTTCAAAGATTTAAAAAACTTTAAACAACTTTTGTTTGTTGAGGGTTTTTAGCTAGTCTATACACATGCATTTCATTGGTGCTTAAGCCAAATCATCAGTAGACCTTAAACCTAATTCTTAAATGTTTCAAACCTCTTTACTTATACAGAAACCTTTAAAAAGTCAATGAAAGTTATAAAGTATCTGGCTTAATTACAATATCTTACCTTGTAATGATATTATTTTAATAGAACATTAATATGATATTGTCAAAAATGAACATAAAATGGCTCAAAATTATTTTATAATGATCATCTACATAATAAAAATATGTTGCTCTTATAAATAGAAATTAAGTTTCATATTAAAGGAATGAAACTGGCGTATTGATTTTTTTTTATTTATATAATTTGATTATAAACACTTAGACTACAAACGTTTAGGCTAATTTTTGTATAATATTAAAATTATGGTTTTAGTCCAACTGCGCTGCAATGTTTTTTACTTGGAACTCCTTTAACTAAATATTTTGTTTAAATAATAAATTTTTATAACAATTAATTCATTTGTAACGCACTGTTTTCTCAAACGCTTATTTTATTTATTCATTAAAATATTTTTTAAATTCTCTCTTTTTGTGTTTTATAGATACGAACGTTTGTTGCATCGTGCTCAAATTGAAGATTTAAATGAAGTTTCGGGCATCGGCTGTCTTTACCAAAGCGGTGTCGATCGTTTGGGTAGACCAATTATTGTATTTTGTGGTAAATGGTTTCCAGCCCACAATATAGATTTGGAAAAAGTAAGTTGACTTAATATTTAAAAAATTTTTATTAACTATTATTTTAATTTACTCTTGCAGGCCTTATTATATTTAATTAAATTATTGGATCCCATCGTAAAAGGAGACTATGTAATTGCTTACTTCCATACTTTAACCAGCACCAATAATTATCCATCATTACATTGGTTACGCGAAGTATACAGTGTATTGCCTTACAAGTAAGTCATAGAAATTACGTTTTTGTATTTTTTTTAATACTCAGTCAGTGAAGATAATGAAACTCCAAAATAATATCAATTAGTCAATCAATCATTTAAATTTAAATTTAAAAAAGCGAGACGCCATTTTCAGAAATGAATACAAAAATCGCATTGCTAAAGTTTTCTTTCAGAAGGTCTTTCAAACACAAGCAGTTAAAAAAAGAATGAAAATTTTAAAAATCGAATCGAAACTAGAACATAAAACTTTCATATTGTGAGTCTAGACTTAGTGCACGTTTTTGGAAAATATAAACAAAATTCTGAGTGAGAATTTATATTGAAAACAAAAATAAGTTTTCGTATTTTATTGTTTTTTTTTCAATATTAATTATCACTCGCAACTTGGTTTTCATTTTCTAAAACGGGCAATTAATTGAAAAAAATAAAACTTGAAAAAATCGAATCGAAAAATTTCCTTAGAACAGAAAATTATTTAAACGAGGGACTAAAATTATTTGAGTCTCATAAAATGTTCAAAATCGAAAAAAAAGAATCAGAAAAATCAAACAAACAGCAAAGTTTGGATAAAATGTAGAAATAAATAAAAATCGAATTCAGAATAAAACGTTAAAATAGAAAAAAAAAACTCAGAGGCAAACTTGGAACAACTAAGTTAATAAAAATATTGCTAACATCATGAAATCAATCGACAAAGTCGCAATATGACACCAAAACTGAAAAAAAATTATGGAAGTGCGAAAAATACAAAATTTTCAAAAGGGAAACAAATTGCTTACAACACAATAAATAGAAAATTAAGAAAAAAAAGCTGTAAAACCTGGAATTAAAAGAAAGAAGAAAATGTTCAAATTGAGCAACATCAAAATAAAAAGAATAGAACAAAATGTATGGAAAATGCGGTGTTAACATAAAACCATTCAAGAAAACGCAGTCGCGAAAGAAATTTGAAAAAGGAGCTTCTTTCTTATGGTGTAGCGACTTCGACATCGGGGCTGATCCGTTTTGTTAGTTTGATTATAAATATGTTTCAATATTGCTTTCTTAATAAAAATAATTTAAATTCATCAAAAATTCTTAATAAGAAAAAGAAATCTTTAAATACTTTTCACGTTCAAAAGTTAAAACAGACCAAATAATTTCATATTAATATTTATAGGAAAGGAACAACTCTACTAGAAGAACAGAAACATATTTTTTATATAGAAATAAATTTTACATTTACAGATTTATCGTATTTTATTTATTAAAAGAAAGAAAAAACTCTTTTTCCTACTTAATTTCTCTCAAAAAATTTATTATTTCAATTAAAGTTAATAGTTGCTCGATTTCTCTATTACAGATACAAGAAGAATTTAAAAGCCTTTTATATTGTTCATCCAACATTCTGGACTAAGGTATTTTATATCTCGACCGTTTTTCTGTTTAAATGTATTATTTTTTTTTTAATTCTAATAATTTCCACCACTTTCCCTTAACAGATGATGACTTGGTGGTTTACCACATTTATGGCACCCGCCATTAAAGCCAAAGTACATTCACTACCCGGTGTTGAGCATTTATATTCAGCAATATCGAAAGATCAATTAGAAATTCCTGCATATATCACAGAATACGATATGGCCACAAATGGACTACATTATTTTACACCACAACCACAACTGACACCATCATAGACTACAATCATTAGACCAGAGGCTGTATAAAAATATTAGAACAGACTCTTTAAATCGAACGTCAATCATTCAGTCAGTCAGTCAGTCAGTCAGACAGTCAGTCTAGCAAGTAGAGTGTAGAATATAAAATGCATACATACTAATTTTAATAAAAGAAAACAAACCAATAAACCAACTTAATAGCCCATCAATATTTAAACGTTAGAAAATCATAAAAACAAATTATAGGAAAAAAGAAAATTGCGCGAAAAAAAGTACTTAACGGTATAATAAAAATAAAAATGAAATACTAATTATGTACCTTTTTGAAAATATTTAAAACAAAATATATATGAAAATGAAATAAATCCACATTATATTGTTAAACATATTGATAATATTAAATAAAATAAAAACGTTTATTTAAAAAAATAAAATGCTAATACATATTCATAAAAGTAGTTAATAATTTACAAGAAGTGAAATTGTAAAAATAAATTTAAATATCTTAAAATTGTTTGGGTAGATTTAATTGCTATTTTTTTATTTTCCAATAAACTTAAACGATTTATAAAAACAAAATTGTTAAATTGATGGTCACACTCAACAAATATTTAACGAAATAAGCGAGACCATTAAAAACACCTTGAATCCTTTTGAACCTGTTTGCATTTAATTCAAATCGCATTTTAAGCGTCAATCAAAACACAAGTTCATTATAACAGAAGTTAACATTGTTTGTTCCAAAAATGTCATGTTAGATCGTATAAATATTTTTTGAAAGCAGTGGTCTTCTAGAGCTTTTTTAGTCAAATGTTTGTTTACTGTGACCACAGCTTTACCAGGCGGCGATCCAGTGATGGGAAAAGAGGTTATTCCCTTCGCCCAAAAAGTTTTAGCCGGATCCGCGACTGGCTTTATGTAAATACAGGTTAACGGATTGTTGCTTGCTATATAAAATAAAACGTAAATAAATTATTTTTTGTATTTGTGAATCAAAAGAAGTTATCTATACAAAGTAAAAGATATAAAGAGTGTTTAAAATTAAATCAAGTTTTGTATTAAATAGAAAAAACGGTTTTAGCTTTTTATTATTTTTGAGATATTTTTCTATGAAGTGAAAGCACGTTCTTCTGCCGTGTAATGCTAGAAACACAACTGAGACGAACGACGAATTTTTGGCCGCGAATATTCGTCGTCAAAATTAAAATACATTAGTGTATATGAAAATACACACAATCATGGCGACGGCGAAATTCCTCATACACTGCGAACTTTGCAATAAACTTATTTCTATTTCTTACGCCGGCGAACGACGAACAAATCAGTACCATGTGACCATTTTCGTTTTTAGTTTTTAAGTTTTTTACTAAATAAAGTTTATTATTACTTTAATAATTATTTTATCGTTATTTTGTAGCATTTGCAATATATATATATACAAAATATTTAACTACAAAAATTGGTTATAGTTGTCTTTTTGTTAATGTTTCATTTTTAAGTATGAATTATTTTCTTTAGTACGGTCACACTATCAGCTGTTATACAAAATAAAACAAACGAAATAAAACTTTAATAAAAATTGTTGGTGAAAACATGGAAGAATTATTTGCTATGTTTAATTTCTTCAAAAAGCTACCCCATTTTATATAAATATATTATGTAAAGAACCTCCAAGCGACTCCGTGCAAGAATTTCAAGAAAGTATGCTCAATTTGATATTGCGTGTTATTTTTCGTCTACTAACTCTAAGTAAAATTTGCGATTCATGGATAAAGAAAGATTATATGGGTGAATTAATCTATAAAAATAATCTCATTTCGGTTCCTTTGGGAGCTGTGCGGAATGCTAATTATGATAAAACTGCATTATTGCATAGAATATTTAAAACATCCTAATTATAAAAAGAATCTAATTACTGCATTCGACTTCTATCATGCGGCATTTCGTTCCATTCACCCACAAACGTAGAATAAAGGTTTCGAAGGAGCTGGCAGTGGTTTGCTTGATGATAATTGTGAAACACCTGTAATTCCAATGAATTTTTTAAAAGAAAATCCGATACAAACGATACTATACTGTTTACTTTTCTAAAAGTCGTGATTTGTTTCATTGTGTTATATACTCGTAGCATATAGTCAAAAACATGATATTATTTGATACATGTTTTTGTTTTATTTCCTTAAATAGTACACAATAACTATCAATTATAACAGCTGTAACTTTTTCCGTCGTTATTGTGCTTCATACGACGAATTTTCGCCGACGAATTCGTCGCATTGGGCGAAATTCGTCGTTCGTTTCAGTTGTGTTTCTAGCATAACGCTGCATTTGTAGTAACCCTAAACTGTCACCTGTCAAATTGTTTGTTTTTTAGAGACAACACTTTACTACACAAATGGCAGAAAATTTAAGTCTTTCGTGAATTATGGGACACCCTTTAAATAAATTATTTTATTGACAATTTTTAATTGAAAAATAATAATGTGTACTTATTTATAGTTTTACTTTTCAAATAGAATAAATTAATCAAAGCCTCACAAAATATTTATAAAGATAAATATTTTAAAAATATAAAGGGCTTCAATTTTTTAAATGTCTTTAAAAAAAATACTGAAAACGTTAGACCTTGGAGGCCATTCCTCGAACTTTGAGCTAGTTTCAAGCACAAAGCAGGTACCGTAACTGCTTTTTAAAGAAAAGTCAATAAATAATACCTAATGTTCTTCCATATTTTTCGATCAAAAATAACAGTTAAAATTTTAAAACAATTAAAATTCTTTGACCGGAAAAATTAAAGTAAAATTTAAACATTTATTTTTGATTTTAAAATGAAAATTAAAATGTTAACTTTTATATTTTAACATTTATTCTTCTTACTTAAAAACATAGATCAAGTAATAATAATCACCCCTATCATAAATATTTTTCTTTCTTTTTCTTATATTTCAATCGTGAAGAAAAAATTGTATGATCATATAATTTGTTCACTTTTCCACTGGCTTTGTTTACTTTATTTTAGCAGCGGAACTGTATAAATGGATCATGTAATCAAAATTAAATATTAATGTTTATAAATATTTATTTTTATGCCAAGATCAGTGAATAGTGTTCAAAGCGAAATTATTATTCTTTAATAATAAATCTCTTAAAACATATTTCTGTTGGTTCAACATGTTCATGCACAGAGTTTTACGGTGCTGGAATAGCAAATATTTATCACGTAAAGAATAATTCATCCCATCCGGAATTTATAAAAGCACACCTTTATTTATTTAATAATGATAATTCTTTATATTTCATTTCTTTATTTATTTTATTTTTTATTTTGTTGTAATTTTTAGATCCTTTTAGCTTTATAATTCTTATTTCCTTTTTGGCATTCACTGAGAATTGATAGTTGGAAACAAAATTCCACGTGAACTTCCCGATACCAATATATGATGTACATGTGAAGAGGAATGCCAATTCCTTCGAAACAAAAAATTTCACTGTTTATTCGCGATAAGGGTGAATTATTATTTATTGACTTTTTAGAAAAGAGCATAAAATAAGATTCTTAAGATTATTTTTCTTTACACCTGATTCACACAGGTCAGTTCAATTATAATAGTCTTTTAGACACAATCCTTTGATCAAAACCATTTACATATGTATGTAATTTGTCTAGAACGAGCGACTGCACAAATTTGTCGCAAGTTTATTTCAATTAAATTTGAGTTTTTAAAATTCACAAAAGCTTTCACAACACTTTGGATAATGATCTAATAATAATATTATTGGATCATGACTTTGGATAACATATTTAATTCACAGTAGATGTCGAAGTGTCAAATTAGTGATAAAAAAAAATTATTGCAACTTACAAAATACATTCATATCTTTTAAATTGTAACCGGCCTTATTTTAGTTATTCAAATTCCACTGATATCGAATAAAATTTATTTCTCAAGTTTTCTTACGGATTTACAAAAGGTGACTTTCGCACTTAATAAGTAGTGACTACCACCTCGGAATGTGCTGTGCGGATCTTTTAAAATAAATTTGTCGCAAAGAAGTCGTATTAATGCAAGGATTTGTTGGAACAGCTGTATTTGAATTACTTGCGCTCACGTACGAATGAAACATTCTTTCATAACTATTTTTTTCATTGATGTTTTCGCTTTGATTTGTGTCCAACAGCTGGGGGCAAATTACGGCATTCGATATCGAATGAAATTTCAATACAAATTCAAAAAATTTTGTATGGGTTTTCGTTCGATATCGAATGCCGTGATTTGCCCCCTGCTTTTAATTAAAAAAACCTTTTGGACACAAGTCAATAAGGAATGGTGCCAGTGGACCAATTGATTATATCTAGCTCTTGCTTGAGCACAATTAGTTTTACAGTTTCTTTTGATTTCTCGAACATTTTATTTTCGAAAATCTTCGAAATCTATGAAGCGGAACCGGTTCATAAATTCACCAATAATTCGAGGTGAATTTAAACAACTAATTTCAACTGTTAAAAAATTATTATGTGCATAAGCAGATAAACATACATGCAGTCAAACGAATATCGTCGTAAAAATCGTCAGACTCAGTGAAAACTCTATCAGCGTGAAATCAGTAACTTCATTTTTTATGGCATGTTGGCCTTCATGTTCTCTGCCGTATGAGTGCTATTTAATTAAAATATTGTTCATACGACCCGTTGTTAGTGATCGAGTCGCACATTATAATCTGAGTTACCTGCAGCAATGCGACACTATTTCTACGAAAATTGAAACAATGAAACTTGACATTATCGAGGGAAATTCGTGACCGAAAACCCCTAAATATTGAACAAACTGGATCTAAAAAATTTTTAAGCAACATTAAGTGCAAGAACCATGAGGATTAAACAAAAATAAATATAAGAAATAATTCACATTTTATTTTACTACAATAAATTGCAAATTGGAAATAATTTTTTTATGTATATAATCTATTACATAAATAGACAAAGACAAATTTTTATGTTCCTTTTTTTCCTTTATTTGCCAACTAATTTTCTTCATTCTTTTTCCAAATGGTAGACATTGTTGAGCTTTAGCGACCCGACTATTTATTATTTAAATCGTTTCAGTATTAAAGGACTAAAAGGCTCTTAAAGTTGACACCACTACAAATGCTAAAACTATACACGTACATTCACTTATGTAAATATTGGTTCAAATAAAAATGTAAGCAAATCAATAGGAGTATTTAAGAGTACCTACATATCGTCATATGAAACGTAAAACCATGACCATAACAAAAATTTCAAAATAGTTTTTTTTTGTTGAATATTGTGTGCCATGTGAATATGCACGTACCTACAAACTATAATATTTTGTCAAAATATAGGCGAGCCTGTTAATTTTATGCAAGTTTTGAAGAAACTATTGTTTCAGGTTTCTTACTTAAATATTTTATTAAGCTTTTTTATGGATATAGATATTCATTATGTATGGATGAATGTGTCAACTTCAAGCAAAAACACAACAAAATAAATGTGCGTGGTTGCTTTTTTCCCTTTAAATGAATGCAACTAAAATAGATATACGAGTACGTCGAATTTCCAGCACTAGGCGAACTCTAGTTTAAGTGAGTGAGCAAATTTTTGAACTGCTTGAGGTTCGAGTACAAACAGATTCCATCAGAGAATGAAACATGTTTAATGTTTTCTCATGATTGAAAAAACTGTTAAATGAAATTTGTTGTTTATATTTATATTATAAATATGCTAAAAATTTTATTTATACAGATTTCATGTTAATATTTCTTTTATCTCTGAGCAATCGTGTGGTTTTCTTTCATTTTGCATTTCTCACAGTGATTTTAATTTTAGCTCTCTTATCTCACTTATACAAGAACAAGTTCAGAATGTCCTTTTTTCCTGTCACTATTTGAAAGTCCATCTGATCGGAGATTTAATGTGTATGTACATATGTATGTGACGTGACTAACACTCTTTGGAGAATATAACAATATTCATGAGTGATCGTAAATTTGTAGTTATTAGAGCTCTTCATTCATTATCGTCCATTTTCTCTAATTTATAAGATTAATCAATTATAAAAAGAACAAAATTGCATCGATTAGCATCACCGCTTGACCACTCGAGACCGAGAAATTAATAAGATTTAATTCTGTAGCTTGAAATGTTCCAAAAAAGGAGGTCCATGTCCCAAATAAATTACAACAAAAACTGCAAAAGCTTCTCATTGAAATTGTTGTCCCTTTGTGCCAATTATTGCCTTGGAATGAATAGGAACTAATTGTCTTTTTTTTCTTGTAGCATCATTTGCCAGCAGACAGTCCGAAAAAATAGCTTCGTTTGAAAAAAATATTTTTGTAAATTATCCAATGAAGTAATTTAATTGTGATAAATAAACTTTCAATAAATGATCAAAAATTCAGCTAAGAAGCTCAAAATAAAGTGTTTTTTTTATTAAAAATCTTACTGATATTTGAAAAATTTTATATTCAAAACTGAAAATTTTATTTGATTTTTTTTTTCAATTAAAAAATTATGTTAAAGGCAACAAGCTCGTTTATTTGAACTATCTGCTCATCCTGTATTTTACTGAAATAAAACAATTTTGCAAAAAAAAAATATTTAAAAATCATTAAATATTTGTTTAACAATTTAAAAATTAAAACTCTTATGAAATTAAAAACAAACAACTTAAAGCCAACTTTATTTTAAATCAATTTCTCCTACTAAAAACAATTTAAAAAAATTTAATTAAAATTAAAAACAAATCTTGTTTAGAAAAGTTTAAAGAAATCAATTTAATACAAAGAAAACAAAATCTTGTTATTGCATAATTAAGTAAAGAATTATGATAAAATTAAAAAAAAAACAAATTTGTTGTGTTATGAAAATGTTTTATTCCCATTGATAAGAAAATCTTGAATTACCAAAAATTTATATTATTTCCGCCATTTATTAACAACTTTTTGACTTTTGTAAATTGAAAAAAATGCATTCAAAAATATAATATTCATATTTTATATATAAAACTAACAACAAACCCTTTATACTCCTAATAAATTTACTAAATTTGAACAAAAAAATAAAATGTTTAATAAAGAATCCTCTTTAAAAAAATAACGATAATAAAAAGTATTTAAAAAACTTTCTTTTTGAAATGTACCTTATAAAAAATGCGCTTAACTATTAAATTAATTAAGTGAATATTAAAAGTTTGACCACAGACATTAAAGGAAATATTTTTGGGATTATATACACACATACATCTGAGGATTTTATGAACAACAATTTTGCTGAAACTCATATTTCACAGATCCAAGAGTTGACCATCGTGTGGCCAAATTTCCGTCATATCATATAGTGAAATGTTCAACCAAGTATCTGCAACGGTTACTGGCTTATAGCATTTTAAAAAGTCTGACTAAAAAAAATGTAATTATTTTTCTTTTGTAAATAAATTGGTTTGGTCAGAATTAATTGAATATGAGAGGGCGTTCAAAAGCAACAAGGAAAAAATTTACGTTATTAAAGAAAACTAATTATGCCCTCGTCATCGGCATTCATTTGTGTTTTCATTTATTCGCCTCTTTTCAGGTTGCTCGGCTTAATGCGTTTTCAAATCTTATTTATACGAATTATGACTGGAAAAAGAATACGAGAATAATCCATTAATATTATTTCTCAACATTTTTAAATTAAAAACAACGATTGTGCGTAATTTCTTTGAACTCTTTAAATTTGAGTTGAAAAAAGTTGTTTGGGTGGAGTTTAAATAATAAATTTGCAATTTATTTTTTTTATATAAATAGTTTATAATAAATTCAAATTATTTTTACTTAAAAAGTCATATTGGGATATTTTTATCAGCAGACTAGAAACTCCTTTTATAATAAAAAAAGATTTACGTTTCATTTAAATCTCAGTTGTTTTCCTTGGAATTTATTGGGTCGCTATTAGTGCTGTCAAATCATTTCTGTTCTAAATTGCTCAAATTAATAATTTCAATTTAATAAATTCTAAATATTATTCCAATACTGACCAGTAAAAATGCATTTAAGTCAATACAGTTTAAATAAATACGTTTGATCATTAACATTTTTTATAACTTTTTATTTTGAATGACATGAAGTTCGTTGTTCTAAAGGTTCGATTTGAAAAAGTTCCATCAACTTTTGAATGATTCCCAAAATATAAAGCGGTAGAACTGCAATTTTTTCTCACTTCCACTTGCTAAGGAATGCAAATTGAACTAGGACCTCCTTAGTTTGTTGAATAAAGCGTTTCTAAACGTTTCTAATATGTTTGGAAAATACTCAAATTTAAAATTTGTATTTTGTATTTTTGTATTTTTAATTTCAAACGCTTAGAAACAGTTTGTTTTACAAAATAGAACTTTTGCCGATTAATTAATTAATTAATAAAACTAAATATGAAAAATGTTAAGCTGAGTAAGTACTAGAGTATTATATTCTTTGGGTTCATATTTTAATCGGTTGGTTAATCGGTCGATTAATCAGTCGAGGTTTTAGTTGAATCGATTACTTTTGGATTACCCGATTACCAAAGACTTCGCACAAATAAATTTAAAAAAACACATAAATTATTAATTATTTTGAGATTTTATTAGTAAAATATATTATAACAAATATATTAATTCTTTAAATAAATCCGGAGAAGAATTCATAAGTATGTATCAATAAAAACAAGTAATTTTTACATTGTTTCACATTTTAAGAAGATCTTCTAAAATATTATCTTAGAAAAATAATTCAAATATTTTAAAAAAAATTTTTCTTTAGTTTTAATGAAACTTGTCTTGAAAAAAATCCTCTAAGTTATCGAAGATGTTGAAGAAATCGAAAACAATTTATAATGGAGAATATACAATTTCTCTGGCATTTTTATGGCTCCGTAGACAAAGAGTGAAAACGTATCCTTATTGTTTTCGCTAAAATGTCTGTCCGCATATCACAGGCTTCTACCTTCTATCTAATACTTTTTTTGTATATAATGTTGAAACTTTTGACTCATTTCCAAAAGATTTTTTTTTTTGAGAAATGTGAAGATAACTTCGGAACGACGATATGTATTACTATGGCCGCTATAAAAGCAAATACTAAAAATAATATGATATGTTATTTTTCCTACACATATCATACAATTTGAGATTGTACTAGTTATGATCCCATAATAATTACTACTGTATCCAGCGGTCGACTCAATCGCCCTCGTTTTAGAATTTGATATTAAACAGTTACATAAATAAATAAGATAAAATACAAAAACAAAAAACATTCTAAATAAATAACTTAAAACTCGTATTTCTATGCAAAAGCGAATTGGACAAACACACATGCACACTTTGTTTATTTTTTTTCAAGTTGAAGGCGATACCTGCATGTGTAATAAGTGTGCATGTGTTAGTAGCAACTTTAAACGATTATAGCTCCTTAAATATCGAACCCATTTAAATAAAGATTGTGCACATCTATGTAAGAACACTTTTAAAACCATATAAATCATTCCAAAATCGATTCAGTATTACGTCCATAAAAGGAATCTAAAAAACGTGTTTGCCTATTAATAATGTAGATTATTTTAAGAGTTATATATGTGTATGCGTTTAAAAGTAACATCAGATACCCAGCAAACATACAGACATTGGAAATTCACGAAGGGTGCGTATTGCCTCTGAAATAACAAATAAGAAGAATATAATTCAGTAAAAAATTTTACGGTGTCCCTAACAAAATAACTACGGAACTCAACATATTCGGGTTTCTCTAAGCATATAAAATCTTGGATACGATCGAAATTTCCATTTAAGTTCTATTCAAATTTTGTTTGATAGATATCGAATGCCATAATTTGGCACTCTTTTGATTTCTTCAACTTCGTAACACTTCCAATTCGTTAGATTAAATTAAACTCAGTAAAATAAATGTCCAAATAATATAAAAAATATAAAATATTGTTTAATAAACCCATTGACCCAAATTAACCGATTTAATCGTTAATCGAAAATAGCATATTTTGAATTAATCGAACAGTTATTCAGGTAGTTAACCGATTAAATGCCCTATTAAGTGCAAGCATGCTGTAACAAATGTGTAAGTACATATATTTAAGCACATAAATTCAAATATTTTATCAAAAATAAATAAATGTATTTTATTGGGTATTTTGTATAATTATTAAAATGAATTTCAAACAACGTTGGTTTCATATTATTTACTTAGCCTTAGCTTGCTTATCTCGGGCCCATTTCTCACAACTTCAAGTTGCAAATCTACAATCCAGTGAAAAACTTCAACGACACTCTCAGTGGGAAAAAGGCATTTTAAAATATTCAATAAAATACTGAACTTGTAATCTGGTAGCGGCGTAAATTCGGATAATGTGTAGTGATTTTGATTATACTATTTTAGTGGTATTTTTTATTTGAATAATTTAATATTATTTGAGTATTTTATTTTATGACAGGTTTAGATTTTTTTTAGCTGCAATAAGGGTTTAGTTAGCCGAATCTAACAGTTATGAAACGTAAAAACGTGTTATTGTTGAACAATTTCTCTCCGAATTTGTCTTTTTTATTGAAATGAAAACGTATGGCTTGAGTTCAAATCTGAGTTTACCCATTTTTTCTTAATTTAAGAAATTATTTTTTGGATATATTCATTACACAGCTGGTTGAATACTAAGAAAGTCAACTACAAGGCAAAAATAAATTAAATAAAAATGGAAAACTGCATTGAAAAGAAAATGTGAGGAAAACAGCTTTTCATTTTTAATTTCACATCTACTGTGATACGATTAAAAAAGAACTCTTTAGCGTTCATGAAAACGTAATGAAATTGCTTTGTTCGAAATTTGTCTATTTTCGTAATAAATATGTAAAACATATTGATGATCACACATAACTAATTTTTATTACTTTTCAGATAAAGAAATTTCGCTAAAAACTTCATTATATTTTTTTTTTATTTTATTCATATCTTTTCTTTTCCTTGCCTGAAAAATTTATTTAAAAAATACCTATGGTATGCAAAGGTTTTTTTTTTGATAATTTCAGAATGAGAACGAAACTAATTCCTTGCAGTAATTCTGATTTTGTAGTGAGAAAGCAAGAAAAAGGAAAGCAAATGTTATACATATATATACTATTTTTATATCATCCAGTCCATATTGGAACATAAGAACAAACAGTATATCCTAAAATATTTCCTTTTACGTGCTAAATTTTAATTTAAACTTAAAGTCCTAACCGCTAAAGCTCCCTGACTTTTGTCTTAGATATATAACTTATTACTATAAATACAATAAAGAATAAATTTGAATAAGCTAAGCAAACAAACCTCAAAAATGCCCACAAAAATATTGTATTAAAATTATTCATTTTTTAACTCACTGTTGGAATAAAACAAAATTGTTCAATGTGTTTTCTCTTCCAAAAAGAAATTATTAAAAAAATAAGCACCTTTTTTACCGAAACTATTATAAAAATTAGATATTGTAAATCCAAAATATTTTCTTCAAAAATTAAGTATAAAAATAAAATGCGTAAAATGCACCCAATAAAGCCTGATAGAAAATTAATGTAAAAACCCCCATTTTTTGGACTAAAAACAATTAAAAGTTTTGTTTTTTTAATAAAAATACAAAACCAAGCTTTTTATATACACAAGTTGATTAATATAAAAAACACATATTGAAATAATTAATTAAATAAAATATGAAAACACATAGAAGTAAAAAAAGAAGAATTCTTACTCTAATTTTGTACCTCAGGGATTCAAATTTTAACTTGTTTAAGAACAACAACAACAACAACTAACAAACAGAGTTATTACAAAAAAAAATCTAAATGATTCCTGTCACAAAAACCAATTAAAAAAATACTAAATAAAAAATGCAAAAAGAAAAAACTCCAAATATTTGCCACAGGTTCCCTCCCTCCTATTTAAAAAATTCTAAATAATAAATGAAAGACAGATAGACAAACAGAGCATTTTTCTAGACAAGAACAACCTAAACTGCTTTTAGTACATATAAACCAAACTATAATACACTTATCTAATATAGTACTCGTAATGAAAAAATAATATTGAACAAAACTACATTTGCTAATCTAGTACACTTATAAACTTATTTATACTTAAAGAAATTTAACCAACCACCAACATTTAATAACTCATTTATATGAAATTTATTACAATAGAAAATGAAAAGGTTTTCTGCTCACAGCAAAAACATGTCATTTTGAAGTTGGATTTCAAACGGGCACACAACGGCTAACTATGGCGCCAAGTTAAGTGCCATCTAGTGCAGAGATCAATTGTCTTACATCGACGGCGTTGCTCACTCAATGCGACTTTTTAGTCGACCATTTGTGATAGACACACATTTTGAAACGCGTTGACAACTGATACAATAAATAATGATTCACGCTATGCAACCAGAAAATATAAAAATATTTCGATGTTCTTGAAACCTTGAATGCAACACGAAATGAAACGATAAACACTACTGCTATGTAACCAACAACGAAACATGCCTGGTTGCATAAACATGTTGCAAAGTGTGTACCTACCTTTATAATTTTTAATGGTATTATTCACAAACGATTAATAAAGTTAAAGTAGATTTAATGTTAAATTTTTATATGGGAAAACCGGTTTTAATACATACATTAACTTTATTAATCGTTTGTGAACAAGTACTCGTTTCTCTTTATTTCTTTGACATCAAAAACGATTTAATTTATTTTTCCTTTATAGACCAGGAAATATTGTAACGTCTAATGACCGAATCCCGGAATAAAATCTATAGGTAGGCTGAATTATCGCCCACTTTTAAGTTAAAGTAAAGTTCTCATAATAAAAACTGTTTATCCGTCTGATAAAGTCGTACCTTTAACTAAAGCCAAGTAATAATAATAGCCCTAAGTCACATAATTATACACAATAACTATTCTTTATATGTCCGTTGAGCTTCAAATCTTTATTTGAAACCCAATCCAATTTCGCACTTCCATCAAACCTGTCAAACTGCAGACCAAATTGCTGCTTATTTTTTATATAGAGTTTGACATTCTGGTTGCAATCACTACATGACTTAAAAATACCAACTTTTGAAATCTTTCTCTCTTACTCTCCTATTGATTTAAATAAATACCTATTCAAAATTTTAAAAAAGCTGTCTCACAGAAATCGAACTGAAAGTTAAGTAAATGAAAATGTTAACGAATAATAATATTGTTAAAATAACTCACCGTATACATATTTTATTGAAATTTAAAGAAAGCATTAAATAATACAATAAAAAATTAAATAAAACGTTACAAATTTAAAAGAAACATATAACCAACAATTAAAAATAAATATTTACACTGAAAGAAAGAAAAGAAAAATGGTTACTAAATAAAAACAAATTGCAGCATATTTTTTGTAGTTTATAGACAATTAAAGTTTTTCAATTGAATAATTGTTTTATATATATATTTATTTTGTTTTTTGTCAAATAAAAAGAACTTTAAATATTATTATATATATAAAGAAACTCCCCCAAAACTGTAGTGTAGGTTGTCGATCAAATAATTGTTGTTCCTTTTGTATATAAAAAGTTATTAAATTAATGAATAAGTTATTTAAATTCAAACCTCCTTAAGAAAAACATTTTTGAATATAATTGAGAAATTTAATAAAAAGAAAACAACCAACTAATTAAAACAAACAAAAAAATGCTTGCGTTAAAAATAAAAGTTTAAAAACATTAGATAATAAAAAAGAATAAAAAGTAAATAAAAAACATTTAATTAAAATATTGAATAAGTGTCATTTCTAAGTGGATCTAAAAATATTTTCATTTTTGGGCCGATTGCAAGCTTAGTAGCAGCTTGATTGATAAAAGCTCACAAATGCAACAAAAAACAATTATTTTCCTGGCAAGTTATATGATTTTAAAGCAATCATAATAAAAACTTTTAATAAAATAGAAACTACTCGTAAATTAATTCAGTAAAACAAAAATATCCACAGGTCGATTTTAAACAACGTTGAGAAATGGAGTTTTGTATACCGAACAAACAACAAAATTATAGATTTGCGACTTGTACAAATATAAAATATTTTAACAAAAGTAGGCGTAAACGTAGCCATAGAAGAAGGAGTGGTCAATTATACTTGTACTTGGTCAAACCTCGAGGGTAAGATATGAGGTTTAAGAGGAATCTATATATAAGAAAACAATTATTATATAGACCGAATTAGGGTAAATAAGAATTTTAGATATATGGAAGAAATGGGCGTAGAAGTGGATTTGGTCGAACGAAAATTAATCTACGGTCTTGCTGTAATCAGAGCGTTGTATGTTTCAAATTTCAGGAAAATCCGTTAAGAAATGAAATTTTGTATTGCGAACATTTGTGGTAAAATATTAAAATTTTATTTTACCACTCCCCTCCGTCCACAGACCAAATTCTATATACTTTACGCCGTTTCGGATGCGTTCAAACACAAACACTGTGAAACAAGATTTTTATATATAAGATTTTGTTTAATTTTATATTTGGGGCAGAGTACCAAATATTCACTCATTTATCACTCATATGCTTGAATATGAATTTTTAATTTTTGTTGTGTTTTGTTCTATTCGTTTTTGAAAAGACAAAAAATAATTTGCTGTATGTATGAATATGAAATTTTATTTTGCAGTAGCATTCGAAAATGAACACCAGAGAATTTGTAATTTGAATGTTCATGCACGTGAGTGTATTTGGTTTTTTAAGCTGCGCATATTCATTATGAATATTCACTGAGTATACGGTGAATATTCATGTTGAATATACGCAGCTTAAAAATAATGTGTGTACATAGTGGCATCATGTGTGCGTTTATAAGTATGTAAGCATGTTTATATATCGTCATATGAATTCATAAAAGCCCTAAGTTACATTGAAAAAATTTTACACGACATGCCAGAAACTCTCTAATATAAAAAGTTAACCAGCATTTTTCAAAATTTTTTCAGCTTAAGCTTATTTCTTATTAAGGAATCAGTAAAATTTTAATATGTAAAATTTTCCAGCGACATGTATTTTGATATGCTGCATCGTAATCAACCAAGAGGTCGATTTTTAATTTTTTTGTAACTTAGGGCTTTTTTGGAATCACATGAGGATATGTTTATTGATTGTATGTTCTTTGTTATTGTATATTTTTTTATGGAATACTGTACAATGTGGTTGATATGTATGTTGAAATGTTAAGTTTTTCTTCAAAAAAATGTACGTATGTACATACTTACATACATATCTATGTATGTTAAATTTAATTTTTTTTTAAGCCCTAAACTATAAAAGACTATTTTATTTTATATACAAAAATTATACTTTTTATGCAAAAATACTTCAATACATTTTAAATAAAAAATAAATTCTAAGCTTGGTGCGTTTTTTTAATGGCGCGTTTGTTACTCCATTTTGGTGCGATTTGAAATTTCAAAGTTGACAACGCTGATAACGAGCAATATCAGATTTGTAAAACAATTAAGCTCTCTCACTTTTACAATCTGTCCACTCTCACTATACCTTTCCCAAAGAAGGTAACACACCTACTGGTTGGTAGGCATCCAAGCGGGAAAACTGGTCATTGATTACATATGTAATGGAAGATATAATGTATTATTTTCCAAAGCAAAACAATGATCACACACAAAAATTACACATTACTTACCACGTATATTAACTACTTCTTACGAAGAAGGAATGTATTGTTTTTGCTTGTTCATTGCGAATTCATTACTTTCCTAGGACACATGTCTGTGTTAACAATAATGAATTCTGGAATGAAAAATTATACATGCTGTACATTACTCTCTCGTTTACTATTCATTACCTTTTCACGCTGGGATATTAATTGTCTGAGTGTTACTCCTTTTTATAAAAAAAAACTACCGACTGTTTTTTAATCGACCTTTCAATTGTTCGCTTAATCAATTAATCGGAATCGATATTTCTTGTTCGAGGAAAGATTTCGTGTTGTCCGAGTTATTCGAGTAATTTTTAGCGGTCAAAACTAGTCGAGACAATAGAAAAAAATTTCAAGTCTACTCGTTTTTTTTTAATTTTTGTGTGAAAAATTATGATCAGCAAAAGTTTATTATTAATTTTATTAGTAAAAGCCAAACAAAATATGTTCATAATTTAAGTCATAGACCAAACTTAAGATCAATCAAATGTATTGAAGCGAAAGTCTAAAATAGTCTAAAATAATATAATACAAAATTCTAATGAATGCGCGAACATAGATATGTATGTACGTATGTACGTATGTGCATACATAAGTACACACATACATAAATATATTTTGAAGAAAAACTTAACATTTCAACATACCAAACAACCACAGTGCACAATATTCCATAAAAAATATACAATAATAAAGAACATACAATCAATACACATATGTATATAAACATACTTACGTACTAGGCTTTAGCACAAGTACATATTATAAACACTACAAGCCATTCTCTTTTTTTTTCGTCAATTTTTATGCTACCTTTCCTTAAAAAATTAAACGGAATGTTCTCTTAGGCTGTATTTAGACACGTCATGTGTTATTGACATGATTGCTGCTTTATAGGCGAGAACGACGAGGGGAGAAGAAACAAGTACACACATGCATGCACCAAGGCAGATCAACAAGGTAGTAGCGATAACAAAGCTGATTTACCTGACTAAATGTCAATTGTGTAAAATTAAATTTGTATTGATAATATACTCGTATCATGGCTGATGCCAAACACCATAGCTTTGACATTTGTTAGAGGTTCAGCTGAGCTAAAAGTGCCATCTGATTATGTATAAGTTTTGACAGTTACTCAGGTATTTTTACAACAAATTTTGTACTGTTGTAGAATCGCTACTACCTTGTAGATCTGCCTTGTGCATGTACTGTCATTACGTTTTTCTTTCATATTCGTAGTTTTTAGCCTAAAGGTATTTGCAAGTAAATCTCGTCAACATGACATGATTTGTGTAAACAACAATGAAAGTTCAAAGAAGAAAAAGTAAGAATCATGTCAATAAGACATGACGCGTCTAAAAACAGTCTCATGCGAAACAAGAACAACAAGAGTTGTGTTTGTACCAGTGTTGAAAAATTCAGAACTTTTTTCAGTACTTTTTCATTTCAAAAATACCTTCGCACCCCCACAAAATTTTCAGTACTTTTTCACTACTACATATTTTACATATTGCGGGAATTTGTAATATACGTAGCGCGTAAAAGTAACTTAAGTAAACACAGGTGTTTCGCTACAACGCATTTCCATTTAGTGAAAATCATGTCAAATCAGTTTAATCGTTCTGGTTGGTAGTGTTGTTTTTTTTTATTAAACGAACCCGTATTTGTTTAAGAAGTTTATAGTAAGTAAATTTCAAATCGTGTGTTGATATCATATTTATTTCCATTAATTTTAATCTTAAGATCAGCAATTAGTTAACAACTCCAACTTGATATCATTGTTCGTTCCATTAAATCTTTTAACAAGTTTATTTCTTATCGGTTTTTTGTAAAAATTAAAAAACTAGTAAAACCTTTTAAAAATAAATAACTTATTTTTTATATACAAAATTGCTAATTTAACTAGTTAATTAATAACTAATTCAGTCTGATCGGCATTTTCAATATACTTGTGTTTGTTTTTATTGAACATTTCATTTAGACTATCAATAACTTGCTGATGGATTGCATTAACATATTCGGGACTTGGATTTTGAATTTTTTCCACTTCAATAGGAGCGCCAACTTAAAGAGAAAAAAATAAAGTAGTGATAAAAATTAAAAGCTGTAAAATACAAGTGAGTGTGAGGGCATGAGCATTTCTTACCAACTTGTACAATATGTTTCCTTTGTGGTATAAAACCAAAGGAATACTGAAAAAAACCGCGGCCCAATACAATTAATGGCGAAACACCTGTTAGTTTTTTTACAAACGTTTGAAACTTTCTCAAGAAAGAATCGGGAGGATTGGCCACTTGATCGAATATGTCGACTTCACCAAAAGAAAACGTTGGTACAATGGGGGATCTATCAAAGGAAGTTTTTGTTTAATAATTACGTTTCTTTTAGCAAAAAAACTCTTCCAACTTACCCTGTTCTTATGGCAATTTTCACAAATCCTTTGCGATTTTTCAATGTCAATATATAACGTCCTGGATGAGCATCCAACGATTCTTGAGCACCGCCTACTAGCACGGCTACGGCATTAGATGTAAAACCATCTTTGTTGCATTTGTGCTTGGGATCATTAGACTTGCTTAGATGATATGTTAAAGATTCCTTAGAGCACGATACTAAGCCCCACAAACGCATAATTTCACGCATAAATGGTATACAGAAATGCATATCAAGCGTGGCTATTTTGGGTCGAATACCTGGAAACAATTTTATCCATTTGCCAATATTGTTGCCCATGTTAATGCTTATGGCCGTACTGGAAAATAAAATACATTGTATATAAAACATAATAATAGTAATAATAATAGTGTTATTAAATTAATAATGCATATCAGGGATAGTTTAATTTTAATATCAAAATATTTTAATTGAATAATTAGACAATTAGAATAGAATTAAATGTAATTGTAAGAAAGAAAGAATACATGCGACATCGTGGTCCTGGCAGTTGATATTCACGGTGAGTAAATGTAAAAACCCGACCAACTGCGTAGCTCATGCAAACCATTGATCAACCCTGATTTTAAGTATATTTCAGTTATACTCGTACACGCTACCAAATGTACTTGATATCTTGTTGTTTCGTTGCGAAAGTAAACTACAAATTTATGGCTATTAACAGTTTTTAGTTTTTTTTTTAAAACGTTGTGTTTTTATTTTCTGCCTGAAAATGCAGCCACTTTGGAAATGTTTTTATTTTTTTTTATTGTTACACTGAAAGTAAACATGCAAGTAGTGGCATGTAATCTATATATAAATAGGCAAAGACAAATTTTTAGACCCCTTTTTCTCCTTTGTTTGCCAACCGATTTTCTTCATTCTTTTACCAAATGATAAAAATTCTTCAGCTTTAGTGACCCGACTACATATTATTTTAATCGGTTCAGTATTAAAGAAATAAAAGGCTTATGAATTTGACACCACTACAACTGCTAAAAATACACACGTACACGCATTCACTTATGTATGTATCGATTCAAGTAAAAATATAAGGAAATCAATGAGTGTAATGTATATGTATGTGTATGTATATGAGTAATAAGATATTTTTATAAATGCGCGTGTTTGTATGCAAATTTATTTGTTTTATTGTTTTTTCCGTGGGGAAGGGAATAAGTAATTAGGTAGTTTTTTTCTCTTTAAATGAATGTAACTAAAATAGGTACACGTTTAAACTGGCGGTCGACTTTCGACCACTAGGCGTACTCTAGTTGATGTAGATATACATACATATATACGTATTAGAGATGACAACCGCTCAAGTGATTGGCGTGAACCACGTATGATAGTTAATATTTTTTTATTTCAATCACGTGAGGGTCCATGAACATGAGTATAAAAAAATTTACCGTGAGTGAGCGTGCATGAGTAGATTTGTAGCGTGATTATATCGTGATTTTTTATTTGCTTTATTATAAATTTATTCATTTAATTAAAAAAAAAAATTTATTATTTTATTTAATTTTTCGTAAGTATTTCCTGAGCGTGTGTTTTCGTGACTGTGACTAACTTATTTTCCGCTCAACTAAATGTGCATGAATGTAAGCCAAAAAAAATAAGGTCGTGCGTAAGCCAATTTTTTCATCGTTCGCGTACATGTTCTTGAGTGAAAAGTAACTCACGATCCCATCTCTAATGTGTATTATCATCGAAAAATTGTTCATAAAAGCAATTAGCTTTTCTTTTTACACATGCGAGTGCAAGTTCATTTTCAAAATGTCGTCGAAGAGTAAACTTAAGATCTGTTTTTTGAGAAAACTACCGATCATTTCATGATGCTGTCATATTTTTATCGTAATAAATAAGAACACTAATTTAAGACTGCAAAATTGTGGAACTGCATTTTAGTGGAACTTACATTTAATAGAAAAGGCTATAGCCTTTTCTTTTGGAGCGTTACTGATACGCCAATAAAAAAAGACATGTGGCACTCGAGAACTGCCGCGGCAAAGCTATTGCATAGCATTTTGTTTTTAATAAAATGTATTAAATTAAAAAAAAATAACTAACATAATTTTTTTTAATTAATAGAAAAGGCTATAGCCTTTTCTTTTGGAGCGTTACTGATACGCCAATAAAAAAAGACATGTGGCACTCGAGAACTGCCGCGGCAAAGCTATTGCATAGCATTTTGTTTTTAATAAAATGTATTAAATTAAAAAAAAATAACTAACATAATTTTTTTTAATTAATAGAAAAGGCTATAGCCTTTTCTTTTGGAGCGTTACTGATACGCCAATAAAAAAAGACATGTGGCACTCGAGAACTGCCGCGGCAAAGCTATTGCATAGCATTTTGTTTTTAATAAAATGTATTAAATTAAAAAAAAATAACTAACATAATTTTTTTTAATTAATAGAAAAGGCTATAGCCTTTTCTTTTGGAGCGTTACTGATACGCCAATAAAAAAAGACATGTGGCACTCGAGAACTGCCGCGGCAAAGCTATTGCATAGCATTTTGTTTTTAATAAAATGTATTAAATTAAAAAATAATAACTAACATAATTTTTTTTAATTAATAGAAAAGGCTATAGCCTTTTCTTTTGGAGCGTTACTGATACGCCAATAAAAAAAGACATGTGGCACTCGAGAACTGCCGCGGCAAAGCTATTGCATAGCATTTTGTTTTTAATAAAATGTATTAAATTAAAAAAAAATAACTAACATAATTTTTTTTAATTAATAGAAAAGGCTATAGCCTTTTCTTTTGGAGCGTTACTGATACGCCAATAAAAAAAGACATGTGGCACTCGAGAACTGCCGCGGCAAAGCTATTGCATAGCATTTTGTTTTTAATAAAATGTATTAAATTAAAAAAAAATAACTAACATAATTTTTTTTAATTAATAGAAAAGGCTATAGCCTTTTCTTTTGGAGCGTTACTGATACGCCAATAAAAAAAGACATGTGGCACTCGAGAACTGCCGCGGCAAAGCTATTGCATAGCATTTTGTTTTTAATAAAATGTATTAAATTAAAAAAAAATAACTAACATAATTTTTTTTAATTAATAGAAAAGGCTATAGCCTTTTCTTTTGGAGCGTTACTGATACGCCAATAAAAAAAGACATGTGGCACTCGAGAACTGCCGCGGCAAAACTATTGCATAGCATTTTGTTTTTAATAAAATGTATTAAATTAAAAAATAATAACTAACATAATTTTTTTTAATTAATAGAAAAGGCTATAGCCTTTTCTTTTGGAGCGTTACTGATACGCCAATAAAAAAAGACATGTGGCACTCGAGAACTGCCGCGGCAAAGCTATTGCATAGCATTTTGTTTTTAATAAAATGTATTAAATTAAAAAAAAATAACTAACATAATTTTTTTTAATTAATAGAAAAGGCTATAGCCTTTTCTTTTGGAGCGTTACTGATACGCCAATAAAAAAAGACATGTGGCACTCGAGAACTGCCGCGGCAAAGCTATTGCGTAGCATTTTGTTTTTAATAAAATGTATTAAATTAAAAAAAAATAACTAACATAATTTTTTTTAATTAATAGAAAAGGCTATAGCCTTTTCTTTTGGAGCGTTACTGATACGCCAATAAAAAAAGACACGTGGCACTCGAGAACTGCCGCGGCAAAGCTATTGCATAGCATTTTGTTTTTAATAAAATGTATTAAATTAAAAAAAAATAACTAACATAATTTTTTTTAATTAATAGAAAAGGCTATAGCCTTTTCTTTTGGAGCGTTACTGATACGCCAATAAAAAAAGACATGTGGCACTCGAGAACTGCCGCGGCAAAGCTATTGCATAGCATTTTGTTTTTAATAAAATGTATTAAATTAAAAAAAAATAACTAACATAATTTTTTTTAATTAATAGAAAAGGCTATAGCCTTTTCTTTTGGAGCGTTACTGATACGCCAATAAAAAAAGACATGTGGCACTCGAGAACTGCCGCGGCAAAGCTATTGCATAGCATTTTGTTTTTAATAAAATGTATTAAATTAAAAAAAAATAACTAACATAATTTTTTTTAATTAATAGAAAAGGCTATAGCCTTTTCTTTTGGAGCGTTACTGATACGCCAATAAAAAAAGACATGTGGCACTCGAGAACTGCCGCGGCAAAGCTATTGCATAGCATTTTGTTTTTAATAAAATGTATTAAATTAAAAAAAAATAACTAACATAATTTTTTTTAATTAATAGAAAAGGCTATAGCCTTTTCTTTTGGAGCGTTACTGATACGCCAATAAAAAAAGACATGTGGCACTCGAGAACTGCCGCGGCAAAGCTATTGCATAGCATTTTGTTTTTAATAAAATGTATTAAATTAAAAAAAAATAACTAACATAATTTTTTTTAATTAATAGAAAAGGCTATAGCCTTTTCTTTTGGAGCGTTACTGATACGCCAATAAAAAAAGACATGTGGCACTCGAGAACTGCCGCGGCAAAGCTATTGCATAGCATTTTGTTTTTAATAAAATGTATTAAATTAAAAAAAAATAACTAACATAATTTTTTTTAATTAATAGAAAAGGCTATAGCCTTTTCTTTTGGAGCGTTACTGATACGCCAATAAAAAAAGACATGTGGCACTCGAGAACTGCCGCGGCAAAGCTATTGCATAGCATTTTGTTTTTAATAAAATGTATTAAATTAAAAAAAAATAACTAACATAATTTTTTTTAATTAATAGAAAAGGCTATAGCCTTTTCTTTTGGAGCGTTACTGATACGCCAATAAAAAAAGACATGTGGCACTCGAGAACTGCCGCGGCAAAGCTATTGCATAGCATTTTGTTTTTAATAAAATGTATTAAATTAAAAAAAAATAACTAACATAATTTTTTTTAATTAATAGAAAAGGCTATAGCCTTTTCTTTTGGAGCGTTACTGATACGCCAATAAAAAAAGACATGTGGCACTCGAGAACTGCCGCGGCAAAGCTATTGCATAGCATTTTGTTTTTAATAAAATGTATTAAATTAAAAAAAAATAACTAACATAATTTTTTTTAATTAATAGAAAAGGCTATAGCCTTTTCTTTTGGAGCGTTACTGATACGCCAATAAAAAAAGACATGTGGCACTCGAGAACTGCCGCGGCAAAGCTATTGCATAGCATTTTGTTTTTAATAAAATGTATTAAATTAAAAAAAAATAACTAACATAATTTTTTTTAATTAATAGAAAAGGCTATAGCCTTTTCTTTTGGAGCGTTACTGATACGCCAATAAAAAAAGACATGTGGCACTCGAGAACTGCCGCGGCAAAGCTATTGCATAGCATTTTGTTTTTAATAAAATGTATTAAATTAAAAAAAAATAACTAACATAATTTTTTTTAATTAATAGAAAAGGCTATAGCCTTTTCTTTTGGAGCGTTACTGATACGCCAATAAAAAAAGACATGTGGCACTCGAGAACTGCCGCGGCAAAGCTATTGCATAGCATTTTGTTTTTAATAAAATGTATTAAATTAAAAAAAAATAACTAACATAATTTTTTTTAATTAATAGAAAAGGCTATAGCCTTTTCTTTTGGAGCGTTACTGATACGCCAATAAAAAAAGACATGTGGCACTCGAGAACTGCCGCGGCAAAGCTATTGCATAGCATTTTGTTTTTAATAAAATGTATTAAATTAAAAAAAAATAACTAACATAATTTTTTTTAATTAATAGAAAAGGCTATAGCCTTTTCTTTTGGAGCGTTACTGATACGCCAATAAAAAAAGACATGTGGCACTCGAGAACTGCCGCGGCAAAGCTATTGCATAGCATTTTGTTTTTAATAAAATGTATTAAATTAAAAAAAAATAACTAACATAATTTTTTTTAATTAATAGAAAAGGCTATAGCCTTTTCTTTTGGAGCGTTACTGATACGCCAATAAAAAAAGACATGTGGCACTCGAGAACTGCCGCGGCAAAGCTATTGCATAGCATTTTGTTTTTAATAAAATGTATTAAATTAAAAAAAAATAACTAACATAATTTTTTTTAATTAATAGAAAAGGCTATAGCCTTTTCTTTTGGAGCGTTACTGATACGCCAATAAAAAAAGACATGTGGCACTCGAGAACTGCCGCGGCAAAGCTATTGCATAGCATTTTGTTTTTAATAAAATGTATTAAATTAAAAAAAAATAACTAACATAATTTTTTTTAATTAATAGAAAAGGCTATAGCCTTTTCTTTTGGAGCGTTACTGATACGCCAATAAAAAAAGACATGTGGCACTCGAGAACTGCCGCGGCAAAGCTATTGCATAGCATTTTGTTTTTAATAAAATGTATTAAATTAAAAAAAAATAACTAACATAATTTTTTTTAATTAATAGAAAAGGCTATAGCCTTTTCTTTTGGAGCGTTACTGATACGCCAATAAAAAAAGACATGTGGCACTCGAGAACTGCCGCGGCAAAGCTATTGCATAGCATTTTGTTTTTAATAAAATGTATTAAATTAAAAAAAAATAACTAACATAATTTTTTTTAATTAATAGAAAAGGCTATAGCCTTTTCTTTTGGAGCGTTACTGATACGCCAATAAAAAAAGACATGTGGCACTCGAGAACTGCCGCGGCAAAGCTATTGCATAGCATTTTGTTTTTAATAAAATGTATTAAATTAAAAAAAAATAACTAACATAATTTTTTTTAATTAATAGAAAAGGCTATAGCCTTTTCTTTTGGAGCGTTACTGATACGCCAATAAAAAAAGACATGTGGCACTCGAGAACTGCCGCGGCAAAGCTATTGCATAGCATTTTGTTTTTAATAAAATGTATTAAATTAAAAAAAAATAACTAACATAATTTTTTTTAATTAATAGAAAAGGCTATAGCCTTTTCTTTTGGAGCGTTACTGATACGCCAATAAAAAAAGACATGTGGCACTCGAGAACTGCCGCGGCAAAGCTATTGCATAGCATTTTGTTTTTAATAAAATGTATTAAATTAAAAAAAAATAACTAACATAATTTTTTTTAATTAATAGAAAAGGCTATAGCCTTTTCTTTTGGAGCGTTACTGATACGCCAATAAAAAAAGACATGTGGCACTCGAGAACTGCCGCGGCAAAGCTATTGCATAGCATTTTGTTTTTAATAAAATGTATTAAATTAAAAAAAAATAACTAACATAATTTTTTTTAATTAATAGAAAAGGCTATAGCCTTTTCTTTTGGAGCGTTACTGATACGCCAATAAAAAAAGACATGTGGCACTCGAGAACTGCCGCGGCAAAGCTATTGCATAGCATTTTGTTTTTAATAAAATGTATTAAATTAAAAAAAAATAACTAACATAATTTTTTTTAATTAATAGAAAAGGCTATAGCCTTTTCTTTTGGAGCGTTACTGATACGCCAATAAAAAAAGACATGTGGCACTCGAGAACTGCCGCGGCAAAGCTATTGCATAGCATTTTGTTTTTAATAAAATGTATTAAATTAAAAAAAAATAACTAACATAATTTTTTTTAATTAATAGAAAAGGCTATAGCCTTTTCTTTTGGAGCGTTACTGATACGCCAATAAAAAAAGACATGTGGCACTCGAGAACTGCCGCGGCAAAGCTATTGCATAGCATTTTGTTTTTAATAAAATGTATTAAATTAAAAAAAAATAACTAACATAATTTTTTTTAATTAATAGAAAAGGCTATAGCCTTTTCTTTTGGAGCGTTACTGATACGCCAATAAAAAAAGACATGTGGCACTCGAGAACTGCCGCGGCAAAGCTATTGCATAGCATTTTGTTTTTAATAAAATGTATTAAATTAAAAAAAAATAACTAACATAATTTTTTTTAATTAATAGAAAAGGCTATAGCCTTTTCTTTTGGAGCGTTACTGATACGCCAATAAAAAAAGACATGTGGCACTCGAGAACTGCCGCGGCAAAGCTATTGCATAGCATTTTGTTTTTAATAAAATGTATTAAATTAAAAAAAAATAACTAACATAATTTTTTTTAATTAATAGAAAAGGCTATAGCCTTTTCTTTTGGAGCGTTACTGATACGCCAATAAAAAAAGACATGTGGCACTCGAGAACTGCCGCGGCAAAGCTATTGCATAGCATTTTGTTTTTAATAAAATGTATTAAATTAAAAAAAAATAACTAACATAATTTTTTTTAATTAATAGAAAAGGCTATAGCCTTTTCTTTTGGAGCGTTACTGATACGCCAATAAAAAAAGACATGTGGCACTCGAGAACTGCCGCGGCAAAGCTATTGCATAGCATTTTGTTTTTAATAAAATGTATTAAATTAAAAAAAAATAACTAACATAATTTTTTTTAATTAATAGAAAAGGCTATAGCCTTTTCTTTTGGAGCGTTACTGATACGCCAATAAAAAAAGACATGTGGCACTCGAGAACTGCCGCGGCAAAGCTATTGCATAGCATTTTGTTTTTAATAAAATGTATTAAATTAAAAAAAAATAACTAACATAATTTTTTTTAATTAATAGAAAAGGCTATAGCCTTTTCTTTTGGAGCGTTACTGATACGCCAATAAAAAAAGACATGTGGCACTCGAGAACTGCCGCGGCAAAGCTATTGCATAGCATTTTGTTTTTAATAAAATGTATTAAATTAAAAAAAATAACTAACATAATTTTTTTTAATTAATAGAAAAGGCTATAGCCTTTTCTTTTGGAGCGTTACTGATACGCCAATAAAAAAAGACATGTGGCACTCGAGAACTGCCGCGGCAAAGCTATTGCATAGCATTTTGTTTTTAATAAAATGTATTAAATTAAAAAAAAATAACTAACATAATTTTTTTTAATTAATAGAAAAGGCTATAGCCTTTTCTTTTGGAGCGTTACTGATACGCCAATAAAAAAAGACATGTGGCACTCGAGAACTGCCGCGGCAAAGCTATTGCATAGCATTTTGTTTTTAATAAAATGTATTAAATTAAAAAAAATAACTAACATAATTTTTTTTAATTAATAGAAAAGGCTATAGCCTTTTCTTTTGGAGCGTTACTGATACGCCAATAAAAAAAGACATGTGGCACTCGAGAACTGCCGCGGCAAAGCTATTGCATAGCATTTTGTTTTAATAAAATGTATTAAATTAAAAAAAATAACTAACATAATTTTTTTTAATTAATAGAAAAGGCTATAGCCTTTTCTTTTGGAGCGTTACTGATACGCCAATAAAAAAAGGACATGTGGCACTCGAGAACTGCCGCGGCAAAGCTATTGCATAGCATTTTGTTTTTAATAAAATGTATTAAATTAAAAAAAAATAACTAACATAATTTTTTTAATTAATAGAAAAGGCTATAGCCTTTTCTTTTGGAGCGTTACTGATACGCCAATAAAAAAAGACATGTGGCACTCGAGAACTGCCGCGGCAAAGCTATTGCATAGCATTTTGTTTTTAATAAAATGTATTAAATTAAAAAAAATAACTAACATAATTTTTTTAATTAATAGAAAAGGCTATAGCTTTTCTTTTGGAGCGTTACTGATACGCCAATAAAAAAAGACATGTGGCACTCGAGAACATGCCGCGGCAAAGCTCATTGCATAGCATTTGTTTTTAATAAAATGTATTTGTATTAAATTAAAAAAAAATAACTAACATAATTTTTTTTAATTAATAGAAAAGGCTATAGCCTTTTCTTTTGGAGCGTTACTGATACGCCAATAAAAAAAGACATGTGGCACTCGAGAACTGCCGCGGCAAAGCTATTGCATAGCATTTTGTTTTTAATAAAATGTATTAAATTAAAAAAAAATAACTAACATAATTTTTTTTAATTAATAGAAAAGGCTATAGCCTTTTCTTTTGGAGCGTTACTGATACGCCAATAAAAAAAGACATGTGGCACTCGAGAACTGCCGCGGCAAAGCTATTGCATAGCATTTTGTTTTTAATAAAATGTATTAAATTAAAAAAAAATAACTAACATAATTTTTTTTAATTAATAGAAAAGGCTATAGCCTTTTCTTTTGGAGCGTTACTGATACGCCAATAAAAAAAGACATGTGGCACTCGAGAACTGCCGCGGCAAAGCTATTGCATAGCATTTTGTTTTTAATAAAATGTATTAAATTAAAAAAAAATAACTAACATAATTTTTTTTAATTAATAGAAAAGGCTATAGCCTTTTCTTTTGGAGCGTTACTGATACGCCAATAAAAAAAGACATGTGGCACTCGAGAACTGCCGCGGCAAAGCTATTGCATAGCATTTTGTTTTTAATAAAATGTATTAAATTAAAAAAAAATAACTAACATAATTTTTTTTAATTAATAGAAAAGGCTATAGCCTTTTCTTTTGGAGCGTTACTGATACGCCAATAAAAAAAGACATGTGGCACTCGAGAACTGCCGCGGCAAAGCTATTGCATAGCATTTTGTTTTTAATAAAATGTATTAAATTAAAAAAAAATAACTAACATAATTTTTTTTAATTAATAGAAAAGGCTATAGCCTTTTCTTTTGGAGCGTTACTGATACGCCAATAAAAAAAGACATGTGGCACTCGAGAACTGCCGCGGCAAAGCTATTGCATAGCATTTTGTTTTTAATAAAATGTATTAAATTAAAAAAAAATAACTAACATAATTTTTTTTAATTAATAGAAAAGGCTATAGCCTTTTCTTTTGGAGCGTTACTGATACGCCAATAAAAAAAGACATGTGGCACTCGAGAACTGCCGCGGCAAAGCTATTGCATAGCATTTTGTT